>FR989966.1:10452088-11715422 GCA_905404175.1 Anthocharis cardamines
ATAAAAAAAAACATGTAACACTTATTTTAGACATCAATATCATAACGAAATTGGATTATCCCAATATTCTCTATCTATGTTTGAAAACCATGGTAACCCTACCTCTCGTTGTTTTTGCATCTTCCGTTCTAACCGGTTTTAGATAAAATAAGGTTTTATTCGCTTTACACTTTATGTGAATGAGACGATCTTGTCTGGGAATTTTGTTCTGGGAAGAAATATTATTTCATAGAATTACGTAATATTAAAATTAGTTCAAACATTTTTATTATAATTATTATGACATAATTATTATTTTTGAAAATTAGTTGTGTGAAGTGCAAGGCTATTAAGTTTTTTAAGATCTAAAAATTTGCATACCAAATTGGCAAATTGTTTCGGCTTCTATCAATACAATATCACACAGCTGTACATACGACATTTCAAATAAATAATTCATTTAATTTCATAATCGACTATATGTCATTGTCTTTATAATAAATATTGACCGGGTTCCTTAGCGCATATATACATATATGTTCTTTGCGATACGATTGTTCGCGGGTCGGAATAGCAACGGGTAAATTTATAATAATTTTCTGTGAAACACTGGTAATTTTTGACAGTTCATAGATGGAAAACCCGTTAAAATTTGGGCTTACAGTTTCAATCTATGCATAATTAAATGCTTGATGTAAAAAAGGCCGATAACCCATCGTTGATTGATGTCAAACAGCATACATGTAAACCTCACTTTTGTTTGCCGATACTTAACGGAACATATTTTAATTTTTTATTATAGTACTTAATGGATATTTTCGTATTATTTCGTAGCTATAATATGAAAAATACACAATATAATATGCTCAACGTAAAACTATGTACATGTCAGTCGTCAGATAATTATTATTAAGGCCCTATATTCCAAGAGCTGACTCAAGCTTGAATCTAGTTTTAGTACTTATTGTCAAACCATTTTTCCACAATGGAATTTGACATTTTGACAGTTCTCAAGAATCGTCAGAAAGAAGAACTTGAGTATCGTCTTGGAATACAGGCCTAACCGCGGAATACTGAAACGATAATCAAAATTTGAGGGCTTCTTAAAATGTTTCTATCTTTCATTTTACCTTCGTAATGAAAGAGTTAGAGATACTTTTAAATACACCTCAATGTTGATTAGGGTTCGAGAATTCGGCCGTAAGTGTAGGTAATGTCAAATATTAAGTATTCAATAGACGTACCAACCATTATCTTCTTAGTGAGTTCATCACGTCATGGATACGAAACGTTTCTTAGAAATAGGCACGTTTTAAATATAAAACTAATGAGTAAATCTAAATGCCATCAAAAACATAAATTGTAAAAAAAGCCAAGTCTTGCAACTCAGTTCTTCTATCGTAAAAAGTTGTGAGATCTATATAATACCAAGTCGGTCAATTTATTCAGTCTCTACTGAAGGATCCTTCTGTCTTAAGTAATTACATAATAAGCTAACCTAACAATATCTTATAGTGATCATATCAATGCCAATATTAAAAATCTTTGATGTTTAAAATAAATAGATTGGCTCGGCTATCGCATGAAATCACAATGTATCTTTTTTTATTTTATTAAAATCATAATGTATCTCACAAGTAATACATATTATATTAAATTAGATTGTTTAGTGCGATTGCCAAGTCAATCTATTTATTTTAAACATCAAAGATTTTTAATATTGGCATTGATATGATCACTATAAGATATTGTTAGGTTAGCTTATTATGTAATTACTTAAGACAGAAGGATCCTTCAGTAGAGACTGAATAAATTGACCGACTTGGTATTATATAGATCTCACAACTTTTTACGATAGAAGAACTGAGTTGCAAGACTTGGCTTTTTTTACAATTTATGTTTTTGATGGCATCTCATTTCTTTTTGTAGATAGTCCTTTTCTTAGTTTATTTGGATAAGAATTAATACAAAGGTATGGATAACAGTCTGATTTTGATCGGCATTTTTATCAACTTTTTAATGTAAAAAAGTAGTTATAGTGACATAACTACAATAGTTGGATATATGGTCTCGTGAAGTTTTTTTTAGATTTTGATATGTTCTATAATATTGTAGAACGTTTTTTTGTTCTATCATCAATACTTTCCGCAGCACATGCGATGAAAGACATTTTATGGCTAATTTTTTTACACCTTGGGTTGTTTTTAGTAAGGATTTCTAAGGATCTCTATTTTTTTCTAGTAATAAATACCCTATGTTACTCAGTGATAATGTAGCTTTCTAACGGTAAAATAATTTTTAAAATCGGGCCAGTAGTTTTTAAGTTATTCATTACATACAGAAATAAAAAAAAAAATTGTATATCTAGAAAACTGGACCGAAATTTCAAAATATTGTAGTTTTTCCTTGATTTATAGACTAAACACTAATTGTATTCTAAATTTCAAGTTTCTATGTCTGCTAGAAGTGCCTTAGAGTTTTGATGATCGGTCAGTCAGTGAGTGAGTGAGTGAGTGACAAATTATCAAACTTTGACTAGTTATAATTCTTAAACTACTGGTTCAAACAGAATGATATTTGAAATATACCGAGTTTATACAATGCCTGCTTAGTGACTGAAAATTCAGGATTCTAGTTTTATCCACAACGAAGTTATAGGGGGTCGAAAATGGCCCGAACTACTTCGAGAAAAGGATAGTACGGCCGTGCCGCTTTTTGCTCGACTTGGCGGGGGCACTGCCGTGCCCCCAGATACTGATAATTCTTTAACTTATCTATTATCTTATCGTTTCCTTTGGATCCATAGTTCTATATGGTTTAACAAACCTTTGTTTTTTACTTAAAACTTGAGGTGAATAGGACATGGCTGAAAAATGTAAGTCATTCTGAATAATTTTGACCGCCTCCGTAGCTCAGTGGTAAGCTGATGCGTTTATCACCGGAGGTCCTGAATTCGAATCCCGGGAAAACACGATTTAAAAAAATTCAGAATTGATAAAAACTTACCCGTGAAACAGACACAGAAATGTGTCTGCCCCACGCCCCAGCAGGGGCAATTCACTTATGTGGAATTTCTAGATTAATTATAATAATCCCAAACTAGTTTAATAAAAAAGTCGAGAGAGTCTGAGATGTTAATCAAATCTAAATGTATTCTAGAGATCTATTTTATCAAAATTCAAGACAATTACTACAAAGATGCTTAAATTTAGATTCAACGCTGAGTTTATGTTATTATTATCAAATTATTGAATATAAGGTACAATCAACAAATATTGTTAATCGCAAACAGGACGTAACCTTGAAGAAATCCCAGCGAGTTTCTAAGAAATATTGTATCAGTAGGAACTGCACAAGGAAAACAAATATTTAATTGAAAAAAAAAACGACATAATTCATAAAAAAATTCCAACATTTAAATGATTATATTTTAACGGAGTCCCAGATTTAAATTAATGTTGTTATAAAAAAGCATGGTGACGAGCAGACAGAACGGCTTGTAATTTATAAATAGACTATTCTTCCATAGTAAATTGTGTACATAACCGGTAACGAACCACCGTTCATAGATGGAAAAACCGTGAAGTGCACAGTCTCACTCTATGGATTTCCGAATGCTCGAAGTTAAAATCAGGTTGATCATTGACTGATGTTCTGTGGCTGAGGTATCACCTACCATCAAGTGAAACTCATGCTCGTCTGTCGATGTCTATCATAAAAAAATGTATGTGTAAATTCACCTTGCATTCATATGCTCGTAGATCTGATTGCAATATTCCCAGTAGCGACTAATCGGGCTCATGTACTAAATCGGATTTGCGTCTGTCGGTTCGTAGGATCGGTTAACGAAGTACTTTGTGTTGTTAGTCAGTCGAGTCCACGTTTCTATTGATATTTAGGGGACGGTGTCTACAAAAAATTGTTATTTTTTTTAGACAATACAATGATTAGAACCCTAATAATAATTAAATGATCTATTGCCAAAAAAAGACATACAGACATTAAAACACAAATCTTAATCTACAAACTTAAATAAAAGTTTTAAGATAACTTACTCCTAAAAACACAAAAAATAAGACTAAATGAGTTGTTCATTACAGAATAGATGAGCGTACGGGAGGGTTGCCTGATGATAAGTAACACTAATAACCACCGCCTTAAATGTCTTAGATGCGTTGTCAGCCTTTATACGTATAGGCTCGTTTAATGAAACTTTCAACACAATGTCAAGTAAATTTCCGTATCCGAAAACGAAGTCGGTAAATCTTCTTAAAATTAACGAACTTACTGATCGGATTAAGTGTACGCGAGGACGGGTTCTTAGAATGAACTTAGTTACAAACTAAAGTTATAGTACGACTATTCTCTCCTAAGAGTTTTTAGATAATCTGTATATAGAAAAAGATATTTGAAAATTCTAATTAAGAAAATGAAAGAATTGCTATGTTTTATGCGAAGAATAGGACTACAGTAGTTCTTGTAAGAGCCGTCTTAATAGGTCTGAAGGGGCCGAGGTGCCCCCTTTGGAACACGTTGGGTCTACTCTCTACCCAATCAATCCAGGTCCCTCCGGTCTAGGACCAATCATGTGTCGTTCGATCGATCGCAAAGAACTCAAGAAGAAGAATAAACTCAAAAACTACTAGACCGATTTTAAAAATTATTTTACCAATAGAAAGCTACATCATCAGCGAGTAACATAGGCTATTTTGTGTACATAGTACATCCACAGTGCACCCTTGTCAAGCCTATATACTCGTGGCAAGTTAATTTCTAATAACTTTCATCTGATATTATAACATTTTAATATGAACATGTTATCAGGAATTTTATCGTATAGCTGTTATGACACATTACTCTCCATGTATCGTATTGCATTTATGACGTTATATTGCATCGGATTTAGGCAACGTTAGGCGAACAATAGAGGTTGAGTTCTTGGAAGGAAGTTAGTTCTGGAAACTAAAGCTCTGACCACACTGTAGTAATGATAGTACGACAAATTCTTCTCGGTAGAACTCTGATCCGGTGAAAAAAACTATGCATATTCAATTTGAATTTAACTCATGTTCATTAAACACACAAATGCAATTTTAAATTGACTTAGTACTACTACCTTAGCAATACCTTACCAAAAGTGAGAATGAGAATGAGAGAGCACTACTTTGGCTTTGCTCCGTCAAAGACACCTAAATATTGTGTTAAAAGATAGCAGTTCGGTTTTTAGTTATTTTTAGTCTTATTTATAATACGAGTTTTAACTTTGTATTACTAAACAAAAACTAGTTTCTATACTACGAAAGATTACAAGTAGTATTGACCATCTGTTGACAGTTAATAGTTAGAGTATTTATGTATTTTTAGATGTTGCGTGTGAAACATTGCACCTCTTGTAGCAATATTAATAACACAGACAGTTTCTTCAGGTGAGAACCTTGAGAGGTCTGAGAGAGTGGTATACTTCACTTTTTAATCTATACATTTAAGTATATTATAAAGTTAAAAGTGTTTGTTTATTCGGTTTAACTGAGCACTATCCTCATATAATATGGCAAAAATCTTTGGTGGTGATAATTTCGCCAGTCTGTTCCCTCTTTCATAATTTGAAACAAAATGGAAATTACATGCGTTTTTAAAGTCGCATCGATCGACACCAATATGAGACACCCTTATAAGTTTACAGGAGATCTGTTAATTGATATGCAGTTTCTATTGCATACCACATCTTGTGGTTTCATTAAAATCTAATAATAATCTATAAGGTATCTAATAAGGTACTGCGCAAACGCAGAAACTATAGTGTCAGATCTAAGATTCTCTGCTGTCTTAAGGAAGGTCGTCCTTTACGTGTGTATGTATACATATTAGTAAAACTGTAGAGGTCAAATGTCTGTACATGGAAACAAAATGCTAAAAGATTCAGGGGGGTGAAAAAAGAGAAATAGAACAAACCTAGTTTTTTTAAATTTATTGTTTCTCTGTTTGTCTGTTTGTACTGGCTAATCTCCAAAGATACTGAACCGATTTTATTGCAATTTACACAAATATATTAAGCAAAGCCCGGTAACATCGAAATCGGTTGTAGGAAAGAAACATTATCATCATTTAAAGATTATTTTAAAAGCATCATATCAACAGATTGCAATGCAAATTGTCTCGCGTCGAACTTTTTCGAATTATCAGATGTCAATAACAGTTTGATATGTATGATATAGTTTGATTATTTCGCCACTTTCAATAGGTATTCGTGGAATAGTGGATATGAATATATCAAATGAAGAAATCTCAGCTTAAGATGAAGCGCACGCGAACGAAGTCGCTGGCAACAGCTAGTCTACAAAAAATGTGTAAATCTATCTTAGGGTTTCGTTTTGTCATTGGATTTATGTAACCATAAAAGTGCGTTATTTATCACTGAGATTAATCTTGAGTGTTGACATTGTAAGACAAAGTGACGGGCATAAAGTCTAAAACCTTCAACTTAGAAAGGTCTCTCGCTTTAGTATATGCACGTATGCACTTAGTATTCAACTTTACAAGACCTAGCAGATGAGTTACCTGATGGTAAATTATTACGACTCAAATGTCTAAGATGCGTTGTCGGCCTTTTAAAAATGTATAGGCTCGTTTCTAGAAACCCATGAGGTCGTAATCAGTTGGTAATTCAGTCCACAGTTTTGTTATCGGAAGTAGTACAGCCGGGCTAGCATGACCGCCACGAGATATGTCGCGGACGAGAGAAGACAAACTAAGATGTTAGATATCTCGATATATTATATATCTCGACATCGACAATTTTGATAGAAAAGATATCTCGATAGACAAATGTATCTATTTTTGATATTAAAAGTCGAGTTTTAAGTGTAATTGTCATGTTAGACCCGAAAGAAATAAAGCAATAGTCGATTGAAACACGAGAAAACGGTAGACAAAATTTTGTCGCGCTTGTCATGCTAGGCCGGCAGTACTCGACTTCCATACTCTTATTTAACAATAAAAATTCACAGTAGTCGATAGTCATATCATATAGGTACAACAATTCCGGCGAACAAAAAAGTATAAATGCACAATATTTTACAAAGAGAAAACGATTTGAGAGATGGAATTTATGTTCTAAAATTCCGCGATTGAACGAAACCGTCACTCAATTTTTATACTAAAACCATTTTAAAAACTCAAAAGTTCGTTTTACTTTTTTTGTAGTAGATTAAAAAGAGTTTCAGTTACGCTGTTTAAAGAGAATATAGGTAGGTAGGGTGATTTAGCCGGTTTTCGTCCACTTAGTGGACTTGCCAGCTTATGGGCTTAAAACTAATATGTTCTACTGGCCCAACTCTAACAAACCGAATTTTTATTGAATTCTGATATAGTCTATTTTAGGCTTACATTAAGTAGCAAATAATTATAATTAACGTTTTTTTTATATAAAATGTTTTAGTGAAAAGTACCGATTTCGTTAGTTTTCGTCCAAAAATGTTAGTTTTCGACCTTGTGTAGGCTAGTTTCCGTCCACGGTATATAAAGCATATCCATTGCACATTTTCTTATACATACATTTCTAATTATCACGGATCTCTGCAAGAGCTTTTTTAAGGCATCCTCAGAGTATCATGGTGCCTTTTTCTAGTTTTTTAGACGACGACGTCATCTATAAAAATGGGATTTATTAAAAATTAAAATAATAAAATAGGTCCAAACAATATACGCGATTACGTACATCATAAGTGGCTTATATCGCGTATATTCTACACGTATGTAGAAAAAAAGCTAAACGAAAAGTAACATAACGCTGTTTGTGATGGACGGAAACTAAATACTTAACCAGTATTAGTTTTCGTCCACTCATGGACGGAAACTAAAGCAATTTTCAACGTATTTTTTATTTTTCGTCCGCAATATTTGAATATATATTTATACTTGCAATACTGCTAAATTGGTGGACGGAAACTAAATATCAGACTAACTAACCATCGAAGATCATTCCATAATGATTTCAACAGATTTTTTTCGCATTCCTTATTTTAAACGACTTATCAAACTTTACTTGTATTTTTGTGTTTTCGTCCACGCGGACGAGAACTGAATATTTTACGAAATAGGTACTTCAGTTTTTGTCCGCCTCGATTTTTAAAGTAAAACTTTAAATGAATACGAAATACACATTTTAATATGTTCTTTATGTCTTTACTTAGTCATTAATACCCAAAACATAAGAAATACATGCTAAAACAATAAAAAAAACTGACTGCAAAGTTAAGTCGTACCACTATTTTTTTTACATTTATGATGACATGTTTGTAGCTCGGAAACAAGCCTCAGATAGAAGTAGCTTTTGTTCGAGTCTCAACTAGTTAATAAATATTTTGATTTAATAGACATGCAGATTTGACTTTAGGGTCCGTAACGAGACCAAATTTGCGCGGTTGACTATTTTTATAATGTTATTCTACGTAATTTTTTTACAAGATCCGCGTTAGTGGACGAAAACAGGACCTGGACGGGAAACCGGCTAAATTACCCTATACTGAGAAAAATTATTGTTAGTACTCTGACAAATTCGCAGACAATTGCATATTAGCGCTGTAGACAGTATTTGCCAGGACAAGCAGAGCCTTCTATATTCGCCACAAAGTATCCCTAGTACCTATGTACCTATAAGTTAGCATTTTTTATATTCAAATTCATTTACCAATCAAATAGCGGATTTATTATTATCCTAAATAATAATAAAGTTCACGTTGCGAATGAATGATAATATGATTAGTTGCCATAATAATATTTTTACACTATCAATGCGAAGGAAACGTTTAGGAATTGTTAGCTGATAATAATAATCCATAAAACCATATTTCATACTATTATTTACTGATCATAATCTACCTATATTAATATATTAAATAGGGATTGAATATTTGTTTGTTGATCTTAATCTCTGCAACTAATGGAGCGATCCCCTAATGACAACTAACATAGGGAATACATATCTTATTTTTTAACTAATCGTAAGTTTTCGGTTTTAAATTGTAAAATTCGTTACTAGAATGGGTTGACATCGGCTTTATCGGCGGGCACTGATTAAACTAAATGAACGTAAAGACCTATATTAAAAATATATTTTTGTATAGAGGAAGAAAAAGCTACTCTAATTCTAATTCACATGTTACAACTAGAATTATTATAACCAACAACAATTCTTACGTCATTTAAAGTAAATAAAAAATAATTAATCAATTGTGTAAATGAAAACCGTTTGGAACTGAACCTTGGCATTATTTTATTCGTCAAGAATAAAAAGAATACTATTCGTTTTGTAAAATCAATAAAAACACCTTGATAAACCTTTATCCACATCTAATCAGCCACGTCAATGATAAAAAAAACCTACCGTTTACAAAAATCCGCTATGTAATTCACTACACTAAAATGTTTTCTAACATTCACTTCACTGGATCTTATCACGGATCAACTGTAATCCCACAAAATTTCACCGGTCACTGTTACACTTACGCAAAAAGAATTTAATAGTTTTTTTTACGAAAGTTATCACGCAAACTCGAGAGAGCGCGACGCAACCTTCCCTCACTGAGGTTGAACGCGGAATGAGATTTGTCATTTGAAAATGGCTCGTCAGTTGAGGTGTGCGGAAAAGAAGAAGAAAGCATAGCTACGATTTAGCCAAGAACACCTAAGTGTGAAAGAGACAAGATACATACGAAGTTAGCATTGTATGACCGAGAATGACCACATTATAGTACTATGCTATAGTATTTCATAAGTGTATATCAAAATAAAAATATTTAACTAATACTGAGTCTGAAGTATTAAATGATAATTATAATTAATATTGAATAGCACTATGTATAACTGCACTCCAATTGTAAAAGCCTTTGTTGTAAAAATTCACGAATGAATTGCATTGGCGCGTTTTTGTTATGGCCACGTGTTTCAAAAATTTCATTTGATGAAGTAAGTGGGTTTTTACTAGCGGAATACTTTGTTTTTATGATTCTGGGGACTGGGTTTTAGTTTTATTGCGCTGAGAAAACAAAAAAATATTTGCTGCTTTTGTTTTTAGAGTTTTATCCATTTTGTTTCATGTACTGTTCTTCGTTTAGTAGTTAAATTATTATGTACCTATTTCATCTAATTCAGCGGTTCTTAAACTTTTTTGGAAATCAAAATACTTGATGGAACCCTACAATAAAACAATAGTTTTTAAAAGTGTATTCTTTATTAATAAGCATAATAAAAATTCAATGTAACTGTTACTGATTATTTCTTACTTTACCACATGGGATGGCAGTACAATAATAGAAGGTATTACAAAAGAAAAAGTCTAACTAATGGGAGGTATGAAACTGTTTTTTATTTTAGCATCAATTGCTTGGTATCAGGTTTGATAGAAGACAGTTGAAGTCTTATATCAGGTTCGGCGTCCAGTCTATTGCGATATTTAGTTTTCGTGGCTGCATAGATTGAAAATCCCGTTTGTTTTTTTTTCTAAATACTTGCGGAACGCCTACAGGGGTATCGAGGAACCCTAGTGTTCCGCGGAACACACTTAGAGTAAAGCTGATCTAATTGATTGATGTCTTGTGGATGAGAATCACCTACCATCAAGTGAGCCTCGCGCTCGTCTGAAGACAGTAGGTAATATAAAAATATAAAAGAATAGTTGGAGTTTAATACTTATGTTATGTATTCATAATATATTATGATATTTTTTTAGAGTTTTACAATTGGACGATACATTTTTTTATGTAAGATATCGACAGACGAGCATGAGGTTCACTTGATGATAGATGATACCTCAGTCACAGAACATCAGTCAATGATGCGCTGTCAACCTAGTTTTTACTTCGAGCGTTCGGAAATCCAAGATTGTGAAATAAAGTATCATTTTTTTTGTTATAAAGTTATGGTTTGTGAATCATCTATGTTGTAACCCCTTTATATTAATTATATAATGATGCAAATCCCATCAAAAACAATATCTATTTATTTTTTTAATAAAAAAGCAACATGGCGCGACGATTACCGGATAACGCGCAAATTATACAGAGTTTGTGATAGAGCCTTGATAAAATTCCAACCTCGGTGTAATCTTCGGATTTTCCTTCTGCCGACTTGCATATAAAAATGTTTTGTCCTTATAGCGTAGGCCGAAAGAGTTTTTTAGGTTTCGACCCTGTTCGCAATTTTATATTAAGTTTAAGTTTACATATAAGCATGTATATATGTAGATGGCAGTATTATAAACCTATCCTCGCTGTGGTTATATTTTTCTAATTCTCTATGTACTTCTCCTGCCCGCCTGCATATTTCGCGGACGATTGAAGACAAAATAAGATATCTCGACATCGACAATTTTGACATTTTATTATTGTGGTTCGGACCACGATGGATATTATCGATGTAAAGTACTATTTTGCAATGATGTAACCACCATTAAATATTCTATAATCAAATCAAAATCAATCTATAATTTTATTTATATTTAAATCGTTCAGTTGCAGATAGGTATATATCTCATAAAAGTTTGTAAGGAAGGGTTCCTTACAAACTTTTATGCGTCAGACTCAAACTGGATATCTCCAGTTCGAGTAATCATGGACGTGAAGCTCACCTAGAATATTAATCGATATTTTCTCTATATTATATATTTTTATACGTACAAAAATATATGTTAAAATTTAAATAAAATACTGTATACCGGATTAAAACGCGATTTATTGTTTAAATTATTTATCCCGACGTTTCGGATGCTTTTCAGCAACCGTGGTCGCGGGAGACTGAAAGATGACAGTTGTCTTATATTTGAAATGTCACAAAGTTGCCATATTTAATTCAATTAAATTAAAAAATAATCTATTAATTTAGGTAACACAATGTACAATGTACATCTATGAACGTTAATAAAAAATAATACATATTAAATTACTAATATTACTAATATTAAATGCTTCTAATTTTACATTTACTACCAGTTCACAAATCAAGGGCGTAGAGCGGACGAGAAGAACTGGCAAGAAACTCGCCGCCACTCTTTTTAATCGCCAAGTTTTTGTTTTACAATTATTACATATTAACGCCATCTATTCCTACGGAGTTGATATTTACTGTAATTTTCTATATTATGACAATATTGACTAACGGTGTCCTCTTGTTTTTTAGTATGTTGGATTTGGGGCTTTAGATTTTTAATAACTGGATCCCAGGTGTTGGAAAGTCTCAAACCATCTTCTCTATTGAAGTTAGGATGTTTTTTAATTTCAATAGCCTCACGTACTAGTCTGGGAAAGAATCTACTTTCTTTAGCAAGGATTTTTGGTTGGTCGAAACGTATGTAATGGTTTGGTTTATCCAGAGTGTGTTCACATACTGCTGATTTAGAGTGACGTCTGTTTTTGATATCCGCAATGTGTTCCTTAAGTCGGTTTGAAATGCTACGTTTAGTTTGCCCAATGTAGGATAAACCACAGTCACAATCCAGTTTATATACACCTGAATCTTGCAAAGGAATATTACTTTTTATTGGTCTCAAGAACTGTTGAATCTTCTTGTGTGGCTTGAAAACTGTATTAATAGAAGCTCGTTTTAAGATTCTTCCAATCCTGTCTGTAACACCCTTCACATAAGGCAGGTAGGCTGGTTGACGTTGTACTGTTTGTGGTTTATTCCTGTTTCTGTGATGCTGTGGAGGCACCCGCAGCTTGTTGTCACGGAGTACTTGCTTAACATGCTGCAGTTCCCCGTTGAGGTGGGCAGCATCACAGAGGCGGTGGGCTCTCTGAAACAAACATACACCGACAGAAGAGAGTTGGCAAGGGTGGTGGTGGGAATCACCATTGAGGTACTTATCAGTATGGGTTATTTTTCTAAACACAGTATGGCCAAGTGTACCATCCCCTCCCCGAACCACTAAAATGTCTAGAAAGGCCAGTGAGTTATTATTCTCCTTCTCCATAGTGAATTTAATGTTACTATGTATGGAGTTAAGGTGGTCTAGAAATACAGATATGTGTTCCGTGGGCAGAATAGTAAAGGTATCGTCTACATATCGCTTGTAAAGCCTCGGTTTAACCGGGCTTGTGGCCAGGGCTCTTTCTTCGAAGTCCTCCATGAAAATGTCAGCGACAACAGGGGAGACTGGAGAGCCCATAGCCACCCCATCAACCTGTATATAGAATTCACTATTCCACATTAGGTAGCCAGATGTTAAACAATGTTCTAAAATATCTGCATATTCTGGTGACATGTTGTGTTCTGATAACCTTTTCTTAACAATATTTAGACAGTCCGATACAGGAATATTAGTAAAAAGAGACTCAATGTCAAAGCTTACCATGGTTTCATTGTTGGAGAGTTTGAGATCTTTAATAGTTTCAACAAAATGGTATGAGTCTTTAACATGAGCACTACTGTTCCCTCTGAGGGGAGAAAGTACTTTAGCCATGTGTTGAGCTAGTTTATGTGTGGGTGTGTCGATCTGGCTCACTATAGGTCACACATATCTGTATTTCTAGACCACCTTAACTCCATACATAGTAACATTAAATTCACTATGGAGAAGGAGAATAATAACTCACTGGCCTTTCTAGACATTTTAGTGGTTCGGGGAGGGGATGGTACACTTGGCCATACTGTGTTTAGAAAAATAACCCATACTGATAAGTACCTCAATGGTGATTCCCACCACCACCCTTGCCAACTCTCTTCTGTCGGTGTATGTTTGTTTCAGAGAGCCCACCGCCTCTGTGATGCTGCCCACCTCAACGGGGAACTGCAGCATGTTAAGCAAGTACTCCGTGACAACAAGCTGCGGGTGCCTCCACAGCATCACAGAAACAGGAATAAACCACAAACAGTACAACGTCAACCAGCCTACCTGCCTTATGTGAAGGGTGTTACAGACAGGATTGGAAGAATCTTAAAACGAGCTTCTATTAATACAGTTTTCAAGCCACACAAGAAGATTCAACAGTTCTTGAGACCAATAAAAAGTAATATTCCTTTGCAAGATTCAGGTGTATATAAACTGGATTGTGACTGTGGTTTATCCTACATTGGGCAAACTAAACGTAGCATTTCAAACCGACTTAAGGAACACATTGCGGATATCAAAAACAGACGTCACTCTAAATCAGCAGTATGTGAACACACTCTGGATAAACCAAACCATTACATACGTTTCGACCAACCAAAAATCCTTGCTAAAGAAAGTAGATTCTTTCCCAGACTAGTACGTGAGGCTATTGAAATTAAAAAACATCCTAACTTCAATAGAGAAGATGGTTTGAGACTTTCCAACACCTGGGATCCAGTTATTAAAAATCTAAAGCCCCAAATCCAACATACTAAAAAACAAGAGGACACCGTTAGTCAATATTGTCATAATATAGAAAATTACAGTAAATATCAACTCCGTAGGAATAGATGGCGTTAATATGTAATAATTGTAAAACAAAAACTTGGCGATTAAAAAGAGTGGCGGCGAGTTTCTTGCCAGTTCTTCTCGTCCGCTCTACGCCCTTGATTTGTGAACTGGTAGTAAATGTAAAATTAGAAGCATTTAATATTAGTAATATTAGTAATTTAATATGTATTATTTTTTATTAACGTTCATAGATGTACATTGTACATTGTGTTACCTAAATTAATAGATTATTTTTTAATTTAATTGAATTAAATATGGCAACTTTGTGACATTTCAAATATAAGACAACTGTCATCTTTCAGTCTCCCGCGACCACGGTTGCTGAAAAGCATCCGAAACGTCGGGATAAATAATTTAAACAATAAATCGCGTTTTAATCCGGTATACAGTATTTTATTTAAATGTGTGATACTCGCGTTAATAAAAGACAATATTATGTTAAAATTTTCTTTCTCCCCATTAATATACCTGTGTAAATCTATGGTGGCAACACATTTACGACTGTAAATGCACAGGTTATTCAAAGACGCGTTGTTCGCTCTAAACTCAAGTAACGCTCAAAAGCCAAGCTAAAAAGCTTGGCACTTGCTGCGTACTGTTAAAAGGTAAGATCATATGACATAAGCTAAGCGATTAGCGATTTCTTGTATGTTTACTTTGTATATAAATATGTTTACAATCAGTGCCGGTGTTAGGGCCATGGTATCGAATGTTTCTCCTTAATTTTTTTTATAGACGGATTAAAAGAAAAAATATTTTATTCCAGCTGCAGCGGTTCAATCGACAGAGTACCTGGATTGAATAATACAATAATTTTTCCTACCAGAGAGCCTGGTTACGATATGCGTAGAACACAGGGAGTAAGGCATAGGTATTGAGAGTATGTAAATCTCAAGTTCTTGTTTGTAATACAAGTGATTTTTAATAATTATACATAAAAAAATACTTATTATTTTAGACTGAAGTGCACCATATTCGTCGAAAAAATATGATGATCATAATGTAGAAAAATATTACCTATCATTTTTTCAATTATTTCATCCGCATCAACTTGACGTATGAAAGAAACTCCAGAGCTGTACCCAACTTCATTCCAATCGCAAAATTGCATTGCCTTATGTCCAACAAAATAGTGGAATAATTTACCATCGTCAGTGTTAGACCTCGTTGGTTTAAAAAAAGGCCGACAACCCATCCGAGAATTAAGAGTCGCGGATTTCCATGAGCGTTGGTGATTACTTATCATCATCATGCTTGGTTGTCTGCTCTGTAATAAAAAAATTCAGCCAAATTCGGCCTTTTAGGTGTTATATCTAATATGTTTTTTCTACATCATTGAATAATGTTCTGTGGCTAAGGTATCACATACTACACTATCTAACGTAAAAAAAAGTAGGTAACAGGATACTTTTTGCGCTTCATACCGCTTCTCTTATGTCCGAGACCTTATCCTTACTCAGTAAGAGGTGAGGTCTTTGTAACAACAGAACGTGCCTTCGGTACTAGTTGGACATTGTTCTTTTAAGAGCCGATACTTAGATAATTTAGTGGTGTAGGATAAGCTTATACAAGCCCCTGGTCTGGTACTTTAAAGTTTAAAAAACCTTTCCTCGAAGCAAATCGAATATGTGTAGAAGCTTTTTACCCCGAGCTTAATAGAATTTTGTAGCAAAATTCTATTAAGCTCGAGGTAAAAAACTAGAGTGCCAATGGGTCGCGAGTTCGATCTAGTTTAGTTTTAATCCACACCATAATATAATAAACAGGCAGTTATTTGATCATTTTCTTATAGAAAGTAGTCTTGGAACCAACAGAACTGTTGTTGTTGTTTTGAAAAATTATTTCACCGTTACCCTTGATTAATTTAGACTATATTTTGTTTGATATCATTTAGTTTTGAGGTATGAATTTTTATATCGGAACCAATCATTAAAAAAGGTATATAAAAATGTTAAAACGCAATTAATATATCTCTTATTTATGCCACCTTGTGAAATGCGTTTTTCCTGCGTCAGATTATTTCATACATTTTACTAATGAGATGAAAATTTCATCACCGTATTTATAAATGAAAAAACCGTGAAGTACATAGCGCGTTTTCGTTTCAGTCTATGGAATCAAAAATAAGTCAACATCACATCATTAACACCTTTACGTTCTTTGTCTGGGGTATCCTACCATATATTTAGAAGAAGAACTTTCCATTATACTATACATTGGCTTCTTGGAATTACTTATTATGATACACAGGGCCGGAATCGGGGCTAAGGCCCCGGGACCTCCGCAAAAGAGGGGCCCCACAATAGACTTCGAGAAAAAAATCTCTCAAACTCCGACGAGTAAACACTAGTAAACAACCTTCCCTTTAATATTGCTTTTTTGCTGTTTTACCTACTGTTATTTGTACAAACATGATTATATTGTTCTTAAAAATTAAAAAAAAAACATTTTATTTAATTTTTTATTTGGGGCCCCCCACTCCTTTGTTGCCCCAAGGGCTCCACGCGTCTACATCCGGCCCTGAAGATACAAAGAAAGCAGTAACTAAAGAAAAACTTTAAACTCAGCGCAGTTATTCAACACAGTGTCTACGTAGTACGTTAATAAAACGGAAAATTCTAGACTCAAAAAGAAATAAACTATCTCTGAATAAATGTTTTGGCAGCTGTTGCAGTTGACAAGAGCATTCGCTATTCCGTCTGTTTTTATAGACCGCTGCGAACGTGTTGAGTTTTTATTGCGATACTAGTGACTCGCCCCGGCTCCGCACGGATTGCAGAGCATATTATACCCAGCCGGCCTAGCATTACCGCCACGAGATATGTCGCGGACGAGAGAAGACAAACTAAGATGTAAGATATCTCGATATATTATATCTCGACATCGACGATTTTGATAGAAGAGATATCTCGATCGACAAATATATCTATTTTTGATATTAAAAGTCGAGTTTTAAGTGTAATTGTCATGTTAGACCCGGAAGAAATAAAGAGATAATCGATTAAAACACGAGAAAACGGTCGACAAAATTTTGTTGCGGTTGTCATGCTAGGCCGGCAGGTACATGTTTTGTCTGTCGTACGATCGCAATCGCGCGCGTTCAGTATTTTGCGATGACTCCTAAGATATTTATTTAATTTATATGGTGTAATCTTATGACTTTTTCTCAAACAAGGAAATCTACCTAAGTATCTCGACAGCCTGGGTCAAAAAAATATACATACATATACATCACGCCTCTTTCCCATTGCGGTAGGCAGAGATCACGGAATTACATATGCTCCGAGTCCGATCCTTACATACCACTTTCGCTTCTTCTACTTTCATCAATATAAAAAAATATATATAATTTTTAGTATTACAGTATAAATTATAAACTAACTTAATCTGCACATGAACATACATATTTCAGGGATGATATAAATTTTTGAAAACATGCTCTGTATGAAAATAAAATAAATAAAAATATTTTATATCGGGTAACTTAGGCTTTGTCAGTTATATAGAACACTAGCAATCCGAAGTTTTGAAGAATTTTTAAAATCGGTCGAGTCGTTTTTGAGTTAAATTGTAACAAACAAACAAATATTTCCTCTTTATAATATTAGTAGACTGTTTCTTAATGTTGTCCCACTGCGTTGGCTATATGCACTGTAATAAATCCTTTATCAAAACGCCAACTAAATTGAATCAGAAAATTATATTTAAATGAATCCAAACAGATTTAAAGCATTTCTCCCTTAATTTATTATTATTTAATTTATTATTTATTGTACTTAGTTTACATAATATTTATGGAAAGCGTCAGTGATGTTTTTAATATGTAAAAATTGCTCATCTTATGATTTTCTGTTAAAGTGCAATGTTTTACCGTTGTTCCTCCTAGTATTTATATACACATACGCTAGAGCGCGGGTCACCTCTTATGAAAATATTTATGATATTTTTTACCCATTTCAACTGATTCTTATTACAGAGTGACAGATTTGAATATCCTGATTGTTTTGTATTATATAATTCTATTGAAAACCCTGTTTTTTAATAAATATTAAATCATTGATTTTTGAGTCGCGACTGTTCATTATTACCTGGTTGTAAGTTGTGTAATTAAAAAAAACTCGAAAGATAGAGAAGGGAAACTTTGGTCTTGAACTCCTATATAAGCAAACGTCAAATTATGATATTATGTCTTGACTCTTATTGTTTAGGATTTTTTTTATAAAACCGGCCCCCTAAAACTTCTCTTATCTACTTACATTATAAGATTACAGTTATAAGATAAGTAGTCACTCGATGAAATTTATTGCCGGTACAAATATTTTCTCGATAGAGCATTTCAAATCTGTGGTAAGTTTAAAAAATATATTTTTCAAAAGCGCCTGAAAAATTTATTTCATAAACTTTTATTTGATTTGATAACATTCACTAAGATGCATTAGCAGCTACACTTTTCATAAAAAACAATAGGCATATGATATGAGCAGTACGCGCTCTATAGTGTGTACACTTATAGTCATAAGTGTTCACCTCAGTTCTTAACACGACAGGTGGTACAGGCTTTTAAGTTCCTTACAAAGTGCTATGTGGTTTTAAAATCTTTGCCCGCTAATAGTTCCTGCTGACGTTTTAGCGTTTTAAGGATTTCGTACAAGAAATGGATTCTTGTACGAAATCCCTAAAACCCTAATCTAGAAAGATTACTACAGTATTTGTTTGTTTTTATATTAATTTGTTACATAGTGATGTTCATTTGGGGAGAAAACTAAAATCTAAAGTAAAGAATTAAATATTTATGATTTTTTTTTTTATAGTTATTAAAAGCATATTTTGATAAATATTAATGTAAAAAAATACTATACCTCTTATATATGTAAAGTACTGATCCTGAGTTTAAAATTAACAAAAAACGAGGCGTGCAACTTAACGCGCTAACAATTTTGAAATTAAATTAAGAAGAAAAAAATGTAATTAAAATAATTATAATGTATACAAAAAATGCCAAAAATGATATCACAAAATATAAAAAGATGGTCTCCACGGCGGGGAATCGAACCCCGGTCTCCCGCGTGACAGGCGGGGATACTGACCACTATACTACCGAGGATATATCAATAGTTTGCAAATTTTGATATGTGTTTTGCAACCTGGAAAATTTACTGATAAAGAATACATTTACATAGCGTGAATAATGAAAAATAAAAAGAGAGGTCTCCACGGCGGGGAATCGAACCCCGGTCTCCCGCGTGACAGGCGGGGATACTGACCACTATACTACCGAGGATATGTCTATTGATTGCAAATTTTTATATCTATTTTGCAACCTAGAAAATCTACTTATGACGAATACTTTCCCATTTAGAGGGACTCGTTCTTCATTATTTCATGTATTTATGTACACTATTAGAAATATTATTCCAAAATATATGGATTGATAGAACATTGTTTTTTAATTATATGAATACTAACAATTATAAACTAATTTAGTAATTATGCAGTTTGAGTACTTTTGCTATATTTTAGTATGGGCTTCTTCAATTGGTTAGTCACTAATGATATTCCGCCAGGTGAAGCTGTAATTTTATTTTGACATTTTTCTTTTTTCTAATACCTACCTAAAGCCGTTAGGATGTCCTCAAACTACTTCAAAAGGGAAAGAGTAATTTGCCTGAAGAAACATTCAAAATTGTACACACGTAATTTTTTTTCTAACGAAAATACTCAAAGAGTTTTTTTGGGTCTTTCGACCCGATTCCATTAGTTTAATTATAACTATTTAATATTATGTAGGGGTCCAGGTGTGAGTTTGAAAGTGATAAATGATACGGAACCGTAATTAGGGGGTCAAATAGCGAATAGTTTGAAAGAGGGTTTAGAGAAATAATTAGCTTTATATAAAATCGCTGTTCAACATTTTATTTACCTATTTAAAAAAATGAAAAATGGTATAGAATAATTTTTGATCGGCCTATTTTAATTGCGAATTTAAGAAAAATAAAATAACTAAAAATAAAATTTATTAAATTATATAACAAAAAAAAACATTAAAGAAAAAAAATCATCAGACATGAGATTCGAACTCAAGTCCCATCGGAATGCAAGGCCATTACCACCGATTACGTCATACATACGCGCTACATAGTAAAAAATAATACGAAATACGAAGCAGTCATTGGCTAGTTTGGTTTACACGACAACCTATTCGAATGAAATTTCTCATTTGTCTCATCGTAATTTCCAAAAAACGTTTTTTATATATCAAATATCGAAAGACAAGCATGATATTGGTAGGTCACAAGACATCAATTAACGATGTGCTGTCGGTATTTTTTACATCGACCATTCCGAAATCTATTGACTGAATCAAGAAATAAGCGATACAACAGACGTATTTTAAAACGCCTAAAAGGCGCCTATATTTAGCTGATAAACGATAATGGCTCATGACTTCATTGTGATGTATTTCCGTGCGCACGCGCATATCCGGCGCACAGAGGGTGACGGTGTATAAATAATTGTCATTTTACGACTGAGGCTGGATAATTATACCTAAGTTTCTGTGTTTGTTATCGAGATTTTCCGAAAACATTTTTTTGAATGAAATTTCCGATTGCTCTCAGTAAAAATATAGTTCGACAGCGCATCATTGATTGATGTTCTGTGGCTGAGGTGTCATCGAACCTCATACTCGTCTGTCGATATCTAACATAAAAAAAGGTCGGCAGCCCATCGCTGATTGATAGTCTGTGTATGAGATATCACCTACCTCACGCTCATCTGAACTGGCATGAAAAAAATAATAAAAAACACATTGCTGAGACGGCATTTTGTTTGCCAAACACTTATTTTTTATTTTTAAAATTTAGTTTTTGAATAATTTCTGTTTACAAATGTTTTCTGGCAGTTAGTAAACTTATCTGATTCTCTCTCTGATTCACTATACAAGCCTAGTAGCCTGACTTGCCCTTTGCAACCATAGAAAGGAAAATAATAATTACACAAAATTATTAAATTTTGTATTTTGAAATGAAATAATATGATAAATATTTATTTGACAAACGAAAACGAAAGTGTCACAAAAAGGGCCTCAACTCAGCATTTTGCTGGCTGTTAACCAGCGCTGATCTTCCGTTGGGACCTCTCGGTTACGTCACGCACAAAATGTATACGTAGTACGTAGTATGTATAAATTCAAATTCAAAAATCATTTTTTCATTTAGGTAGCACTATGTACACTTATGAACGTCAATAAAAAATACATATTAAATGCTTCTAATTTTACATATACTGCCAGTTCTCAAATCAAGGGCGTAGAACGGACGAGAAGAACTGGCACTAAACTCGCCGCCAACTACATGAAGACAATATAAATTTTTGTCTTTATTGCCTAAATTTTTTTTTTAATTAATTAGTTGTAAGCATATTTATAATAATTAGTTGGTATTAAATACTGTAAATTGTACTCTGTGTTATTCTAAATAAATAATTTCTTATTCTTCTTCTTAATTATATAGCTAAATTATATATATGTACGAGGTTGACAAGCCGGGCTTTGAACGGTAGTCCCGCTACTAACTCTTAGATATGTGTATCACATTGTATGCATTCTAGCAACGCGCCCAGCTTAGATGTACTTAATGTACACAAATAATAGCCTATGTTACTCGCTGATAATGTAGCTTTCTATTGGTGAAATAATTTTAAAAATCGGTCCTGTAGTTTTTGAGTTTATTCATAACATACAAAAATAAAAATCTTTCCTCTTTATAATATTAGTATCTAATATATAAAATTCTCGTGTCGCGGTGTTTGTGGTTAAACTCCTCCGAAACGGCTTTCCCGTTTCTCATGAAATTTTGTGTGCATATTCGGTAGGTCTGAGATTCGGACAACATCTATTTTTCATCCCCCTAAATGTTAAGGGTAATCCACCCCTAATTTTTTTTTTAATTGTTTGGACGAATTTTTTTGTTTTTATTTTTTTATAACGTGGCATTAAAAAATACATACAACCCCTGCTTTTTTGTCAAAAATTCTAGACCCATGCGAAGCCGGGGCGGGTCGCTAGTAGAAGTATAGATATAGAAGTGTAGATAACTATTTTATCTAAAATACACAAACATGAATTAATTTATCTAATTACAGTATAATTCGAACCGTTCTCATATAACACCATAATAATAGCGTATTGGTAAATAGTCACACCCTTGTGCGTGGGGCGATCGCACGTGGCCGCAATATGCGTTGTTTTGTTTGTTTGCATGTCACTCACGATTGGTGACTATGGTGACATACGGTGTTATTATGAGTGAGTTTTTGTCGCTTGAAATAAAATTAATTTTTATCAAGGTTAGTAAGAAATAGATTATATTTGAATCTGTTTTTGTTCGAATTGTTTTTCTATCTATGATATGTAATTTTGATATTTCTCCCAGTTTAATGGTCGAAGTGACCAGACGTAGGTAAGACATGTTTACAGAAAATTACAAACATATCGTCCCGGCGGGTTTCAAACCCGCGATCCAAAGCCCAAGCCCATCAAATGATCTACTTAGTTGATGTTTTGTTAAAAAAAAAGCTCTAGAATAAGTCCGTGTCATAATCCTCAATCGAGTGGATCGGCGTCATTATTTCTACAGTTTGTTTTTAGGGTTCCGCTGTTAATTACTAGACTGTTTGCGATTGTGCTATTCATTGTGTAGTGTAGTGTTTAATATTCACCGAAAATCGATATATAGGATATGTTACGTTGATACAAAGATATATTTTTTACAAACAACAAAAAAAACGAAAAATTCTAAAAAAAATAATCACTAAAAACATAGAAAAATTCTTAAAAAATATCACTTAGCTGATGGTTATTGCTTGCGAAAATGATGATGATGCGTCATTGACCTATTTTATTATTCCTTCGAACATTCCGAAATCCATAGACCAAAATCTTATTCTTCGATATGGAACTAAATAAAAGTATTATTCGGTAATCAATCCAAGTCGCCAAATAAAAAGCCCAAGGAATTCTGAGCTTTATCGTCAATGAATGTAATAAATATTGCGGCTCAAAGTCAAATAAAAACGGTGAAGTAGGCCAATGGCTGTTATAAGTTCCCTTAGCCTGACAGATGCGCCCTATATTGACCGAGATTCCCTTGAATCGAAATTCGGAGCCCAATAAATTGTACTAACTGTTGTGTTTTGCCTGATATAAATACCTCTAGAAACTTAAATATAATTTGAAAACAGTAATACCTCGACTACTTACTCGTGGACTTACTACTTACGTGGACCCAAGTTACGCTATTTTTAAATTACGTCGTCTTTTGTTTGAAGGTCACACAACTCTTTTATAATCGACTAGTGATCTGCCCCGGCTTTGCACGGGTGCAATGTAGATGTACTAAAGACACAATTTTTATTTTTTTTTATTTTTACGCGATAAGTAGAACAAGGCGATTACAGCGTAATTCGAATTCGCGTAAGTCGGGATATACGTAATTTCATTTCATTTCATATATAAATTAAATGATTTAAGTAAACAATAATTTAGACAAAAAAATTTTAATAACATCTTAAATATCTTAAAACATGTGAAATAATCTATATCTTTACTAATATTATAAAGAGGATAGATTTGTTTATTTGTTACGATGTTACTCAAAAACTACTCGACCGAATTTAAAAATTATTTTACCAATAAAAACATTATCATAATACATCTACATTGCACCCGCAAGAAGCCGGGGAAGTATATGTGCTGCCAGTCAATGATTATTTTAAGTTTGGTGGGAAAATGTCAAAACCCCGGTAAAGAACTGTTTTATCAAACAGTTCTTTTTCAAGAGTTTTGTACGAGTCAGTGACTGTTTTTTAATACCTTGAAATAAATTAAGACTACGATATTAACTAAATTCACTTCTAAACCCCGGTGAAGAACTGTTCCATCAAATAGTTATTTTTCCAGAGTTTTAGTTTTGTACCGTGACTGTTTTTTTTTAAATACCTTGAAATAAAATAAGACTACGGTGTTAACTAAATTCACGTCTATACCGATCAGTATTCAAGACGAATCCGGTTAAATATTATTATGTAAACTTATGTGAACACCCATACATTCGTATCTGTACACCTAAAATCGAACAAGAAATGTGCTTATTATGCATTCCATACCTTCATGCGTCCTAAATTATAAGGGCGGCGACGCATCAGGCACAATTTATCACAATAAGCGTCTATATAATATCCATCATTTGTCCTCTTAAATTTGTCCCTCTCGCGTTAAAGAACCGTATTTATATATCAATAAAAATAATATTGATGATTTCCTTGGCTCAATTGTGCACGTTGCGATTATCAGTCTTGGGTTCGAATCCCGGGAAGAAAATATTCAAAAGTCTTTTAATTATAAACATGTTAAGCCCAGCGGAATTCGAACACAAACCCCATTTAAACGCAAGGCGTGCCACAAATGCGCCGATAATAAATATATTTTAGCATTATTACTTTTTTATAATCCTTATTTAACTACCAAAATATTATAACTGGACCAAGCCTGTAACTTAGAATCCTACATAATTATTAATACAAAACAAAATTAACGCTAAGTTTGTATTAAGAAAATATAAGAACTGTATGTGCATACTAGCGATCCTCCCCGGCTTCGCACGGGTCCAATTTAGATGTACTGAAGTTTACTCGCTGATAACGTAGCTTTCTATTATTGAAAGAATTTTGAAAATCGGTCGAATAGATGCAATACATCGAAAATAACACAAAAATATACCTATACTAATGTTGAAATGTGTTGATATGTACCTTATAATGTTATGTTATACTTTGAGACCTATATTATAACAATAATTCTATGTGACTATCGCGTCGAATAACCGCCATGTTACACTCTAATGTTGCCAGACCCCTACCGCAATATATTCCGAGTAAATCCCAATCGAGTCCTGTTCGTATATTCGATAATATCGATCGAATATATCGTTTATTATGTGCGGTGAGTAGGAGACGTGGATAAATGTTCACACGTGTACTGGGAATTTGTAAACCAGTCGGTTAATCTTTGATGCAAGTGTTTGATTGACGCATATGCATGTATGCAATTATTTTTAAGCGACAAATAGCCGAATTCTGGAACGCATTGAGGTGTACTTAAAAGTATCTCTTACCCTTTCATTACGATGGTAAAATGAAAGACAGAAACATTTTAAGAAGCCCTCAAGTTTTGATTATCGTTTCAGTATTCCGCGGAAATTTTCGCGTATTTTTATTTCGATATAGATTTTTTTAAATTAAATATTCCACTGAGTGTTCTGCCCATGAGAAAAATATAAGAAACTAGGTAGCTATTCGACCCGGCTTCGCTATACTAAAATGAGATCAAATAATTTTTTTGTCAATTTTTTTTATAGGGAGAACACCCTAATCACCTAGCGATAAGAAAATATCTTTTGAAGCCGGGGTGCGTTGGTAGTAATGAATAAACTCAAAACTATTGGACCGATTTTAGTAATTTTTTCACCAATTTACTATTAAAATTATTTTTCATGTACACTGCACCCGTGTGATGCCGGGGCGCAGTGCTAGTCTTCAATAAACAACGACAACGGTAGTTTTACAATATTAGTACTCGCAGTAACTATAACGAATTGGCCTCTCGCCAATAGAGATTAATTAATATCTACTAATGGAGTGAATTAATATCGCTGTGGGGAGTCTGCTAGTGACGAAATACGAGTTCAAACTCAGAAGATATTTTGTTTCATACATTTATATTTCCTACTTGAAAATGCCTTTACATAATATATAAAACGTTTAGTCCGCTTAATCTAGACTAATGTACTACACTATATTAATATTATAAAGAGGAAAGATTTGTATTTTTGTTTGCTAATAATAAACTCAAAAATTACTGGACCGATTTTAAAAAATCTTTGTTGTGTATAGTACATCTATATTGCACCCGTCTGAAGCCGGGGCGCGTTGCTAGTTCTTAATAATTGGAAGAAATTGCTAATAAGCATTAAGGCCATTGAAAAATGTTAATGATTTTTAAGACATGAATACCGATCGGGAACTAATATGGCGTACGCTGACTAAAACCTAAGTTACTAGAAAACTTATTTACTAAAAATGGAGAGGGGATGATAAAAAACTGGTAACAGAATAAACAAAAATCACTTTCAACATTTCTAAATTTTATTTGTATGTCTGCCTGTTCACGTAGCCGAAATAACTGTACTGATACATTAAAAAATTAAGAATTTCCTGGAGCTATACAAAAACTTTGTTACATTTAAATCGGCTCTACGGAAAAAAGGTTATTGGTATTGTAATATAAATGCGTGCGAAGTCGCGGTCACTAGCTAGTATTAAATTAATCATCGTGTTAACTAAATTTTGCGATGTCAGTCACGTATTTAGGTTAGCGGGCCACGTCAAAGCTGATGTTATTTTTCTCTAACATCAATGATGCTGTCATTTGAAGACATTACAACACATTTGGGTTAAATTTCTTAGACAGTGTGGAGTTAATCATAATTTGGTAAGTATAGTTTTCTACCTCAATTTTCTACCACAGCAAGTGGTAGAAATGTTTTATTAGCAAAGAAACACTGATTTCGGCCAGGCAGGTAATTGAATACTAGTAGTAAGTAAGAGCACTTACTTAAAACTTGCCTGTCAGTAAGTTACCTGTAAAGACAATGGTCATAGATATTTATGTGCCCCATGTTGCTCGCTTCTTAAAACCAACGCAGAGGTTATATACCGACATGGACATCATAATATACAGAAGTCGGTATTTGCTTCCATTTTTTTTTGTGGAATCATTTCATTTCATTTTGTGCGTAAATCTTACAGAGGATCTAGCACGAACAACTTGCGAAAAAGTATTCGTATCGTCCAGCAGTCAGTTGTACGAAATTTCAAATGATTTCTCATACAACTGACAGATGAACGGTTCGAATACTTTTCCGATAGTTTTCGTGCTAGGCTCTCAGTCCTCGACTAATAGCTACATCACTAATGTCTTATTTAAATAATAATGTATAAGCAATTACTTGATTCGAGTTTTCTGTATTAGAAGAGACGTTTCACCGAAGCTCGTTTCGTCGCAAAAATGTAGTTTACGACTAGTTATGTACTGGTCGTCGTCAGAAACGGAGACAGGCTCGCAGACTAGTTTCTATCATGGCGCCTATGGGACATTGGCATATATTTCACTATAGAAAGGGAAATCTGATGGTAAGGGACAGTATGGTTACACATAGATAAAATATTCTTTATTGTCACATACAATACAAATTAAATAGAAAAAGGAAAAAGTAGACAAACGGCGGCGTCATATAGAGGATGCAGGTATGTTTTACCTTTGATCGATAAACATGCCTCCGATAGAACAATCGATGGATCGATCGTTCGCAGGTGTGTTGCCGAACTTTGTGAAATCAACACTTTTTATGTTATATATCGACAGACGAGCATGAAGTTCACTTGATGTTAGGTGATATCTTAGCTACAGAATAACAGTCAATGATGCGCTGTCGACCTACTTTTTACTTCGAGCATTCGGAAATCCATAGACTGAAACCGAAACACAATATTATGTCACAATTTCGCGGTTCTCTCTCTGTATCGTGTGTTGTCATTTTGAACGACGTCATTGTCATTTTCAAGCGCATTTCTATCAATGCAAAGCCATTCGAGGCGAACTCAGTATAGTTATAAATCTATACCGAATTACTATAAAACTATAAATCGATTTCAAACAACATAAAGGAGAACGGCAGGAATTGTACCGCATACTTTTTTTGTTGTTTTGTAATAGAATTTGTACCACTTATTAAGGCAACTGTGCCATTTATTTTTATGTAAATATACAATTTTTAGAAGCTGGGGTTAATTAGAAATATGCATAAAAAGATTTGAATAACTAAACGCAATATAATCGTAAACTAAACGCAGCAATGTTTTTTGAAGTTGCCATTTGGAAAATATCACAAATATCGAAATGATATTAAATTATTTAGAAATTGAAATAAGCTTCAATAAAATAAAACATTTATAAAATATAGCTAAGAATTCATAATTGTTGCAAAATATCATAACAGTTAACGATTTAATGATAGGAATTATTTTCGTCAACATTTTTTTATATATAGCAATTATTTTTTATTGACAGATGAAGAAAATCTGTCTTTGAAAAAGTTGAGTTCAACGGTTGAACTTTTTGTTTTTGTTTTGGATTGTGGTTTGTGACTGCATCTGAGCAATTTAGCGAATTATCTGGCCATTTCTACGTTGAGTTGAGCATCTACTCCTCCGTACTCTACTCTTGATAGTAGTTTTGCGAAAGGACGCTTTATTAACTGTGTTGTGTGTTTATTTAAAATGGCGAGTTTACAATGTGTTAATTGCAACGTTCGCTTATCCCGAGTAAGAAGGCACGCTTTATCGGATGAGAGTGAAGATCTCGTCAATACTATTCGACTGTGGACATATCCTAGAGATGTAAGTAGTTTACGAATAACATTCTGTTCATGAGTAGGTCAGTGATGAACTCCGTGATAAATTCTTTGTACTAAAACTAGTCACTATCTAAACCACACAAAAATATCTGTCTGCTAAAACAAACTAATCTCAATACTATTCAAAAAACTAACTAATAGAGGTGTGTTTTTATAAACATACAAATTGTTATTTACATCTAAGTATCTTGTCATGGTTAGCCTAAGAGTGTTAGAATAGTTATTACTCTGATAGTATGGCTGCTGAAAAGAAGAGGAAAGTGTCTAAAATGATATTGAACAGTACTCAAAATCACTGTAATCACTGTAATCAATAAATTTTTTCCAGATAACACCTGCTGACCATGTTTGCCATGAATGTTGGCAGCTAGCTACTCATTCACATTCATCTGATAATATGCCTAGAATAGTTGGCCATCAAAATGTTTGTGTTATATGTGGACGATCCATACTTAGAATAAGTCGACGCAGGATTTTGTTTGAAGGGGCTAATGAAGAACAACAAAGAGTGGCTAATACAGTTTCTACTTGGATCCAGCCACGTGAGGTATAAACATCATGTACCAACTATAAACATTATTCATTGTTTTATTTGATTTAAACTAAGAAATAAAATAATATAAATTATGTTTTTGATTTTAATTTTAGCTTTGTTCTGAAGATGAAGCTTGTGTGCCCTGTTGGCTTAAAGCTAGAAGATCTAGAATTGCACTAGTTGTAAACATTCAACCACCTTCACCTGATCATGTGGATGATCACCATTTTGATTTGATGTGTGCTGTATGTGGTCAGAATCTGTCCACTACTACATCAGCTGAAGAGTGGAATCCTGACAACATTACCCGTTTGTTGGAGCACCAGCAGGTATACTTACATAATATTTTTATAGTAGATTATAAAAGCTTGTTAAACAAATAACATTACTCTTATATATTGCTAACTCTGAGACCCTCACAAGGATGGCTCTATTAATTATTATTGTTTAATGTGCAAGAATTTATTCTCTCATAGTAATACAATTTAACTATTTTTTATATTTTTAAAGGTTTTCTGGAAGGCAACCAAAGATATCCAACCTAAGCTCGAGAATTATTCTCCAGCGATGGTTGCTGAAATTCAATCCTGATCTTGATGTGTCCTACTTCTTTTTTTGAACTTAGTGTTTATTTGTATTTCATCAATGCACTTTTGTATCTATGGTCATCTCATGAAATTAATTATTTACAGATGTCATCCATGAATGAAGTTTGTGGAGTTTGCTGGATCCAGGTTCGAGATTTGACTTTACATGTTCCAGTGGAACCACAAGAGAGAGCCCAGCACATTGTGTTGCCCAATGTAAGAAGAGCGGCTGATACACCAAGGCATTGTATTTTCCATGAATGCATGGAACCAGAGCGAAATGTTGTGCTCGAAGAAACCAGGCGAGATGTATTAATTAGGTATCAATATTTTATACCAAGAGGTGCTCGTATTTGTTCTCTACATAGACAGGAGGCAAATTATGAAAATCTCTATACTGCTGAGTATAGCCTTAATTACTTTACTTCCACACACGTAGAAGAGATTATTTTTATATTAATGGAAGGACTCCGTAACATATCTTATGAGAATATTCAAAACTACTCAGATAACCAAGTGCAGTATTTTATAGGCATAAGTAAACAAGAACATGAACAAATATTAGATGCAACACCCAGGCTTAGGAATATGCATCGGGGTAGTTTTGCATTAACAGCCTTATTGTGCAAGTTAAGGACTGGAGATTCGGGAGACAGATTGTCATGCTTATTTCAAGTACCACGAAGGACCTTAGAAACATTAATATCTGTAGCAAGAAATATCTTGTTAACAGACTATGTCCCTCAATTTCTTGGTTTTTCTCATTTAAGCAGGGAGCAGGTGGCAGCAAGGAATTCCTACATTGTGGATCACATTTTTGGTCAGCCTGATGCAATAGCAGAACATAAACCAGCGATTACGATAGCTGATGCAACATATATATATACACAAAAAAGCAGTAACTACTTGTTCCAAAAGGATACATATTCACTACATAAATATAGGAATTTAGTAAAGCCATTTATCCTATGTGCCTCTGATGGACATATTATAGATGTACGTGGACCTTATAGTGCCACTACAAATGATGCAACCATAATGAATGATTTATTGAATGAATCGGAATTTAATGATTTTTATAGGGAAAATGATGTTTTTATCCTAGATAGAGGTTTTCGTGACTGCATGGATAATCTGCATGAGAAAGGGTACATAGGCCATATGCCTGAAACTAAAGAAGATGGCCATTCACAGCTAACCACTCTTGAAGCCAACAGATCACGCTGTGTAACTATAAACAGATGGGTAGTAGAAGCTGTTAATGGCCGATTTAAGAGGGATTTTAAAATATTCCGCCATGAATATTTTAACCGTGGTTGTCGCAATTTAATGGCAGATTTTAAAATAACAGCTGCTCTGCTTAATGCATTCACACCGCCATTCGCAGACAATATACATGCAGAGCAGTTTGTTTCAATTATATATGAACGCCTTTTTTTAACAAATACTATAGCCGAGTTAGTTATGGAACATAATTTAAACCGGCGCGGTTCCTGGTTTGTCCCCATAGATGCGACAACGCTATCTTTTCCACGGCTATCCATGGAGGAATTGATATTATTTGCATGTGGTGTATACCAAATTCGCCAGGCACGTTCATATGTGGGTGAGCATTTCCGATTTCATGGAATATATACATTAGAGGTATCCCGAGAGAGAATAAATGATTTAGAGGGAGTAAACCCAACGTTGCTTCGTGCTAAAATAAAGTCCCGACATTCTTCTGCTAAAACTTATTTCGTATTTATTGTTGCTGAAACAAACATGAATGGTCGGGACGCAATCAGAAGTTATTGCTGTAACTGCATTGTAGGTTTAAGAACGGTGGGATGCTGTTCACATGTGATGAGTATTATTTGGTACCTCAGCTATGCGCGCCATGAGGGTCTTACCCGACCTGCCCCCTTTTTAGATGAAGTAATATTAAGAATAAATTAATTATAAGTAACACCATAAAATAAATGTACTTCCAAAACCAAGTATTCTTTATTTATCTACAGTTAAAACCCCGTCTGAACGTTATCATTAAATATCAAATTGTTGCAGTCCACGGCTGGACATATTATATAGGTATCTCGTAATGCACCCCCCTGAGTAGGTACAAGTCTCATTTCAATCTACCTACTTAATGATAAGTAAAACACAGATAGGGACAATCAATTTAGACTATTTACTTTATCACCAAAGCAATGTTAATGTACCTAATATAAAATTGGTTGGTCACTACATAACCTTTAAAATAAATCTGGATATAACTTTTATGTCTCAACTTCAAAAATCCAAGAATTTAAAATGGGGTTGCTTATCATATTAACTACCAATTAACCATTAGTTTATCACCAAAGCAATGTTAATGTACCTAATATAAAATTGGTTGGTCACTACATAACCTTTAAAATAAATCTGGATATAACTTTTATGTCTCAACTTCAAAAATCCAAGAATTTAAAATGGGGTTGCTTATCATATTAACTACCAATTAACCATTAGTTTATCACCAAAGCAATGTTAATGTACCTAATATAAAATTGGTTGGCCGCTACATAACCTTCAAAAACAAATCTGCATATAACTTTTATATCCCAGCTTCAAAAAATCTAATAATTTAAAATGGGGTTGTTGATCATATTAACTACCAATTAATACAAAAAATATCCCAAAACACGAAAATTTATAAGCGGTACGAAAGTCCCATACAAGCCTGCCGTTCTCCTTTAATATCAACTTTCCCAATTGATCAATCGACTTCGTGTGGTCAAGTTTTTAAATAAAATTATTGCTTTTTTATGTTAGATATCAACAGACGAGCATGAGGTTCACTTAATGGTAGGTGATGCCTCAGCCACAGATGCGCCGTCGACCTACATTTTACTCCAAGCATTCGGAAATGCATAAGCTGAAACCGAAACGCGCTATAGCACTTCACAGTTTTACCATCTCTGAACAGTCGTTCGTTACCCGGTCACAATTTCGATATTCCTCCCACCCGTTCAATGACCGAAGTAACTAGACGTGGGGAAGACATGCTTACAAAAAATTATAAACTTGTCGTCCCGGTGGGATTCGAATCCACAACCCGTCCGCGTCGTTGCGCACGGCAGTTGTTCTACCAAAAGCGCCAACAAGCCCGCTATACTGGAAACCAAAAATGAATATAAAAGAAGACATAAATATCTTAAGGCTTCGTATCGATCGCAAAAAAATTTACATTATAGGCGAAACGAACGAACGGTCTCGCGAGACAAATAATCAGAGACATACATATATATTATATATACACGTCTGTCTCAACTTAAATCACCTAGTTTTATCTATAAATTATGTCACATGGGCGTTATATTTAATAACTAATAATATTAATAAGTAACGCGTGCCTGACACGGTCGACATATGGCGCATACGTCGAGATCCACCCCAATTTTAACTAATATTGTATTTTGACACGGCTGACTTAGTTTTAATTAGGTCGTTAATAAGACAGATAGACAGCTCAATAACACGATAGTTTTTTTTATTATGGTGCGTTTCTGGTGTAATATATGACCTAGGCCTTATGGTGTTTCGGATGCACTGTTTCTGTTTTTTTTTTTATTTTACGTAAAAAAAAAATAGTTTTTATTTTTTTTTCCCATTTTCTTCTTTTATTTACTATTGCACTGCCTACACACCTCTCCACAAAGCCAAGGTTAACTGGCAGAAAATGCCTTTAGGCATTAAGTTCGCCTTTTGTACACTACTTTTTGTGCAATAAAGAGTTTAAAATAAATAAATAAATAAAAATAGTGTAGAGTCTAAGAAATAGAACAGTTATTATTTATTAGTTATATACAAACGAACTGAAAATAACTTTTTTATGTCAGGTATGGTCAGACAAGCATGAGGTTAACTTGAAGGTAGGTGATACCTCAGCTACAGAACATCAGGAAATGATGCGCTGTCGACCTACTTTTTACTTCGAGCATTCGGAAATCCATAGACTGAAACCAGATATATCGGCCAGCGCTAGACTTACGTGCCACTGCCTATACAATAATCCGGTAACATATACATAGCCTTGCTATGTATATGTATATGATATATAGCTATTTATTATACGGTGATTAAAGTGATTTTATATCAATACCGCATACCACAGTAGCAGATAGCTACTGTACAGTGTACGGCTGAGGCGAGCGTATTATAAATAACTAATATCAATTGCAACTTTGCTCTATTCCTTTTGGTACTTACATATTCCGATGACAATAAACAGTTCTTATTTTTTTTTATCACAATATAACAACAGACGAGCGTCAGCGGTATGTAGTATGAATACCATAGAACAGAGATAAAGAAAGAAAAAAGGCAATAAAAAAAAAAAACCGGCAAAAAAATCCTGACGGATTATTTTAAAACTATATATATATATATTGTGAGATATGTTACAGTTATAAAAAAAACGTTGGTTTATGACTTTTGATCGATATTTGATATATGCACACATTAAGAAAAAAGTCCACTTTTAAATACGTAAAAGAGTGTTGGCTCGAAATGCCTTAAATGACGAACACATTTCTATGTCTATTTTATGGATTTTTATAGGAAAGTATTTTTCGAAAACCATCATTTTATATGAAATATGTCTAGTGGACTTAAGGTGATTCGTTTTCCATACAAAAAGTCATGATTATTAACGAAGTCAGTTTAGTTTCGATACTAAATATTTGTGCAACTATTTACTTTCCGGGAGTTCTTTGCGCGGAGTTAATAAAATAATGTTATTTTATACAGAAATCATGCATATAACATCGTGAAAGGTTTATTAAGAAATCCACCTTAATATCATATTATGCATTATGCCTTAAGGCAGCTTTACTCTACAGATGTCCATGACTGCCAAATATCACATATCACATAGCCTTCTGTATTTAACAGTAAGCGTGGTCGCGCAGAAGACGTGATTAATTATAGATTATACAATAGACAATACGTTAAAGACTTTTCATTTAAATGTTATGTTAAATTTTTCATAATATAATTAAACACATACCTTATATTCGTACACCAAACCCATAATTTCCACATTGTTATAAACCGCGCCAGACTTCTAGTACGCTCTGAAAGCGGCACGAGTCGTGTCGCAGTAGCAAAATATAGGTGTTATTTATTATTTTGTACATAATTTATGAATGAGAAATGAATATCACATCACTAAGTAAGTTATAACGTGATAAAAACAATATTAAATAGACTTAAATATTGTATACCTGACTGTAAACCCTGCGCGTAACAGAGGGGTGAGCACGAACAAGTATCGAAAGAGTATTCGTATCGTCGAACTGTCATTTGTATGAAATTTCAAATGATTTTTCATACAACTGACAGATGGACGATACGAATAATTTCTCGATAGTCGTTCGTGCTAGGCCTTCTGAGCGTACTAGATATTTGGCGCGATCTATAATACTGCACAGTGCAAAGTGGAATGAACCACTTCAGCAGGAAGACAGTATTAATAACATTCTGTAGACTGATGCGCAGTCTGCAATAACGAGATCTTTGATGCTGTACTGATGTGCGTCTTGAACTCATTGTATGCATTTGATATCTAACTTAGATTATATTTCCTCAGTATAGAAAGACAATCAACATCTCTTACTTTACACTTATTCTCATGCCCTTATTGTTTCGAGAAATTAACTAATGAATCATTATTCGACTTAAAAACATGTAAACAATGATTTTTTTTAAATTTTGATTTTACTAGTAAACTATAGATTAGTTTAGCCTTACAAATACAAAAAAGCAATTTGGTATTGTACATAATAACATCCGATTTGTTTTACGGATAGATCAAATAGGCTTCAAGTAAAGGAAGGCTTTATAGGATACCTTTTTTTATGTTGGATGTCGACAGACGAGCATGAGGTTTACTTGATGGTAGGTGATACCTCAGCCACAGAACATCAGTCAATGATGTTTCGCTGTCGACCTACTTTTTACTTCCAGCATTCGGAAATCCATAAACTGAAACCGAAACGCGCAATGTGCACTTCACGGTTTTCCATCTATGAACGGTGGTTCGTTACCCGGTCGGAATTTCGATTTTCCTCCCACCCGATCTATGCCCGAAGTTACACATACAATATATCTCAATTTTTCACAATTACTGAAGTAAGCAGGAAAAATGTTTATAACTCATGTCATGTCGATTCAACCCGTAATCAATCGAACGGGTCTAACCGACCCTTTACGAGGCTAATCAGGCAAGGAACCCTTGGGTACTGCACTACTTACACTCGATAAGTATTTTGTTGAAACAAAAGAAGAATTCTTGCGTCTTTGAAAGACCAAAGGTCTCGATAAATCCGAGATTTTGCTTTGAATTGTATGTTTGCTTTGTATTATTCCTTTAATATTTTCATAGCAATAATTGAATAGTAAAATTAAATTTGACGGGCTCGTTGGCGCATTCGGTCGCACCTGTCGTATCAATCGGTCGTGGGTTCGAATCCTGCGAAACATGGCTTTATTTTCTATAAACTTTTTATCCCTTATGTCTGGCCAATTAAAGCATTAAACGAAACTATGGGTATTCTATTTCGAAACACACCGTTCATATACAGAAAACGGTAAAGTGCATATTGCGTGGGTTGACAGTACAAAATAGGTCGACAGCACATCATTGATTTATTAGGTATGACCTACACATAATTGAGGCTCATGATCAACACCTGAAATAAAAAATAAAGTATATGTATAAACAACATTTTAATCATTCAAGGTTAATCTTCAAAACATGTAATAACTTCAACTTAATCGTAAAACAAAAGGCTTTCATACAATTTCCTAACTCTAATAGATCAGGGTCATAACGACCCTTTATACTACGTTGTTAGTAAATGGGTTAAGAGCCCTTTGATTGGGACGGGTATAGTTCCTCATTTCAATCTAAGAGACCCCTTTTGACAGGTATTTCCTGGTTAAATGGAATATTTCTGTTTAGATTTTAGCGTAATTGATGAAATATTTTTTTAAATAATTTAATTAAATGAATAGATTTTTAAGTTTCAAAAGCCGGCCACATATTTTCAAAACCCCTGGTGTCCATAATGGCGATTTTCTTTAATTATAATATTAAATGTAAAGATTTGTAAGCTGTCTTTTACGACCATGTTTCAAAGTTAAAGGCTGAAAACACATCATAAAGTCATGTGTTACTGATGCTCATGTATCATGTACAACTGTAGCCTTGAAAATGTTACATATTTATGGATTTAAAATAGCAATCCCTACGTATACCATATACATACGTACTAAATATGATAAGCGGTCCATTGAGCAACAATTCGATTCAATGAAAGCATGAAACCAAGCAAATGAAAGCACGCTTGCTATACAAGAGGCCTATTACCAAAACATAATACGAAGTTTCGGCTGACGGATCGTACATTTTCCTAATACGAAACCAATGGTCGATCCGTAGTTAGCAATTAGACATGTCTTTCGTTTGACATTACTATGATCGTAATTATAATCTTAAATAGAATTGAAAATGGTTACTTAATAAGTTAAAATACGAAGTTGTTTGTTCTTTCGATTCGTTACGTTCGTTGCGTTCGATTTTGGTAATAGATCTACAACACTCAAAATAAATAGTATTGTAGATTCAATAGCGTTTTAATTAGGAAAAAGCTTTTTCATTTAATGTGTTATATTCGCATAAACAAAGGACAAAACTCCATTTAATGAATTACTAAAGAAAAAAATTGCGTATAAAATTCCACGCAACATGGAATGGATGTAATAAATTTAGTTTTAAAACAATATCGCACGTCAAAATAATGTTCTTTCAATGGATAAAGCGATAATTCGTGTGGCGTGGGGGGTATAGACGGGTGGGGGGTAATCCAACACTAGCCATTCAGATTCAAATGAGACAGCATTTTATAAATCATTCGAACTCACTTCCGAAATCGCTTAACCCTTTTCGGTACGGTTGGTAAAACAGGTTTTGTTTATTTCTACAGAAAACTCTATTTTTACTTTAGACACTGATTATGATGTTTTAACGATATAATATTATTTAGATAATGGCATTCAACAGACTTCATCTATAGTCTAATCTATACTTCTATACTAATATACTAATTATACTAATAATATTATAAAGAGGAGTGATTTGTATTTTTGAATTTTGTATGTTATGAATGAACTCACAAAATACTGGACCGATTTTAAAAATTCTTTCATCAGTAGAAAGCTATTTTATCAGCGAATAACATAGGCTTTAGGTATATTTTGTGAATAGTACATTTACATTGCAGTCATGTGAAGCCGGGGCGCGTTGCAAGTAATATTATAAAAAGGAAAGATTTGTTTGTTTGTTTGATACGATTTTTACATTGCGACCGTAAAGGAATCACAAAAAACGCACTTTTTCAGTAAGTAGTTAATAAAGTAGTTTAATAACTTATTATTTGTTACGTTTTAGTGATGTATATGAAACTTCCACACTATAAGTTTTACAAAGTATATATCGCTGTATTGTGGAATAGTTTTTGAATAGACCTGTACAACTGTTTCTTCGCAACTTTTTCCAAAAGACAGTTTGGAAGCAGTCAAATTGCAAAACAGTAATTTGTAAAATCTTCAATCTTCAAAAAATCATCTAATCTTTAATACGCAGAGGCTCAAAGTGGTCACCTATACCCACTGGATTCAGCACAATGTGAGTTTGTTCTTCATTCAGAGCCTTACGGATATTCACACTTCCACCTTACGGATATTCACACTTGTGTTTTGTCTTTTAGTCAAGTTAAGCCTAAGGTTTTTTTGCTGACGGTACATTAGTAAACCAGTGCACCGGTTGGCCGCACGCGATCGAACTGAACTCTCTCACAATAACCACGGTAACCAAATACGTTTGATCGAGCCTCTTCTATCTAAATACACACCCGGCCTATTGCTTTCATGGAGATACCGTTAGCAAAATAAAAACTTAATACCGGTGTACTATTTACTTACGTTTTGGTATGTGGTTAAGAAACTCTGATAATATAGGTGTTGATTTTTTTAATGAAAATTTTATATTTCATTTTAGTGTCTAGATTTACATGTCTCAATTACTAATCCTATCTATTCCCGTTTAGGTGTTATGTTTTAAATGCTAAACCGATTTTAATGTTGTTTGGTATAGAGATTCGAGTTTTTTTTATTTAGTAGACGAGATGTTTTTTTATTTAGTAGATATTTTTGGTTTAATTATTGTATACTGTTTAATATTCAATTCTATCTTTCTCCCAATAGGTTGCATGAGAGAAATTACTCGTTAGTGATAAGGTCATCTTTATCATAATGTTTTGTTTGTTTCTGTTTTTGTAAATATGTTGTGAAATAAATGCACATATAATAATGTCAAATATATAAAAACCTTTCTTAAATTTAATTTTATTACTTAACTAAGGTTAATAAACATATATATTTAAGTTTTAGGATATTTTCGCATGTGGCGTTTGGATTTCTCTGTTTGACTTTCTTTTTAAAGGTCTTTGTCAGGCCTGGCAGCAAACGAAGGCGCAACTAACATTGCACCAATGTTCCTACCAGAACTTTGTCTATGCAATAATAATAATAATGAAATAAAATAATATCGGCTAACCTGATGGTAAATAATTACGGGCGCCCATCGACATTTGTAATAGAGAACTTGCCGTCCCGCTCTCTTTAAGAAATTAGAGCCTACTAATTTTTTGAAGGTAATAAATAAATAAAAAAAAAATACTTTATTGCACACAAAATAAACACAGACATAAAAAATACATTATAATATACAGTACAAAGGGCGGCCCTATCGCTTAAAATAGCGATTTCTTCCAGACAACCCCGGAGAAAAGTATCAGAAGAATAATACATAGAGATAAAAATAGGTGGTGCAAATTCAGAATTAAAATAAAACAAAAACTAATAAAACGTTACATAAAATTTTGAGAAGAATAATAAATAAACACAAACAAAATAACAATAATCAATAAATAACATAACACATCATTTTCTGTTCCTACATAATTTAAAAAAATGATCGTTGATCATTATTTACTCTATGAATTAAGGTCCTTAAATTCATAGAGTAAGAGCGCGAGGCGGGTGTGAATATCCAAATATCAAGGTCTGATGGTGGTATTTATTTATTTATTTATTTAGAACTCTTTATTGTACTTGGATATATAAATATAACAATAATAAAATTCTTAGAAAATATTAACTTAAATATAAACAATACAATAGGCGGCCTTATCGCTCTCAGCGATCTCTTCCAGGCAACCCTAAACAATAAAAATAAATGGAGAGTATTCGTGCAGGTAGTACAGTAGTACAACAAGTAAGTACATTACAGTAAGTTACATTTATGCATTTTAAACTTTAACGAAATGAACAAAAAAGGATAGTTAAGAAGTAGGATAGGAAATAGCAAAGTAATGTTTATGTAAGAGAGATTTGAAGGAAGTTAAAGAAGGAGCTTGTCTGATATTAACAGGTAAGGAGTTCCATAGCTTTATGGCGGAAACTGTAAAAGAGTTACCATAAAAGATAGATTTGTGAGTAGGGATTTCTAAAGTTAACTTATCCAAAGAACGCAAAGTGTAGTCGTAAGGACCCATAAATTTAAATTTTTCTTTAAGGTAAGAAGGTGTTCTGGGGTTGAAGAGGATAGAATAAAGCAGTTGCAAAGTGTGTGCATTACGTCTTAACCGAATGGGTAACCATCCGAGTTGTTTGCGGTAATGGGACACATGATCAAATTTCCTCAACCCAAAAACAAAACGAATACAGAAGTTTTGCAATCGTTCCAGTTTATTCAAAAGCTCTTCATTGACATCGGTAGTGCAAGAGTCAGCATAATCCAGGAGAGGAAGAAGGAGTGACTGCGCCAGTGTGATTTTTGTGGAAATGGGTAGGAAGTGACTAAGTCGCTTTAAAATACTTGAGGCAGCATATAGTTTGCGGCTGACTTCTTTGATATGACAGGACCAAGATAAACACTGATCAAAGAAAACACCAAGATTTCTAACAGACGTGCTGACATCAATAACCGCACCATCGATGCAAACTCGTGGAAGAGAGGCCCAATCAACTCTTGATAAGTAATAGGAGCTACCAACAACGATAACCTGGCTTTTGATAGGATTAATTGTAAGACCATAGTCTTTACTCCAGTTTACTAAAGTAGCCAAGTCATCGTTAGTCAATTGCAAGGCATGTGGTAGCTCATCAAGAGTTGATTGTACGTAAATCTGGAGATCGTCGGCGTAGAGGTGGAAATTTGACGAAAGTCGTTGAGTTAGGGAGTTGATGAAAACAGAGAATAAAAGTGGAGATAGAACTCCACCTTGCGGGACACCGGCACTGACAGCATTCCACTGTGAATGGGTACCGTTCACAGTGATCCGCTGGCGGCGCCCATACAAATAGCTATGAAACCAGTCAATCACCGGCATCGAAATATTAACAGAGCGAAGCATACCCAGCAGAATCTCAAAATGCACAGAATTAAAAGCGTTGCTAAAGTCCAGAAGAGTAAGAACGGTGAATTGCTTATTATCCATACCTAGTCGAATATCGTCAGCAACCTTCACAAGTGCAGTAGTCGTGCTATGACCAGGGCGGAAACCAGATTGAAAGGGACTTAAAATAGAATTTTTGTACAGGAATTGGCTAAATTGTTGGTGGATTAGGCGCTCAAGGACTTTGGATAAGAAAGGTAAAATTGAAATTGGTCGGAAATCACCAAAGTTACACGGGTTAGATTTTTTGGGTATAGGAATAATATTCGCGTCTTTCCAGGCAACAGGAAATATTCCAGAAGAAATTGAAAAATTGAATATGTGTGTTATAACCGGAAGGATAGGAGTAATCATAGCACGACTAACGAGGTCACAGCCAACGGCATTCGAAGTTACGGACATAATGCTCTTCTCAACATCCCGATCGGTAAATAGTGTGAAGGAGAAAGAAGAATTGTTAGGAGAGGGAAGAGAAGATAAAGATTGCAGAGTACGCTGAAGACGGCTATCGTCAATGGTAGAAGAACTGGAGAAGTGGCTATTCAAATCGTTTAAATTGAGATCAGAGGGAATTACACTCTGTGCTGGTTTGCCAACCCCCAACGACTTTAAAAATCTCCAAATTCTAGAAGGATCACCATTCGAGATGGCGTCATGAATATGTCGTCTTTGTGCATCGCGACAGCGAGTGTTACAGCGATTTCGTATGTTCTTGTACTTTTCACAAGCAGCTTCAGATGTGGCAGTTTTCATTTTGGCTTTGGCGCGATTTTTCTTATTCATTAGCTCTTTTAGTTCATTAGAGAGCCAAGGCGCAGGGAGATGTTTGATCTTGATGGGTCTCAATGGAGCATGTTTGTCGTATAAGTTAGTGATGAAAGTATTTAGTAAATCGACCTTGTGATCGAGAGATGTTCGGTCAAAAACTGCATTCCAATCCACATTCATTGCATCCTGAACGAGTAAGTCATTGTCGATTCCATGAAAATTTCGACCAAATTTTAATTAGAGTTTAAATCACCCATGATAACTACATTTTTATACAATGGAGTAAAATCTTCAAGGGTTTTCTCGAAGCACGCAAAATAGTCTACGGATAGAGAAGGGGAATAGAAAACACCAAGAAGTACCTTAGTTTTAGACAATATAACTTCAACCAGAAGATGTTCGGCCGCATTGGCTGGTGGAGGTTGCGGCGACATACTGACAATGGAAAAAGGAATATGTGACCGTAAGTATATCGCAACACCACCCCCGCCTCTTCCAATCCGGTCATTGCGGATAAGATTGAAACCAGGAAGTGAGAATGCGTGAGAAAGGAAAGATGGATTAAGCCAAGTTTCAGAGACGAGTATAGCGTGAATGTCTTTCGATACAAATGTTGCGAGCATGTCAGAAAAATGTGCAGGAACGCTTTGCGCATTGATGTGAATAACGTTGAGATGTTTTGGAAAATTAAGAAATAACGATGAAAGGGTAACATCTAATGGGACGGAACTAGCACTATGGAATGAATCATCATTGGAGGAAGAAAAGGAGAGAAAATCAGAGTTATCTGTATCATATAACATTATAGTACTATCGCTCAACAGAAGATAAATTAAATATCAACAATAATGCATAAATGTAAAATTCTAGTATTTAAAATTATTACAAAGTATATAATACAATAAAAAAGCAACTACTTCAAATTAAAGTTAAATTCCGTTCCAAAGCATTATATGCACGAACCGCCTGTATGATAATATAAAGAAGTAACATAATAAAACAAAAAAAGCAAAATAATTAAAAGAAATAAATAAACTAACTAATACCTAATAGATTTTAATACTAACAATAAAATAATGTATGCTTAATATATGCTGTGCACAGACCTACACACAAAAAAAAAATTAAAAATTATAAATAGTCAAAAGGACTGGACTCCGAATTACATACATAAATATTAGAGCAACTGGCATTTTTGACATTATACCAACTAAAATGACATTGACGTGACGTGAAAATGACATTGTCAATATCGTACAAATAAAAGTCAAATGGCTAATAAGTTATAAACACCGCCAATTAAAGTTTAATTTTGTTATAATAATTAATTAAAAGATAGCTCATAACAGCATAGCGTAAACAAAATTACCTACAATAAGTTATATAATGATATCTATGAGTCAGTGCCAGAAATAACGAAAAGAAAGTTTATTATGGTACATACTATGAAAAATAATTTACTTGGTCTTCTGAGGTGGTTTTTTGGGGCGGAGTTGAATCCTTGTTAATGAACGTGGAGCAGAAGACTCTGAAGTAGATTCAGCCGCAGTCTGATCGCCAGTGATATTTTCAATGTCCTTCATACTTTCAATCCGATGACGAGAGCCATCGGCACTGATCACGTATATACGGCCTTCTTTGGTCCAACATTTAGAGATGCCAAAGCGCCTTCTTGCAGACATGAACAACTTGTGACGATTTTTAGTTAAAAACTCGGACAAAGTAATGCCGGAACCCTTCAGATTTGTCTTCGCTGCCCAAATCTTGTCCTTGGTATCACAATCACGTACCTTGATTAACAGAGGCCTGGGCTTTCCATCGCTTCTTGTACCCATTCTATGGCAGCGGCTGAGAGAGTCACCTGTGAAGAATGGACACTTGAGACGAACTGACAGCATGTTGCAGATAGCAGAAGCATCCTCGTCCTTCACTTCATTCACTCCATGTATCAACAGGATTTTGCGTCGGCTTCTCATTTCCTGGTCATCTTGCATCTTAAATAGCAGCTCCATTTGGGCTTGTAGATTTTCTAGACAGAATAACATTGAAGTGCGGAACAATGCAAACTCTCTAGCCAGTGGGGACGGAGGCGAATCGGCAGAAGTAGATGGAGGCGCAAGTGATGCGGTATTGAGTTGTTTCTGGAACTCTTCCATCTTCATAGTGAATCTCTCTGACATGTCCATTACAGTTTTCTTCAGATCATCCATTTTGACTTAAATCTTGTGTGGGTTTGTGTTCACTTTTAGGTTAAGTTAACTAGTACTGAGAGTGAGTGTTTAATATTGCATTAGAGATGAAAAATGTATAGGAAAAATATATGCGGTAAGTACAGTAAGGCTCTAGAACATAATTAACTATAGAAAAATACTTTTCATAATTAAATAAGAATAAAAATATCAGAGCAAACTAAAACACGTCTAACTTATTACGTCCTACCCGCGTTTTGTCATAAACGTTGTCGTTTTGTCATGTATATTTATCCGAATAAGTCCCCAGTCTTCATGATATAATATGCGATTGAAGATGCAGAGTAAGCTCAAAGCCATTTTCATTTGAACCTTTCTACGTCCGCTGTGGTAATCAAATCCATTACCAACTTGTAACTCTTTACCATTTACATTCTAAACAATGAGTTCTAACAAAAACCCTCACCTCCGTCGCATTTTCAACACTAAAGGACACGAATAAAGATTAATTCCAGCGGTTTAATTAAAATGTTAATGGGTACATTCGATTAGTGTCATCGATAGCAGTTCCCTTATCTTAACGACTCCGAACACGGCATGAGGGCGCCACTAATACTTTCTCATATAGATTACTAAATGCCCTGTCGAACCTGGAAGTTTTATGACTCGACAACACTTAGTTTTATAGTTATATTAAGCATTATACCGGATTAAAAAGCGATTTATTATTTATTTTATGTATCCCGATATTTCGAGCACATTTCAGCAAACGTCGTCACAGGAGACTGAAAGGTGACAGCTGTCTGAAGTTGCCATATTAACGCCATCTATTCTTATGGAGTCGATATTTACTGTAACATTCTATATTATGGCAATTTTGACTAACAGAGTCTAAATAATAAATCCGGTATAAAGTATTTTATTTAAATGTGTGATACTCGCGTTAATAAAAGACAATGTTACATTAAGCTGTCATCAAAAATCAAACTAATTTCGCAGGTGATTGTTTTGTATTACATACGTATTTAATCTAAGATTTAATTCATTTTGTGCACTAAATATATATCTGATATATATTATTATGAAAATGTATAATATCTGATTTAAATGATATCTTTACATAAGTATGCGACGCTAAATTTCTATTGTCTAGAAACTTTTTTTTTTAAATACAGACTGTTCAAATAGTGAGCTTTACCCGCTGAAACTAACACTATATTTTTAAAATTAGTTTATATTCTCAGCTTTAAGTTGTCGATCAAATAAAAAGTATCGCTATAAATATTTTAATTTGGGCGCGAAATCGTGTGGGATTTCTAATCTGTGGTATCATTTAAATGAGGAATAAAAATTGACGTTTGACAGATTTATTAGAACAACTTTCAAAAATTCATTGTTCGAGTCGAGCCCTTCGTAATACTCGTAAACACGAGTTTTATTATTGCATTTGACGTGTTGTCTTGACAACGATAACAGCAAAAATATGCTGAATACAAAGATTAGCAAAATCCCACACAAAAGTGGTTTGAAAGTTCTTATCAAGACACCCACGTTGACAAAAACCATTCAAAAGTTATCAGACCTGTCGACACTTGGCGCATCGGTGTCAAAAATGTCAAGACACTTCGTTCGCGCTCACACATTTACCATTAAAACATTAACGACCTATAAATAAGATATGTCTTTTGTTTACATTCATAAAAATTAGGGGTGCTATTTTGAGATTTCAAACATGCGGCCACAGAAGCTAGACTCAACTAAAATATACTTCTAACATTTTTTTTTGATCGCGCCAAACTTCTAGTACGCTCTGAGGGGTGAGCACGAACGACTATCGACAAAGTATTCGAATCGTCAAACTGTCAGTTGTATGAAAAATCTCATACAAATGACAGTTCGACTGAACGTTGCACGAGTAGAGTCGCAGTAGCAAAATACAAAAGGTGTTATTTATTATTTGTACATAATTTATTAGTGAGGAATGAATGTACATCACTAACTAAGTTTTAACCCGATAAAAATAATATTAAATAGATTTATATATTAGGTTCCTGCCTGTAAACTCTGCACGCAACAACTTCAGAGCGTACCAGAAGTTTGGCGTGATCTATATAGACCATTATCCCACCTGTTGTTAATTGTTGTTGTGGTCAGGGTGGTAAATCACAAATGTCTAGAAGATGCCTATTTACTCACCTTGAAAATTTTTGGGAAAGACTGGCGGTTCGCAAATATGAGGTGAAACAGTTTTTACAAGAGTTCTTACAATACATCCACTTATCGGGACATACTTTTGAGAAAATATAAATAGAAAAGAAAAAAAAACCAAAAAACTTAATTGTTTATATATACAGTACCTATTGCTGTTAGAACCGTTTCAAAATCAATTAGGTTTGAATAACGGCTTCTAAAGCTAGTTTCAAGAAATGCTATTAAGTAACCGTTCGAGCCAAGGAATATTATCCAAGTTTTCAATCCGTTGGCAGTGATAACAGCAATCAGTCCAAACTGACGTGTGAAAATGTCAGGTTGTGATATAGAATTACAAATGGTATAAGTTTTATATCTATTGCATTAAGGACCATTTTACACGATTTGTGGTAGGTCGTGGGATTATTGACTTTCTCATAAAGGAATAAAAATGCCTCTGACAATATTGACATTATTTTTATAATCCGACAAACATTGAACGCTACTTCGTAACGTGAACTTTTATCGTGATTTTAATTTTGCGTAGAAATATGAGATATTTGAAGATAACTTTGCTGTATTTAACTTATGTATATAGAGGTATGTTATTTAAATGAGACATATTTCAATCCATATTTATAAGGTAATTGTTATCAGATATAAAGTAAAATAACTTAAAAAATAAAAAGCCTTTTATTTCCTACTACATATTTTAACAATAATAACAAGAGGTTCACTTGATGGTAGGTGATACCCAGCCACAGAACATCAGTCAATGATGCGCTATCGACCTATTCTTTACTTTGAACATTAGGAAATCCATAGACTGAAACCAAAACGCGCAATTTATACTTCACAGTATTTGCAAATTGCTTGTGCATTTCTATGAACAGTGATTCGTTACCCGATCGGAATTTCAATATTCCTCTCATCAGTTAAACGTCCGAAGAATTACCAGACGTGGGGAAGACATGCTTCGAACCCGCGACCTATCGGTGCACAAGGTAGGTGTTCTACCAAACGCGCCAACGAGCTCGTCAAAAACTTTTATGAAAGAAAGTGACAGTGCCATACATTTGCTATAGCTTGTCTAGTTCTATCGTCTAGAACTGCTTTAAAAGATTACGGTACGCATTGTCTAGTTATATTTGAAGTTCCGAATGAAATCTACTAGTCTGAAAAGTTTATATCGAATATATTAAAGTAGACATTTATGGCTTGGGACAATTTGGGTAGAACTATTTTAGCACCGGCAATCATTTTAGTTGTGTATGCGTAGCTATAGTACAGGAGGCGAACGGTCTTTTTCATAAACGTAACGTAATACTTAAAGTATTGTTTTTATTGCTCTATCGACTACTGAATTACTCCATTTATTTATATACTAATAATGCAATAGACATTATATTAAAAATTGACTTACTAAATAAAAAGGTATAGATACAATATTATGCCAATGGATTACACAATAATTACTTAACTTTAGTAGGAATTCATGTACTATTAGTAAGTATTACGTACGTTAACAATTGTATTTAAGAGGTGTGTGTGTTAAGGCGTAGGCCAGTATGGGTAATGTGATCGAGTGTTTTTGGGTTCATGTATTGAATTTTGTTTTTATCAAATATTGAGATTTCGTCTAAAAAGCAATGCTTAGACAGCGTAAAATTTTCCTCACCGGCGTATTTACTATTATACAAGTATACATAAATCACAGCTTTTTCCAAGCTTATACTATGTTTATGAAATATCTAAATCGTTAGTTCAGTTAAATTTTAGTTTTAAGTGTAGTTGCTTATTTGTTATGGTGGTTAAATTTTTTTTTTCACTTCATTTTTGTCATTTCAATCTAAGTTAGCGAAAATAAGTACCTTAGCAACTTAGCATTATAGCTGATAATAATAAGTTACTCAAAATAACATATAGCTCCTGGTCTATAACTTCAGGTGCGTTACCTTCCGGTTGGCGCAGGTTCCGTATTGAGTTATTGCCAAAGTTTATGAGTAATTGTAGCAATGCGGTCTCTTTTCAACTTCTGATTGGTCTCTCCCGATAATAAATACAATTCCTGCAATCATTTATTTATACAGAAACAGTAGAGTTCGTTTTCGTTTGAAACAAATCCTATCAAATAATATTTGACTGTTTTTACGTTTTCAAACGGAAAATAAATTTATTTGCATTTATTCAGGAGGCCAATAGTTTTAAGAGTAATATACTAATATTTTTACCATACTACAGTAAATCGTCGAAATAATGTTCGATGTAAAAAATCAATGCAAATTTTTAAAAATCTAATATGAGTATCAAAGGAATTCCTTCTTCTAATTGGTTTCGCGTTGAAAGTCAACTTCGCTTCTTAATGAATTCCACTGACGTTCTCTGAACTTGTCCAAGTGTAAAATACGAACATTATTTTATTTATTAATCCGACAGTTTCTTTGCGTCGCAGCCATAGAAACAGACGATCGTGACGTCACATCTTGATATTAGATTGTAAATTCACATAGTATTATTACGTATTAATATCTTATTCAAGTATTTTTGAATCGTTTTTAAATGGTAGGTACCACAAGTTAGGAATATTGTTTCGACAAAGAAGAGCCGGCAATAAATTCGGTAGTTACCCTTTTTTAAAATATATTTTTTACATAATATCTATCTATACTAATATTGTAAAGAGGAAAGAGTTTTGTGTATTTAACTCAAAAACTACTTTAAAAATCTTTCACCAAAAGAAAGCTATATTATATATCATTAAAAATCTAAAACCCCATAATATTAAACATACTAAAAAATGTAGCTTTTATTTTTCTTCAAAGCAGAATTCTTTCTGATTAATTTGATATACCAGGGTGAATCAAAAAGTTCTTAGAAGTGCATATATATGAAACCTTTTTGGATCAAGTTCGATATTCAAATTAAAGAGTGTCTATCACACTATATTTATGCAGACTGTCACTTGTTTTTGTCAGTTCGTTCGCATGTAATAAATTTTTTTGTGCAACGAGTTGCTAAAAAGTCAAAATTATGGATAAAAGTGAGTTACGTGCGGTGATAAAATATCTCAGTTTGAAAAAAATGTCTACGAAGGAAATTTTTTTGGACATTCAGCAGACATAAGGGGGTGATGCTGTACCCTATTCTACGGTTGCGTACTGGGTGGCTGAATTTAAAAGAGGTAGATCAAGCTGTAAAGATGACCCGCGTTCTGGGCGGCCTTCAACCTCCGTTACAGAAGAAAATGTCAAAAAGGTTGAGAATCTGGTTTTGGAAGACAGAAGAATGACTATAAAACATATAGCTGAGATCCTAAAGATATCTTTTGGTAGCGTTCAATCCATTTTAATTGATTCACTGGGGTTCAAAAAAGTGTCTGCAAGATGGGTGCCACGAATGTTAACTGACGAAAACAAAAAGCGACGTTTGGAAATTTCCAAGCGTAATCTCGAAATGTTCCAGCGTGATTCGGATAATTTTTGCCGTCGTTTGTCACCATGGATGAAACGTGGGTCCACCATTTTGATCCTGAAACTAAAAGACAAAGCATGTCTTGGAAACGACCATCCTCTCCATCCATCAAGAAATTTCGAGTTGCTCCTACCGCTGGCAAAGTTATGGCCTCTGTGTTCTGGGATAGTGAAGGAATCCTTTTTATTGATTACATGCCAAAAGGCCAGACGATTACTGGACCCTATTATGCAAATTTAATCCCGAAAGTGCGTGTAGCGATTAAAGAAAAACGTCGTGGAAAACTGTCGTTGGGCGTGTTGTTCCTTCAAGATAACGCTCCTGCTCATCGATCGGAAGTTGCGCTCAACGCAATCCGCTGTGCTGGCTTCAATCTCCTTGACCACCCACCATATTCTCCGGACTTAGCCCCAAGTGATTTTCACTTATTTCCAAAATTAAAAGAGGAAATTCGTGGAACAAAATTTCACGATAATGACGCGGTTATAGCTGCCGTAGAGGACTTTTTCGAGAGTCAAGAAAATATTTTTTTTTCACAAGGAATAAGGAAGTTAGAAACGCGTTATTCTAAATGCATTGCATTGGAGGGAGATTATGTAGAAAAATAAAATATTATTATTTAAATCTTTGCATTTTATATTGATTCCAAGAATTTTTTGATTCACCCTCGTACATAGGTACCGTTAAATCAGAACTATGTATGCATATAAAACTCAATTGTACAGCTCTGTTAAGAAAATATTTTTATTTAATATGTAATACAAGTAATTCTGTAAGCAACATATTGTTAAAACGTTATGACTGGGTTCCCACGGCATTGTTTTTTTATAGATCGGTACCTATAGAAAGATTTTTTCAGTATTCGATTTTAAACGTACAATCAGCCGGAAATTCATACGGTACCTAGGGGATTTTCTTTCGTGTAAAAACGGATAGCCGCAGTTTTCACACTAAGAAACGATGAAAAAAAGTTATTCAATTACTTTCGGATGTCTATTAATAGTTTCGAAAATTTACTAAATCGACTGAAAAAAGCCTACCAAAAATGCGGGTATGCTTTCGATACTAAAATTATTATTGTATACAAATCAAATAAAACAAAAACATTTATTCAAATTTAAATAACATTTATAAAAAATTATAAATATACATGTACGAGTATAATAATGATGATAAATGAATATTTAGATAACATAATGTACACATATGAACCTCAATAAAAATAAAAATAAAATTATAAATGTTTCTAATTTTACATTTACTGCCATTTCTCAAATTAAGGTCGTAGAACCGACGAGAAGAACTGGCAATAAACTCTCCGCCACTCTTAATCGCCATGTTATTTTGTTTTAGAAAATGTTTGTAAGGAGCTGCAACCATTACACTATGTTCCACATGACATCTTGAAGTAATAAGCTATATTAATAAAAAAAAAATAAAAAAAAAAATCAGCAGTAGGCATGGTGAAACACGCAATTACATTATCGTGGGAACAACACGCAGACACACATAGTCGAAATAACTAACATCACCGCATACACAATTCAAGTCCAACCTGTCACCACAAGTAGCACCCGTTCACGAGTACGACGCATGACCAGCCATCGGCCCGTCGCCATATGGGAGAGGGACAACCCGACGCATATTAGTAACATACTCAGCCTAAAGCCTATGTTAGCATATTTTACTTGTTGAATTGATTTTTAAAATTGGTTCAGTAGATCCAATGATTACTCCCTACAAACTCACAAACTTTACTTCTTTATAATATTAGTACAGATTGTTATTTTAGTATTCCTGTGTAAAATATCTTCTTTAAACTGAGAGTCTACTCACAATTTTGGTGACTTCTTTTTAATATGTTTCAATAATTGTAGAACTCCCATTTGGAATTCGAGGACTTCATCTTCGTTAAACGTCTCTAGTGATGGTAATATCCCATTAAAAAATGAAAGATGCCGATTCATTGTTTTAGGTTCATTATTTGAATCAGTAACTTTCATCATCTTCGCATCTAGAGGATGTGTTTTTGTTATACCTAAAACACGTTCAGGTTTTGAGCTTATTGTCGTCATATTATCATGTAGAGAATTTGTTTCTGATGTTTCGTCTGATTCAGAACTACTCTCTTCGCTTTCGGAATCTGTTTTGATATTGTCAGTAGTAACATTGCTCGCTGTCTCTTTGGGTTGTATAAAATTCTGCAGAAAGGATAACTGTTTGCTATATAAATATGGCTTTGATATTTTGCGACCACTTCCTGACGTCTTCTGTTCTTTTATCTTTTTATATGAACGAGTATAGTTATCCCTTATTTGAGTCCACTTCTGAATAATCAATTTTTCTGTAAAAGAACAGACATGGTAAGTTATACTTAATACTGCATGGCGAGCATGTTGCGACTTAATAGTATTGTGTTTTGTTGTGTGTATTATGTGAAAGTTATTTGGTTACGAATACGTGTTAAGTAAGGGTTGATAGATTGAAGGCTATTGATGTTTCACCAAGTCTAAGGGCGGACGAACTTTGAATGCGTTTTTGTACGAATTCTAGACGTACGAACATGTATGAATACGCACGAACGACTCCAACTCTCCGAGTACTACTGTGCCTCGCACTCTTTTATTTTTTATGTTAGATATCGACACACAAGAATGAGATTCACTTGATGGTAGGTGATGCTTTAGCCACAGAACACCAGTCAATGATGCGCTGTCGATCTTTTTACTTAGAGCATTTGGAAATCCATAGATTGAAACCGAAACACCCAATGTGCACTTCACGGTTTTCCATCCATGAACGGTGGTTCGTTACCCGGTCGGAATTTCGATATTCCTCCCACCCGATCAATGCTTACAGAAAATTATAAACATGTGACATACGAAATCAAGCCCAACGTACTATCTATATCTATAGCCTGGTCTTGCGAAAGTTAATGTATTTAGTTAAAGTTAATTATGGCTAAAATATATGAAATAGTGATGTTACCGGTTACGGTTCACAGTCGTTACTGGCATTTTATCGCAGAAAAACGGAACCAGAGTGCGCGTTCAATTCGTACGTCGAATAAAGTACGTTTACGTTCCATACAAAAACGTATCCAATGTGCGACCGCCCTTACGATAGAAATCGTACATCGTATTATAAATTAATTACGATCGTGAACTTGATGTACACAATTTTGAAGATGTGAAAAATCTTCAAACTTATTTGAAAATATTCAAAATTTCAAAGTACGTCAGTTTGAAACGTTCAAGCGAACACTGGTGAGCCCTTTCCCACGGCAACATCCCGTTTTTTGCAGGAACAGTATTTCGCAGAATCCCGTGTACGTGTACGTGTTTTAATACTAAACATCCCGTTTGCAGTATCCGGCAAAAAACCGATTCGTTCCAGTTTGGCTTTACGGTTTTATCACTAAACTGGTCCATCAAAAAACAGGATCCAGTTTAACGGGTGAAATGAACGGGTAGCAAGTAAAATATAAATATAATTAAGTAAAACACGCTATAAAACAATTATTATTAATAAAAGATACATACTGAAGGCTTGTTTTGCTTTTTCGTCTTTTGTTTTGAAATTTGGATCTAATACCATCATGATTTTCCTCCAAGCCGCTTGAGTTGCGACACGATTTTTATAATATTCCATAGTTTTATTCCACAAAACGGGCTTTTGTTCCACTAAATAAATCAATAATTCGTTATCTATAGTAAATTCGTCAACCATTTTCAAATACCGAATTTAAAATACGTGCGATCCCTCTAAAAGACGCTCGGGTACTGAAGGCCACAGAACAACAATACTCTAGCGTGAAAACTTGTTCGGTTGCTATTCGATAAAAATCGTGACATCATGCCGTGAGTCATAGTCCACACCTCGGTGTACGTTTTTTAAGCAATACAAAAGACGTGTGAACGGTAAAGTAACGGTGTATTTGACACTTTGTATTCGTTTAGACATAGGTATACTGCAAAAAACGTGCAGGACAAATTATTTATTTGATTTTCCTTTTACCTATTTAAAGACTCCACAATATAACCTATATTAAATCTCAACACAACTAATGTGTCAAAAGTCAAACGACAAAATATACGCGGGAAATTGAAAAATAAATAGATCAAAGGACTTTTTTTACATAGATTTAATATTCACATATTTTGTGTAATAAATGTGGCTCATATAATACAAGATTTTTATGTACCAATAATTTATGCTTTTATGTTTTCCAAAAATATTGTTAACAATTTTTAAAGAAATGAAAAATTAACCATAAAAACATCGCGACATTATAATTTGACGCCATTTTACAGGCAATGGAAATGGCGTTAACTGATCGGGTGTAAACAGAAAAGTAATTTACTTGTTTCGATGATTTATGAGCGCTGTTTTTCGTATTTTAATTACTTTTACACCGTATTGCCTGTTGTTTTATTGAGGATGGCGAAGGAAACAACGCGGGATTTATATATTTCATCGTGATTTCGAAATCTTTCTGTTTGGAAACAACAGAAGAGCGTGAGCCGTGAGGATTATTTCGTGTTTGGTGATTCCTTCACTACAATAAATATAAAATAGGTTGACACGACAGACAAAACATATACCCAGACATAATATGCTCTACCTATTAGGACTGGGAAAATAGCATATTCAAATAAATAAATTTCTTTTTATTTTTGAATCCAACATTCTGGCAGGTCCGGGTAAATAATAAAACTTTTTAAAAGCAATTAACTACAGAACTTTATTATAGTTAGAATGTATTGTTCGTAATTTATATATTGTCTAAACGATAAAAAAACATTAATAAAGGGTATCCCAGTGTATTATCACAAGTTTTAATTTATTAGCTCTGCGGGAGGGATACGAATCCCCCACAAAATAATTTGTAAATGCAATTATTACCTTCTTGGGGTTCTTTACGAAAATATTTGGCCGCTCCGTGCCTCTGCGGTGCGCGATGCGTTTAGCATGGGAAGTCTTTTGTTCAAATGTGGAAACAAAAAGAAAATTGTTCGGTTTTCTGGACATAGGAGACTAGTTTCCTGTCAGATTCAGATTCAGAGAAACATATATCATAATATGTCCCACTAGAGTGACAAGGGTCCTCACTTTTTCACACTCGTTTACTAGGGCAACATAAACAGGCGGTACTGTGCAATTATGTTTATTATAAGTTTTAACAAATATTTATTCATATATTATACTAAAATTATAAAGAGGTAATGTTTGTGAGTTTGTGAGGTTATAGGGGGTAAGCTCTGGATCTACTCGACCGATTTTAAAAATTCTTTCACCAATAGAAAGCTACATTATCAGTAACCTAGGCTATTGGTATGTCTATAGTACATCTATATTGCACTCGTGCGAATCCGGGGCGTGTTGCTAATCTTTTCATATACATTATACAGGATACTAATCAGTATCAGTATCAAAGTAACAACTTGCGAAAAGTATTCATATAGTCGAGTTGTTATTTGTATGAAATTTCATTTCTCTCAACTGACAGGTGGACGATTCCAATACTTTTTCGATAGTCATTCGTGCTAGGCCCTCTGCTCATATCGAATTCAGTGTAAGGATCTTTGCTAGTTAAGTTGTTAAGTTGATCGGAGATCTAGACTGAGTTAATCTTATCTATTATAACACCGTTACGTAATTTGACTGCGTGTGGCATGCGTGCATTATATCATAATCCAAGATAAGCTAAGACACTGTTCTTAAGTAATGTTTGAGCTTCCGATTTTATAATACAAATCTATATTATGAAAAAGCAATGACCTTCCTTAAATCAATGACATTCCATAAAATCCTTTACACCACAAAATACTCAAAGGTCTTTGAGTATTTTGTGGTGGCTTTTTTAACGAACGCGAATGATTATTTATATTATATCTATCCCATCGTTTTGAATACTTACCTATTATATATTATATTTTTATAGTTAAGACGGGCTCGTTGGCTTCTGTAGAACAGGTCTGCCATACGCATCAATAGTGGGTTAGAATCCTACCGGGACGACATATTGCTTATAATTTTCTGTAAGCATGTTTTCCCCACGTCTGGCAACTTCGGGCATTGATCGGTTGGGAGGAATATCGAAATTCCCAACGGGTAATGAACCACCGTTCATAGATGGAAAAACCGTGCACAATGCACGTTTCGGTTTCAATCTATAGATTTCCGAATGCTCGAAGTAAAAAGTAGGTCGACAGCACATCATTAACTGCTGTTCTGTGGCTGGGAACGAACACTGTGACACGAGAATTTTATATATTACATGTATTATAATTAAATAAAAAAGTGAATCTCCTCGCCAACGAAGTAGTTCGCTAGGGCTTCAGCCCTTTTCGTAATAAATCCCTATAAAACTAAACCATATATCACATCAATCCAACATTCTTGTTTTTTTGTTATTCGCTAATATATAATTAATCTAAGTTTAGGACACTTCCTTATATTTATTTCATGTATGGGTTTAAAAAGTATTTTTAGGTTGTTCTATCGAGAAAAATATTTTTGCGAAAATGGGCGATAGTTCCAGTGTTAAAGTAAAATGGATGTCATCAATATTCCTTAACCTTTAATAGCATTATCGTAAACCTCTGAATATTCTAAGAAATATTTATAATATGCTAATGTATTTTAAGCCTTATGACCATAAATATAGACTTCAAAGTAATTTGATTTGCTATAAGCTCTTGCAGGGTGTTGAAGCAAGTTAGTGGCTAGTTAGCGAACAATATTCAATTTGAAGTTAGTCTTCAATCTGAACTGTTTTGATGCTAGACGTTCTATGCTACCTTGGAACAATTAATTCCTGTAGCATAGACAAAATTCATAGTAGCTAGTTTTTTTTTACAAAGCGGACAACCGAGCTGGTGGGTTACCTGATGGTAAGTAATAATGCCATTAACATCGTAACTGAAACGTCGTAGATGCGTTGCCGGCCTTTTAAAAATTTCGATTTACTAGCATAGCTACTGTCACCTTATGATCCTGATCGCCTGAGCGTTAGCACTGGAGGTCCTGGGTTCGAATCTCGAAGGATAAAAACAATTGTTTCGATCGTCCGGAACACAGAAGATGGTTTCGAGTCGGGCAACTAGTAATTAATATGTTGTATTCTATTGTTTATTCGTTTTATAGATTTATTTAAATGCAGTAAAACGTGATTTTAATCTTAAAGTATAATCTGATAGTTGTTTTGGTACGGAAAATATCACAGAAGAGAACTGATATATACGGTTTGAAGAGGTATTATGAGGAACAAACGATGAGTCTTCTGCCTTGATAATCAGAGTGAATTTCCAAGTCCCCGGTTCATTGTGCTATGACCATATAATTAATTACTTCCCGCTCTAGCATTATGAATAGGCTTTATAAATATACGTGTGCAGAACAGAAATGCGACTATATTCTTACAAAATATATTACCTTAATATGAGTTACTTTACCGACTGCACAAGAGGAAACATTGAGATTTTTGATTTTGACCTGCCGTGCGCATCGATGGGTCGTGGGTTCGAATCCCACCGGGACAAGATGTTTATAATTTTCTGTAAGCATGTTTTCCCCACGTCTGGTAACTACGGGCATTGATAGGGTGGGAGGAATATCAAAATTCCGACCGGGTAACGAACCACCGTTCATAGACGGAAAAACCGTGAAGTGCACATTGCGCGTTTCGATATGGATTTCCGAATGCTCGAAGTAAAAAGTAGGTCGACAGCGCATCATTGACTGATGTTCTGTGGCTGAGGTATCACCTACCGTCAAGTGAACCTCATGCTCGTCTGTCGATCTCTAAAATAAAAAAATTTAAATAAGATATTTTTCTGGTTAAATCAACGAAATTAATCCGTTGCTCCACGCCGATATAAAAAGGAAAATAACCACACTTTAGAGATTTTTAATGTTGCAACCAATTTTCCCGTAATATAAAAAAAATCTAATTTGATATCACCGCTAAAACGAGACCGACTACACAAGTTACATTTAACTTTAATGTTTAATCATTATTTTGATAACCTCGTAAATTCGAAATAGCATCCCAAACTCTACCACAGCGAACGTAAAAATTTTCAAAGTATACTTTAAACATAGCGGGACGGGAACGACACGATATCGCGCCACGATTATGTAACTTGTTTAAAATAAGTTCATTTGTAGATTCACAACTTTATTTCTCTTCGACGCCTGCCCTGGCTTGCTATAGATGACAGGAGTGCATTCTTCACCAGACTGCGCATTTCTCTTAAGACTTTTGTATAGAATTAGTGGTAAACGGGCCTATAAACCTGATGGTTTTTTTTTTGGTAAATAAACGACGCCACCCACAGACATCTGCAACTCCAGAACGCATGCAGGTGCGCTGCTAATATTTACAAAATGTTTATGTAAAACACACTATATTTAATAAATCCTATGAGTTTGAGTTTTGATATGGTTTAGAACAGGACATTTGACAGGTATGTTTTAGAATTAAAATTAAAATCATTGTTATCGTTGCCCCTAATTTAATTTAAGTAGTTAACTTATTTATTATGTAGTATTAATCTGTATAATTAAATTAGTATTTTCTGTGAATGTTTGCATTTACGATTATGTACCACTTTAATATTTTCTTTTGTTATTACTGTATATGTGAAACATGTACATATTAGGACGCATCTATATTTATATCTCGTATCTCTTCTTATACGTTCTGTTCTTTGTGATGTGTTTGTTCTGTTTCCTTATAATAAATAAATAAATAAATAGATAAGCAAAAGTTACTTTAATTTCAAATTATTATAATATTTTATTGCTTTAGTTTTGATTCAGTTACATTTGATTAAAAGTGTTTTGACAGTGAATAAATAACTTATATATCTGTCTCTTATATATAAGGACTTAAAATGCTTACTTATAGCTTTGCAAAAGTGAAGATGCACTGGTCTGCAAGCAGCCTGCGAATCGGTACGTTTATCGGTCTCAATGTACTTACTGTATATCATAACGAATCATAGTGGAAAGGAATTCTATGAAGGCAATACTGGAACATATTGAAAGTTAGCTTATATGTATTTGGTCTTCTTCCGCCCCCAGAAAATGTCTGATTTCGAAGGTAAACTAAGAAGCTTATGATATTGTCTTTTATTAACGCGAGTATCACACATTTAAATAAAATACTGTATACCGGATTAAAACGCGATTTATTATTTATATTGCTTAAATTATTTATCCCGACGTTTCGGATGCTTTTCAGCAACCGTGGTCGCGGGGAGACAGCGTTTTAATCCGGTATACAGTATTTTATTTAAATAAGAAGCTTATGACCTCGTTGGTTTCAGGAACTCTATATTTTTTTAAAAGACCAGGATTTCGGCCTGGATCGGTGGTAATTACCTAACATCATGTAATCCACTTCTTTGATTGTCCGCTCTGTAATAATTAAAAAAGCTTCTTTAAGCCACCATAAAAGTAACAACAGATAACTTTATCGTGACGTGTAAATAAATCAGAAAGCTAAGTGTGTGGAAGTTTAGTGTTTCCGTGTGCATAAAACATTTATACGACACGACATAACGAAGACATCGCATGTCGCAATGCGATTACATCACCGATGCCCAAATATACATAATAATTTCATTTATTATATTGCCGGGGGCCCTGAGCTCATCATTTTAACTATTTCATAAAGAAACAAATGATATAGTCCCGAACGGTTTACGCACGATAGCAGCTTTTTCGCCTTACGATTGCTTGGCGGAAATTTATGTGTGAAGCACAGCCACTTGCAGTCATCAACGTGATATAGTGATTCCCGAGTCCCCTAATGGGGCATGGGGCAGACTCATTTCTGTGTCTGTTTCACTGGTCATTTTTCTTTACAGGCAAGTAGGTGGTAGTATCAGCCTTCTCACTTCTGTGCCCTGCCTCACCGAATTTTTTTTTTAATCTTGTTTCCCCGGGATTCGAACCCAGGACCACCGGTGCTAAACGCATCGCGCTTACCACTGAGCCCCGGAGGTGGTCACATGAACGTTTTTTTTTTTCGTAGGCTCGTGCGATGGTGGAATGAAGCAGCCGAAATCAGTCCAAACAATTCCTCGGAACACTCTCCAGAGTAAATAAATTCTAATAAAAAACTTTATCGTTTGAATCAGAGTAAAATAAACGCAGACATAAAAAATGTTTACGTTTTAGTCAATTACCTTAAAATAAAGCATAATATACTGTGTTACATTATGTGTGACTTCACTTTGTTTAGTTAACCACCTGTGAATTGTTAAATTTGTATCATGAGCGTACAGTCACCAACAAAAGTCGTTAAGCATTTCCAAAATTGAATTATTTAATTGTAAATTCGTAAACACAGATGGCATAGTGTAACAATTTTTTGAAATTTAGACATTTGTCACCTTTCAGTCTGACCGTGACCACTTGCTGTTTATATCGAAACGTGAGCTTAAATAATAAAAATAATTTATTAGACGCTTTTTAATCCGTTAAAGCATACTAGTTAAAATATTTTCTGCACTTTATGGGATTCTCATACAGATGTAGTGTTCTGCGGTGCATTGTAAGAGAATTCACCTGGATGCAGGGGCGGATTTGAAACGCTGACCGCCCTAGGCCTATGTAACATTGCCGCCCCCTACTCAACTAGAGCACGAAATTGAATGATATATAAGAATTAAATAAAAGTAAAATATAAGGAAAGTCTGTATATGATAAAGCTACATCAGTCAGTGTTATTAGACACTGATGCATACCGTTTTTATTTGTGAGTTTCTAAGCATTGAAGTATAATTTCACAGATTTCTGCCGCACCCAAAATTTTGCCAAGGGCGTCAAAATTTTGAGCCTACTTGGCCTATAGGCAACCTATAGGTCACCTCTGCCTGGACACTTTCCTGGACGCCGGGCGTTGTGAGCGTGCAGGGAACATTGTTCCAGGTATTCAAGTGTTGTCTATGAAGTGATAGTAATCGAGTATTTTACAAATAGCGATATTAACAAGTATTCATACAAGAATATATTTTATAACTTTATTTTGTTACTCTACTTTTCTCACTGACTGTACATGAATTGTTACTTAAATATTCTATGCACTATCTGCATTGTTTAACCGCCTGTGAAGGAAAAATAGTATTCATGTTTTAAATTGTCTAATTTATATTATACATGTTTTGAACAAGCCGACTTGATAGCGGTCAAGAGAGCGGTAGATTGGATGTATCTTTTGTGTCATATTGAATTTATGCATCAAATCACGTTTTATGGAATTCAAGAAAAAACTAGAATATTTTGAAAATAACTCTCAATTCGGCATTCAACCATATACGTACTATACTACCCTATACTCTACGTACCTATATATTATGTAGTTGGGCGGATGCGTTTGTTTCAAAGCGTTGCAGCACAATGGCTATAATATGATAATTTAGTGCATTTTCACCTTCCGTCATGCTGTTACTGAGGTGATGCAAGTCACAAGAGATAGCGATTAAATAAAGTGTAAGCGTTTTGGGGGTTATGGAACGACCGCGACGTTGTGTTCTCGTTCGCTGGTTTAAAATGACAATTCTCTCCTGAAACGCAATTAGTATTTATAAAAGAAATCAGTTTCATTTATAATTTTTTTAACTATAATATGATCAACCTTTCGCATATCGCTTGACCGATTTTTTTTTAATAGTCTGTTCCACAGGATTCGAATGTGGGACCTTGCTGCTCATATCACTGATCCATGGTAGGTCTTAAGTACAACAAGTTCTATATTTTAATATTTTTTCTTTACAGGCGAGTAGGTGATCAACCTTTCGCGCATCGCTTGACCGATTTTTTTTAAAAGTCTGTTCCACAGGATTCGAATGTGAGACCTTGCTGCTCATATCACTGATCCATGGTAGGTCTTAAGTACAACAAGTTCTATATTTTATCAGACATAGTTTATTGTATTTATAATTTTATGTAAATATCTTAATTATGTGTGGTGTAGTGACAAGATTAGATAAGAAATTACTATATAAGAGGAAGTTGAGAGTAGCGCCAGTGAATGAAAAATTGAAAGGTAATCGTTTGGTTTGGTATGGGCATGTTATGAGGAGAGACGAAGGGCATGTGGCTAAAAAAGTTTTGAATATGAAAGTGGATGGGTATAGAGGAAGAGGGAGGCCAAAAAATATGGATTGACTGTGTGAAGAATGATATGTAATATTGTCTTTTATTAACGCGAGTTTCACACATTTAAATAAAATAGGAGACAGCTCCCCGCGACCACGGTTGCTGTAAAGCATCCGAAACGTCGGGATAAATAATTTAAGCAATATAAATAATAAATCGAGTTTTAATCCGGTATACAGTATTTTATTTAAAAGAATGATATGTGTTTGAGAGGTGACTGATGATATGGCGAGTGGAAGGAGAGAATGGAAAAAGAGAACTTACTGCACCGATACCAAAAAATAAGGTAACGGGGCAGGAAGAAGAAGACGATGATTTTAATTAGCTGAACTTAAAATTAATTGTGCAAGGGATGCCCTTATCACCTTGCGGTAATTTCTTCCAGGTAACCCTAATATTTGAGAAGGCGAATATTAAAAATGTATGAATTTTATGACTTGTACCATATATCGAGTTATATTGTAACCACGTGTGTACACGGGACTTAATAATGCATTTATACAATGTTACACAATATAAGGGCATTAACCGTACGCATATTATATTTTAATTACTTCAATTGGTATTGTAAATTGGAGATAGATATGTCAATTACTTCTATTTCCTTTGATAAGCTCGTTGATAGTTAATTGCATCCATGGGTCACGGGTTCGATTCCCGCCAGATCCGGAGACCGCGATTTTGTTCACATGGAAAATATGCGAATTTTTTATAGGATAAAAACTGTCGCTCCTATATTTAATCTACGCTTATGTAAATAATCAAGTTAATCAGTTGCTCCGTTTTTGCATGAAAGACAAACCAACAAACACTTCGTATATTATTATGATGATGTATCTAGTTGTTAGCTATAAATAAATACACACAGGCCTACCCTGAATGCTATTTTTTTAAATATTAGAAGTTTGGATAAGACATTCTTTCACTTTAATTATGAGTCTAACACGGACAGAGAATAATGTCTATTCTTATCATCTACATCTTATATGACATTATTTCAGTACTATTCTATGTATAATCTATCTATAGGAGCGGTTTCTTATTTCTTTTTTGTTCCCAAACGGATAAAAAATATGAAGAAAAAGCTCAGCTTAAGAAGAAGCTTAAGCGAACGCAGTCGCGGTCATCAGCATAGCAAATTTTATGTTTTCATTTTCATTCACTAAGTTTAGGCTAATGTCGCGGGCACTAGCTAGTATTAAATATTACAGACACGAATAACTTAATGAATAAAATTGTAAAACAAGTTTATTCCGTGACTTTTATATATTTATACTAATATTATAAAGAGGAAACGCACATTTTCGCACATACAGACGATCGGCAGGACTCCATCCATAATCCATTTGTTGTGGATATTCCACGAATCCGCACAGTTCGCTTCGCATCCTCATTCCTTATTAAAACTGAGAAAGAATGGAACTCCCTACTGGCTTCATTCCGGACCACTATAACTTGGTTATTTTTAAGGCCAGGGTGAATAGGCTTCTTCTAGACAGACGTGCCGTGCAGACCCTTCATACGTCATCACCAGTTACCACTAGGTGGGATCGTGTCAAACGTCTGACTATTATGTATGAAAAAGGAAAGATTTGTTTGTTTGTTTGGTACGATTTAACTCAAAACCTACTTACCAGTTTTAAAAATTCTTTCACCAATAGGAAGCTACATTATCAGCGAGTAACATAGGCTATAGCTATAGTAAATGTAAAATTAGAAGCATTTAATATGTATTTTTTATTGACGTTCATAAGTGTACATTGTGTTACCTAAATGAATAAATGATTTTTGAATTTGAATTTGAAATATATTTTGTACTACTACATAGGTACATTTCACCTGTACGAAGCCGGGGCGGATCGCTAGTAAGGGATAAAGTTACCTTATATGCCACTGTCAACTACAACAATATTAATTAGAATATTTAGATATCTATAACAACAACAATCGCTCCTAACATACCCAGTGGGCGGAGATCTTAACCCTCCCAATGCTAATTTGACAGAGGACTTCCTGTGATATATTAAGCAATAAAGAAGGCAAGTATTTATACTTACTAATCACTTACCATACGCGCTCCTAGCCCTTATGATTGATCGCTTAGTTTTGTATTAACATTTTTTAAGATTAAATGCCTTACACTTCAGGGTTGTTTCCCACATAGTTAAACTTTTGAAAGCATGTGCATAAATGAAAAATGATTTATTATCAACAATTTTTGGACCGTTGCGTTGTTGGAAGTCCTTTTGTGTTGATTACCTGTACCAGAATGTCCTTAAAAGAAAATATCCTAAAGAAAACTACACTACAATTATAGCAAACCTTAAATTTAAATAATAGCAATGGTGTGTTTGCTTCTCACTCTGTGTGCATGTTTGTATAAAATGTTGTTGCATAAAGCTAATAATAAAAACAGATTATGCGAATTATACATATTATAATGATGCGCTGTCGACCTACATTTTACTTCGAACATTCGGAAATTCATAGATTAAGACCGAAACGCGTTTTCACTTCACAGTTTTGAAGTCTACGAACGGTGGTTTGTTACCCGGTCAAAATTTCGATATTCCTTCCACCTATTTTATGAACGAAGTGACCAGACGTGGGGAAGAATGTTTATATATTATCAGAACGCAAAGTAGGTTTTTCCAAACGCACCGAGGAGCCCGTCAAAAATATTACAGGTAATAAATTCAGTGATTACGTCGCATTTGAGATTACCCGAAGTATCCCTTCTTCATTATGTAATCCGAGCTTTTCCAAAGCCCTACTTTTATTAATAGTTACAACAGGGATGGTTTGGAGCTCCATAACCGTATACTAAGCAATCGGATATCCGATATTAAAAATTAATCCGTTACCGTATCTGAAACTGATATGATATTATTCCTATATCTGTATATGTATATCTGTATTCACACACGAAATTTCATATCCATAAAATCCCTAGTTAGGTTAGGTTTAAAGATTTTTTTTCATTAAGACTTATTACAGTCACTTACATGAAAAATATTTAAAAACTATGTAATCTATTCTTCGGCGACTTGAATATAAAATAAAGCTCTTAAAACATGCATAGTTAACAACTTTAGCTCAACAATAGAATAAAAAATAAAATACGATTGAGTTTCTGTGTATTGTATATTTTTTCATGTATTATTTTAAGTTAATTTAGGTTTTTTATCTTTCATGCAAATATTGGAACAATCACTGCTTAGCCGCCATTTTAATAAAACATTGTGTTTTGTATCTGTACCTATATTAATTGTTTTATTGTGAAATAAAGAGTAAATAAATAAACATATACATACATACATTCTGTCGTATTGGTTGGATTGTTTGTAAATTTCGAGTTTGGGGTTCGAATCCCGATAGGTTTGATATATTTGTTTGTTGTTTGTTGGAAGGAATGTAGAATTTCCTACCAAGTTACGAAACATTTATCGTTGGAAAAGCGATGTGTTTGATATTGCGCCTTTCAGTTTTAATCTATAGATTGCTGAAACATTTTTTTAATATTCGATATTTCTCAGGCATTCGAACGCAGATTTTAAGACAATTGTGCTTAACGCGTTACGATTACTACTGAGCTACGAATGTGGTTGATTTCCGAATACTTTAAGTAAAATATATGTAGGTAGATAGCGCATCAGTGAAGAACAAAAATTTCTTTAAAATGTTGATGGATCGAACTCTAGACAATACAATTCAAAGCAATAAAGGCGTAAAAATCAATCGTCATAAAGGTGAAAATACCTCGCATATTTCAAGAGTCCTCTTTAGCAAAAATCCTACCTAATAATAATACAAACAATAAATAAAATAATTATAACTCGTTTTGATGGGCTTGTTAGTGCTTTTTTAGCGCCAACATTACTAACGAAACACATGCACTGAAAATATTAATAATAGTTATTTATCCGAAATAATCTAACGCACATTAAAACGTATATTATTATGTCACAAAATGAGTGCCCAAACCGATTACAACATTTTTTTAAATATTAGATAAGGCCGGCTCGCACGGGTGGTAAGTGATTACTGACGCGTGTTCTACTGAACGCGCCAATGAGCCCGTGAAATAAACTTAGTTATCGCAACACAGGTGACGAGTCAAATAGTCTTTCAAACTTGCAACCACATATCAAAATATGTGCACTAAAATAGTTATTTAGAAATATATTAATTGCGATTATTTGCCAACTAGGACAGGTCGAGTAGAGGTAGAAAATATTCGGAGATCTCGACGCTGCCACGGAAACCATTCAGCCATTGTTCAGAGGAATCTCTCATAAGTTTATTTCAAACGCCTCCATTCTTCAGGAAATAGTGATTTTTTTTTTCAAGATACCTTCATTCCGGACTGTAAGGGAGTCCATTTTACCTTTTTACTTTGCTTTGTTCATACATTATACATATTTTTTTGTTACAATTGATTGTTAATGAACAATTGAATTCTAAAGAGAATAAGTCCTTTTTGATGACTATAAGTAGGTAATGAAAAATAAGTAAGAATAAGTATTTTTTTTATAAATCTTTTACATATAATTTATATTTTTTTAGATATTAGGATTTAAAGTGTATTTTTATATGGAAAGTTTATCTTTATTTATTTTCATTCAGTATATATGTATATAATAATATATACTATTATTTTAAATGATGCAAATGCGTTTATTTTGTATTTCTTCATATCATTTTGATATGTTGTTTTGCCTATATGTATATTAGGCCTTGAGTATGGTGAGCATGAGCGGATGTGTTCGCTTCCCATCGTTTGAGCTTCATAGTATTTCTTCCATATACTATAAAAAAAGTCGGATGCTCAGTCTAGACATGATTTAAGAATACTCTCGAACGCATACCGAATGAGCGAGAATCAAATTCTATTTGCTAGCAGTATCGCGAGCAGACTGTTTGCGCAGCGGATATAATAACGAAGTATTGGCCTCTATCTGTTCCTGTGTACTGCCTGGTTCTAGACAGGCTGAACTTTAAGTTAGGAGCTGGAGCGAACTTATTTAACTTGATCGATAACTGATAAGCGCTCTATTGTTGCAGACGTGTTGATTACTTACCGTAGCGTGAGACGCTTGACCGTGTCTTGTACCTTGCTTTTTAATAAAACTAGAAAAAAATGAAAATAAAAAAAGTTTATTCGTTCATTTATAAACAAGCGATTCGTCCCGCCTATGTTACGCTGATAATGTAGCTTTCTATTGGTGAAATAATTTTTAAAATCGGTTGAGTAGTTTTTGAGTTTAATCATAACATACAAAAATAATTCAAAAATACAAATATTTCCTCTTTCAAAAGAACTCCAGTGTCCTCTGAGGGTCAAACACGAACGACTTGCCAGAAAGTGATTGACGATACAAATACTTTCTCGCAAGTCGTTAATACTTGGTGCTTAGTGATATGTAAATAAATAAATGTTTCAGGCAAATCGTCTCGCAAGAAAATCGCAATAAACTTGTAACTTGACCACTCAATTGACAATGTAATATGATTGGAAAGTGCGATAACTTGGTTTGAAATATGAAAAACATCATTTATTTTACTGATATTGAGAGAAATAGATGTCCGTAGACACTTCGATGTACATTTTAATATGTTCTTGTTCTCTAGTACGTTTAAACCTATGATATATCGAGTCGACAATAATACACTGCAGTTAAAAAATACTTAGTAGCCATTAGTTAGTATGTGTTGTTTTAGTTGGGTGTGAGTAAAAACATATTGTGTAATAAATACTTGAGTATGTTTAAATTGCATCTAGCAGGGTTACTCTTAATGTTACTGAAAACCGCATCCATCCAGAGGGGTGAGCACGAACAAGTATCGAAAGAGTATTCGTATCGTCGAACTATCATTTGTATGAAATTTCAAATGATTTCTCATACAACTGACAGTTTGACGATTCGAATACTTTGTCGATAGTCGTTCGTGCTAGGCCCCCAGCTCAGTTGCACTAAACGTTCCGACAGCCTACGCTATATAGCAACATTAATATTTAAACTAATTCGTTGAGTTCGTTGTTACTTGCATTATGGATAAGTGCACGTGGTTGAATAACATCGTATACAACATACAATAGCATTGATTTTGGAAATATTGACACGATTTGTCCTGATTATTAAAACCACCTTGAAATCCATTTAGTAGCTAAGAAGTATGTATGTTTTATGCTATATATCGAAATCTCTCTCGTTCTTGAGCACAAATACGAATAGTTAGACAATAGCAAAATTCGTTGAAAAACGCCGTAACTGAAAACCATGAAATTTACAGGTGCGTGAAAAAAACTTTCGCGATGAAATGGGAAGTCGATAAATATGTTCTTAATTAACTATAGAGCTACAAGTCAACAACCCATGTCCATAAACGTGAAGGCTTCATTTAATGTAATAATTAGTGTTAAAATAAAATAACTTTTACCAGATTAAAACGCGATTTATTATTTTCCCGACGTTTCTTTCCAGAAACCGTGGTCATGGCCAGACTGAGAGGTGACAGCTGATTTGAATTATCACAAACTTGTCATATTAACGCCTTCTATAATATAAAATACTTTTTTACTAGTTGGTTTAAAAGGATTATGTAATGCAAATTTATATAATGTCCCGCAAGCCGCAAGCGATGTTAGTCGGTTTAATGCACCAGTTCTGATGGAGCTATGGAAATAGCGTTTTTAGATCGCATTGTTATTTTTTAAATAAAAGATTTAAGAAAAACAGATGGATCAATTAACCATCATCAATTAACTGTCTGATCGTTTCTAATTGAGATTTATAACACTTGAGCGCTTGTACTAGTTGCCGGCCTTTAAAATCCATGAAAACTAAATCTATTAATATAAACTAATATTATAAAGAAAAAAAATTGGTTTGTTTGTTTGTTATGATTTAACTCAAAAACTACTCGACCGATTTTAAAAATCCTTTCACCAATAGAAAGCTATATTATCAACGAGTAACATAGGCTTTATTTGTTTTTTTTTATCTACAATGCATTTTGCTAGTGTCTGATAAAATTATATAATATGTCAAATACCAAGTTATTTATTATTTTTTAGTTATTATTTTAGGTTATTTATTAGTTATTTTTTTTGATAATAAATAAAAACTAAATTAAATTCGTTATTGTGATTTTTTTAATCAATATTACCTACTGTCAAGTTTCATCAAAATCCGTTCAGCAGTTTTTGCGTGAAAGAGTAACACATCCATTCATCCTCACAAATCTTCAAATTTATAACGTGTTTACCGCACTGGCAGACCCGATTTATTTCGAACACGCATGCGTGTTAAATACGCATACTCGATTCGACCGTAAAAACACATACGGTGTGTTTTCAGCAGGCAAAGTGTAGTAGTTTATTAATTTGATGAAAACGATTTTTTGATTCACAAACTGAGTTTTTATAGCGTTCACCAAAGACTTATTTAGGCTAAGTAGAGCGTAAGGACGAGAATTGCATCCGTGCTCTTGTCAGCCCATTACAAGTAGGTCAAACGCTCCCACTGAGTCGTTTAAAAGGTTTTTCTATTCAAAAAATCCTAGACATTCGTGAAAAAAATAAAGCTTTACACATAAACTTTGCGCCTAATTGAGCGTGTTTTGCAACGCTTAAACGAGATTTTGCCTTTATATTTTTTGTAGGCGTTATTTTTTTGCTGTTTTTATGTTACAACTTGCAATCGGTGTACTCTCGCATCCTAATTAACAAGACAGATTTATTTTCATATTATTCTTTTTAATAAAAATAAGAATGATTAATTCAAACCGTTGCCAACCGTTACCGTCCTGTTTTCCCAGGACATGTCCTAGTTATTCTGTCCTGGGATGTTCTGGCTAATTTTGAGCAGCGTCCTGGGTTTTTAAAGCACCCTAATAAGCCCATGTAATTTGACTATCTATCTGGTATAACACTTGTCAACCAGCTAATAGAATAAAAATAGTGTATGGATTTGACATTAACCTACAAAAATAATATTAATGATCTTAACGAAATTGACTTGTCTATCGTAACTTTCTATAACGAAACAATTTTTCAAATCGATTCAATACTTTCAGAGATGTATTTGTTGTATATGTTCTTTCATTGTATTACCTTAATATAGTAAATTCACCTTATACGACTTCCTTGGGTCACTTTAATAGCATAAATCGTTTCTAACAACACAATCAGTCAACAGTCTGTTTGCGCACCCATCCAATCATGGTAATGCAAACTGCCGGTGCAGAACTATAAATATATTATGTCCTTCGACGTTCCTTGCCCAAAACATCTACATATGTAGGTATGTTGACATTTGATCAAAGTTGATACAGAGAGTAGTTTCTCAAAGTTTATGTTGCTTGCGCATAACAATGCTTAATATTAAAGCAATCACTTTTTTGTTTCGCTTTAAGATGTATGTTAAGTTTTCTACTTTCTTTTTGTTACCAATATTTTTTCAAAACATACATACGTATTATAACTTTAATTCTTGCTGCGGATGAGCCCTGGTGACCTGTAATACAGGTTTTTTCTAAAAACCTACAGCACTAGTCTCTCACAAGGTTAGGTTCTAGTTTTACTATGGTTATGTATGTATATATTATTTATTTATTAATTAATACATATTTTGACGGGCTCGTTGGCGCGTTCGGTAGAACACCTGCCGTGCGCATCGATGGGTCGTGGGTTCGAATCCCACCAGGACCACATAATTTTCTATAAGCATGTTTTACCCACGTCTGGTAATTCGGGCATTGATCGGGTGGGAGGAATATCGAAATTCATAGATGGAAAAACCGTGAAGTGCACATTGCGAATGATGAAATCAAAGTAAAAAAAAATGTCGACCACAGCGCATCATGAAGTGATGTTCTGTGGCTGAGGTATCACCATCCATCAAGTGAACCTCGTGCTCGTCTGTCGATATCTAAGATAAAAAAATAATATTGCTTTTTTCTTTTTCAAAAAATTTAGTAAGGCATTTTATTATTCTATTAAGGCACACTCCTGCAAGCACATATCCTACAGGGACATGGACAGTCATAAAGATATTATTTTTCAATCAAACTTGATATAGAGTGTAGTTTTTCAAAGCGGATATAGCCTTTAAAGGAATGGTAAAACACCCAAAGAAATGAATGAGTCTGTGATCTTTGCCCTCTCGACCTCCTCAATGGCCCAATTTTCTCTGGCCCACAAGAGGCCGCTAACTTTGAGAAACTGCGATATAAGAGCACTGTTGTGTGACTGTAGAACTGTGTGTGTGTTACCTGGTAGAATTTTGCGTACATTCCCTCACCGATCTTAAAGTTAAACTTTATAATACATGTCATAAAGATTTTGAGATCTCATCTAGAACCAACACTTTTATTATTATTGAATAGCTAATTGAACAATTTTGTGGTAAAGAGAGAAGATTAAATAAAATATTAAAATGTGATTAAATTTTTTAAATATTTTCTTTAAGCGTGCTTTCCTTACTTCTAGTCACTTCGGGCATTGAAATCCGTTTGAGGAATATCGAAATTCCGACCGGGTTACGAGCCACCGTCCATAATTGAATAAACCGTGAAGTGCTCATTGCACGTTTCAGTCAGTCTATGGATTTCCGAATGCTCGAAGTAAAACGATCGACAGCGCATCATCGACTGATGTTCTGTAGGCCTATTACGAAAATCGAACGCAACGAACGGAACGAAACGAAAGAACAAACATCTTCGTATTTTAACTTATTTAGAAAACATTTTCAATTTTATTTACGATTATACTTACTATCATAGTAATTTCTAGCAAAAGACACAATGTTTAATTGTAAACGACGTATCGTTCATCGGATTCAAAATAAGAAAATGTACGATCCGTCAGCTGAAACTTCGTATTTTGTTTTGGTAATAGGCCTCCTGTAGCTGGGGCATCACCTACCATCAATTGAACATGCTCGTCTGTCGATATATAACATAAAATAATAATAAAGGAACTGTATCTCAGATTAGTACCTATATAGGAGGATTAGACAATTTATTTAAACTAATTATAAACGCCATTTCCTATACCGAATAGATCCAATCAATTTCAATTATCCGAGAAGGTCAGTTGAATACTGTTTCCTGTTTTCTACTTCCTGCCCTAACTTACTTTATTCAGTAAATATTTTTCTCTACAATCATCAATCTCACTTATATTTCGGCCTTAGATTAATATATGAATATATTATTTATATTTTTCATGACAAATATCGACAGACGAGCATGAGGCTCATTTGATGACGATGAAGATTAAAAGGATTTGCTATCTACACCCAGTGACAGGACAATACAAGCCCAAAAGCCCGGCTTGTCCTATTAATGCAACCATAAAAACCCTTAACGTAATTATATATAAGTAATATATCTATACTTACTAATAAAGAGGAAAAATGTGTTTGTTTGTTACTCTTTAACTCCTACTCTTTCGATTTAAAAAAAATCTTTCACCAGTAGAAAACTACATTATCAGCGAGTAACATAGGCTTCTTTTGTGTATAGTACATCTATATTGTACCCGTGCGAAGCCGGGGGCGGATCGTTAAATTTTTTTATAATTACGTTAAAGCGGTTTTTGGGCTTTTGGGCTTGTATGGTGGTTCCGCCACTGACTACATCGTATTATACCATGACTGTGCTTGTAAGGTGTCAGGCAAACATATATAGTTTGTATTGAAAAATATTAGACTATGCCCACTAGACCGTTCCGTGACCGATCAGCACCGTCGCGTGCCATGCACGGTTCAACAGTTGTCGAAGAGAATATTTTGCCGCTGCTGCCGGTATAGCATTAGGTCGTTTTCTCGTGTTTTAATCGATTATCTCTTTATGTCTTCCGGGTCTAACATGACACTTACACTTAAAACTCGACCTCTAATGTCAATAGTAGAGATGTTTGTCGATCGAGAAATCTTGTCTAACAAAATAATATATCGAGATATCCTATATCTTAGTTTATCTTTACTCGTCGATATCTCTTGATGGTCATTGGTCATGCTAGGCGGGCTGATGTACGGTGTAGTGGGCAGATTCCTTAAGACAGTACATCAATCAATCATCCAATATTCAAAGACTGAAATCTTCTCATGGCTTTTCTATCATGTTCCAGACGAAATTTAAGATTAAGAATATTCTAAGACACACACATAATATATCAAATTAGAAGCCAATAAAAGGAATGAGAAACAAAACAAAAAATAAAATGTAAAATATAAGTAATGAAATAACTATAAATTGTAAAAATATTTGTTGTATTTCAATATTCCTCCCACTTGGGAGCGAAATGTAAGATGAGATCAGATTTGGTTAGAATCGACCCGAGTCACCGTGACGATAATTATACTAAGAAGCCCATACAAAAACCATAAAGCATTTATTATTGCAAAATTTGCGCATATTAGTACCTTAATAGTTGAGGAGATAAAGATTTATTTCAGATTGAACTTTGGTTTAACGTAGTTATAAGTACATAGTTACTTTATAATATCTAATTCCGTTTTAACTATAGCTCTTATAATTTGTTTTTAAAGTAAATTTGTCTGGTAAGGTTTAGTAAAATTTATTTGAGTAATTAAAATATTACATTACGAAATAAGTAATTAATTTCTTTAAAAAAACTTGCTTTTTAAGTTTGGTGAAAATTTCTTTCAAAAACGTAGTTAAGTCTCATTATTAGTGTATTCTAATCTATCTATCTATAATAAGGAAATAACTGAAGGAAATTCTCTATCTACATTGGACGGAAAAGCCATATGTATTTTCATACATTACACATAATAAACCTAAGTCTCAAAGAGAGATCTTATTCAAAGTTTTAGTGGCCCCACAGATAGGCTTTTAAATTTATTATAAAATAATTTGAAGTGTCAATAATTAAAAACTAAGTAAAATTTAATTTTGACATTAATTACACTTTCGACTAAACTAATAACTAAGTACTTTATAATATGTATCTATATGAATTTCAAATTTAAAGTTTTGCAAATGACTTGTACGAATCGAATTGTACGATTTAATTTGAAAAAAAAACCCTATTTCTTATTCATCCAGCTTCTCTCAAAATAGAATTGATATGATAAATTATCAGCAGCTCTTAGCTTATACATCTGCAACGCTTGAATGCAAGTCAAGGATGGCACAGTTTTTCGTCACCAAATAAAACTATTGAACTACAACTAAGGTCAGTTTGTAGTTAAGCTGTCCACAACATTGTCGAGGCGTCGGTTCAGACTTCAGACAATAATGGCTTGCTTAAAAAGTATTGTGTTTTTGTATTTCGTGATTGTGTTTGCAGCTGCCGTATATGTTGTTAAAGGTATTTCATAATCTATAGTTATATATCTATACTTCTATACTAATATTATAAAGAGGAAAGATTTCTATTTTTGAATGTATGTATGTTATGAATAAACTCAAAAACTACTGGACCGATTTTAAAAATTCTTTCACCAATAGAAAGCTACATTATCAGCGATATATAAATATGTCACCATAAGCGGATTTTACATAAAATCATCAACGCGCCCCGGCTTCACACGGTGCAATATAGATTAACTATACACAAATAAATAGCCTATGTTACTCGCTGATAATGTAGCTTTCTATTGGGGAAATCGTTTTTAAAATCGGACACAGACTAGTCACACAGAGCTGTTTTTCTGTCCCTTGGAGCAGAAAAATATCATATAAAGAGGAAATAATTGTTTATTTGTTACGATTTAATTCAAAAACATATCGACTGATTTTAAAAATTCATTCATCAATTATTATAGAAAGCTACATTATCAGCTACATTATCATTATAAATAAAACTCGAATTTTATAAGTGAATGTAAGTTTTCACTGTACCAAGTTTGCATAAAGACTTTCTTCTTCTTAATTTTCGTATTGGAGTATGAAGATAGTTCGTATCATCAAAGTCTAGAAGTCAATGAGCATATCGGGCAGCTTGCTGATTATGTACTGCAGGCTGCGGTCCCGGCAGCTTACCGACAGGATACAAGGGCTCGAGGGAAATGCACGCACGTAGCCCTTCCTAAACAAGAAAGAAAAAACATTAATTTCATAACATACTCACAGGATACATTTAATAAAAATAAAATAAAGTACAAAAAATGTAACAAAAACAACGGTATTAAATAATGTTTGTATTTAACATTGGAGAGTTCCTGTGCATGCCGCGGATTTGTCACAGCACTGATTTTCAGCGGTACCCGTTTAACTCTGGAGATACAATGCGCTCTAAATAAAATAAATAAATAACTGACTGATTTAAATAAAATACTTTATACCGGATTAAAACGCGATTTATTAATTTTATATTGTTTAAATTATTTATCCCGACGCGACGTTTCGGATGCTTTTCAGCAACCGTGGTCACGGGGAGACAGGAATCCGGTATACAGTATTTCATTTAAATGTGTGATACTCGCGTTTATAAAAGACAATATTAACTGACTGATTTATACATAGGTGGCTAAAATATCAATTGAATCTCGCTCGGTGCATGACAGCTTTAAAAAAGGTCGTGTTCTCCGTTCTGTAAACAAATGGAAATATGGTGGTACTTACTTGCAATAGCATCCGGATTTGCAGTGAGACAACCTCTCAGGTCGAGTTATGACTCTCTTCGACATATCCTCATCTTCCCAGCAGGTGTACTCCTCCGTGAAAGAACAAGATCTGAAGACCTCGTTATTAGGACAATCTTGTTCTGTTTAGTTCAAAAGCAATGGGTATATTTAAGAGAGAGAGAGAGGGAAAACATTTATTCACTGTCACAAATAACAATACATATAATATATTTTTTTGTGTTTAACTGATAGTGAAAAGGCAAAGGACATAATATTGTGGCAAACATTTTTTTACAATATTTACCACGTAGGTTATCAGTCTTTGCCTTAAGAGAACTTTTACTTAACGGAATGTCAAACGTAAAATCCGACTAAACATAAACATAACATAAAAAGAAAACTAAAAAAAAAAGAAAAATACAATACACAATTATGACACATTATAAAGCAAAGAAATGATCTGCTGTAGTAAGATGCTGCTGCTTTTGACGGGTCCCAAGAACATAATCGTATCGGTGGAATAGTCTATTACAGTATGAAGCTTACAATTAGAATTAGTTCTGTGAAAATAATAATGATCAATTATTTACTCAAATGAAGACGAATTATACTTCATCTTTATTTGAGTAAATAGTTGATCATTATTATTTTTATAAACACTTTTAAGCACTGGATACTGTAATAAGACAATGTCACAAATACGACTTTTTTCTTGAGACGCGTCGATTTATGATATGATCATATGATTGCACAAAGTAGGCCAAAAAGTAAAAAAAAGAAATTAATTCCTGTCGATACTTTTTGCCAGTAAATGAAAATGTTCTAAGTTATTTATGTAGTTGATCTAAATAGTGGTTTTCAACTCTGCAGTCTTAAAGATATTGACTGGATCAAAAAAGGAGAAAAAATCCTCATATCATAGCAAAGTGAACCTTAAATTACAAACGTTTCGATTTCATCCACGGATTTCCATATGCTCGATGAAAAATTTGGACTACTAAAACTACAACCAGCTGTCGCCGAAGGTTTTTTCCGAACCGATACGACTTGGGAACCATCAAGAAGCGAGCCTACACTTTCCTTTTATGTTGCGGATGTCTATGAGCGGTGATGATCACTTACCGTCACGTAAGCCACTTGCCGGTTTGCCCCCTATACTATCTTTTTAGAATAGGTCGACAGCGCATCAATGATATCCTTTGGCATAGCTCTTCTGTCGTTATCAGACTAAAAAAAGTAATAGACGAAATAGTTACTTATCATAACAGAGACTCCATATCGTATCAAACATAACGAAAACACAATCACAGCCTTCATTAAAGTCACAAGTCACTATATTATATTTAACCTTGGACCTATTATTGAACCTCTATATTATATTTTAGATAACAGTAAATAATCTGGTGAGTACACTTTATAGGAAAAGGCTTCCTATGTTTATCAAAACATATCTGTGAGGCAGGAGACCTCTGTTATTTCAAAATACACCCATATGTAATAATTATTATCATATAAACCGTCAATGCTTTGCATGACCAACTTGATACAACTGGTGTACAAATGTCTGGTTTCAAAGACGAGCATTCGGAAATACATAGACTGAAGTCTGCTTGAACTCGCAATATCCGATTAATTGTAGAAATATACTATTTTTCATTGGTTTTCTTTTACGAATCCACCGATCCTTGAGCTCGGGGGTATGTGGGGATCACCAGGCACTCGGCAGCTATATCGGCAGAGAGCAAGGTAGCAGTTTCCCCCGTCAAGAGTTTCTGTCGCAAAAGGTATTACGCGGCCCACCTCTGGTGTTATTACCTCCTCCGTCAGTGTTATTACGGAAGGCGACGCGCATAAATATAACATAATTAGACATACCTATATTGGAATATTGAAATATTTACTAGGGATGAAAATATTTTAAATGTATTAATCTATACTAGTCTATACTAATATTATAAAGAGGAAAGATTTGTACTTTGGTATGTTATGAATAAACTCAAAAACTACTTTAAAAATTATTTCATCAATAGAAAGCTAAATTTTCAGCAAGTATCATACCGCGGAATACTGAAACGATAATCTTCTTAAAATGTTTCTGTCTTTCATTTTATCTTAGTAATGAAAGGGTTAGAGATACCTTTAAGTACACCTCAATGATGATTAGCGTTCGAGAATTCGGCCAATAGGCTATTTTTTATGAAAAGTAGTTTCCCATTGCACCCGTGGCGCGTTGCTCGTTAAGTTTATATGCATACTAGGTATTATTAATTTTATTATCATCTGCCTTTTTTCCCGCGTATGCTGACCGCTCTCAACGCTCTCGTTTATCCAGAAAGCGATTTGCTTCTGAATGGATGCTCAGCAATTCTGTCAAAATATCTCAGACTTTGTGAATGTGAAGTGTTTATATTTTTTCTTTCATGGTATGACTTATTTAATATTAAAACTTGACTTATTAATGTTGTATTGTGACTTTTATTACTAATGTAATTGTATATCCGTTTTAATTGAAAAAATAAATAAATAAGTAGTTAATTCACTTAGCGTCATCTGACAACGCGAAGCTATTTACATACATATGTAAATATACGAGTAATTTAGTTCTCCAAGCCAAAGTAATAACTAATAATTCTAATATTTATTTGTTTTGAATGTATTTACTCCGGGGTTGTCTGGAAGAAATCGCTATTTTAAGCGATAAGGCCGCCCTTTGTACTGTATATTCTAATGTATTTTTTTTATGTCTCTTTTTATTTTGTGTGCAATAAAGTATTTTTATTTTATTATTATTATTATTTGTTAAGAGTATGTAGGTAATTACTAATTGAGAAGGCATCGAATCGCACGTAATTTAATAGTAATTGAGATGTGTTTCCACTCTACAGTGAGCTTGATCAATGTATATTAATACCTAATTCGATTGTTAATTATTCTAGGGTGAAATTGGTTTTCCTATAACACGGGTATTGCGTCTTTGTTAATGGTCGTTATTGACTTAACACTATTAATTAGTAATATTTGCTTAATCTTGTTAAGTATGTATGCTTACACTTGGCGGTTGTCGCGTTTGTATCATCGAACTTCTTACTTTGAATGTCGATTAGACATAAAAAAGAGCTTTTTCAAAGGAGTAAAAACTAGTCCTTTTATTAGGATTTTTCACATAACTTCGTATCCATTTTTCGGGGATGAAAATGGATTACGTAACGCCATGTTTCCTTTTTTCTTCCTGACAGATTCAGTGCGCACGAGTTGCACTGGTGAACTGATATCCAACTTCAGACCGAACGACTGACTTAAAATAACTTCAATCAATCATTCCTTACTTTCATTGGTTCATCGAGAATGAACGTTTGAACGATATTGAACTATAACTGGTGAATGAAACGTTTGCATCGATTACGATTCGTCGCGTCCTCACTAGATGGCGCTGGCAGCCTACATTTATTACGTGCTCTCATACATAATATATTTTCAGATGAATGCCCAACAAACGAAGAGTATCTTCTGTGCGGTTCATCTTGTCCCTTCAACTGCAGCAACCCCAAGGGACCAGTGAGTTGTATGGACGACTGCGTGGAAGGTTGCTTCTGTAAGGCTGGTTTCTTGAGGAATCAGAATGGAACCTGTGTTGAGGCAGATCTCTGTCTAAACGGTTAGTATAAAAGGGAATGATGATGATGCTCGTAAATTCCAGATGTTCGACAATTTGTACAGGCCTAGTAAAGTCTGAGTCAGGTGGAAAGATATCCGCTAGTCACTCACAAATTCATGAACAATGACAACTTATGTCTATGACTTTTAAGTTGTTTCATATTACTGTGAAAACTTGACTCAGGCGAAGCGACACTTTTTTAGCGTGTGTCACTAGTACCCAGAAAATTTGCAACACTTTTTTTAATCACCACACGTACCTACATTATATTTAGTTATTTGTTTTTTTTTGATTGTTGTATTTAAAAAATGTTTTACTTCATCTTCTCGATTGATAAAAATTATCGCAGTGTCGTTAGATATTAATGCATACTTTTTGTATTTGTGAGTTATAACGAGAGTTATGTGTTCTCGTCCGTAAACACCAATAGTGTTTTTTTTTGTAACAGGAAACAATTCAGTTTGCGGTGACAACGAAGAGTTCCTGTCTTGTGGCTGCCAGGCTACCTGCTCCACTCCCGACCCTGGAGAGTGCGGCTGCAGCGTGGGATGCTTCTGCAAAGCTGGATATGTGCGAGATGAGGCAATCAACAGATGCGTGAAGTTTGATAATTGCACTATTGGTAAGAGTTTTGATATGATTGGTGATAAGGTTAGCGTATGGCGGAATAATAGATATGGTATTCGATTATAAAAAGTAGCCTATCTTACTCTGCTACTCCTTTCGTGGAGCGCTCAGGTACTCTTCGCCCTCTACTCTTTCGAATTCCGATTTGGCAACTTCCCAAAAAAAAATATATGAAGGTATGAGTGAAAGAATCGAGAGTGATCGACCTAGGCGAACATACCTCGATCAGATCGGAGATGATCTTCAAAAGAGCAGGTCAAAATACTCGAAACCGACGAGCGTGTATGAAAGATTGTTGAAAGAGCTAGAAGTGAAAGTGGTATGCAAAGATCGGAGCATATGGAGCCTATCCAATGGGAAAGAGGCATGATGAGTATGTATGTAGGTAAAATGATAATTTCTGATACAACTTTTATATTTTACAGAGCAATGTTTCAATCAGAACGAAGTGTACGATCTGTGCAACGCTGCCTGTGAACCAACATGTGTAGATCCTGAACCAATTTGCTCCAAGGCTTGTACTTCGGGCTGCGTCTGCGCAAGTGGTTTACTAAGGGATGGGAACGGTACTTGCGTCAGTGTTGATAAATGTCCCAGGACAAACGGTACTACAGCAGGTCCTTTAGGGAAGTATTTTGATACTATCAGTAAAATATTACATTTGTCTATTGTTTAATGTAATCTTCCCTCCTTTAATATAAGATAATATTGTTTTTTTTTTTGTTAAAATAGATTTTTCTGCTGGTAACCTCCATATATCTTACTTTATCTGATTTTAAAGTACTGTTTCAATACTTAAATAAAAATAAAAAAAAATCAAGTATTTATTACCTACAAAACCTTAAACTCATCCTGAATGTGATAAAAAAGGGTAAAAAAAAACAAATCTTGTATTTAATATTATCTTATAAGCTAGTTAATTTTTAGGGTTTTTTAACAACCATTGTAAGGGTTTTTTGGCTGATTAAATAAAATATTGATTAGAATTTTTAGGGCTACCTATGTAAGCATGTTGTGAACTAATCCTTAATTATTTTTCAGTATTAGATCTAAGTTAATAAATAAATTAGATGACAAAAACTGTGTTTATGTTATGTAAACTTCATAATAAAGTGCGTAGAAATTGAAAAACGCATAATTATTTATTTAACTATAAAATAAATACTTAATAATGTATATATATACCGTTAAACTTAAGAAATAATTATTAACATATAATCCTTGACTGGCATTTCTCATTGGGAGCGTGATTATATTGGCTACCTGTAACAATAAAAATAACATAATAATTATAAAAACGTCATCTATGGGAATTAATTTGCATCAAATCCTGTTACCGCTGTACAATAGACAATGTATGTGCATCTATCATTTTGACTTTCTAGTTACTTCAAGAAAGTTTTAACAGATGGCGCATATATCAAATATTATTTATCATGTGATTTTAACAAACATCCGGTTCCATAAAAAAAGGTAAGAGAGCGATTATTTACTATTTGATACACAAAAAGTTAAGACGTCTAATTTGCGTGAGTGCAATAGATATTTTACGTGCGATGAGTTTTAGGCAGGTCTTACGGGGTTATCTATTTCAGATTGTCTTCAGTTTTCAAGATGGCTTACGTCGCCTTTTTCCCAGCAACATACATGTTTATCCAGAACAATACCTTATTTGCCAAAAACCGTAATCCCTCCTAATTATATTAAGCTTTACTCAATCCATATACGGATTTAGCCGAAACCATGAAAATACATACACAAACTAACCTAAAGGGTGGGAGGAGGATACGAGGCAGTGTTCACCTTTTTATATTCCTCTTCCCGGATGCCGTACGCCACGTACGAGTAGGTGAGGAAGTCGCTGTGGTTGGAGGCCAAGTGGAACACCAGACTCCTGTCTCCCGTCTTCCCACGGACCACGGAGAACTCTAAATCTCCGTCCAGCGCCGCTATAGCCGTTACTTCTATGTAGGATAATACGTAGCCATTCTGGAACGAAACAGAATTTTAACTATTCAAATTCTACTGTACTATAGTGTACGCGCAAGTGCTAGTCTCCTCCTGCGGTATGTGAGCGGCAGGGCGGGGGATATTTACAAACGTCAAGCTGACTCAGTCGGCCGTCGACCACCGCGACGGTTACACGACTTATTTGTTCGCGTCAGTTTATTCCAAACAAACATGGGTTAAATATCCTAAGATGGGTCCGCCAATACCACGAAAAGTGCAAAATGTTATTTAGAAAATGAAATTCGAGTCTGCAAACATCGGAAATTACAAAATGTTCATCTTCACGGAAGCCTGAATACTTATTGAAAAAGTTAATTTGTTTTTAAAACTGTTTTGTACGATTAATAATAAAATTTAATTAACACTTTCAGCTATGTGTTTTGCTTAGCCTGGAAATAGAAAATATAATTTTATAATTTACCCGTAACATTAATTAAGACAGTTTCTAACATAGTTATCCGGAGATTTATCTGTTCTCATATGTCTCGTGAGTGTCTTGACAATACGCGCCCTCCCCCGTCTCACCGCTCACATACCGCAGGCGGAGACTAGCACTTCCGCGCGGACTATACGTCATAATGTACACTCATGAACGTCAATAAAAAATACATATTAAATGATTCTAATTTTACATTAACTGCCAGTTCACAAATTATAAAAGACCTTACAATCAGTGGTAGGATAATACAAGCTCAAAAGACACTTTTTTATTTTTTTAAGCCCAAGGGGGCATATTTTTATATTCAACTAGCTGACCCGGTGAAATTCGTATCTATTTGTTATATCTTTAAAACCAAAATCGGTTCAGCCGTTCTCGAAGTTTTTGTGAGACTAACAACCGTCAATTCATGTGGGCTACGAGTAGATATGTAAATAATTTCCTCTGAGGAACTGGGTGGAACGAATATCGCATTTCGGACTGAATGAACCACTGTGCATAGATGGATAAACCGCTTTTAATTCTCCAAGTAAAAAAGTAGGTCAACAACGCATCGATTGATGAATGTCCTGTATCATTTTTTTTATGTTAGATATCGACAGACAAGTATAAGGTTCACTTGATGGTATGTGATACCCCATCCACAGAACATCAGTCAATGATGCGCTCTCGACCTACTGTTTACTTCGAGCATTCATTCACTTGCCGTCATGTGATCCTTACGCTCGTCTGTCAATATCTGACACTAGCAACGTGCCCCGGCTTCACACGGGTGCAATGTAGATGTACTATACACAAGTACTATTTTACTCGCTGATAATGTAGCTTTCTATTGGTAAAATAATGTTTAAAATCGGTCCACTAGTTTTTGCGTTTATTCATAACATACAAAAATACAAATTATTCCTAAAATTTATAATATTATTAGTATTAGTATATTAGTATAGAGTATCTAATATATAAAATTCTCGTGTCACAATGTTCGTTCCCATACTCCTCCGAAACGGCTCGACCGATTCTTATGAAATTTTTTATGCATATTCAGTAAGTCTGAGAATCGGCTACTATATTTTCATACCCCTAAGTGATAAGGGTTGTTCACTCTTAAATTTTTTGTCTTAATTTTTGGACGGAATTTTTTGGTTTTTATTTTTTTATAATGTGGCATTAAAAATACATACAACCCATGCTTGTTTTGTCAAAAAATCTTGACCCGTGCGAAACCGGGGCGGGTCGCTAGTAGAAGTATATATTTAAAAAAATCCGCGTTTAGATGAAATACTTACCGAGGTTTTTATATTGATATAATCAAAAGTAGTATTTCACTACCGTAAGTGGACATTACAAAGGGCAGTAAGGGGATGTTTGCACTCTAATGAAACACGAGGGCTCGTCCCCGACTTCGGTAAAAGTACCAATTACTACCGCCATTTGTGGAAACGTTTCCGACTTACACTAAGAGCTGGTGAATTAAACGATTTTTGTATTTACAACACTAATTTTAGTGATAATAATATGAAGAATCCTATGCTGGCTACTAATTAAATATTTATGAATTTATCGAGATAATTTTGATGCTGTTTGCTTAAAATCGGGTTAATTTTATTGAATTACAACCAGCCGGCCTAGCATGACAACCGCGACAAATTTTGTCGACCGTTTTCTCGTGTTTTAATCGATTATCGCTTTATTTCTTTCGGGTCTAACATGACAATTACACTTAAAACTCGACTTTTAATATAAAAAATTGATATATTTGTTGATCGAGATATCTTTTCTATCAAAATTGTCGATGTCGAGATATAATATATCGAGATATCTTACATCTTAGTTTGTCTTCTCTCGTCCGCGAGATATCTCGTGGCGGTCATAGCCGGCAGCAATGAGGTTAGTTATAACATAATAATACGTATTCGCGGCCTTTTTTGCCGTCTGTCATAATAATTAGACAATTTTATATATTTATTTTATAGAAATATATTTAAATAAAATACTGTATACCGGATTAAAACGCGATTTATTATTTAAATTATTTATCCCGACGTTTCGGATGCTTTTCAGCAACCGTGGTCGCGGGAGACTGAAAGATGACAGTTGTCTTATATTTGAAATGTCACAAAGTTGCCATATTTAATTCAATTAAATTAAAAAAAATATATAATCTATTAATTTAGGTAACACAATGTACACCTATGAACATGAATAAAAAATAATACATATTAAATTACTAATATTACTAATATTAAATGCTTCTAATTTTACATTTACTACCAGTTCACAAATCAAGGGCGTAGAGCGTACGAGAAGAACTGGCAAGAAACTCGCCGCCACTCTTTTTAATCGCCAAGTTTTTGTTTTACAATCTTTACATATTAACGCCATCTATTCCTACGGAGTTGATATTTACTGTAATTTTCTATATTATGACAATATTGACTAACGGTGTCCTCTTGTTTTTTAGTATGTTTGATTTGATATAATTTGTATAAAAAACAAGAGGACACCGTTAGTCAATATTGTCATAATATAGAAAATTACAGTAAATATCAACTCCGTAGGAATAGATGGCGTTAATATGTAAAGATTGTAAAACAAAAACTTGGCGATTAAAAAGAGTGGCGGCGAGTTTCTTGCCAGTTCTTCTCGTACGCTCTACGCCCTTGATTTGTGAACTGGTAGTAAATGTAAAATTAGAAGCATTTAATATTAGTAATATTAGTAATTTAATATGTATTATTTTTTATTCATGTTCATAGGTGTACATTGTGTTACCTAAATTAATAGATTATATATTTTTTTTAATTTAATTGAATTAAATATGGCAACTTTGTGACATTTCAAATATAAGACAACTGTCATCTTTCAGTCTCCCGCGACCACGGTTGCTGAAAAGCATCCGAAACGTCGGGATAAATAATTTAAACAATAAATCGCGTTTTAATCCGGTATACAGTATTTTATTTAAATGTGTGATACTCGCGTTAATAAAAGACAATATTAGAAATATATTATTTTTGTATTCTAATTTGAAAACAATAAACAAACATGTAATGGATAAATTGGAATACTATATATTAAAATTGTTAAAACTATTCATTAATCCTCCATATTGAGTGTAATTCAACTAAAAGTGATGCGCTGATATACAGATTAAAGGTAACAAAAAATCAAATTAAACAAATAGGTCAGCAGCTCTTTTTTTTTTTTTTTTTTTTTACATGGAGAATCATCTAATGATCGCTGGGTCTCCGGGGGAAGACGCCTAAAAGCGATGCCGGACTCACAGTGTCCTGGACTCCGAAGAGTCAAAGCGGGCCCCGTGCCTACCGACTAAACTCCATGGTGTTCCTCTCGTCGACTCATGGTGTTAAGGCCTCGGGAAAACTTTGTACCCTCCGAGACCCTAACGACGATTCATCCCTAACTACTATGGACGTTTGTCCCCCCCTTTCAGTGTGATGCCGAAACACCAAACACTCACACTGGAGCCATTCGTGGAGCGGGTCGCTTGCCCCCGCGCTTCCCGCTCTCGGCTCTGGACGGGAAAACAAATGTTCATTCCCGTCCGTCGTGGCAGAGGCAATAGCCCCCACCACGCACCCCTTATATAGCTACCTAACGGAGGCGCTAGGAGGTGGGCATACCGCCTCCTGCGCGCTCCACGACGCTTTTGCCGGATTACGTTTGCAGTGGCGTCTCCCTCTCTTTTACGTTCTGCATCTTCTTTTGCGATATTATTTTCTCGCAGAAAGTTATCATGGCTGACCACGAGCTTTCATCTCTAAGCATGGCGTTAACGACTGCTGGGAGTGAAAGATCCGTTCCAATTACTGAGGTCAAATCATGGCGCCAGCGCGTCCATGCTGGGCAATCCTCTAAGTTGTGCTGAGCCGTGTCATCCACGGCATCACACTCGTGGCAAATGGGGGTTGTTTCTCTTCTGGCCACTCGATGTAAGTAGTGGCCAAAGCAACCGTGTCCCGATATAATTTGGGCGAGCCTGAAGCTTATGCCCCCTCTTTTCCTATTCACCCATGTATCTAGTACAGGGCGAATTGCCTCTATCGTTCTAAGGCCGGCCGATGGTGTTTCGAGGTCATCCTTCCAGCGACGCAGGACTTCAGCTTTGGCGAGAACTTTAACCCGTGAGGTCTCCTCGCAGGTGAGGTTTGTGCCCTGTGCCTTTTTCTCTGCTCTAAGGCGGTAGATTGCCGCTAGGACTTCCGCTTCGTGTTCCCATGGCGGGGAAGGTCAGCAGCTCTTATGCTAGCCTGTGTAACCTCTTTATTTTCGGTGCGACTCTGATCAGCTATTTGTAGCTCTGGTAAGGTTGTGGTAAGTATTTGCTACACATAATGGCTTGTTTAAAAACCACAATCTTATTGGCAGAATAATCGTAGTAATGTAGTGAGTCGTTCACCTATTACCGGTCACCATTCATTTTTGACTTGTCACAAATGAATGATGACCGGTGATGTGGTGATCAAATTAAATATTTTTTATATTAAGATGCTTCAGTATGCAAAACTCCGTGCTTATTGGTTTTTACGCAGTGTTTTGGAGCTATCTAGTCGTTATTTATCTATACTAATATTATAAAGAGGAAAGATTTGTATTTTTGAATGTTTGACAAAAATAAAAAAAAATCTTTCACCAATAGAAAGCAACATTATCAGCGAGTAACATAGGCCTTGTTTTGCGTATAGTACATCTACATTGCACCCGTGTGAAGCCAGGGCGTGTTGCTAGTATATTTATAAAATTAAAAATATAAGTAAAATTTTTACATAATGGTTCCAAAATAGAATCTTTTTTTTTTAAAGAGTGAATGTTCATTTATCTTATTACAAAGGAACTACATATGGAAATAATGAAAACTTGCATCTCCTCGTGAGATATAAGTAAATTATTTTAATTTTGTTCCGACAGCAGATTAAAAAAGTGCTTATTTAAACAAAGATATTTTCGTATTTGGGTTTGGTCTAAGTAAGTTGTGCATGAGGTGTCATTTGGTGGCAGTACATCATTCGAAATGCGCATACGGACGCTAGTATATTATTTCTCCCACGGAATAGAAAAAAAAGCCCTTTTTAATCTATTCTGTGATTTCTCCCATCAGTTTTATGACAGAAGAACTTATGAACAGATCTGAAGGGATTCACACCCGGACGGCGATCCATCGGAACGAATGATAGAAAATCATTTAGGTATTACCATCTCGATATCTGGAACTCCACTGCGCGATTCCTGAGACACTTCCTGTCTCGCACAACCACTCTGTGAAATCAGCTTTCGCTGGCGATTTTTCCGAACCTTCAAGAAGCGAGCCTACATCTTTCTTAAAGGCCGGCAACGCACCCGCAAGCCCTCTGGTGTTGTCGATGTCTATGGGCTAATCATCATGGGCGGGTAATCACTTACCGTCACGTGAACCGCCTGCCCATTTGCCCCCTATACTATAAAAAAAAATAGGGACCTACTTGTTACAATATTTATTTTTACACCGGTATTGATATTTGTAATTCACATTCTCGCAATTAAAATATATCAACGTGTTTATATACAAATATCTCTAGGTAGAGCATTTTTAAAAATGTAATGTAAATTAATGGAATTAATTAATTTACAAGTTCAAAAGGGTTCGTCGAGCGGCAAGGGTTAAGTTCAACCTTTACAAACACGTTACCTAGCAAATATCAGATTATATGTGTAAATATGTAAGTTCTGTGTGGAATTAAACCTTGGTATACATACAATTATGAATGAATGAATGAAATGAGTAATCCATAGTAGGACTCATAAGCAACAACACTGGAGTCGTAAGTATATTACCAGCCAAATAGTTGGACGTACGTTCGTTTTTTAAATTCGAAATAGTTTCCGTTTAAAAAATGGATGCCGGAAGTTAATTCCATAAGATGCTTGTGTCAGACACATTTCTGTGTCTGTTTTACTGATCATTTTTCTTCAGAGGCAAGTAGGTGATCACTGATCAGTCGTCTGTGCTCTGCCGAACCAAATATATCTATTACTAGCTGTTGCCCGCGACTTCGTTCGCGTCTGTTTCTGTTATTATGATCGCGATTAAGAAGTTTTTGAAATAATATATTTTAAAGTACTTCTGCGTAAATTATATCTTTACCAAATTTGATGACCATAAAAAAGTTTATAATGAGTCAATCTTAAAAGATAGACATAATATACTGTCGCGGAATTTTTTTTAGATCATTTAAAGAGGAATAATTCTTTCATACATATTTTTTGGGTAACTTAACACGCAACGGAAGCCCTCAAATATGGATAACTTTCCCCGTTTTTTCAACATTTTTCACTGAAGCTTCGCTCCTATTGGTTGCAGCGTGATGTAATATAGCCTAAAGCCTTCCGCGATAATTGGACTATCCAACACAAAAATAAATTTTCAATTCGAACCAGTAGTTCCTGAGATTAGCGTGTTCACGCAAACAAACTCTTCAGCTTTATTATAGTAATAATAATATATAGATTGCCATAAAACGTGATTTTCGTATTGAGTAGGTTTGTTTACTACTTAATACTGTAGGCATAATATGCTCTACTATGCGTGCGAAGTCGGGGAGGGTCGCTAGTTAAAAATAAAAACAGTAATAGTACAGGGGTACCCAGGAGGCAAATGCATTCCTCTCATTAAAAAAAGCACATGTGCGTGATATATGTTAGACTTAAAAATTATATGTATGTAGGTACCTTAGCTGTGGCTGTGACGGTGACGAAGAATGGATCATAGTTGTTCCTGTGACGCAATCGATCCGAAGCTCCGCTCATGGGAATGGATCCTGGAAAAACCCACAAACATTTTTTGGATGGCTTTTTCGAAACTTGAAACGTATATTATTGTCTCTGTCATAAAGAATTAAAAGTTAGTAACGACTAACCGAAAGTTGGTGTTTTAATATTTTTTGGGTAAACTTAAAGTTAGAAACAAAATAACAAATTAAATTAAGTAATATAAAATCTGAATTATTTCAAATAAATAAAAAAAAGTTTGACGAGCTCCGACCGGGTAACGAACCATCGTTCATAGATGGAAAAACCGTGAAGTTGGTACATATTGTGCGTTTCGGTTTCAGTCTATGGATTACCGAATGGTCGAAGGAAAAAGTAGTTCTGTGGCTGTATAACACACCATCAAGTGAACCACATATTGGTCTATCGATTTCTAACATAGAAAATATATAACAAATTCGGTAATATAAAATCTGAATAATTTCTTATTTAGATTTCGGCTTCGATCAACGATTAAATATATAATTGAAAAAAAAAACATACCCTCATATTCGATTCCGACCTTGAAATGCTTGGTCAGGTATTCCTGAGGGTATCCGCAAACAATACCAATGAGAAGCAAACAAAAAAATGCGTGTCCAAACATATTGTGTTTTCAGTAACCCGTGCTAATATTTACTGACAATTTAGGAGTTATTGATATCGCTGAGATATGATCGTTAGGGTGTGTTCATATTGTTCTCTTTCCGTATTATACTTGAGTATCAATTTAAAGAATAATATTGTCTTTTATTAACGCGAGTATCACACATTTAAATAAAATACTGTATACCGGATTAAAACGCGATTTATTATTTATATGGTTTAAATTATTTATCCCGACGTTTCGGATGCTTTTCAGCAACCGTGGTCGCGGGGAGACAGCAAGATGACAGTTGTCTGATTTTTGAAATTTTCGGTTGCATCTGAAACATCCAAAACAAAGCATCCAAAACGTCGGGATAAATAATTTAAACAATATAAATAATAAATCGCGTTTTAATCCGGTATACAGTATTTTATTTAAATTTAAAGAGTATCAATTTTCCATACGTGTGTAAGCCTACGCGCAGACTAGAGCCACTAGTGGCGACCACAGCATAGCCACCGGTGGCCGCCACAAACTACGGGCGTAATATTTCATACATTTTAGGGCATCCGCGCAAACACGGCGCTCGAGAGGCCGCCACCGAGCTTCTAGCCACCGGTGGCCGCCACAACGTGCGGGCGCGATATTTCATACATTTTACAGTGGCTGAAACGCGGCCACCGGTGGCCGCGTCTAGACGCCGCGCCGCTTCTAGTGGCGGCCACCGGTGGCTGTAGTCTGCGCGTAGGCTAAAGGGAGTCAAGTTCGGCATTAAATACGAGGAGTGAAAGATAAAAAAGATATAAAGATGGAAGAATTTAAAACTTGACATATATTTGTACGAAATTCCGTTATTTCATAGTATAAAGTAAATTTTTAAGCTTCCTTCTAGAAAGTATTAAAGGACCAACATCAGTCAATTATGTAGTGTCGACCTACTTTTTACTTCGCGCATTCGGCAATACATAGATTGAGACCGAAACGCGCAATCTGCACTTCACGGTTTTTCCATCTATGAATTTTTGACATTCCTCCCAGACGTTTAATACTCGAAGCGATCAGACGTGGGGAAGACATGCAGAAAATTATAAACATATTGTCTGGGCGGGATTCGAATATGCGACCCATTGGAGTGCAGGGTAGGTGTTCTAAAAACGCGCCAACGAGCCCGTCAAAATCCCTGTATTAAACTCTACAGTAACAGACATTTTAAAATTTTAAATAATGTCGAGTCAAGCGAGTCTGCATGAACTTGACTTGATTGTCTTGATTGGCTTGGCTTAATTGGCTTGGCTTGATAAAAGTATACACGGTGTATCCAGATAAAAGTCATTGTGAATACATCTTTATGAATACAGTTTTTAAAACACGGATAATACAGTACACGAGAAAAATGGAAATCTAGATAAGCGATGAAAATATGAGATCATTTCGAAACCATAATCTTATCTTTGCAACTGTATTGATACTATTGATACCGAATTCAAGGTGTTACTGAATTCCTAGCAGAGCGATTGCAAAGTTTCATTTTTATTAATGGTTTGGGATTTTGAACGAGTGATATTTTGTTTAGTATTGTCAAGGTACGAAAGAGAAAATCCTAATTTTCATGCTAATTCTATCCTCCCAGTTATTACTGCACATAATACTGAACAGCTATACATACAATTACATAAGTAATATGTCATGTGGAGCTTATTGTAATGGTTGCAGCGCCTTACAAACATTTTGTAAAACCAAAAACTGGGCGATTGAAAAGAGTGGCGGAGAGTTTATTGCCAGTTTTTCTCGTCCGTTGAGAACTGGCAGTATATATGTAAAACTAGAAGCATTTAATATGTATTTTTTTATTGACGTTCATAAGTGTATATTGTAAGATCCATTTTTATTAATTAATTCAGCATTTTTGTTGTACAAATATAAGTATGATAGCACGAATAGCGGTAGATTAGGTTACGCAGGTACGTATAAAATTATTCATTAAAAAACATAGATTACTCCGAGATTTGTGGACTGACCTGATTTAAATATTTTTGTTATTAATCTCATAGGATTTTAGACCTAAGAAATTAGAGAGTGAAAAGCTTTGTAAGACCAACATAGGCCTACAAAGGCCACAAATCATATCAAAAAATAAAGAAATAATCTAGTTCAAGATTTTCTGATCCTATCGTGAAAACGACATATTAAGCCCAAATGATGGAATGCAGCTGTTATTTTTAACTTTGAATATTTGGAAATTTATAGACTGTTGCCGAAACGCGTAATCTTTAAGCGTTTTCCGCTCATAGTGAATTCACGAGTCCCCTAGTGGGTTTTTTTTTTTAATCTTGTTTCCCCGGGATTCGAACCCAGGACCTCCGGCGCTAAACGCATGTCGCTTACCACTGAGCCACGGAGGCAGTTTTCCGCCCATGGAAATATTGATAATTATAGAGTCCCCGCGACTTATCGAGAGCCTATTGTCATAAAGAACTTGAAATATTATGAGATTTTTAATTTTTAACTTAACAGAAAAATATAGAAATAACACTTATAAAACTGAATAAACTAAACAATATTCGCCTAAACGCTGTAAAGGGTGGTGACTGCTAAGGTTACAATAGGTTATTAATTTATACATATTATATACCTACACATGTAATTAAACAATAGAATCAAAATGTATGTACATTGTAAAATAATACCACAAATGATTAAAGGGGATGAGTGTACATAAAAATAAAATTGAACCATTTTGTCTCTCTGTTAGTTCAAGCTAATCTCCCAAGATGCTGAACTGATTTTCATGTAGCTTAGTGTCAAATCTTTGTTTCATCGAAATCGGATGTCAGGAATAAAAATCTTCATTTAAATAGCTTGCTTTGAAGCTTATATGTGTGGAGTAACAATATTAGATAAGAAAAGAAATGACTATATCAGAGGAATTTGAGAGTAGCGCCAGTGAATGAAAAATTGAAAGGTAATCGTTTAGCTTGGTATGGGCATGTTGTGAGGAGAGATGAAGGGCATGTATCTAAAAAAGTTTTGAATATGAAAGTGGATGAGTATAGGGGAAGAGGGAGGCCAAAAAACATGGATTGACTATGTGAATAATGATATGTGTTTGAGAGGTGTGACTGATGATATGGCGAGTGAAAGAAGAGAATGAGAAAAAAAACATACTGCGCCGACTCCAAATAAAAAAAGGAAACAGGGCAGGAAGAAGAAGAAAATTAGCTTAATTAAGATGCGAAGTCGCGGGCACCAGCTAGTTTGATTATAAAAATGAGCAATTTAATAAAATTTCGTACGTTATTTATGGCTTAATGAGCGTAGTGTAAATGTAATTAATTTCAATTTACTGATCCCGACGAAATTTAGTTCAAATTGTGTGACAAATGGCCTCTAATAAACACCAGTTATGGAAACTCCTCGGAGTAGTTCAATATAAAGGTTAAGCCTCTATACAATTCATATGTATAGTGGCAAGAAGGTACAAATTGTTTTTGTATTATATTATTTAAAAAAACATTTAAACGATTAAGACAGCGGGTTCATCATACAACATACATACAAGCTGTAAAAAGAAAAGTAATATATATAAGTTATATAATATATGGCATATAATAACGTTAAAATAAATGCTTTTGGGCTTGTAAGGTGAACCCAACACTAGTCAGTAGGGGTATTTTTGAACTGATACGACTTAGGGACCTTAAAAATAAGAGCCTAGTCATTTCTTAAAGGCGGACAACACACCTGCAAATCCTCTGGAGTTGAGCCAATATCCGTTTGCAATCTTCATAAAAAATACATATGTTAATTTCAAACAGACAATGCAATAGAAAGTTTATAGGCAGCCTAAACCCACGTTAGTTACAATTAGGGTTACTACAGTTTAATTAACTAACTGTAGATCACACTACCTTCAGTTAACCGACAGTTAGGCTCCGGGGCACCAGTCGTTAGACCTTTAGTTCGAGTTGTTAAACTTAGGGGACCTAGGGATTTAGTGAGAACTTTATGTTGAGTATTAAATGTGCTAAGTATTTTATGGGAGATTGAACTCTATATTTATCGCCTCCGTGGCTCAGTGTCCGATGTCCTGGGTTCCCGGGGAAACAAGATAAAAAATAAATTGTTTCAGTCGTGCTGGGCACAGAAGGCTGATCACCTAGTTGCCTGTAAAGAAAACTGATCAGTGAAACAGACTCAGAAATGGGTCTGCCCCATGCCCCAATAGGGGACACGAGAATTCACAAACTCTATATAAGAAGCTAACCACCAAATACTGAAACGATAATCAAAATTTGAGGACTTCTTAAAATGTTTCTGTCTTTCATTTTACCTTCGTAATGAAAGGGTTAGAGATAACTAAGTACACCTCAATGTTGATTAGCGTTCGAGAATTCGGCCATACGATATATATTTTTGGATCATTGTCAATGATGCGCTGACGACCTATTTTTTACTTCGAGCATTTGGAAAACCATAGACTGATAAACTGACTTAAACGCGCAATATGCACTTCATTCACGGTTTTATCCATCGGTGGTTTGTTACCCGGTCGGAATTTCGATATTCGTCCCACCCATTTAAAGCTGACCTATGTATATTATTGTGTACCCATAATATGTAGGGAGCATTACTTACCTTTTGATTATTTTAGACACAAAAGTCGGTTAAAACTAATGAAAAAATAATACTGCAAACTGCGCTTTTTAACGGACAATGACTGAATGAGAAGAAAAGTCCTATGTATCCTAAGTTGCAACTTGACAAAAACAAAAATAATGATAAAATAACCCTTTAAAACAACAAAATTTACTCAAACAAATATAATAAACTAAAAATTACATAAATACGAGCATTGTCCCTAATAATTTGGCCACCTACTCTATATTACACATAACCAATCTAATCTTAGTATTTCAACATGAAATCGAGTGAAAATGTTTTATTTTGAAGGCGCAAGGGGTGACTGCAGTGCGTTTTCCACAGGTGGGGGGTGGGCCTGTGGGCGCGAGACGTCCAACCCAGCATCCCAGCATCAGTACCAAATCTACCGCTGAGAGGGGTGGTCGCGTCGGTTCCTCGAAATAATATACGCGAAATATGTGATTCTTGTGATGTGATTGTGTTCAGTTTAATTATGTATTGAGAAATGGATGGAGAAAATAGGATTATATTGAACGTTGGTGGTATTAGGTATGTATATCGATTATACAAAAATAAAATAGATTATGTTATTATTAGTTACACTTATTGAGGTAAAATTGTGTGGTTGTATGTTGGGGGTAGTTTTGGAAATGCTGAACCAATTTCAAAAAATCTTTTACTAATTGAAAGATACATTATTCATACATTATATTGTGTGTTTTTGGCGATCTATGACTTGTTTTTGTATATGAAACTGGAAAAATACAGTTTCTTTGCGTGCCCAGCCACCTTGAAAATTTTAGTAGTTATAGAAAATCGATCTTACTAAAATAGAAAATAGATATGTACCTTTATCGCAGATATAGTTGCTTTGATGCTTATTTAGTAATTTTTGTCTAACAATAAGGTCCGTATTCCAAGACTCTTCTTTCTATTGTTTCTCTTTAGAGATTTGACATTTTGAAAGTTCTCAAGAATATATAGTAGGAGAGCCCGTGGGAGATCGTCCTTCACCGATCTGATAACCAGATGAGACGTATTTTTTATTAAATATTTTTTATAAACAAATATGCCTATAATTGCTTGCCTATCGAAAAGTGGTCATGGCTATTTTTAATTAAATTAACTTTTATCGATTTTTTTTTCATCACCTTCATACTTTTGATAACCAAATGAAATTTATTTTACTGATAGTTTTTGATACACAGAATATGCCTAGGTATGCTTGCCTACTCATTTCAGTGTATAACTACCTGGCAAGCAGGTGTAAACAGGTAAGTCAAAATAATTAAAAAAAAAATTAAATAAATAAATTTAAAAATTAAAAAAAATAAAAATTCAAATAAAAAATTAAAAATTAAATTAAATTAAAAAAAAAATATTTTTGTTTTTTATTTTTTTTATTAAAAATAGCCAGTACCACTTTTCGATAGGCAAGCAATTATAGGCATATTTGTTTATAAAAAATATTTAATAAAAAATACGTCTCATCTGGTTATCAGATCGGTGAAGGACGATCTCCCACGGGCTCTTAGACCAATATTTCTTTTGAGAATTATGATATGATATGATGCCTCTATTATAATTTATACAATACTAGCTGACCCGGCAGTCGTTGTTTTGCCATGTAAATAATTTCTAAAAAGCAGGGGTTGATAATAGAAGAGTGAAAATATAGGGTTGTATGTATTTTTTAATGCCACATTTTAAAAAAATAAAAACAAAAAATGTCGTCCAAAAATTAAAAAAAAAAAAATTAGGGGTGGATTACGCTTAACATTTAGGGGGATGAAAAATAGATGTTAGCCGATTCTCAGACCTACCCAATATGCTTACCAAATTTCAGAGGAATCGGTCAAGCCGTTTCGGAGGAGTATGCAGACTAACATTGTGACACGAGAATTTTATATATAAGACTAGCTGATGCCCGCGACTTCGTTCGCGTAGGGATCACTTTATGCTGAACTTTTGAGCAAGCTTTCTTCATATTATATATCCTCCATCCTCTGTACTTGGTGATTTCTTTTCGGAAAGAGCTATCAGAGTAGTCATTGACGGTTGCTTTTGCATCATATTATCGACATGTTTAATGGTGGTTGAGGTTGGGGTTCATATGATGATTTGAAATTCAAAAGAAATACCATAGTAATTGAAAAAAATGAACCTGACTTTAAAGAAAGGGAGATGCATATCAATAAAATTTTACGTCACCAAAATGCAGATATGTGTCTTTTTTCCACTAATCAGAGTTCAGTCGAAGATTGGATTCAATGCATTTTCCGTCTTAAATATATGCACGAAAATTGTACGGGGTTTGAAAATACTTGCGACACATGGAAAAAACGCCAAGAAAATGTCTAAATACGAATAAAATGAAGGTATGGAGAAATGCAACGTAAAATGAATGAAAAAAATAGTATGGCCATGTTGGCCAAATACTTGATTTTTAATAAATTTAATTAGTGTGGAAGATACTATATCCACCTCTATATTTATTTCATTTAATTGATCACTTTTAATTTCATATATTTTTGTTTAATTCCCTTGGAAAGGAAAGGATTGATGAAAATGCGAAATAAACGATCTCATAAGAAATACATTTTTATATAATAGAATAGTTCAATAATACATTTTCTATTTTCAATATTAGTTCTTTTAAAAATATAAAAAAAAAATACAAAAAAATATTTCCCTTAGTGATGATTCGAACTCGCATCTGAAATTACGTAGTACGACCGTATATCCACTATGCCACGAACACATATCGAAAACGGTGAAATTATCAATCTATTTCATTTACATATCAAACTGTGATTGACATCTGACAGTTCGAAAAAATTCAATGTGAGTCAGTTTTCATTGCAATTTGTTGAAATGGTGCCTTTAAAATAATATTTAAATGATGATAACTTTTTTTTCCGACAACCGATTTCGATGAAACAAAGCCTATATGTTGCCCTGGACTTTGCTTAATGTATTTGTATAAATTACGCGAAAATTGGTTCAGTATCTTCGGAGATTAGCGTGAACAAACAGACAGACAGACAGACAGACAGACAGACAGACAAGAATCTTAAAAATTGCATTTATGCATTCTGCTACCCTTCTTTTATCACCCCTCTTAATTTCTGGTAAAAATATTTAGTGAAGCGTAATTTCGATCCTACTCTTTTATTATATGTATAGAAGAAGATAAGATAAATCATTTAATTATAAATTATTAAATTAAATAGAGATAAGAATTTTCATTCGTACTATATCGGTTATTTAGTATTTTATTGTGAAATTTGTGAGGATGTTTGTTACTCTTTCACTCAAAAACTACTAAACGGATTTTGTTGAAACTGTGCATTACTGTATTATTGTTTATACATCAGAAATACATATAGACTATAATTTGTAACGATATTGAGTTAATTGGCCAAATTATAACGATGTGTGTCAAGTAAGTCGGAAAAATCCTGCTATCACCAGCGAAGTTGGCACGGGTCAGCTATATGTATAAGTAGCGATACGCCCCGGCTTCGCATGGGTGAAATGTAGATGTACTATACTAAAAAAATAAAGCCTATGTTACTTGCTGATAATGTAGCTTTCTATTGGTTAAATAATTTTTAAATTCAGTCGAGTAGTTTTTGGGTTAAATTGTAACAAACAAACAAACCTTTCCTCTTTATAATATTAGTATATGTAAAGTGACAAATTTTAGGTCTCATACTGAGATCAGTTATGGAACAAACTGCTGATTTTCTGCAAGCCTGTATATAGTATTGAGTTCGTACGTTGAGAGATGGTCTGAAAATCCACAGATTTACATCCCCTGCAAAAGCAAAAGCGAGCGAATGACGCTACGTGTTTCCGAGTGGAAACTCGATAAGAGCTTCCAGATCAATGATCTCGAAAATATCAATAAAAACACCTGTATATACAGATTAATATGTATAGCATAAAAAAAGCTGTTGGGTTCCGTACATGCCATCCCAGATTAACTCTACATTAGATAAAAATTTTTTGGTAGGGCAGTATTTTAAGCAATGGAGTTTTAAAAGTTTTTTAATCAAATGGCAAAATACCCATAATCCAGTGTTGACAAAGATATCTGCAATATATGGGCATTTTTTTTTATATTAGAGAAGGCAAATAGATAGGCGTGTCACCTAATGATAAATAATAGACTGATGCTGATGAAGCAATAAAATAAAATAACAAAAAACAAACTTTTGATATTTCTGAATAACAATAGCCTCGTGTATCATTATGGGAAACAATATATTTTCTCGTGCAACTATTTTTGATTGAAGGAAATATATGTAGTAGTTTGAATGTCCAGATTGCTTTATATTAACTATAACATGTATATTTATATAAAGATTTTGGTACCACAAATGACGAGGTCGCTGATGTACGAGTAATTATAAATACACCTTGTATATTGATGGATTCGTTTACGTTTAAACATAATGATATTATGCAGACTTCATTGAGAATTCCCAATGTTGAAAATAATTATATATCTATACCTATACTTATATATATTATAAAGAGGAAAGATTTTTTATTTTTGTATTTTTGTATGTTATGAATAAACTCAAAAACTACTGGACCGATTTTGAAAATTCTTTCACCAATAGACTAGCACATTATCAGCGAGTAACATAGGCTATGTTTTGTGTATAGTACATCTACATTGCACCCGTGTGAAGCCTGGGCGAGATGCTAGTCATGCATAAACTGTAATTTTTGGGTAAATTGCAATGTACCCGAGGTTTTAACAAACTTCATTTTATTTCTTCATTCATTTTTAGATTCCGGAAGTACAGTACAAATACCAGTCGGTTTAGAATACCATCATATTTTAAAAAGAGAATATCGTTTCGACTTTAGTTTCAAAGGTGAATTGGCTGTGAAAACAGTGGGAACTCTCTTGTTTTACAAGCTTGCAATTTTAAAATAGAGAGCGCGTTTATAGTAGAAATTGTAAGGTTATTCTGTGTATTTTGTTACAAAATTTCAGGAAAAATATTTATAATTGTTTTAGATTTAGGTGAGGTTCTTTATTTAAAGAAATATTTTATGTGTTAGGGACCAAAGAGTTATAAAAAATAAAAAGGAAAGTGATTGAAGAATAAAAAAATATATATATTTAAATTTTAATAATTTTATTAGAGTATGCTTTGCAACAGCTCCAGTGAGATCTATTAAAATTCAAGTTTTAAGATAAAAGTTTTTAATGTTATAGCATTACACAGTTACGCAGTGCTCATTCCATGTGAAGTTATTTTAAACTATCATTCGCACGATATTAGCTCAATAGTCTACGTTTACGTAATTATGGAATGAATTACCTCTCTCTGTGTTTCCATCCGTCTCCTCGTTGGTTTTAAAAAGCGACCCTATTAATTTTTGGAAGGCTGACAACGCATCTGAGACTATTTTAACGCGGATGTCCATGGGCGGTGGTCATTACTTACCATCAGGTAACCCACCTGTTCGGTTGTCGACTCTGTTATTAAAAAAAGTCATATATATTTAAATGAATAAAGGTGGAATAAATCCCGTCCACATTCTGAACCAGGTATAAATTGAAAACTATAAAGATTGCATGCTTCGCCTTCGAAAAATAAGTCAACCACGCATCATTGATCACTGAGTATATTGAGTTTACCCACTATCAAGTGAGCCGCTTACTCGTATATAGATTATATTCTACATACTTTCAACAGTTCCCCTAAATTTCTCTAGTTGATCCCTTGCCCTGTTTTCCCTTTGGGTTTTCCAATATTTGATAGCTGGTAGAGTGCTTTTCACTTAGATAGATTTAATTTAAATCAAACATACTAAAAAACAAGAGGACACCGTTAGTCAATATTGTCATAATATAGAAAATTACAGTAATTATCAACTCCGTAGGAATAGATGGCGTTAATATGGCAACTTTGTGACATTTCAAAAATCAGACATCATCATCTTCCTGTCTGCCCGTGACCACGGTTGCTGAAAAGCATCCGAAACGTCGGGATAAATAATTTACACAATATAAATAATAAATCGGGTTTTAATTTTAATCCGGTATACAGTATTTTATTTAAATGTGTGATACTCGCGTTAATAAAAGACAATATTATATTTAATTTTCCAACTGTTGGGTATTATTGTAGAACCCCGTTGGTTTGGAAATTAAAAGAAAGCTATTGAATAAGGCCTATTACACTGATAATGAGTATTTGGAAGATAAAAACGCACAGAGTACTGTATCTTAGCGGGACACCTCCATTATTGTTCCACACAATAGCTAAAATTGTATATTATTGTGTTGTTTGTATAAGGTTGAGGTTCACTTGATGGTAGGATACCTCAGCCAAAGAACATTAGTCAATGATGCGCTGTTGACCTATTCTTTACTTTGAACATTCGAAAATCCATAGACTGAAATCGAAACGCGTAATATGCTCTTCACGGTTTTTCCATCTATGGTCGGAATTTCGATATTCCTCCCACCCGTTCAATGCCCGAAGTTACCAGACGAGAAAAGACATGCCTACAGAAAATTATAATCATGTCGTCCCGTTGGGATTCGAACCCACGATCCATCGATGCGTACGTGATCTACCGAACGTGCCAACGAGCCCGTCAAAAAAAGGAAAAATATCCTTGAATAAAGTTATTTTTAATTTAGATTTAAATCCGTCGTGCACTGCCGTGCCCCCAAGACGAGAAATTGAAATTATATCAATAGGTCATTGAGTAACGAAACGGCCAAGCCACACATTTTGACTAAGGTTTAGGTTGATTAAGGGTTTGTAGAGAACTTAAAACTAGGATTCACGCAACACTATACGCTATGGTAAGAGAGAGTAGGGCGTGTAGAGCTAGGAGCTTGGCTCTTCATAAGATCAGCCGGCCTAGCATGACAACCGCGACAAAATTTTGACGATCGTTTTCTTGTGTTTTAATCGATTATCTCTTTATTTCTTCTAGGTTTAACATGACAATTACACTTATAACTCGACTTTTAATATCAAAAATAGATATATGTTTGTCGATCGAGATATATTTTCTATCAAAATTGTCGATGTCGAGATATAATATATAGAGATATCTTACATCTTAGTTTGTCTTCTATCGTCCGCGAGGTATCTCGTGGCGGTCATGCTAGGCCGGCTGATAACTTTTTAAAGGTGCAAGCAATATATACCTACTTGTTTTCGTTGGGATCATCGTCTCAGGTGTCTTTAGAAAGTAATAATAATTATAAAAGAGTGTTGACTCTTGCCATTTTAACGTCTCTTACACACAACAAAACAATGTAAACATCGTTAGTATACAGTTTATTCGAATTACGTACATTGTTATTGTATACTCAGTCAGTTCATAAACAACTGAATAAAATAATACATTATTGTTTATTTTATGGATTTTTTAGTGCTTCACTCGGAATAATATTTGTTTCGTTGGTTCATTGAGTTATCTATGTAATAAATATTTTCAGTTTATGTTTTTGAATTTAGAACGTTTATCGAAACGGTAATAAAATTTAGTGGTTCTGAAAATGGTGTTATCTCTCTTATTTTGTATGTGAATAAAAGAGATGGCATTACGTAATGCTTCTTAGTGTGTATTTGTAAGAATATACTTTTATTCATTTCACGCTTTGATATTCTGTAATATTTATTATAATATGCTTACTATTATAAATGTGAAGTTGTTTGCCCTTCGTGGGTCGGAACCCAATGCCCCAAAGAGCAAACTAACATACATACATACTTCTTTTTGACCGTATACTGAGATGAAAGCGACCCCACTATAGCGTTATAAAATTTTAATAGAGTGATTGCGGTATTTTCTTATGATTTAAGTTATAAGCTTCAGGAAACTATAATGTAGCTCTCTCTCTCTCTCTCTGTTACTCTCAAGAAATTTGGAAATATTATTAATGGTACAAAATGAACTACCGTTACTCGTAGAACCAGGTTAATTCTTCTGAATTTTCTCTTAACTCAACTTTTTCTTTATTGAAATAACCACGACACCACACCATTAAACGGGTGTCTTCGAAGTAGGTGTTTTCAAAATTTTCCTTTTACTATAACTAGATATAAATAGGGCCAGATCAAAAAAAATAAAAACGAAATCGGAGTGTATATGAAAGTGGAAGATGCGAAAGTGGTATGTAAGGATCAGAGCATATGGAATTCCGTGATCTCTGCCTACCCCAATGGGAAAGAGGCGTGATGTATATGTATGTATGTAAAAATATAGCCGAGTTTAGCCAAATACAAAAGGATTCGTTACAGTTTTATTGTAAGTATACGGTATACGATATATCGCTTTTGGTTTGATTTGTGATAACATCAAACATTTTTACATCACCTAACATAACATACCCTTGGTCCAATCAAAACATTACAAAAATCCTTCTGTTCTTAACCTGTATTTTCTCGGTTTAAAAGAACAATGACTAAACTCACCCAACATTTTCTGTGTCTCACAAGGGGATGTTATGACCCACAGTGAGGCCTTATTGCCTACAAGGGGGCCTTATTGCCCCCTTTGAGCATCCAGTGGTATAGATTGACCAAACCAAGTCCAATTCTTCTATTGTATAAAAACGCTACAGCTTATCGTTTAAGCGGTCAAGTCGTAGAAAGTTGGTAGTTTTACACTGCAATAAACACGTCTAATATACCGCGACCGCGAAGCCCTTGGGATGTTATAGCCCTTTGAAACTTGGTCATGACATAGTATAATTAGTAAAATAGCTCATAATTATATACGGAAGTATCAAGTACATGTACGCCAATGCGCTCAGCTGGCCTAGCATGACCGCCACGAGATATCTCGCGGACGAGAGAAGACAAACTAAGATGTAAGATATGGAGATATGTTATATCTCGACATCGACAATTTTGATAGAAAAGATATCTCGATCGACAAATATATCTATTTTTGATATTAAAAGTCGAGTTTTAAGTGTAATTGTCACGTTAGACCCGGAAGAAATACTGAGATAATCGATTAAAACACGAGAGTCGACAAAATTTTGTCGCGGTTGTCATGCTAGGCCGGCTGATTTTAAAAACTGTCAAGTGTATATTACTGTCAATATCTACATAAAATCAAATGAGATTAATAATACTAAAAAATCATCAGATATCAAATTGAGTAATAAATTGGAAAATAGAAAAACCATCAAGAACAGACTGCGCGTATCGGTTTCGATTTATAATTGTTTAATAGCTTGAAGTAAATGAAATAGCAGGTCATCGTGAAAAAAAAGCCAAATATTTCAAAAACTACTGGACCTGAAATTTTAAAATCAGTCGTGTATTTTTGAATTGAATCGTAACAAACAAACAAACAAAATATTTTCTCTTTATTATATTAGTAAAGAAATATAAATTATTTCGTGTATTGAAATAACTTCTATATAATATTTAGTATTGGAAAAAATAGAGTTAGGCCGCTCTTGCTCTCATGGCCTCCATTCAGAACAAGCGTTGACGTTTGTGGCAATGCATTTCATGGCAGTCGCGGCGTAGCGCATATTCAATGGCTGTTGTCGCATATGTTTGTTTATTGTTTTTTTTTGTAAGATATTGACAGAGGAGCATGAGATTTGATGGTAGCTTTGAGAATTCTGAAATGCATAAACTTGGACCGAAACGCGCAATATGCACTTCACGATTTTTCCATCTAAGAACGGTGTTTCGTCGGTCGGAGTTTCGATATTCCTCCCACCCGTTTAAAACAAAAAGTGAACAGACGTGATGAAGACATGCTTACAGAAAATTATAATCATGGCGTTCCGGTGGGATTCGAACCCATGACCCTTCGGAGCGCGGTAGGTGTTGTACGAAACGCGCCAATGAGCCAATCATGAGTGTGTTGTATGATAGCGTGCATACATTCGTATGTGTATCTAAGAACGGTATTTCGTCGGTCGGAGTTTCGATATTCCTCCCACCCGTTTCAAACCCTAAGTGAACAGACGTGATGAAGACATGCTTACAGAAAATTATAATCATGGCCTTCCGGTGGAATTCGATCCCACGTTCCATCGATGCGTACGGCCGGTGTTCTTCCGAACGCTCAACGAGCCAATCATGATTTTGTTGCATGATAGCGTGCATACATTCGTATCTGTTCCGACACACGGTCGTTTCGTTCGCCGCGTCGTTTAGTAGAGTATAAAGGGAGCAGACTAGCTACTTTTCTTATTTTACTATGGTCCTTTGTGACTTGGAGTTATTATATTATGTTATATATAGTGGTTAAATTAGTGCGGAGTTAAAATATGTATGTATTTTCCGGGATCAAAGTATCTATATGCAAATAAAGTCAATCTTTTGCTCTGTTTTGTGAGTTCATAATGATCGGTTAAGTAGGTTTTCATTAACAAACACAAAAAAAAGTCTTTAAATAAATAATGTAGTCATACTACAAAATACCGTTGTTTTCGTTCATACTCAAGTTTCCGAACGTTCATTATCTACAAAGACTGTAAATTTTCTGAAAATTTCATGTTACGTGTAAAGTTAAGAAATAAGCATCAATCATAGCGTCTACTTCTGTATGGTTTTTATATAGATATGCCAATGTTGTAAAACTTTAATGCACGTCAAATGGCTATAACATTTGTCGTTTCTGATAGCAAGTATGTTGTTATGACTTTGCATAAAATTCTGATATCTACCAAAGACAAAATATTGTAATTTTTCAGGCCATGATAAACCTGATTTTTTATGTTATTATTATTATTTTTACAACTAGCACTCGAAATTCTAGGTTTGAATACAGGAAAGAATGAATAGTATTTTGGTCAGACAGAATACAGAAGTGTGATTACTATACTTAGCTGTTATTGAAATCCCAAGAGATACATGATTGACAGGCTCGTTGGCGGGTACGGTAGAATACCTGGGTTCGAATAACACCGGTAGAACATGTTTATAATTTTCTGTGAACATGTTTTCCCCACGTCTGGTAACTTCGGGCATTGATCGGGTGTTAGGAATATCGAAATTCTGACCGGGTAACGAACCACCATTCATAGATGGAAAAACCGTGAAGTGCACATTGCGCGTTTCGGTTTCAGTCTATGGATTTCCGAATGCTCGAAGTAAAAAGTAGGTCGATAGCGCATCATTGACTGATGTTCTGTGGCTTGAGTATCACCTACCATCAAGTGAACTTCATGCTTGTCTGTCGATATCTAACATAATAAAAAAATGTTCTCTGAATAATCTGTCCTATGTATTAATATTAATACACCTTTACTTTCATAATTTAAAATTGAGCCCGCTATAAATTATCTCAAATTTCCTTTATCTGCATACTTAATTCAAGGGTACAGACTTCAAACCTAATAAGTATGAAATTTATGTTTTAAGTTAAATTCAATTTTAAAAGTTAATAATTACCTAAGATAAACAAAGAATATCTCCGTAATTAATATTTGTGATGTGATGTATTCTTTGTATATCTAAGGTATATTTGTCCCTAAAGATTGAAAATTGAATAACTTTAAATTGCATACTTTACTCGTACTAGTATTAATTTTGGGGTGAATTTTAATTTATACCATTTTTTTAAATTCCCCGTAACATATCATGTACTTACTTATTTACAAAGATTGGACCCTCTTTTGTGATCCTAAATATTTTAGTACATCGTGAAATATGTTTAGTTTTAGCCATATTTTAGGAGCACTTTGGCGTCGGTATTTTCTTTATAGCAAGGCTCCTTATACACGTACCAATTTAGTAACGAAATGTATATCATAAACCTGTTCTTTGTATTTAAATAAAATACCTGTATACCGGATTAACACGCGATTTATTATTTATATTGTTTAAATTATTTATCCCGACGTTTTGAACGCTTTTCAGCAACTGTGGTCATGGTCACGTTTTAATCCGGTATACAGTATTTTATTTAAATGTGTGATACTAGCGTTAATAAAAGACAATATTCTGTTCTCTGTATTTATTAATAAAGTATATATAAAAATCATGAAACTTCGCGTATGTCAATTCATTGTGAAGATCATAATCATACTAGAAACATTAAAATTAACTCGTAAATAAATGTTTTTCTAGTATGTTAAATATAATTTAAAGTGAATAAAAGACAATATCACGTTCGGTTAAAGCCTTTTTTATAAGGTACATGAATGCTACTTACAGAAACTAATGATAATCACACATCAAGTTTATATAAAATACTTTATAACGGATTAAAACGCTATTGATTTTTTCGTTTATATTTTATTATATTTTTAAATATTATAGTTAATTACTCAAAGATGTCACCTGGTGTAATGGTTGCAGCTCCTTACAAAATTTGTAAAACAAAAAACTTGGCGATTAAAAAGAGTGGCGGAGAGTTTATTGCCAGTTCTTCTCGTCCGTTCTACGCCCTTGATTTGAGAACTAGCAGTAAATGAAAAATTAGAAGCATTTAATATGTATTTTTTTATTGACGTTCATAATTAGTGTGCATTATTTTATTTATTTTATTTAGCACTCTTTATTGCACTTTAAAATATAACTAAAACAATAATAAAATCCTTAGAAATAAATTAAATGTACAATAGGCGGCCTTATCGCTCTCAGCGATCTCTTCCAGGCAACCCTAAACAATAAAAAGAAATGAGAGTATTCGTGCAGGTAGTACTACTTATTACATTTATGCATTACACTTTAATGAACTTCAACAGAAAAGGAAAGTTAAGAAGTAGGATAGGAAATGGCAAAGTAATGTTTATGTAAGAGAGTTTTGAAGGAAGTTAAAGAAGGAGCTTGTCTGATATTAACGGGTAAGGAGTTCCATAGCTTTATGGCGGAAACTGTAAAAGAGTTACCATAAAAGATAGATTTATGTGTAGGGATTTCTAGAGTTAGCTTATTCAAAGAACGTAAAGTGTAGTCGTAAGGACCCATAAACTTAAATTTTTCTTTAAGGTAAGAAGGTGTTCTGGGGTTGAAGAGGATAGAGTAAAGCAGTTGTAAAGTGTGTACATTACGTCTTAACCGGATAGGTAACCATCCGAGTTGTTTGCGGTAATGGGACACATGGTCAAATTTCCTCAACCCAAAAACAAAACGAATACAGAAGTTTTGCAATCGTTCCAGTTTATTCAAAAGCTCTTCATTGACATCGGTAGTGCAAGAGTCGGCATAATCCAGGAGAGGAAGAAGGAGTGACTGCGCCAGTGTGATTTTTGTGGAAATGGGTAGGAAGTGACTAAGTCGCTTTAAAATACTTGAGGCAGCATATAGTTTGCGGCTGACTTCTTTGATGTGACAAGACCAAGATAAACACTGATCAAAGAATACACCAAGATTTCTAACAGACGTGCTGATATCAATAACCACCCCATCGATGCAAACTCGTGGAAGAGAGGCCCAATCAACTCTTGATAAGTAATAGGAGCTGCCAACAACGATAACCTGGCTTTTGATAGGATTTATTGTAAGACCAAAGTCTTTGCTCCAGCTTACCAAAGTAGCCAAGTCACTGTTAGTCGAGTGCAAGGCTTGTGGTAGCTCATCAAGAGTTGATTGCACGTAAATCTGGAGATCGTCGGCGTAGAGGTGAAAATTTGACGTAAGTCGTTGAGTAAGGGAGTTGATGAAAACAGAGAATAAAAGTGGAGATAGAACTCCACCTTGCGGGACACCGGCAACGACATCATTCCACTGTGAGTGAGTACCGTTCGCAGTGATCCGCTGGCGACGTCCATACAAATAGCTGTGAAACCAGTCAATCACCGGCGTCGAAATATTAATAGAGCGAAGCATACCCAGCAGAATCTCAAAGTGCACAGAGTTAAAAGCGTTGCTAAAGTCCAGAAGAGTAAGAACTGTAAATAACTTATTGTCCATACCTAGTCGAATATCGTCAGCAACCTTTACAAGTGCAGTAGTCGTGCTATGACCAGAGCGGAAACCAGATTGAAGGGGACTTAAAATAGAATTTTTGTACAGGAATTGGCTAAATTGTTGGTGGATTAGGCGTTCAAGGACTTTGGATAAGAAAGGTAAAATAGAAATCGGTCGGAAATCAGCGAAGTTACACGGGTTAGGTTTTTTGGGTATGGGAATTATATTCGCATCTTTCCAGGCAACAGGGAATATTCCAGAAGAGATTGAAAAATTGAAAATGTGTGTTATAACCGGAAGGATAACAGCAAGGATAGGAGTAATCATAGCACGACTAACGAGGTCACAGCCAACGGCATTCGAAGATACGGACATAATGCTCTTCTCAACATCCCGATCGGTAAATTGCGTGAAGGAGAAAGGAGAATAGTTAGGAGAAGGAAGAGAAGATAAAGATTGCAGAGTACGCTGAAGACGACTATCATCAATGGTAGTGGAACTGGTGAAGTAGCTATTCAAATCATTTAAATTGAGATCAGAAGGAACAACACTGTGTGCTGGTTTGCCAACTCCCAAAGACCTTAAAAATCTCCAGATTCTAGAAGGATCACCGTTAGAGATGGCGTCATGGATATGTCGTCTTTGTGCATCACGACAGCGAGTGTTACAGCGATTTCGTAGGTTCTTGTACTTTTCACGAGCAGCTTCGGACGTGGCAGCTTTCATTTTGGCTTTAGCACGATTTTTCTTATTCATTAACTCTTTTAGTTCATTGGAGAGCCAAGGCGCAGGGAGATGTTTGATCTTTATGGGTCTCAATGGAGCATGCTTGTCGTATAAATTAGTGATGAAAGTATTTAGTAAATCGACCTTATAATCAAGAGATGCTCCGTCAAAAACTGCATTCCAGTCCACATTCATTGCATCTTCACAAAGTAAATCATTGTCGATTCCGTGAAAATTTCGCCGCAGAACAACAGTAGGCTTAGCCTTAGGTGGTCGCACATTATAGGAAAGGAAAATAAGGTCATGATAGGAAAAGGCTTCAGCAGGGAGTTGACCATGATTGGAAACTAGGTCAGGAGAGGAGACGATCATAAGATCTAAGAGAGAAGGTGTGGATCCAGAAACAGAGTGAGTAGCATTAAGAGGAAGGGTGTGGAGATTAAGAGAATCCAGGACAGAAAGTAACTTCTTGGATCGATTATTATTTTTAATCAAGCAAGTGTTTAAATCACCCATGATTACTACATTTTTATACAGTGGAGTAAAATCTTCAAGGGTTTTCTCGAAGCATGCAAAATAATCGACAGAAGGAGAAGGGGAATAGAAAACACCAAGAAGTACCTTAGTTTTAGACAATATAATTTCAACCAGAAGATGTTCAGCCGCATTGGCTGGTGGAGGTTGTGGCGACATACTGACAATGGAAAAGGGAATATGTGACCGTAAGTATATCGCAACACCACCCCCCCCTCTTCCTATACGATCATTGCGGATGAGATTGAAACCAGGAAGTGAGAATGTGTGGGAAAGGAAAGATGGATTAAGCCAAGTTTCAGAGACCAGTATAGCGTGAATGTCTATCGATGCAAATGTTGCGAGCATGTCAGAAAAATGTGCAGGAACGCTTTGCGCATTGATGTGAATAACGTTGAAATGTTTTGGAAAATTAAGAAATAACGATGAAAGGGTAACATCTAAAGGGGCGGAACTAGCACTATGGAATGAATCATCATTGGAGGAAGAAAAGGAGAGAAAATCAGAGTTATCTGTATCATATAACATTATAGTACTATCGCTCAGCAAAAGATAAATTAAAATCAACAATAATGCATAAATGTAAAATTCTAGTATTTAAAATTATTAAAAAGTATATAATAAAAACAACTAATTCAAATTAAAGTTAAATTCAGTTCCAAAGCATTCTATGCACGAACCGTCTACATTATAATATAAAGTAGTAATATAATAAAACAAAATAATTAAAAGAACTAAAGAAACTAACTAATACCTAATTGATTTATATACTAACAATATTATGTAAATATAATTTAATATATGCTGTGCACAAACTAAAACACTATAGAATTAAAAATTATACATAGTCAAAAAGACTGGACTCCGATCACATACATTGTTATTAGAGCAACTGGAATTTTTGACATTAAACCAACTAAATGACACTGACGTGACAGACATTGTCAATATTGTGCAAATTTTAAATAAAAGTCAAATAGCTAATAAGTTATAAACACCGCCAATTTTCGTATAATTTTGATATAATAATAATTAATGAATAGTTAGCTCATAAAAACAAAGCATAAACAAAATTACCTACAATAAGTTAAATGATGATGTCCTATACTATGAGTCAGTGCCAGAAATAACGAAAAGGAAGCTTATTAATATATAGTACATACTATGAAAAATAAATTACTTGGTCTTCTGAGGTGGTTTTTTGGGGCGGAGTTGAATCCTTGTAATTGAAGGTGGAGCAGAAGTCTCTGAAGTAGATTCAGCCGCAGTCAGATCGCCAGTGATAGCTTCAATGTCCTTCATACTTTCAATATGATGACGAGAGCCATCAGCACTGATCACATAAATACGGCCTTCTTTGGTCCAGCATTTAGAGATGCCAAAGCGCCTTCTTGCCGACATGAACAACTTGTGACGATTTTTAGTCAAAAACTCGGACAAAGTAATGCCAGAACCCTTCAGATTTGTCTTTGCTGCCCATATTTTGTCCTTGATAGCACAATCACGCAGCTTTATTAACAGAGGCCTGGGCTTTCCATCACTCCTTGAACCCATTCTATGGCAGCGGCTCAGGGAATCTCCTGTGATGAATGGACACTTGAGACGAACTGACAGCATATTACAGATAGCAGAAGCATCCTCATCCTTCACTTCATTCACTCCATGAATCAATAAGATTTTGCGTCGGCTTCTCATTTCCTGGTCATCTTGCATCTTAAATAGCAGCTCCATTTGGGCTTGAAGATTTTCTAGACAGAATAACATAGAAGTGCGAAACAATGCAAACTCTCTGGCCAGCGGGGACGGAGGCGAAATGTCAGAAGTAGATGGAGGCGCAAGTGATGCGGTATTGAGTTGTTTCTGGAACTCTTCCATCTTCAAAGTGAATCTCTCTGACATGTCCATTACGGTTTTCTTCAAATCATCCATTTTGACTATGTTACCTAAATGAATAAAATATTTTTAATTTTGAATGTATTATTTATATTGCTTAAATTATTTAGACTTTTTGTTAGTCTGCCGCGACTACGGTTGCTGAAAAGCATCCGAAACGTCTGCATCAATAATTTAAACAATATAAATAATAAATTGCGTTTTAATCCGTTATAAAGTATTTTATTTAAATGTGTGATACTCGCGTTAATAAAAGACAATATTAAACACATCATCAAGTTGCTATACAGCGGCGGTAAGACCTAAATTTTATGTGGGCAAGATTCATATTGCGGGGCCTTTCGCCAGCGCAAATAATTCCTTTTTTTGGCAAAAAATTTTTTTGGCGCGTTCACAGGTTTTAAGTAATGCATACATTTTCGGGGCGCGAGGACCCCTGGGTCGCGAGGCCGTAGGCGGTGGCCCACGTCGCCCACGCCTTACGCCGCCACTGTTGCTATATGTATGAGCTGCCTTATTCCTTCCGCCTACAAAGTGATGAGTTATCTCCGAGTTAATATCTCTCGGAGTGCTACTATTCTCATTTGTTAACCTTTCAAAAGAATACGAAATAAAAAGATGGATTTTTTGTGCTCTATACAACAATATACAAAATACACGTTTCGAGGTGATGTTGACGAACGTTTTGTCCGTCAGTCAGCGTTTTGTGGGGCAAGTAAATTACATTAAGATACTATGTGATGGCCGGCTAGTGAGGTGTGGAGTAGATTTTTGTGTCTGCTTCTGGCTTTTTACAAATCAATAGCACATCTCTAAATAATATCGACGGGCTCGTTGGCGCGTTCGGTAGAACACCTGCCGTGTGCATCGATAGGTCGTGGGTTCGAATCCCACCGGGAGCACATGCTTATAATTTTCTGTAAGCATGTTTTCCCAACGTCTGGTAACTTCGGGCATTGATCGGGTGGGAGGAATATCTAAATTCCGACCGGGTAACGAACCACCGTTCATAGATGCATATTGCGCGTTTCGGTTTCAGTCTATGGATTTCCGAATGCTCGAAGTAAAAATTAGGTCGACAAAGCATCATTGACTGATGTTCTGTGGCTGAGGTATCACCTACCATCAAGTGAACCTCATGCTCGTCTGTCGATATCTGACATTAAAAAATAAAGGTATTTTTATAATATCCCTATTAGTAATTGTGATAAGAGAAGCATACTGGAGAAAAGAATAGAAAAAAACCTATTGAAAAGCTCTCAGCTACTAGCTCATGGGACAGACGCAAAAGTGGGTTCAACTTGACACGGCCCACAATGTGAGAAGGTCTCTCTTTCCGCCCCCCACCGTTTCCCCCTATTGACCATTTGAATATTTTTTAAAAATTTAATACAATATTAAAAATACAAAAGGGTCAGTTCAAAAGTACTCGAAACCGACGAGTGTGTATGAGAGCATTGATGAAAGTGGAAGAAGCGAAAGTGGTATGTAACAAGGACTGAATACCGGTTAATTTACTATGAGAGTTATACCGGTATAATAAAGGTTTTTGTTAATATTCTTTCGTTTTTATTCATATTTACTGAAAAAAATTACTGTGGTAAGTTTAGTGTGTACTCTTGTGTTTACTCTTTAAAACTTATATCATGGTATCTCAGTTAGACACGTATTTTGAAAAATAAAAATTAACCGGTTTCAATCCCTGGTATGTAAGAATCGGAGCACATGGCATTCCATGATCTCTGCCTACCGCAATGGAAAAGAGGCGCGATGTGTATGATGTTATGTATGTTAAAATGTGATTTTGAGAGATTTTTGTCAAATCATTATAATAATATCCCTTTAAGGACATGTACATCTATGAATTCTCATTACCAACGCATGGCTGTTACAAATAAATACGTCATCCATCTAATTGCCCGTCTGCCCTTTTCAAGAAAAAGGTAAAGTAAAATTCTTCCGTAATCAGTGACGTGATCAGTTCAGTCGACTCGTAAATTATTCTAAACTGTAATAAAATCTACATAAAATCAAGTCATATTCTTAGAAAATACTGACACAGAATATTGCAAGCAGTTGGACTGTAAATTCTGTGATTGAAATATGGCATATTTCAAAATAAGTATATAAGGTCACTAAGGGTATATAAGGTTAATTCAGTTACTGACAGACGTCCATGAGTTTCAGTTGAAGTATCATCAATGATGCAATGTTAATCTATTTTAAAATGTTGCCTAAAATATTTTATAGAAACTCAATACGCATAGTTTGGCTACGGACAGACATTTCATTTAAATTCGTAATCTATGTTAAAATATTATGTATTATAACGAGTTCTTGATGGAATTGGAATTTAGTTTGTATTATCCCAACTGCCCTTTTTATTCTATGCCCTGGATTTTTATGCAAATTCTTTGATTGCGCTTTAGTCCAATAACCAATGTCATTTACTTTTTATTTAAATTGAACTTATCCTTGACCCTTGTTGCAAGGAAATGAAGTCCAGACAAAACTTAGTAGTTACTAGTGAGGTTTTTTTTTATAAGCAGACGAAAAGATGGTTTACCTGATGGCTGACGATCAATTTCAGGCACAACTTAAAGGCTACTTTCAACAATACTATGTGTAAGGTGTAGTTGGTCATAGGACATTAATCAGTTATGCGCTCTCAACCTATTTTATACTTCGAGTCTTTTCCGAATACTCGAAGTAAAAAGAAGGTTGACAGCGCATCATTGACTGCGCATTGACTTGTTCTGTGGCTGAGGTATCAACTACCATCAAGTGAATCCCATGCTCGTCTGTCGATATCTAACATAATAAAGGGTGAAGACTAAATCCGTACCACGAAGTATGCACTTCACGGTTTTTCGATCTATGTACGGTGGTTCGTTACCTTCTTGGAATTTCGATATCCCACCCGTTCAATGCTTGAAGTGAGCAGTCGTAAATAAAACAGGAAATCATAAGCATGTTTAAGCCACGACCCATCGAAATGCAAGGTACGAGCCAGACAAAATTACGTTAGCAATATATAGCGATGGGTAACTAGGTAAAATCTCAATAACCTAACTAGCCGGTTATATGTGGTGAAATAACCAGCTACATAACCAGCTATTCGAACTGATAGTTGATATCGATAGCGGCGTAGCAACTGTAGCTATTTAATGGACTTGAATAACGCTCAACTGTCCCGCAATAACGTTCGAATTTTGCCGCGAATCATTTATCTAAATGATAAATAAAGAATATTGTGAATGTGAAGAGAAGGGCGATGCGAATGAATGAAAATGGCGGCGATCGCGCTCGAACGTAGCTATGGCAGCTGCCCGCTGCGCCGTAAACTTGTTAGATAATCGAAGTGCCTCTAACCAAAGTAGCCAATAGCTAGTTATCGTATTAAAGTATAGCCGTGGCTTTTATTGAATAGCCGCTATTTAGTTACCTACTTGAATCCCATCTCTAGCAATATATAGCAAATACCTACTAAATACCCCATACATGTGATCTGTGAGCTCTAGTGAAATCAATCAGGTTTCCAATGCAATAAGCATCTCATATATCGTTAATTAATTGTTGAATAATTGAATTGAATTAGATATTGCGTCTTAATTATAATTGTACCAGGGTGAATCAAAAAATTCTTGGAATCAATATTAAAAAATGCAAAGATTTAAATAATAATATTTTATTTTTCTACATAATCTCCCTCCAATGCAATGCATTTAGAATAACGCGTTTCTAACTTCCTTATTCCTTGTGAAAAAAAAATATTTTCTTGACTCTCGAAAAAGTCCTCTACGGCAGCTATAACCGCGTCATTATCGTGAAATTTTGTTCCACGAATTCCCTCTTTTAATTTTGGAAATAAGTGAAAATCACTTGGGGCTAAGTCCGGAGAATATGGTGGGTGGTCAAGGAGATTGACGCCAGCACAGCGGATTGCGTTGAGCGCAACTTCCGATCGATGAGCAGGAGCGTTATCTTGAAGGAACAACACGCCCAACGACAGTTTTCCACGACGTTTTTCTTTAATCGCTTCACGCACTTTCGGGATTAAATTTGCATAATAGGGTCCAGTAATCGTCTGGCCTTTTGGCATGTAATCAATAAAAAGGATTCCTTCACTATGCCAGAACACAGAGGCCATAACTTTGCCAGCGGTAGGAGCAACTCGAAATTTACTTGATGGATGGAGAGGATGGTCGTTTCCAAGACATGCTTTGTCTTTTAGTTTCAGGATCAAAATGGTGGACCCACGTTTCATCCATGGTGACAAGACGACGGCAAAAATTATCCGAATCACGCTGGAACATTTCGAGATTACGCTTGGAAATTTCCAAACGTCGCTTTTTGTTTTCGTCGGTTAACATTCGTTGCACCCATCTTGCAGACACTTTTTTGAACCCCAGTGAATCAATTAAAATGGATTGAACGCTACCAAAAGATATCTTTAGGATCTCAGCTATATGTTTTATAGTCATTCTTCTGTCTTCCAAAACCAGATTCTCAACCTTTTTGACATTTTCTTCTGTAACGGAGGTTGAAGGCCGCCCAGAACGCGGGTCATCTTTACAGCTTGATCTACCTCTTTTAAATTCAGCCACCCAGTACGCAACCGTAGAATAGGGTACAGCATCACCCCCTAATGTCTGCTGAATGTCCAAAAAAATTTCCTTCGTAGACATTTTTTTCAAACTGAGATATTTTATCACCGCACGTAACTCACTTTTATCCATAATTTTGACTATTTAGCAACTCGTTGCACAAAAAAATTTATTACATGCGAACGAACTGACAAAAACAAGTGACAGTCTGCATAAATATAGTGTGATAGACACTCTTTAATTTGAATATCGAACTTGATCCAAAAAGGTTTCATATATATGCACTTCTAAGAACTTTATGATTCACCCTCGTATTATTCGAGTAACTCTTTTTTGTATCTCTTCAAGAGGATCAAACTTTACCGTTTTCTTTAACGCGGAGAAAGCCTTTACGCTTTGAATAGTGAATACCTGAAAATAACTATATTTTTATTGAAATGAATCGTGTTTTTTTCTTAATTATACAATCAACTCATATATATACTAACCTTTTAAATTCGGCTTTTCAGCAACCGTGGTCACGGGCCAGACTCAGTCCCTCGAGCCGAAATGTCGGGATAAATAATTTAAACAATATATAATATGATAAATCACGTTTTAATACGTGATACTCGCGTTACTAAAAGACAATATTATAACATACTAGGAGTGGGCGTTAATTCAACAAGCAGCTTTTTTAATTTTAACGAATAAGCTGCTTTTCGTTTACTGCAAAAGCCGTTAAATATATTAACTGTTCATTCAACGATTTTCGAACGCAACGCGCGGATTATCTCAACGAACATTCAACGCGTAGTCGCTAACATTTTATTTAACGCAAAAGCTGTTGAATTTATTAAATGTTAATTTATTTATTAACTAATAATAATTGCTTCGTAAAATCTGTTGACATTATTGCAAACCAGTTAATAAAATTAGCTGCTTTTTTAACAGGTTATCAGTTTGTAATTATCAGTTTCATTTCGTTAACACAAAAACCGACAACGACCCACCTCTATAACATACTATTTACCTCGACCCAACAAACATGTCCGTTAACTTTAACATGTTTACAACATTCATGAAAGAGATGTCACCTGTCAATCATTCCGGCAAATGTTCTAAGAGAAACGTGTAAATTAACTGAGTTCGTCAGCCTCTCCCGAACCTGCGGATATCATCAAACAAGTCGTAGTAACATACTCAGACCGATAGATATATGAGAAAACGATTTGTGAATTATTTAACTGGAGAAATTCTAAGTCACTCTTCTAACCCTAAAATATCTCTGCCAAAATTCAATACAACACATTGCTTCGTTTTTGCGTTAAAGACGAACAAACTAATAAACTTTTGCACAGTGTCTATATCGATGAAGAGAGAGAGAGTGAAGTTAACTATTTTAACATGATCAATAAGTAATAAAACTAACAAATCAATTTACTGGAAATTGACTTTTTTATGTTAGATATCGACAGACGAGCGTGAGGTTCACTTGATGGTAGGTGATACCTCAGCCACAGAATATCAGTCAATGATGCGCTGTCGACCTACTTTTTACTTCGAGCTTTGCACTGGTAGTAGAAGACTATTTCATTTTTTACGATATATTTAAACCGGTTATTGCTATTAATATATAAATTGTTTATGATTTAGTTTATAAGTTCTTAATAGTTCATATATTTATTTGCTTATTTTACTAGAATAAAATGCCCACATCCTAGGAAATTAATTGAATAAGTAACAAAAAGACTATTGGTTTCACGTAAAAGTTTCGCATTTTTAATTTATTTTTTCCCTCCCACATAGATAACATTTCATTTCTTTCATTGAACTTATGAAAAATTTAATATATGCGGGATATTATCAAGTTTTATAGAATAGACTCTAGAGTATAGAAATTGAAATTTAAGATTTCGATTCTGACTCGTGCAGAAAATTGCCTCGAATAAGGAAAATGGTGACTTAGGAGAATTGCCTCAAATTACTTTGGAAGTTGTTTGTATATTTCTAAGTATTTTTCGAAGCTTCAAATGATTGGATGTTTTATTAAAAATAAAATATATTTCTATTAATTGACTAGCTGTATCTGGCATGGATTGTAAAAAGTGTTTTTTTTTTGGGCCAGGAACATGCATGCAGAACAATTAATATGTATTTATTGACGTTCATAAGTGTAGTGTGTAGTGTTGTTACCTAAATGAATAAATGATTTTTGAATTTGATTCATTAGTTTCATTATAATCGGATGAATAGTTTAGGAGAGGACAAACAAAATTTATATTGTTTTTTCTTCATAATATATATTTCCAGAATCGAAATGGTAGAGGAAAATTTACTTTTTTGAGTCTTGGTTGTGTAATAGTAATTCATCGTCGATTAATCGTAATTGATAAGCTACGCTATTACCAAAAAAACCTTTTTTCATTTGTCAATTGTCAATGCATGGAAGTGATAAATTAACTACACTTATATATTATACTAGCTGACCCGGCAAACGTTGATTTGCCATGTAAATAATTTCTAAAAAGCAGGGGTTGGTGATAAAAAAGTAAAAATTTAGGGTTGTATGTATTTTTTAATGCCACATTATAAAAAAATAAAAAACAAAATTTCGTAAAAAATTAAAAAAAAAATTAAGGGTGAAGAAGCCTTATCACTTAGGGGTATGAAAAATAGATAGTAGCCGATTCTCAGACCTACTGACTACGCATATAAAATTTGGTAAAAATAGGTAAAGCCGTTTCGGAGGAGTACGGTAACTAACATTGAGACATGGAAATTTTATATATTAGATTATCAATATTCTTCTTATTTTGACCGGCTCGTTGGTGCGTTAACACCTAACTTGCGTTCTGATGGGTCGTGGAATCGAATCCCGCCGGGACATGTTTATAATTTTCAATAAGCATGTCTCCCCCACGTTTGGTCACTTCGGGCACATTAAGATCCCACCCGTTTGGTGGGATCTTAATTAAGACCCGTCGGAGCGCAAAGTAGGTGTTCTACCAAATAAAACTTATTCCTCCATTGTTTGCATTTTTACGAATATTTTCTGTGCTACAGCGCCATCTATTGACAACAAATAATAGTCTTAAATTGCCTTCAGTTGAATGGAAAACTTACAGGCGAGGTCAAGTAGAGAACTGGCATTTACGTTAAAAAGAAACTCATACTTACCCTGAGTGTAAAACGTGTAACAATTTTGTTGGGATTTGGCTTTTGAATTTTTTTTAAAGTTAGGACAATATATAAAACATTAAAATAATCACGATTTTAATTCCCATCAAATTTGACATTCAACGAGTTCTTGTGTTCGATATCGACAGACGAGCATGAGATTCACTTGATGATGATAGTGTGGCGAATAAATACTTCGCCAGTATCAACCTTTTATAAACCTTTATCTATACTTGCGAAGTATTTATTCGCCACAATAGGTTACACCTCAGCCACAGAACATCAGTCAAAAAATCCGACCGGGTAACGAACCACCGTTCATAAATGGAAAAACCGTGAAGTGCACATGCGCGTTTCGGTTTCAGTCTATGGATTTCCGAATGCTCGAAGTAAAAAGTAGGTCGACAGCGCATCATTGACTGATGTACTGTGGCTGTGGTACCACCTACCATCGAGTGAACCTAATGCTCGTCTGTCGATATCTGACATAAAGAAACACTTCTACACAAACAAAGATACGTCAATCATTCTTTGAATTACTTGGGTAAAACCTTAGGTCGCTACAAAAAGCATTTGTTTTTGTCTTTTTAAATGTGGTTTACGATTTTAAATCAGACAGCTGTCAGTCTGCTCTTGAATACGCTCGCTAGAAAGCACTCGAAACTTTGGGATAAATAATGAAGTGATCGCATTTTAATCCAGTAAAAGTTATTTTATTTAAAATTACCCGCATTAACCTATTAGCTACCATTCCCTATATGGTAAATATAAAATACTAGTATCACGCCTCGGCTTCGCACGGGTGCAACGTAGATGTACTATAAAAATATGTACGTGTAGATGTACAATGTAGATGTCTATGTTCTATTGGTGATTTTTTTTTTAAAATCGTTCGAGTAGTTTTTGAGTTAAATTGTAACAATCAAACAAACAATTATTGCCTCTTTATAATAAATATATAGATTTTCAATACAAAACATAATACGAATACAAATACAACTACACCATCTATGTGCATATGCACAAAAAAATTGTCTGGTAATGTGTTAATAAAATAGATTATTGTGTGTTTTACGATTTTTTTTAAAATATGTTGGTTTTCGGTTTGGTATATATTAATATTTATCTGTCGCGGATTCGTCCCGTCGGGTCAGACGTGTGTAATTTAATATTCAAATCAGACAGCTGTCACCTTTCTGTCTACACGTGACCACGGTTGCTGAAAACCATTCGAAACGTCGTTATAAATAATGTAATTGTAATTCGCGTTTGAATCTGGTAAAAGTTATTTTAATATTTAAACAAGTGTAATTTATTGTAAAATGATGTAGAATTAAATTACTACAATATACAAATATTATTTACTAGCAACACGGGTATAAAAAATAATTGAGAAACAAGGAAAGTTGAGAGGCTCAAGCGAAGAGGTATGTGTTCTAGCACAGAACAGAAGCTTATTTTTCCCTGTTCTGTGTGTTCTAGACACAATATTTTGGGGGACGGCAAATTAGTGAATTTTTAAAAATCTTCCAAACAGGCCAAATATCTTCCTAATATTATAAATGTGAAGGTGATGAGTTATAGTTTTTTGCATGAAAGAGTAACAAACATCCTCATAAACTCTAATTTTATACGACTTCGCACGGGTGCAATGTAGGAGTTACAAATGCCTATATTACTTCACGATAATGTAGGGAACTATCGCCCAATTAGCCTGCAATCAAATATCTACAAGCTTTTTGCTTCCTGTCTTGAGCAACACTTAGCTGAATATACTGAAAAGCATCAACCCGTGGAACAAGCTGGGTTTCGAAAAAACTTTTCAACTATAGACCATATCCACACGCTAGATTTACTGATAGAAAAGTATGTAGACCAGAACTGCCCACTCTATCTGGCTTTTATCGATTACACAAAAGCATTCGATACTATATCTCATGAAAGCTTATGGCAAGCGCTCTATGAATCTGATGTGCCACATGAAACCGTAGAGCTCATAAAAGATATATATCGAAAAAGCGTAAGTCGAGTAAAGCTCGATAGAAAAGGGGCAGAAATAAAAATATGCAGAGGCGTTAGACAGGGAGATCCTTTGTCCCCTAGATTATTTGTAACAGTGCTACAAAATATAATGAAAAACTTGAAATGGGAAAATAAGGGTGTTTACATTGGTGGCCAGGTTTTGAATAATTTAAGGTTCGCAGACGATATCATTTTATTTTCAAACACTGCGGCACAATTGCAAAAAATGTTAAACGAACTAAACTGTGCAGGCAGCTATGCTGGGCTAGAGATAAATACAATTAAGACTAGGATCATGACAAACAGCATTGAAAAGAAAATAACTATTAACGGTACCCCAATAGAGTATGTTCAAGATTACATATACTTAGGCAAACTATTTTCTTTTAAAAAATCCCGGCACCACGATGAAGTGGACAGAAGAATAAATTTATCTTGGAACAAATTTTGGTCTTACAAAGAAGTTTTAAAATCAAAAATGCCTTTGAAAATAAAAAAAATTATTTTGGACTCATGTATTCTACCATGCCTCAGCTATGGCTGTCAGACATGGATATTCAACGATTACACAAACAAAAAAATACGACGATGTCAGAGAGCGATGGAACGAAGCATTTTGAACATAAAACTAAAAGATAAAATAAGAAATACAGACATTAGAACTAAAACTAAAGTAACAGATGCTTTGAACCACGCTAAAAAGCTAAAATGGAAGTGGGCTGGTCATATTGCACGCATATGTGACGGAAGATGGATAAAAAAGGTTTTAGTATGGAAGGGTCCAACAGGGAAAAGGAAAAGGGGACGACCAGCAGAACAATGGGAAAAGGAAATTAAACACATTGCTGGAGAACATTGGAAGAAAAAAGCTATTGATAGAGAACAGTGGAGAGACATGGAGGAGGCCTTCACTCTATTAAGAGGTCCTTAATAGTTATAATTAATAATTAATAATAGTATAAAGATAGAAAAAAATACATTATTATTATATTCAGTAAAAAAATAATATATATGTAGATCAAATTATTAACGTTAGATATAAGATTAGATTAAGTTTTATTTTGTATATTAAGGAAATAAAAGGCTTTTTATTTTATTTTATTTTATAATGTAGCTTTCTATTGGTGAAAGAATTTTTAAAATTGATCGAGTAGTTTTTGAGTTACATCGTAACAAACAAATCATTCCTCTTTATAATATTAGTATAGATATAACTAATTTGCATGAGGCATGTCTGTAAATATAGGAAGTTAATAGAAATAAATAAAAAAGTATTTAAATAAAACACTTTTTTATCACACAAGTGCATCTTGGATACTGTGTAATGCATATATAAAAAATAAATAGAATGCTCGAAGTAGAAATAGTACGACAGGAACTGCATTATGCATCAACATTAGTTACTGGGCTACTATTGAATCTGAAGTCACGTGACCGTATTGGAACTTAGCTGGATTTATGATAATATGTTTTTTTTTATGTCATATCGACAGACAAGTATGAGGTTCATTTGATGGTATCACCACCTTAGCCAGAGAACATCAGTCAATGATGAGCTGTCGACCTACTTTTTACTTTGAGCATTCGGAAATCCATAGACTGAAACTGAAACGCGGAATGTGCACTTTACGGGTTTTCCATCTATGAACGCTGGTTCGTTACCAAGTCAATCAATGCCCGAAGTAACCAGTCGCGGGGAAAACATGCTTACAGAACGCGCCAATGAGCCTGTCTGTCTGTTCCAGCTTGTTTGAATTCTCGACAGTAACATATTGATGTTTAAATTGAATGTTAATGTAAATACTCATGCCCACTTCGGTGGGTACAATAGCTCTCAGATAGCCAGATTTTTCCGACTTTATGTCATCGCCATAATTTGCCCAATTAACTCAATATATCCCCATATGTTATCCTGATGTATAAACAACTAGCAAAGCGCCCCGGCTACACACGGGTGCAATGTAGATGTACTATACACAAAACATAGCCTATGTTACTCGCTGACAATGTAACTTTCTATTGTTGAAAGAAGTTTAAAAATCGGACCAGTAGTTTTTGAGTTTATTCATAACATACAAAAATACAAATCTTTCCTCTTTATAATATTAGTATAGATATTATAGAAGTATATATAATACTGCAAAGTTTCATAAAAATTTGTTCGATAGAATTGCATGAAAGAGTAACAAACATCCTCATAAACTTTCACATTTATAATATTAGGAAGATATTTGGTCTGTTTGGAAGATCTTTAGAAATTTACTTATTTGCCGTCCCGCAAAATATTGTGTCTAGAACATGTACCTCTTCGCTTGAGCCTCTCAACTTTCTTGTTTCTCTTTAACTACATATTTAGATACTTTTTTTAACTTAACTATAGACAGTTGTTTGACCACTATCCCATCTGATTTTAAGTGGTGATGCGGTCAAGGTGGTAAATCAAAACTCTCTAGAAGATGCCTATTTATTCTCACCTTGAAGAGTCCCAAGTCATAATTTTCGGATGTTTAATTCTGTAATCAAGATCCTCACCTTACTCCATTACTCAACAGGTACGAGACTTACAAGGCAACGTTGAAGAAGATCCCGGCGACGCGGCTGTCGCGGCTGACGGAGGCGCTCGCGAACTACGACCCCGTCCTCAACGAGTACTTCTTCGATCGCCATCCGGGCGTCTTCGCGCAAGTGCTCAACTACTACAGGTACGAACTATATCACTACATGATCACGTGTAAGAAGATCTCGGCGACGCGGTTGATGGGTTGAGACCAGATACACGAACAACTTGCGAGAAAGAATGCGTATCGTCAACCTGTCAGTTGTATATTGCGCTGAATTGTATAGAATGGTGCAAAACAAATCAAATCATTTATTCATTTAGATAACACAATGTACACTGATGAACGTCAATAAAAAAAGATTTAAATGATCCTAATTTTACATTTACTGCCAGTTCTCAAATCAAGGGCGTAGCTGGCAATAAATTCTCTGCCACTCTTTTTAATCGCCAAGTTTTTTGAGCTGCAACCATTACACCATGCTCCACATGACATCTTGAAGTAATTAGTTACAGTAATACAAATTAAAAAGTAAAAAACAAAAGTTTGTCCTCTGTCAGCAGTAGGCATGGTGAAATAGGAGCACGCACTTACATTATCGTGGGAATAATACGCATATACAATATACATAGTTGAAATAACTAACATCACGACGAACGCCTGGTCAGCCATCGACCCCCTCGCCATATTTTAGGGAGAGGGATAACCCGATCAATCAAAAAAAAATATATCTTTTTATTTAATTAAAGAAGGCTAACGGATTGCGGCTCACCTCATGGTAAGCGATTATCCCAACACAAGTTCTTCGGCCTTTAAGGTTGGAAATGCATCCGCAAAGCTTGTTTCTTGAAGGTTCCCAAGTCATATCGGTTCGGAAAAACCGCTAGTTCCTCAAAGTGGTTTTGCGTTTTAAGAAATGCAAAAGAATCTTTAGGAATCGCCAGATATGTAGGTGGTGAGGGTGAAATTTCCTGTTTTGACGTGATATCTACTTGGACTGTGAGTGAGAGTATGTGTTTCACTTCCGTAATATATTATTTTTTGCGATACTTACCAAAGATTGGCCACACCTGTTATAGATTGATGTTATGGATGGATGATAGAATATGATTTATTATAAATAGAATAAGCGTGGGTTATGGATGTCGGTTATGACGCGCTCACTCATGCTATTTTAATGTTTTTTTTAGTCTTTTCGGCATGGAAATTTGATAAAAAAAGAGTACTTACTTCTAAATCCATTTTTTCCAGGTGAAATGAGCTAATTTTGGATAAGTAAATTTCCGCGTCCCTTAGTAGGGCATGAGGCAAAATTCTTTATATCCAGGTAGTCAGTCTCGTACCCAATCGAAACATTTTTTTTTAATTTTCTTGTTGGTTTTAACCCGGTAATTCCAAAAACTCAACGTGTATCACTGAGCTATGGAGACAGTCTCCCAGACATGACTAATGTTTAAATGTATCGAATATTCTGTCAATACACTGGAAATGAATTAATAAAAAAATAATAATAAAGAATTTAATTAATTAATTATTATTAATAATAATATTACCTTTGTTTGGTATAATATTTACGTATAGTGGGCTACCCAATCTTTCGACAGCATCCAAATTCGTATAAAGTAATGGCTGCTTAGAACCACGCTAAGAAGCTAAAATGGAAATGGGCTGGTCACATTCCACGCATATGCGATGGAAGATAGATAAGAAAGGTTTTATTATTATATGGAAGCGTTCAACAGGGAAAACGAAAAGAGGACCAGCAGAACAATGGGAAAAAAATTGACGGGCTCGTTGATGCATTCGGTAGAACACCGGCCGTGCGCATCGATGGGTCGTGGATTCGAATCCCACCGGAACAACATGTTTATAATTTTCTGTAAGCATATCTTCCCCACGTAAAAAACAAATCATTTTGTTCCATTCCGCGAGTTTTGAAATGTTATATTCGGTTTAATATTTTTCACTGTCTGGAAACTTCAATTAAAATCATTGATAGATGGTAAAAATAGACGGCGCATAATTGATTGATATCCTGTGACTGATATCACCTACCATCAAGTAAGCTCATCTATCAATATCAGACATAAAAAGTTACTTACGAACAAAACAGAAAAACCCCATTTACAAGTCAAACTACATTTAAAACCTTTATGGCATAGTTTCTTTTTTATTTGCTTTTCTGGGCTTAATACGATACAAAAACTTGGTATATATTGTGTATAAACATTATGTTATATTTAGACTATATTTACTATATATTTATTCACAACAAACACACGCACATACAAAAGTAACTATGGACAAACATCAAGAACAAGAAGGATTTAAATAGTACAATTAACAACTTAAATTATATAAACTTAATCCTACATTTTAAATTAACAAACAATGTATGCGGCAGTGTCTGTCATGAAAAGGAAAGCTACTCAGCTTAAGTCAGGGAGATTTTCCCTAACACTGATTTTCAGTAGCTTCCTGGCTGATCGGTGTGTCCGACAGGACACATTTTAACTGCCTCGTAAATGGACACATTTACGAGGCAGTTAAAATGTGTAAAAAAAGGAAAACAAGTATATTTATAAATAAAAATAAAATTAAAAAAAACAGGTATATAAATGATCTAAATTTAATTGAATAAGTCAGTATTAAAAATCGATTACGCAAAATAAATAAATATGAGGCATAATATTGTGATGGTTGAAGGGAATATGATTAATTTAATGATTAATTTATTATATTATTTTAATGGCTTGGTTGGGAAACCATTTCCGGCTGATCAAAACATTAATAAAATTAAAAGTACGTACATAAACATGCGCGTACTACATAAAACTAACTTCTGTATTTTTTTATCGCTTTCTTTATGTGGCTGAGTTATCACTTACTACCATATCAACAGACGAGTTAGTGATAACTCAGCCACTGCACATAAGTCAATGATGCGCTGCTCATCTATTTTTTACAGCAAGCATTCGCAATTGCATCGTAGTACTCTGGGATCGCGAGTTCGAATCCCACTAGGTATAAAATATTTTTATTTTATTGTAAATAAGTTTTTCCTACGTCTCCGGGTAACGAAACACCGATAGCAAATCCGTGTAGTTCATATTGTTAGATTTGGTTCAGTCTAACGATTTCTAATTAATCATTGCAAAAAATAGGCCGACAGCGCATTATGGCTAATGTTTTGGGGTCTAGGTATCACTTAACATAAAATAAGACATTTGCTTGTCGATTCGACTTGCGACAAAGATAAATACTTTCTTGCAAGTCATTGGTGCTAAAGCCTCACACAAAACACAATATACAAAAAAACTAACTAAATAATTATAAGTACATAATTCATGACTCAGCTTACTTCTATAACTTTCTCTTTCAATAGTTCTGAAATAAAAGAGAGTTCGGAAAAGAGACAAAGAATCATCTTTAATCTTAATCAGAATAAAGCTTCGTAGTATATGTACTACGGCTGTGAGTAGTATAATAGCCTATCGTAGCACTCTATGCTACGGCTGTGGCTACGACAGATATGCTACGATTTCTTTGCTACGAGTTTGACGTAGATCTACGGACGGGCACAAACCATTAAAACATTTATGCCGAAGCTGTCATTATTATTATTGTCTTTTGATCTTTGTAAGAACCTTTTTATGGCATCATTTGAGAATCTTAAGTACCGTTACGCTTTCAGGAGTATTATTTATGTGAGTGACATTTATATTTCGCCTTAATTTAAATATCAAGGTTGGGCTTACTTCTGAAGAAATAAATTTTGTTTTTCCCATAAAAATAAGTATATTTGTTTTGTATTATCCTATGTTTGAAGCTTTCTTCGTTCGAAATTTTATCAAAATCGGTATGCATATTTTGCATTGTTTATCGTAAAATATTTTTCATAATATTTTCATAAAAACCAAACAAAAGTACATACTATTTACAGTAACTTGCTGGCAAAAATAAGCATGAAATTGACTTAAGAATATTAATATTTGTCAGTTTATTACGAATAACATAATATTACCAGATTTCATCTCCCCACTTTGTTTACTGACTCGAAACAAAGTTATCAAACTCAGTGGGGTAGCCAGCTTTTATGTCCGATGATTGTAGTAATGTGACCAGAATTTAGTGCACGATATTTTATTACTGATATAAAACTAAAGTCACAATGTTTTATTTGTTTTATTTTAAATTTCAGTAGGTATTTCTATCATAAGTTTGCCCATGAGTCAGCATATCGTCGGTTCAAAAGTAAAACTCACTAAGTGCCATTTTGAATCAAAATATTTTCCACTACTATTGCTACTTTACTTGTACTTATTAATATATATTTTTTTCATAATACAAGATAAAAACATTTCAATAATATATTCCGACCGGGTAACGAACCACCGTTCATAGGTTGAAAAACCGTGAAATGCACATTGCGCCTTTCGTTTTCAGTCTATGGATTTCGGAATGCTCGAAGTAAAAATTAGGTCGACAGCGCATCATTGACTGATGTTCTGTGGGTGAGGTATCACCTACCCTCAAGTGAACCTCATACTCGTCTGTCGATATCTGACAAAAAACAAAGTTCCTATGCAAGCGGTACTCTTTGAGTGATTAATACGATAATAATCGCGATAACAGTACCTATGCACTCTCTTTTATTGACGTTAACCATCTCCAAAGCTAGCTTTTAGACGTTTGTGTGATGTTGATGACTTGTACTCACGATCCGGACGCGACATATACAACACTTCGATATCAATCACTGGGGCTTAAGGCCCTTAAGGGCTGGCCAGTCAGTGGTTCAACTGGTCGAGGATCCTCCCTTTAGGTTGGAGGAATACCACACCTACCTTCTTACACAGTGTTTTACAATTCGACGTATTCGAGGAATAAAATTGTAATAGACAAAAGTAAATTTTACGGTACGGGGAAAAACCTGGGTTATATTTCTTACATATTTTCCGGAGAATAAAAGTTAAATGTTTTATGAATAATAGGACAAAAAAAAAAAAAAAATAGGAGGTGTATATTAACTTCTAGATGCCGATAATACAAGAAAATTAAAACTATGGTAATAGTACTTTACGATTTTGTTCCTCGGGGGCGTCGAATTGACCAGGCATTATACAACACTTTCCAACGCGAAATTAACTTTTTAAACCTAAGTTTCAAAATGTTTAAATTCCGTGACAGCTGCGACCGCGTATTCAGAGTGTAAGCACTAAATCTACATTATTACGTTTTATTATTAAATCTGTACCGCAAAAAACGTACAATATTAAGCAAAGTTTTTCAGTAAAATTTACACCGGCCGCGTGAACAGACGTGACTGGAATAAAATAACGAAATATTTTATGTATGGCATCGCTTTTATCATATCTAAATAACCTTAAAAAAAGATAAGATTTTTCATGGTCTGTTTTAGTAATTCCTACTTGTTTATAAACATACACAATGATTTGATATTTTATGTATTATAATATAATAGTATTAACATTAAAAAAATATTAATCTTAATAACTGTAACGTTTATTAAACATTTTTTTTGCCAAAAACTCAATCATACATCTGCGCTTCCGCAAGTAACAGGTTTGATCTCGTAGCTTCGCAAAATTAATAGTTATTTCAGAATATTATCTCTATATACGTATGCAAAAATCATCCTAATTCGTTCAGTCATTTAAGCGTGATTGAATAGTAACATCCACAATTTCAAGTTAACAATAGATATACATATATGTATATGTATGTCTGTTCTTTCGGTCTGGTTACTTACAGCAGAATCAGCGGGAGTCTAGCTGTGACCCTTCGACGTTCCCTAATCATTGTTCACACAAGTCCGTCAAGTTTAAAAAAAATGTTAGTATTTTATAACAAACAAAAATAAATGGCTGTCTATGTCTTATTGTCCAGGTAGCAACGGGCAGTAAGATGAATTAGAACTGTGTATGTGTTTAAATCTAAAATCGCGAGTATCACACATTTAAATAAAATACTGTATACCGGATTAAAACGCGATTTATTATTTATATTGTTTAAATTATTTAGGACGTTCCGGATGCTTTGCAGCAACCGCAAATAATTTAAACAATATAAATAATAAATCGCGTTTTAATCCGGTATACAGTATTTTATTTAAATTTGTAAATCTTTTAATAAAAAAAAGTAAAAAAAAATTGGTGTATTGCTTTTTTATAAATAGATTTTTTTTAAATAATTATAAGTTCATGACATTTTTTATAATCTGCTTTATGGAATTAATTTACCCTACTTCCAGCATACCTCAGCAGTGATTTTCAAATTATCCCTTTACCACATTTTGCTAAGAAGTCAAATGAGAAATATAATAAAGAAATCCCCCTTGAAATAATCTGATGGTCACCCTACTGGCTATTTATACGGCCACATCAAAACTAAATTGCTAAGCCGCTTTCACAGTTGGCGATTTCTAGAATATCGCTCGTAAAGTCTCTGTGTTTATGGTTTCAGTTACAGTTAAAACTAACGTGTTGTTGATGGTTGCCAAATACAGTTATCTGGTGCGTAGGGTCGTCACCCTGGAACCACCCAAGAACGTCTTCTTTGCTTAGAGTTTGACTTCTTTACATAAGACCATTGGCATATAAAATTAACTTAGGGTCTTATACAAATTTCAAGAAAAAAAATGTCCCGATTACCTATATTTGTTATGTTAAATGTCGACAGACGAGCATGAGGTTCACTTGATAGTAGGTGATACCCCAGATACAGTCAATGATGCGCTGTCGACCTACATTTTACTACAAGCATTCGGATATAAACGTAGGCCCCAATTATCCTATTTAAATCTTTTATATATGTAATTTAAAAAATATTTTGTTTCTTCAGAATATGTTTGGATACCAATGGAAAAAGGCGTTATATATAGCTATGTATTTATATGTATATATGTAATATGTCTAATGCAACTGGAAGAGTCTAGGTGCCTACAACACAGAGAGTCCTAGTGTGAGAGCCAGGGCTACTCCAATATTTACTATCTAATGATTTTGGATAAACAAATCTTTTTAATCTATATATATAAAAGAGATTTCCACCTATATAGTCACTCATCACGATATCTCTGGAACCATAAGGCGTAGCGACTTGAAATATGGTAGGAATATTCCTTTCGCCGAGTAGAGGTCAGCTAAGAACGGATTTTACGAAATTCAACCCACAAGGGGGGTTGCGGGGGCAATTGCTAGTCTTATATAATCTCAATCGACTCTATTAAGATTTTCTTTAGCTATCAATAAAGTGCAAAGCATATATCTTAGCAGGAGGCCCGATAATTGATCACCCGCTGCTTTCCAAAGTAGTATAAACAAATTGAGCGATGGGGCCAATCAGTGAACCGAAAAGCGTTGAAAATTCTCTTCAAAATCCATAGTTCATTTTGTATGTGCGTGTGTTTGCTGTGAATAATGTTGTGATTCGTAAATTTAAAAGGCAAAATTGTAAATTGTAATCAAATTTAGTGTTAAAAATAGAAATAATTTATATTAATAATTATGAGTTTACATATTGCTTCGATGCTTTTAAGTGTATTTAATTCAGATGTTCAATTGTTATTATTGTGGAAGTAATATTCAATTCAATAGAAGGAGTAATAAAACCTGGCATGTTGAACTTTTTAGTAAATAAAAATACAACTAAGACAAACAATAATCAGGAAATAAACAACACGAACATATAGCAACAAAACCCCTCCTCCCACATAGATCTCAACAAAAATGAAACTAGAACCAGATACATGCAACATCTTCCAACCCGGCTGGTCACCGTGGAAGATAATGACCAAAACCCTCCAAAAGAAAACACACAGACAGAGAATAGAAATAATAAACGATCAACTCAATTGAAAATTGCAACTTATAACGTCAGGACCTTGTCGTCATTCGAACGCCTATTGGAACTAGAAGAAGCAATAAAGGAAATTAATTACGACATAATAGGTATCTCAGAAGTGAGAAGACTTGGAAACAAAATAGAGGAACATGAAAAATTAATACTCTGCCACATAGGAAGCACACCAGGTAAATATGGGGTGGGCTTCATTATACATAAATCACTTAAAAGCAACATAGAGAGCTTTATTGGATTAACAGATCGTGTGGCAACGCTAAACTTAAACCTCCAAGGGCTTATGCTATCCATCATACAAGTATACGCACCGACTGAAAACGCAAGTGAGGAAGAAATAGAGGAATTTTACCGCACCATCGACAAGGCGATGGAGTCAACCCATAAAAATATTATATTAATGGGTGACTTTAACGCGAAGGTTGGTGCCCCCAAGGAAGGTGAATACTTAACAGTGGAGCAGCATGGTTATGGTGTAAGAAACGAAAGAGGGCAGAGATTAGTAGACTATGCACTTGAACATAACCTAACCATCATTAACACGTGCTTCAAGAAAAATCATAATCGTAGATGGACTTGGCGATCCCCAAATGGGCAACACAAAAACGAGATCGACTATATATTATCCAACCAACGCAAATATTTCCAAAATTTTGAAGTCCTGAATGTTAACTATCCCTCAGACCATAGGCTGCTAAGAGCATCAGTAAATATCTCTAAACAAATTCAAAGTAGAGCTAAATTCACAAACAAATACGTAATCCAACTTAATAACAAAGAAGAAGAAATAAGATATAATGAAAATCTAAAAGAAAAGTTACTCTCCCCAACCATCAACCTGCGAAACACCTCAGTACAAAGCTACTACGATAAAATAAAAGATGCTATCAGCCAGAGCTTGAAAAAATCCAGAGAAGATGCAAGAGACCCTCACAAACATCACAAAATACTATCAAATCGTACGGCTATGTTACTGAAAAGAAGAAAAGAACTACAAGAAACAAAAAATAAAACTCGAGCTATGAAAAACGAGCTCTCCGCTCTCTACAAAATAACAAATAAATACATAAAAAGAGACTATACGGCATATAGACAAGATACCATAGAAAGACATTTACAACTCACAGGAAGCACAAAGAAAGCCTTTAAAGAACTCAGAACAAGCAAGACTTGGATAGAGGGGCTAGCGAAAAATGACAGAACTTTGTGCAAACGAACTGACATTATTAATACAGCAACTGGCTTTTATAAGAAACTGTACAACGATAAGAACCAAAAGACCTTCATATCAAATACCAGCAGTGAAAGTACCAATGAAAGTGATGTGAAGCCAGTTGATGAAATTGAAGTAACTGAAGCAATAAAAAGCTTGAAATTAGAAAAAAGCCCCGGCTCCGACAACATCACTAATGAATTATTGAAAATAGCACACACAATATTAGCTGGACCATTAGCGGAACTATTTAACTTAATATTACAAACTTCCGAAACACCCTCTCAATGGTCTGAATCTAATATCATACTTATATATAAAAAAGGCGACCCGAAGGATATTGGCAACTATAGACCGATAAGCTTGTTACCGAGTCTCTACAAACTCTTCTCCACCATTATTAACAATAGAATCAGCAGTACATTAGAATTAAAACAGCCGGTAGAGCAAGCAGGATTCAGGAAAGGATTCTCTACAGCTGACCATATCCATACAATTGAATTAATAATAGAAAAGTACCAAGAACAGCAGAGACCGCTATACATAGCGTTTATCGACTACCAGAAAGCATTTGATACGGTAACACACAAAAGTATATGGGAAAGCTTAAAACAGCAGGGAGTAGAACACGTCTATATAAAGGTCATCCAAAGTATATATACCAATAACAAGGGTAGAATCAAATTAGAAACTCTTGGACCAAGTTTTCCTATAGAAAGAGGCGTAAGGCAGGGCGACCCACTATCTCCAAAAATATTTATAGCCATCCTGGAGGCTATCATCAGCAAGTTAGATTGGAGCAAGTCAGGACTATACATAAACGGCGACTACCTTAGCCACTTAAGATTTGCAGACGATCTAGTTCTATTTTCAGAGTCCAGCTTTCAGCTACAGCACATGATCGAAGCTTTGCATTTAGCTAGTATTAAAGTGGGATTAGAGATGAATTTCACCAAGACCATGGCAATGACAAATAGTTGGAGAAGATTAATAACAATTAATGAGATACCACTTGAGTATACCGATAAATATATCTATCTAGGGAAGCAAATAAGTTTTGACAAAAAAAACAACGAACTGGAAGTTGAAAGAAGAGTACAAAAAACCTGGAATAAATACTGGAGTTTGAAGGAAATTTTTAAAAGTAACCTTCCTGTTATTATAAAAACAAAAGTTATGAATTCCAGCCTCCTACCGTGCTTGACGTACGGATGCCAGACGTGGAAATTCACCTCAAAGCTAAAAAATAAAGTCATAACTTGTCAACGAGGACTAGAGCGCAGTATGCTTAAAATAAAGAAAATAGATAAAGTTCGACATACAAAAATAAGAACCATAACCAAAGCAACCAATGCGCTGAATTATGCACAAAAACTCAAGTGGAAATGGGCTGGACACGTCGCGAGGCTTAAGGATAGCAGATGGACTTCAAAAGTAACATTTTGGAAAGGTCCGCTAGGCAAAAGGAACAGAGGTAGACCATTGACCCGTTGGGTAGATGAGATTAATAGGACAGCCGGTCCAAATTGGAAAGACATTGCACAGGACAGAGACAATTGGGCATCTTTGGAGGAGGCCTTCACCCAATATGGGTGTTCAAGAGTAAAAAATAATTAATTTGATAATGTTACCACAGAGTGGTTATAGATTATAAGATTTATTTTTGATGGTTATTTTTCTTTTGACAAGTGACTGCTGGCAACACTTGTTCTTTGCTTGAGAAAATAAAAAGGCCACGTGCAAGATAAAAACTGATATTCTTTATTTTTGATAAAACCCGTACTACCATATCACAACCCTATAAACAACGATACCGAAATAAACAAGAAGATTCCAAAAGCGAAACTTCAACAAAGACATTGGTCCATCGAGCTGGATTGGGGGTTTGTCGTATTGGTGACGGGTGGTGGATCTGATCACTGTCCAAAGTACAATCAAACTGGAGTGGTTGCAAAAGCCGGTCTTCAGTCTGGAAATCAGGAGTAGTACAGCCCGGGCAGCGGAAGGAGCAGTCCAGGGCGTGGCAGAGCAGCCAGGGCGGGCCAGGCGCGGCTAACTGGTTTTCTAGGACTTCTAGGAGGACGTCCTAGGTTTCCTAGGAAGGATAACAACGCCACAAGTGTTCAACTGAGGTGTGATAATATTAGTTAATTTGCTTTACATTTTAAATAGTCTCTTTACTCAAAATTTAAATTTATTTCTACATTTAAAGTTTTATAATAGTTTTATATTAATAATATATCAACATTTTATAATATGGAGGGTTTAATAAATGTATTGAAAAACTTGCAAAGTGTAATAAATAGAGGTTTAGTTAATTTTAAAAAGACTCCAAAGGATAGATTAAACCAAGAGTATGTTGAAACTAAACAGGACATACTTGATAAGGATTGGGCATTGTTTATAGAAACCAAATCAAAACTGTATGAACATTTTGATATTAAAGATTTTGAGTCAACTGTATCTGATATTTATGATAGTACCGAGGATACATATGTTATATATAAAAGTTTAATAAAGTCAGTTTTAAAAAAGTACACATTAGTCGAAGCGTCTCACAACTCATCCAGTATTCAACAAAAGCCTTGTAATTCTTCTTTAGTTAAATTGCCCAGTATATGTATTCCCATTTTTTCTGGAAAATATTCAGAATGGACAACCTTTTGTGATCTGTTCAAATCATTAGTTCATAAAAACGATGCACTTGATAATGTCCAAAAACTTCACTATTTAAAAAGTCATTTAACTGGGGAAGCAGAACAGTTAATAAGGCACACCCCAGTAAGTGATGCTAGCTATAACACATGTTGGCAGCAATTAGAAAAAAGATACAGCAACAAGAAATATTTAAGTAATTGTATAATGCAGAGATTGTTTAGCCAAAAAAGAATTAATGTAGAATCTGCGGCCAGTTTAAAGGAACTTTTAGATACAACATGGAATTGTTTAAATGCACTTAAAAATTTAAATATAGATATAAGTACATGGGATATTATTATAATACACATTGTAACATTTAAATTAGATTTGGAAACCCGTAAACAATGGGAGTTGAGTATTAGTGATTCCAAAAATGATTTGCCAACATTGGAACAATTTAAATGTTTTATTGAAAATCGTTTCAGAGCATTAGAGTGCATAGATCAAAAAAGGTCATCTGTTCATCAACATCAGGCCAGTAATAATACACGAGTTCATAAGCCACAAGCAATGGTGGCTACAAATGTGTCAAATATACGATGTGAGTACTGTTCTAAATCACATAAACTCTGTTTTTGTAAGAAATTCGCCCAACAGTCTTGCGAAAATCGTCGTGAGTTTGTTGCAAAAAACAGAATTTGTTTTAATTGTTTAGGCAGTAATCATACTGTGTATGATTGTCATAAACCTACTACTTGTCGAGTTTGCCAAAAGCGTCATCATTCCCTACTCCATCCTGCAGGAGTATCCCAGAATAAGAACCAAGAGCATTCTTTGAATCCAACTATTGACAGTGCTGGTGCTTCAACTAGTAGTGATCAGATAGTTTCATGTTTGTCCACAGGTAAAATTCCTAAACCCAGACAGGTTTTATTAGCCACAGCTCTAATAAAAGCCGAGTCAAAAATGGGGCAGTATCAGACAGTACGAGCATTACTTGATCAAGGTTCTCAAGCTTGTTTCATCACCGAGGCCACAGTTCAATTTCTTTGCCTAAATAAAATACCTATTAAAGGATTTGTTTCAGGGCTTGGAAATGATAGTTCAACTCCAGTAAAATATATGGTTAGCCTAACAATTCAGTCACGGTTAGATCCTGCATTTATTTTAAAATTAGACGCTTATGTGCTAAGTACCATAACTGCTTACTTACCTGAGCGAAGCATTAGTACAAGTACCTTTGATTGGGTAAGCATTCACAATCGAAGTCTCGCAGATCCACAGTTCAACACACCTAATAAAATAGATGTCTTATTAGGTGCAAATATTTACAGCAGCATTATACAGGAAGGTATAGTCAAGAGTCCTTCTGGTACTCTGATGGCACAGAACACTACCTTAGGGTGGGTCCTGTCGGGTGCTGTTGATTATGTAAATGAAAGATCAAATAATATTAGAGCATTGCATGTTCATATAAAAGAAGATGACATGTTACGGAAGTTTTGGGAAATCGAAGAGCAAATTAGTTCAAATAAATTACTTACACCAGAAGAGAAGAAATGCGAAGAGTTTTACTGTAAGACCACTAAAAGAGATTCTAGTGGCAGATATATAGTTAAATTACCTTTCCGTGAAGAAGAACCATCTTGTAAAGCTGGAAATTCACGTGCTATAGCTGAAATAAGATTTAAAGCATTAGAAAGAAGATTAGAAAAAAATAAAGAATTAAAAGAAAAATATACAGAAGTAATTAATGAATACTTACAATTAGGTCACATGAGAAAAGTACAGAAGGATGATTATAATATGGAAGAAGCAGTTTATCTACCTCATCATGCGGTTATAAGGAACGATAAAACTACATCAAAGGTGCGTGTTGTGTTTAACGCATCTGAGAAGAATAGCAAGGGAGTATCTTTAAATGACACGCTGATGATCGGTCCTACATTGCAGGATGATTTAAGACACATAATATTAAGATGGAGAGTACACTCCATAGGACTTGTAGCAGACATTGTCAAGATGTACCGTCAAGTTTCCATTGCTAACGACGATGCTATGTTTCAGCGTATCCTTTGGCGCGATAGTCTTGATAAAGAGATACAAGATTACGAGCTGGTAACGGTAACTTTTGGAACGGCTTCGGCACCTTACCTAGCAGTGAGAACTCTTCATCAGGTGGCTTATGATGAAGGCGATAACTTTCCTCTAGCTAAAGACAAAGTATTAAATTATTTTTACATGGACGATTTGATGTGTGGATGTAGCAGTGTAGACGAAGGTATAGAAATATATACACAAATAAAAGAATTATTGAAAAAAGGTGGATTTATATTACAAAAATGGAACAGTAATAATAAAGATATATTAGAAAGGATAAACTCAATAGAAAGATATGAAAATAAAGGACAATTAGGACAAACCAAGCATACAAATATAAGCAATATTAAGGAAGTAAATAAGGAAGCGGTAGCTATTAAACTAGATAGTACAATTAAAATTTTAGGACTTACCTGGAACCGCGGCGAAGATACCTTCCAGTACTCGGTGAACCTCCCACTGTCGATGACTGCACCTGCAACTAAAAGATCAATTATTTCAGACATAGCTCGCTTGTTTGACCCACTAGGATGGTTAGCACCTAGTGTGGTCTTAGCTAAAATATTTATACAAAAATTATGGCTTGAAGGTGTTGGTTGGGATGATAAACTTTCTATAGAATTAATAAAGGAGTGGAGTACTTACCGTGAACAGCTGTCACTACTTACTGGCATTCGGATACCTCGTTGGCTTGGCACCAAGTCACACGATGATCTTGAGCTTCATGGTTTTAGTGACGCCTCCAAAACTGCATACTCAGCTGTAGTTTATCTTCGGATTGTTGATTTAGAAGGAAAAATACAGGTTTCATTGTTGGTTGCAAAAACCAGAGTAGCTCCCGTGAAGCAGATCAGCATTCCTCGTTTAGAGCTATGTGGCGCAGTTTTGCTGTCAAAACTTCTGACAGAATCAGCAGAAGTTTTAAATATTTCTAAGGACAAGGTTAGAGCATGGACGGATTCCACAGTCGTTTTGGCGTGGTTAAACAGTCACCCAAGTAGATGGAAGACATTTGTGGGTAATCGAACTTCAGAAATATTGTCAACTATGAAGACGTCTCAATGGTTTCATATTTCAACTAAGGAAAACCCAGCAGATTGTGCTTCAAGGGGAATGTTACCAAGTTTATTAATTGATAACACTCTATGGTTTTCTGGACCATCTTTTCTTAAACAAAAAACTATACTTTATAAAAGACCAAAGGAATTCAGTACAGATTTAGAAGAGTCTATTAAAGCACATACTACAAAAATAGTTACTAAGACTGAAAATGCTATTTTTGAACGCTTCTCTTCATTGCAACGATTAGTTAGAGTTATAGCTTATTGTCGACGTTTTTTAAAAAAGGACATTCAAAAGGATAAAAAATATTTACAAAGAATTGAATTACAAGAATCACTAGAATGTTGTATAAAAATTGAACAGCAAGATTCATTTAAAATAGAATATTTACAATTACAGAACAAAGGCTATTTACAAACAAACTCTAGTAAGTTAAAATCATTATGCCCTTTTATTGATGACAGAGGTTTAATAAGAATAAGAGGTAGACTAGAGAAATCAGAGCTGGATAATCAGATTAAACATCCAATTGTTTTACCTAAATCTAGTCATTTGACCCATCTTATTATAGCTGATTCTCATCTAAAAACTTTACACGGAGGACCTCAGTTAATGATTAATTATTTAAGAACAGCTTATTGGATTATAGGAGTTAGAGACTTGGTGAAACGCCATGTTCACAAATGCGTTATTTGTGTCAGGCAAAGAGCTAGCATCAAATCTCCATTGATGGGTTCACTTCCAACAGTGCGCTGCACCCCGGCTAGACCATTTTTGCATAGCGGAGTGGACTATGCTGGACCTATCAGTATAAGAACAACGAAGGGTCGTGGCCACCATTCCCACAAGGGCTACATATGTTTATTTGTATGTATGTCCACCCGCGCTCTTCACTTGGAGATTGTTAGTGACCTAAGTACGCAGGCATTTTTAGCAGCTTTTAGACGTTTTGTGTCTAGGCGAGGTCACTGTGCTAAAATGTGGAGTGACAACGGTACAACATTTGTAGGTGCTTCCCGAGAACTGCAACAATTGAAGTCTATTCAGTCATCAATAGCTGAACACCTAGACGCAAATGGTACCGAGTGGCATTTTATACCCCCCCACAGCCCCAATTTTGGCGGGCTTTGGGAAGCGGGAGTTAAGTCCACGAAGTTTCACCTTAAACGAGTTATAGGTGAGGCTACGCTTACATATGAAGAGATGAGCACTCTACTCTCTCAAGTGGAAGCTTGTCTTAATTCACGACCTATTACTGTAGACAATTCAGATCCTAATGATCCTGTCCCTTTAACACCGGGACATTTTTTAATCGGCGGACCTCTTGTTGCTGTACCAGATGTCAATAGTTATTTAGAATCTAACATTAGTTCATTGACAAGATGGCAATTCATTCAAAGAATGTTACAAAGTTTTTGGAATCGCTGGTCTCAGGAATATCTATCCAATTTAATGAATAGATATAAATGGAATTCTTGCATTCCTGAGCCTACTATTGGTAGCATTGTACTTATAAAGGAGGATAATCTCCCTCCAAGTCGGTGGTTAATGGGAAAATTAATAGATAAACATCCTGGACATGATAATGTTACTCGTGTGGTCAGTATTTTAGTTAAAAATTCTGTAATTAAAAGACCTGTTAATAAATTATGTATTCTACCCGTTGATCAATAAGATTAAAATGTATTTATTTCACACATTTCTGTTTGAAAGGTGCAACTTAAGTTTGTTTTAGATGATAATACTTCTGTTATTTTTATGTCTTATTTTCTATGTATAAGATGTTAAAAATTAAAATATTTTTTTTTGGTCAATATAATTTTAAGAACTCCTAACATACATGCAATATAGAGTAGTAAATAGTAATAAGTACTTTCATGATTTTTGATTTTGTATAGTATAAAACTAACTACTTTCCTTTATTTTGGTTTATGTATAGTATCAGATGGATTATTTATTTATGCATTGTTAATCATTCCACTAAACTAGATCAGCATTATTTTATATAGTTTAAGTTCATATTTGCTATTGTTAAAATTGTTTAATTCAGTTTTATGTGGTCAAGTCATGGTGGGCGGATATTGTTTTTAAGGACATTTCCTCACTTAATGTCCTTGGTGGGCGGAATGTTCAAGAGTAAAAAATAATTAATTTGATAATGTTACCACAGAGTGGTTATAGATTATAAGATTTATTTTTGATGGTTATTTTTCTTTTGACAAGTGACTGCTGGCAACACTTGTTCTTTGCTTGAGAAAATAAAAAGGCCACGTGCAAGATAAAAACTGATATTCTTTATTTTTGATAAAACCCGTACTACCATATCACAACCCTATAAACAACGATACCGAAATAAACAAGAAGATTCCAAAAGCGAAACTTCAACAAAGACAATGGGGTTCCTACAGATATTGCTTAATGAACATTTTTTTATGATATAGGAAATTATTAAGTGTATTAAATTTAAAGTAAATTATTAAGTGTGTGAAAATATAAATAAGCAAGAAAAATTGTTACTAAATTAAAACGACATAGTTAAATGTTTTTAATTAGTTAATTTTATTTAGTTTTAATTAGTTATTAACACTTATAGTATTTATTTAGTTTTTAATTAGTTATTAACACTTATAGTATTTATTTAGTTTTAATTAGTTATTAACACTTATATTATTGTTAAAATTATCTAGTAGGAAATAAAAGGCTTTTTTATTTTTATTTTTATTTTTTTATTTTATTAATATTCAATTCAATTGATTCGACAGTGCAGTCGTCATGTCATTCGTTCCTTTCAATCATTCATTGCCGAGAAACTGTCGTCTAATGTCTAGTTGTTAAGAAAAATTATTAGAAAAAAGGCATTCTGTAGACAGAATTGTAGACAATCGTGCTCCAGTTAAGTTCTAGTTATACTGTTTGTAATCTCGTGATGAATTAACGTCTATACTAAGTGAATATAGATATTTTTATAGATATTTAGATATTTTTAAGAAAATGAACACGTGTTCGTAGTTGAATATTTTCATGTCTGAGAATTGAAGTCTGTATGGAAGATAGAAATATACGTTTGAATCTGTACACCATTGATTTCATTATAATTATATGTTTTAAATAAGAATTATTTACCAGAAAATAAATATTCTATACACTTTTAATAGTTTTATACATACCTAGGAAACAGCAAAATAATATTTGGAAAGAAGAAGATTTTTGTAACGTCTGCCATGAATTTTTATTGTATTTAGAAAACCTATGATTGGTAGCATACGTTAGTTAATAATCCAGTCTGTCTATTAAGGCTTTTATTAACGTTTTTAAACGTCTTCTCTCTTCTAAAGTCGCATTTAATAAAACGGAATTTCAGGTTAAATAAGAAATCTTGTTTAATATTATTGGACAAATACTAAAGTGAAGAGAATGCCATTTCAAATAGAATAGTTGCTCTGTGGAGTCTAGATTTAGTACATTTTCCTACAAGCAACTTGATAATTGAAACCACAGAACAGAAGAAGATTGAAACAGAATTTAATCATATAAAACATCAAACGCGTACTACCTATAAATTGGTTTTTTGTTTGATTACTTTTATAAGATGGGTATTCCATGCAATTGTATATCCGTTAAAAACTAATGGTCTATGCAATAGATGGACGGCCGGAACGGAACAGTTTTGAAGTGGAAATTCTGGCTTAACACGTGGAATGCCATACTAAAAAAATATTCGTTGGTTTTAAAAAGCGAGCCTATAAATTTTTGAAAGGCCGACAACGCATCTGAGACTTAAGTCGCGGATGTCTATGGGCGGTGGTGATTACTTACCATCAGGTAACCCACCTGCTCGGTTATCCGCTCTGTTATAAAAAAAATATAAATATTTAACCCATATGGCCGCGGCGAACACCATGTGTCCGCATGTCCCATTCACAACAGCAGCCACGATTTTTGGACGATTCTCGATTTGATGGTACGGCCCCGGAGAAAAGTATGCTGTCAGCCACATGATGTCCGTCATGGCGTTCAACGTGTTAAGGAAGGGTCACACTTTTATTTGTTGCTGGTGATACTGCCAGCTCTTCTGATTAGAAGTAACATTCCATACTGGCATTAAAAATTGACTAGTAAAAGTTTACTTGAACAAAATGATATTTAAATTTGAATTGATAAGCTACTCATAGTTTACGATGACGACGATAATCCTATTTCATTCAGTTCTAACGAAAATTAAAATACAGTACGGAACCTTCACTACGAGTTTTACACTCTTAGCCTTTGCTATCGTAGTTATTCACTTGAGGAATGAAGTCTGTGAGATAATTCGTCAGTCTTATGGTACCGTCATCTGGGAATACGTGCTTGGATTGAAGGAGCTTATATACGCAAGAATACTTTGAGAACTATATGGATGAATGGAAATCGAGCACGATACGGTTCACGCGCAACTTCATTCCACGTACAACAAAACTGTGGAATGAACTACCGCCATCAGTGTTTCCATCTGATTACGACCTCGTTAATTTTAAAAAACGAGCCTCTAAATTTTTAAAATGCCGACATCGCATCTAAGACCCTTGAGTCAGAGATGTCCATGGGTGGTGGTGATTACTTACCATCAGGTAACCTACCTGCTCAGTTGTCCACTCTGAAATAAAAAAAAAATAAAAAAAAGAACTACTCTATTATATACTTAGTTATTCACATTTTTCAAAAACACCACTTTGACGCAACCTGTAGGTGGAGGTATACAAAAAAATACTATTTTTAAAGACAAATATATTTGCTTTTTACGCGAATATTGAAAACCTTTTTTGCGGATATCCGTATATGCCGGAGCGGATTTCCTGTACGTAACGCTGGAATAAATAAGGCACCACAAAGTCACGTAAAACATCTTTTACTTGGTGCCAGGTTTTGGTTAGGATTGTACGAGCTTGTAGGCGCGATGGGGTACGTCCATCTTTCGTTCCGGGGATTATATCGGGACTATATTATCTCATATCTATACTAATATTACAAAAAAAAAAAGATTTTTTTGTTTGTTTGTTACGATTTAACTCGAAAACTACTCGACCGATTTTAATAATTCTTTTACCAATAGAAAGCAACATTTGCTAGTAACATAGTACTTGTAGTCTTGTGACATAGTACATCTACATTGCACCCGTGCGAAGCTCGCTAGTATATTATAAAAAACGAATTTTTAACACTTTCCCTTTTAAAATGTTCCCCTCTGAGTTTTTGTTTTTTCATTTGTCACAAATAAATCATTTCATTTCATAATGTCACACCGAAATCGAACGCGTGTCCTTTAGATGTAAACTTTGTATTACCATTGTACTGACTAGTCCATGACGATGTATTGACTCATAATACTTTTATTATATTTTTAATTATTATTTTATAATCATTATACCTATGTATAAACGCGATCATCTACTAACAAACGAAAACCTCTTTTATTGCTTAGCACCAAGGCATTATTTTCTAAAACTAATAACTTGACTTAAACGCTATATTATTTGATCTCACGGACCTAAATTCCCCTTTTCTCTGACGTCATACAACCCGTACACTATTTATAGTGCCCAGTCGAGTAAATATCGACCAATATAAACAGATTTTTATGTTTTATTTAATCGTGTTTTTTACGTTTTATTTGCGCTCATATTTCAACGAATCGACAGTTTCATTGTTGAATTCGTTTATTTGTGAATAATGAATGATCTTTAAATGAATAGTCGTGCTGTAAATAAATTCGATCAGATTCAGTTCAAATATTCAATAAGAACAACCCTATTTCCGGGTTCATAGATTCTGAAACAGCTATTTCCGGCTTCCGCGATTTTAAATATTTTAACTGAAAAGTAATATTATATGGTTTCACGTGTTTTTCAAAGAGAGAAAGGAATATATTATGTTAACAAATATTCAGTTTTCATATGATATATGACCTTTGTTTTGTATGTCCGCCTCTTTGTCCTACCACTAGAAGGTTGTGTTTTGAACGGAACTAGGTAAAATCTTAAACTTTGAACGGAAATTGATTTTTACAGGATATGATCGATGTCTTAGGAATATATGAAGTTCATGGACAAAAATATCCTTTATTTTTTTCTGTATAGTAAAATGGCAATACATACAAGAATACATAGTGTATAGTATAGTTCATATATAGTGTGTATAAGACACAATAAAAAATGAGTTATTTAACCGTTTGTTTTAAATAAATTGTGTCATGGCTAAAAAGTGAAATTTCACATCATTGTGTGTGTTTTTTTTAAATGTTCACCCTTTATCATTGCTATCTAAGGCTGATTTTAGTGTCACGCCGACCGTCAGCGCTCATAGCTCAGCGCGTAGTTTGTCAGCGCTGAGGCTCAGCGTGGCTCGATTTAGTATCATGCTGACCGCCTTACTGTACAGACGACGACCAAAATTCGCTGACGACGTCCGCTCCGCTCGACACTAGAACGCTCACTGAAAGCAGAGGCGCTCGTGCGATCGTCAGCGCCGACAGCTACGCGGGCCGACGCGCGACGCGTACGACCGCGTAGCTATCAGCGCTGACCACCGTGCGCGCTGATAGCTACGCGTAATTCAAAAACGCTTCCTAGAAGTTCATATATCTCGGCCATCAGCGCTGACGGTGCGCGTGCCGTCGGCGTAAGACTAAAACCAGCCTAAGAGTATATTGCATTCACAAAATGATAGAAACATAAATTTTCTTATTAAGAAATTGTTAACTTTTACCGAAACAAAATATAATGTCCATACTTAATATATGTATATAAATAGAAATCAATGTAAGTATGTTTTTATTTCTAAACTAATCATCCGAACATGCTGAAACTTTGATTATTCTACATACAACAAAGGTTCCTAGCCTAAAAAAATAATACTTTTACACGTGGTACAACTATTACAAAAATAAATATATTATTATATTCAACGCTTCAGAAGCACCTTAAGTGAACCAGCGTACATAAAAACGTTAATGAGAGTAGAGGAAGCGAGGTGTATGTCAAGATCGTATCAAGTGGAAAATCCCTGTCTGGCCCTACATGAAAGATGAGGTACATTGATGAATTTTACTATATCACTGCAGCATGGCAGTGGATATAGGATAACACAAATTACAAGTTTTATAAGTAGAAAAATAATATTTATTTCAAACATAAGTTTATTATTATGATATATTATTAGTTCTACTATACTTATAATAAAAAACAAATTTTTGAATTTTGGTGAAATGTAGGTATAAGTTCCTACCTACTGCTGTTTATACTTATTTACATAGAATCGAAAGTTATGTACACTGAAAGAAAAACAGAATTAGAGAGGGGATGATGGATGAAAGAGAACAGTTTGTTTGTTCACGCTAATTTCCGAAGAAAAACATATAAACATAAAATTTTCCGGCAACGCATCCTCAAGACACCTGGTGTTGCGGATGTCCATGGGCGGCGGTACTCGCTTACCATCAGGTGAGCCGCCTGCCCGTTTGCCTCCTCTAATATAAAATAAATAAAAAATAAATAATCTTTATTTCATCAAAATTCTTATTTTCCTTTAAAGCCCTTCAGTATGCAAAACAATGTGCTTATTCGTTATTACGCAGTTTTTTGGAGCTGACTACTTGTTGTTTAAAAATACATAAATTAAAAAAAAAACTACATAATCTTGGTTCCAAAATGGTAGATTCCTTTTATTTTATTTTAAACAGTAAAGTTTCGTTTTATCCCTTAAAAGGAAACCACAAAAATAAGAAATATGTAATGAAAGCATGCATCTCCTCGTGAAATACGATAATAATATTTTTTTTCACATATCCCTTAGATAGATTATTATTAAAAAAAAACATTTTGCATGTTTTGTTTATTTTAAAAGACCAATTTTTTGATGTTTTAATGAAATTTATTCAAAAATCAGTGTATATTCTCCAGAAGGTTACAAAATTCTTAAGGCTATTTGATCCGAGACGCCCTTTAAATAGCTTGCTTAGAATCTCAGCTTAAGACCACGCGGACGAAGTCACGGCCACCAGCTAGCTTATTAGCGATAACGAAAATAACGAGTGACATATTCCCGAGAAAAGCACTCATACAATTAGCACTGGCGACTTGGGACTGGAGTAGTTATGAGCTGTTTGCTCAACTTAATAATCAAAACAAACAGTTTGCGCAAACAGTTAATAAATAACGTTGTGGCAATAGTTTTACCGGTCGAAGAAAATAAGAATGAAGATAGCGAGTTTACGTCTATAGTACAAAGTAGTGATGTGACTAATAATCGTATTCGCATTCGCGAAATTCATGCGAATATTTTGCGAATACAATGTCCAAATTATACCTAAGGTGTAAATAATATTAAGTAAATGAAATAAAAATGTAGATACTTCTTATCATTCTTATGAGAAATAGAACAATATTTCAGTAGAAAACACACACTCTTAACTCAAAATTCACGTTTTTACGATCTGATTTAGATCAACTCAATTATGATAAAAGTGTGCGTGTGTCAGCTGACAGAACCGAGCCATAGACAAATGGGTCTATATTTCATAACTGAATATAAACTGACGGGCTCGTTGGTGCATTTGGTAGAACGTCTAGTATGCGCACTCATGGGTCACGGGTTCGAATCCCGCCGGGACGACATGTTTATAATTTTCTATAACCAAGTCTTCCCCACTTCTGGGCGCTTCGTACATTTAACGGGTGTAAGAAATATCTAAATTCCGACCGAGTAACGTACCACCATACGTAACGTTCCATAGATGGAAATACCTTGAAGTGCACATTTCGGTTTCGGTCTCAGTCTATGGCAAAAAGAGCCTTAAACGCCGGCAACGCATCTGCAAGTCCGCTGGTGTTGCAGATGTTCATGGGCGGCGGTGTTCACTCTCCATCAGGTGAGCCGCAAGCTCGTTTATATTATATAAAAATTCTATTATAAAAAAAAGGAAAAGCGCAGTCGTGGTCCATCAGACATCGAGGTGGTAATTGGTAACCAATAAAACTGTACCAATTCATTCATTCTTAATATCTTTGCACTAGTGATGTAACAAATATGAATAATTTGTAACTATTCGCGAATATGAATACTTTTTTTATGTTAAATATTGACAGGTTCACTTGATGGTAGGTGATATCCCAGCCTTAAAACACTAGTCAATGATGCGCTGTAGACCCACTGTTTACTTCGAGCATTCAGAAATCCATAAACTTAGAACATAGAATACGCACAAAGTGCACTTCACGGTTTTTCCATCTATGAACGGTGGCTTCCGAAATTTTGATATAAATCTTAAACCATTATTATCAACTGTAAAAATAAAAGCCCATTAACATGATGCACGTTTCTTGCCTGTTACATATAATTTAATTTAACTAATAAATTAATTGTGTGGTCTAAACAACACGTAACATTCTTGATCTGTCTCTCAAAATTTCAATATTTAATAAAAAAAAAAGAAATCACACAATGTAAAAATTGCGTGTAAACAATTACTTACAAATCTTTGATGTCAATTATTGCGCAATTATTGAGCTCAATTATTGTTCTTGTATAAATATGTACAAGAAAATGGTATGATAATAAATGGGCCTTAACACTCATTAAAAAGAGATCTTTGTAAAAGAATGTCGAAGGTACACAAATAATCAATAAGGTCTTCTTTTAATTGCATCATAAATTAATGACTTTTCGAATACAGCTTTTGTAGATATAATAAATGAATACTGATAAAAATAACTATGTTAATTTATTAATAAATTATTTTCTTTGGTATTTCAATATTTTATAATGAGTTGTTATAATATCAGTACTTTAAGTACTATTCGGATGCTTTTCTAGGCAATGTTACTAATATTATAAATGAGAAATTTTGTGAGGGTGTGTATTACTCTTTCACGCAAAAACTACTGTACGGATTTTGATGAAACTTTACAGTATTATTGTTTATAAATCAGATTAACATATAATTCATAACGGAGTTAAACGGGCCAATTATAACGATGAGTGTCAATTATGTCGGAAATATCCTACTATCTGAGAACACTAACATAGCAAAGTGGGAAATTTGGTATGGGTAATTTATATATATATAGGCTTGTGCGATCGTTGGCACACTTTGGATGGGTCCCGGATTCAATTCCCGCCGGTTCTAACATATTTATAACTCTACTAGTGACCCGTTCCGGCTTCGTATGGGAAGTAGAGCATATTATTCCTATATGTTTTGTCTGTCGTAGGGTAATTGTCTTATGGTGATTGCATTTTTTTATGTTAGATATCGACAGACGAGCATGATGTTCACTTGATGGAAGGTGATACCTCAGCCACAGAACATCAGTCCATGATGCGCAGTCGACCTATTTTTTACTTCTAGCATTCGGTAATCCATAGACTGAAACCGACATCCGTCGTATATCCGCGAACTATATTTTCTTTCGAAATCACTGACAAAAATATATGACAACGAATTATTTTCCTATCGCTAAGTTATCACAGTAAACTTTTATGGCATCCTTCACTCCATTAAAAAGATCTTATATCCGATTGGGGTCTAAACTTTGGACCCATAAATCTAACGGGTCAACGCTATACTTGGCTGAATTAGTACCAGGGCTATTTCGAGTTTTATTTCTTTCGTATATACGGTCTCTATTATACGATGATTTATGATTATACGATACTTCAAGCTGTTTAAATAAAGGTTTTTTTCTTCGAAACTGTCCCCTTTTTATTTTTTTCATTGTAACACTGTTTTTAATTTTTTTAGCAATATGCGGTGATAATTATTAAAAAAAAATGTATTATAAGGACTGACTAAAAATCAGCGCTGTGCTGAGCCTGCTGTATTTTGAAATGAGTTTCAGTTTATTGTGCATATTGTGAAAATAAATCAAATCAAATTATCATTTATTAATTTAGGTAGTTTTTCAACACCTATTGTATTCAATGTACCTACACTAATGATCGTCAATAAAAATAAAAAATGCGTCGAAAAAATTTAATGCTGCTCGAAGTACAAAATAGGTTGACAGCGCATCATTCAATGATGTTCTGTGGCTGGGGTATCACCTCCCATCAAGTGAACCTCATGCTCGTCTGTCGATATCTGACTTACAAAGAAAAAACGGACCAGAATTGGCAAACTCTCCCCCACTCCTTTATTCGCCAGGCTTTTTGTTTAAAAAACAAATGAATAAAAACATTTTCCTCTATCAGCAGTAGGCATGGTGAAATAGGAGCACGCACTTACATTCTCCTGGGAACAACACGCAAACACATAGTTGATATAACTAATATCACCGCATACACGAAATCAAGTCATATTATTATTATTATATATTTTTTTTGAGAAATAAAGTTATCTGTTCTATGTTAATTTTGTTTGTCGGACTACTTGTGGTGACAGGTCGAACTTGAATTCGTGTATGCGGTGATATTAGTTATTTCGTCTATGTATTTGCGTGTTGTTCCCACGAGAATGTAAGTGAGTGCTCCTATTTCACCATACATTCTGCTGATAGAGGACAAATCTTTGTTTTTATTTTTTCGTTTATATATATATTTTTCGATTATTATAGTTAATTACTTAAAGATGTCATGTGGAACATGGTGTAATGGCTGCAGCTCCTTACAAAACATTTGTAAAACAAAAACTTGGCGATTAAAAAGAGTGGCGGCGAGTTTCTTGCCAGTTCTTCTCGTCCGCTCTACGCCCTTGATTTGAGAACTGGCAGTAAATATAAAATTAGAAGCATTTAATATGTATTTTTTATTGACGTTCATAAGTGTACATTGTGTTACCTAAATGAATAAATGATTTTTGAATTTGAATTTGAATTTAATATTAAGTATTGGCCTATGTTAGTAACTCACGTCCATTTATTAATTCTCAGTTATAAGAGTCCAAGATGTTTTAAGAGCAGGGAAGGAATTCCAAACCTTAGCATTTCCTGTGACCTACCCGTTATTGCAGTTCGTATTCCAAGTAAGGATGGAACCCCGTCGTGCTCTGAATCTATGATTGTGGAAGAAAGAGTGAGTTCTACTGCAGTGTATGTATAAGTGTAGGCTGGGTCTAAAAGACAGAAGGATTTTAATTTTAAGTTTAAATATGCCGTCCACTTTACAAACAAATAGGACGTTTCTGTGTAAAATTTGAATCGGAGAAGAAATATGTTATATGTAGTCATTTTCTGCTCATGCCGAAATAATAAGTTAATAAAGAAATATTACTGAGAGTTATAACTATAGCATACGTAATAATTTCCGGTTTTTCCCTCTATGAATGGTGGAGGTTTGTTGGTAAGCTTTTCGATAGACAGGAAACTAAACAAATGATATTTTGTATGTTTATTTTGACGACACCTATTGTCAGCGGTATTATTAATATCTTATAGTGATCATATTATCAATATCAATTTTAAAAATCTTTGATGTTTAAAATAAATAGATTGGCTCGGCTATCGCATGAAATCACAATGTATCTTTTTTTATTTTATTAAAAAAATAATGTATCTCACAAGTAATACATATTATATTAAATTAGATTGTTTAGTGCGATTGCCAAGTCAATCTTTTTATTTTAAACATCAAAGATTTTTAATATTGGCATTGATATAATCACTATAATATATTGTTAGGTTAGCTTATTATGTAATTACTTAAGACAGAAGGATCCTTCAGTAGAGACTGAATAAATTGACCGACTTGGTATTACCTATATGGATCTCACAACTTTTTACGATAGAAGAACTGAGTTGCAAGACTTGGCCTTTTTTACAATTTATGTTTTTGATGGCATCTCATTTCTTTTTGTAGATAGTCCTTTTCTTAGTTTATATGGATAAGAATTAATACAAAGCTATGGATAACAGTCTGATTTTGATCGGCATTTTATCAACTTTTTAATGTAAAAAAGTAGTTATAGTGACATAACTACAATAGTTGGACATATGGTCTCGTTAAGGTTTTGTAGATTTTGATATGTTCTATAATATTGTAGGCGTTTTTTTGTTCTATCATCAATACATTCCGCAGCACATGCGATGAAAGACATTTTATGGCAATTTTTTTTACACCTTGGGTTGTTTTTAGTAGGGATTTCTAAGGATCTCTATTTTTTTCTAGTAATAATAATGTATACTCAGTGATAATGTAGCTTTCTAACGGTAAAAGAATTTTTAAAATCGGTCCAGTAGTTTTTAAGTTATTCATTACATACAAAAATACAAAAAAAAATTGTATATATAGAAAACTGGACCGAAATTTCAAAATATTGTAGTTTTTCCTTGATTTATAGACTAAACACTAATTGTAATCTAAATTTCAAGTTTCTATGTCTGCTAGAAGTGCCTTAGAGTTTTGATGATCGGTCAGTCAGTGAGTGAGTGACAAATTATCAAATTTTGACTAGTTATAATTCTTAAACTACTGGTTCAAACAGAATGATATTTGAAATATACCGAGATTATACAATGCCTGCTTAGTGACTGAAAATTCAGGATTCTAGTTTTATCCACAACGAAGTTATAGGGGGTCGAAAATGGCCCGAACTACTTCGAGAAAAGTATAGTACGGCCGTGCCGCTTTTTGCTCGACTTGGCGGGGGCACTACCGTGCCCCCAGATGAACCTCATAGGAGTAGATAAACTTTTCCTTTGACAATGTAAATAATCAGAAAGAAAAAAGATTTCAGTCCTATAAAATTTTTGAATAGATTTATCCCAAGCGAAATTGGCCTAGTGCCAAACTTAAAATTTGTCCGCATCTCAGTAATTCTAGCAAGCTATTACTTGTACCTAGCAACCACTATCTTTAATACTCCTACTAATAGTAGTGGTGTAAAGATGTCCACTTGAGCCTAAAAGCTTTGTGATTTTCATTTTTTTGTCTTGTCATAACAGGATGTATGTATAAAGAATCGAGGTAAAACCGGAATATTCATATTGGTTTCGTACGTTTATGGAAAATTCGTTATTTTTTTCTTAAGTTCCCAAAAAAGATAACAAGTTTTTAGGGCCCTAAGCAAAGCTTGTATGGACCCCCAAGTACAGCAAAATACTACACAAAATATGTCTATATTTGCAATTACTATTATATTTCCGAATGATGTAAGGTAAGCATAGGTTGATGGTGCATCATAGATTGAATTCGTAAGCTTCGGTGTAAGCGAGCCTCAGACTCGCCTATTGATTATCTGAAATTAAAAAATACTTTCGTGGTCATACACTGGTACTAAGATCGTCAAACCACAACACGATTGAGCACTTCACATATTGTACTCCGGATAGAAACCGGACGTAACCGCATCTGATGATGTGAGCTTGTTACTCAGTGATAATGTAGCTTACTATTGGTAGTTTTTGAGTTTATTCAAAACATACAAAAATACAATTTTTTCACTTTATAATATTATCATAGTTATATCGTATATATGTAGTAATGTAGTATTTAGTAATATACCAGGGTGAATCAAAAAGTTCTTAGAAGTGCATATATATGAAACCTTTTTGGATCAAGTTCGATATTCAAATTAAAGAGTGTCTATCACACTATATTTATGCAGACTGTCACTTGTTTTTGTCAGTTCGTTCGCATGTAATAAATTTTTTTGTGCAACGAGTTGCTAAAAAGTCAAAATTATGGATAAAAGTGAGTTACGTGCGGTGATAAAATATCTCAGTTTGAAAAAAATGTCTACGAAGGAAATTTTTTTGGACATTCAGCAGACATTAGGGGGTGATGCTGTACCCTATTCTACGGTTGCGTACTGGGTGGCTGAATTTAAAAGAGGTAGATCAAGCTGTAAAGATGACCCGCGTTCTGGGCGGCCTTCAAACTCCGTTACAGAAGAAAATGTCAAAAAGGTTGAGAATCTGGTTTTGGAAGACAGAAGAATGACTATAAAACATATAGCTGAGATCCTAAAGATATCTTTTGGTAGCGTTCAATCCATTTTAATTGATTCACTGGGGTTCAAAAAAGTGTCTGCAAGATGGGTGCCACGAATGTTAACCGACGAAAACAAAAAGCGACGTTTGGAAATTTCCAAGCGTAATCTCGAAATGTTCCAGCGTGATTCGGATAATTTTTGCCGTCGTCTTGTCACCATGGATGAAACGTGGGTCCACCATTTTGATCCTGAAACTAAAAGACAAAGCATGTCTTGGAAACGACCATCCTCTCCATCCATCAAGAAATTTCGAGTTGCCCCTACCGCTGGCAAAGTTATGGCCTCTGTGTTCTGGGATAGTGAAGGAATCCTTTTTATTGATTACATGCCAAAAGGCCAGACGATTACTGGACCCTATTATGCAAATTTAATCCCGAAAGTGCGTGAAGCGATTAAAGAAAAACGTCGTGGAAAACTGTCGTTGGGCGTGTTGTTCCTTCAAGATAACGCTCCTGCTCATCGATCGGAAGTTGCGCTCAACGCAATCCGCTGTGCTGGCTTCAATCTCCTTGACCACCCACCATATTCTCCGGACTTAGCCCCAAGTGATTTTCACTTATTTCCAAAATTAAAAGAGGAAATTCGTGGAACAAAATTTCACGATAATGACGCGGTTATAGCTGCCGTAGAGGACTTTTTCGAGAGTCAAGAAAATAATTTTTTTTCACAAGGAATAAGGAAGTTAGAAACGCGTTATTCTAAATGCATTGCATTGGAGGGAGATTATGTAGAAAAATAAAATATTATTATTTAAATCTTTGCATTTTTTAATATTGATTCCAAGAATTTTTTGATTCACCCTCGTAGTATAGAAGTATAGACAGTATTTGTATTTGTGATGAAGTTTCGCGAAAGGTTCGGAAACTTCCTGATAAATCTTAATCGCATTGTTTTCGGACGTAAGTTTTGTATATAATTTTTTTTACTTGTTTCCCGGGATTCGAACTTGAAACCTCTGTTTTTAAAATCATTTGAAAAATGTAGTTAAATCTAACAATTAACTTTAACATTATAATATGCAAGAATCACCTTTGTTCGTATTCACCTCCCTACACATTATTCACAAAAAAGTATTTTCCTTCCAATATTTTACAATAATTAATAACCAACATCTTCAATTCGATAAAAACATTTTTAAGATGCCTGTCATATTATAAAAGTATTAGTAGTATATAAAAGTAAGTATTGAGTTTTTTTTTATAACTGAAGGTAACACTTTTGCACCCATTCGCCCCAAATAACTCACCCCGCATATCCATTCGCCCCCTCGTAGGTTTGATCAGTCGTAAACGTATTACCGCATACATCAAGCAATCTGATATTACATTAGGTCTTAATCTTTTACCTGATAGGTATTAGAAATTCCAATAATTATGTTAACTCTTTGGGTGTTTGAAATCGGTGGAATTTCCACGGATATTATTATATATTATGTTGTAAATCTTTTATAAGTATAGTTGTTCCTTAGAGATATTGATATTTATAGTTTTAGTGTTATTAGAATAGTGCACCAACCTAGCAATCTCCTATAACGGGTGCCTGGAAGAAATTACTGTTAGTAATAAGGCCGCCTTTTGTACATTTTTTTTGTCATTTTACTTTATGTTTATTTAATTTCTGGTCTACAGTAAAGTATTTTTCATTCATTCATTCATTCATTATTATGCAGGAATTTTTCCTCCACGTCTTATTGAATCAATTACAGGAAGTAGTTTTTTCGCGAATGTAACCCTTACCTTACATTCGCGAAATTATATTGTCTTTTATTAACGCGAGTATCACACATTTAAATAAAATACTTTATAACGAAATAAAACACGATTTATTATTTATATTATTATATACCACGGTTATTTTAAGGATGAAACTATTTTGTTATTACGGCCCAATATAATTTTAATAAAAAAAAACGAGCAATTTTAACAAGTTCATTCATTAAAAAAAAAAAAAAAACAAGTTCTCTACATTTTGATACATAATATATCAAATTAAACAATTAAAATGTATTTGAAAATGATTTTCGTCCATGGTTAACTGTTTTACTATAAGGCACGATTTAAATGGGCTTAAAAAGGAAAGAAAATAAGCATTACAGAAAAAATATCTTTCTTTTTCTTTTCAGAACTGGAAAGCTTCACTACCCTACAAATGTGTGTGGGCCGCTGTTTGAAGAGGAGTTGGAGTTCTGGGGACTCGACTCCAATCAGGTGGAACCCTGCTGCTGGTCCACCTACAGCATACACAGAGACACACAGGTACTAACTATTATTATATACTTGAAAACTGTTATTTTCTTCTCTGGTGTGAACTTTACGACCTATTCTAATACCTACCAAATATACATATAAAATTTCATTAAAATTGGTCGAGCCAATTCGGAGGAGTGCGACCACAAACACTGTGACACAAGATTTTTATAAATATAGATATAAAACACATATTACGTTAAAGCGGGCAAGCTGGACTTACGGACTTGTATGGAGATCCACTGACCACAGGGGTCTTTATTGTGAACACTAAATTAAGTATTAATCTTATACCTTTAAACGAGCAATTCTTGTATATATATATATATATAATTGGAATCTCGGAATCGGCTCCAACGATTTTCATGAAATTTCGTATACGGGGGATTTCGGGGGCAAAAAGTCGATCTAGCTAGGAATCCTTTCTAGAAAATGTCATTTTATTCGTGTTTTATCAACTTAAAAGAAAAATTACTTTTCCTGACATCTATCGGCGAATAGTAATACTATGTCATTTTATTCGTGTTTTATCAACTTAAACGAAATATGACTCTTCCTGACATCTATCGGTGAATAGTAATACTATTTTTTAAAACTAGGTCTAGACAATGTCATTTTATTCGTGTTTTATCAACTTAAAGGACAAATTACTTTTCCTGACATCTATCGGCGAATAGTAATACTATGTCATTTTATTCGTGTTTTATCAACTTAAACGAAATATGACTCTTCCTGACATCTATCGGTGAATAGTAATACTATTTTTTAAAACTAGGTCTAGACAATGTCATTTTATTCGTGTTTTATCAACTTAAAGGACAAATTACTTTTCCTGACATCTATCGGCGAATAGTAATACTATGTCATTTTATTCGTGTTTTATCAACTTAAACGAAATATGACTCTCCCTGACATCTATCGGTGAATAGTAATACTATTTTTTAAAACTAGGTATCATTTCTAGAAAATTTCATTTTATTCGTGTTCTATCAACTTAAACATAAACTTACTTTTTTTTTATTCGAAGAATAATAACAAAAAGGTGGCGTTTGATTTTTTAAATTGCTTTAACGACACAACAACACTAAAGCTATTCCAGCAGATGGTGTTGTTAAGTAACACGAAGTCGATGAGTGTTTGCTTTGAGGTTAGACTTGATTTTATTACTATGTAATTCGTACTTAAATTTTCCAAAAAACACAATTTATAAAAAAAAAAATACCGAGCAAAGCTCGGTCATCCAGGTACTATAATTAACGCGAGTCAAACAACGAGGCACAGCCAGTATATATTATAATAAGTCACTTATCTGGTCTATATTTACATTATTCATTTGGTAAAACTTTATATTGTCGCGCCAAGACGAGAAAACGGAAGCGCAGAGCACCACCTACCTTTTTCATAATAAAAACTACGTCAACTATGAAACTTAAAAAAAGAAATGATATCTCAACAAAAATAAAAGTAATATAACGCCAAGACGAGTAGGTACATATTGCTTGCGCTGTAAAAAAGTTATTTGATCTTATGGAGAGACAAAAAAATTTCTATGAAAATGTGTTGCTTGGCGATTAAACGTAATTAGTTCACTAACTAGCCGTTAAATTTGAGCCAATGAGTGAGGTCCTTGAGTAACAAAATGGAGATGAATCTTAGAGTGAATAACTTATTATACATACATGCTCAAGGTTTCATCCAATCAGTTTACACTAATATAAGAGTTTTACAGCCAAAGGGGTCCTTACTAGTCAAACTTTTTTGTACATATTATAGTACCATTGAGATCCAAAGAAATAAAAGAGAAACGGAACGGAAGAAGTCCTGTGAAACTCGATCTAACTTTTTCGTACAAAACTTTGAGTAAAGCCATAGAGATGTTTCGGAAACTCTAGACAATTCTCTCGAAGAGTTTTTTAATAATAATTATACTAATATTTTTATATCAGACATCGATAGTTTCTGAGAAATTAAAGATCTCAGTGCGGGCGTTGCGGGTTTGAGTTACATTTGTTCCAAGATAAAGTCTCTGACCCTGAACATTCCATTTGGCAGTTATTACTCATAATCTATATCTATAATTCTATACTAATATTATAAAGAGGAAATATTTGTATTTTTGTATGTTATGAATAAACTCAAAAACTACTGGATCGATTTTAAAAAATCTTTCACCAATAGAAAGCTACATTATCAGCGAGTAACATAGGCTATTTTTCGTGTATTCGGTACGTATTGTGTATGTACACCCGTGTGAAGCCGGGGTGCGTTGCTAGTAATTTATATTTTCGCTTCGACGGCTTTTGACGTGTTCGTTGGCGCGTTTGGTAGAATACCTGCCGTGCGCTCTGATGGGCCGTGGGTTCGAATTCCGCTGGGACGACATGTTTATAATTTTCTGTAAGCATGTCTTCCCCACATCTGGTAACTAAGGACATTAAACGGGTGGGAGGAATATTGAAATTCCGACCGGGTAACGAACCACTGATGGAAAAACACTGTGAGTTTCGGTTTCAGTATATGGATATCCGAATGCTCGAAGTAAAAAGTAGGTCGATGCTCTACAGTCTACAGCGCATCATTGACTGATGTTCTGTAGCTGAGGTATCACCTACCATCAAGTGAACCTCATGCTCGTCTGTCGATATCTAACATAAAATAAATAGATCTCCGCGGTATAAGAGCAAAATAGCTAAACTTTCAATATAAGACTTCTTTTATCGCTATATATTTATTCTACCACTTATCTGAATGTGCTAAAAATTGCGATATTGCATATCATTCAACACAGACTCTTTACAAATTGAAACACCAGCTGTTCCAACACACTTGCGAAAAACGCTCAGTAATCTATATTTATTGGCGTCCATAAAACCCAAATACTGTGTCAACGTGTCAATTGAAAAGGGATCTTATATTACGGGCCTAAGGTTGATTTCTGACAACTTTTGGTGAACTTTTAAATATTTTTATGGTGTAATTGTTCAAATTAAACAAACGCAAAACTGGGGATGGCTTTGGATAGATACGTGCGACTGACTGGAAGTCCTGTCAGGCGCGGATCCATCCCTCAAAGAAGGTTGTGGTAACAGCCACCTGAAAATCGGTCAGTTCTAAAAAGTACCAGGACATCAGAAAAATGTAACAAGTAATCTGTTAATCTGTATGTACTTTGCTGCGTTCCGAATCACGCACGATTCATAATTTTTATTTTCACTTTGTTACGGCATTGGATTTTGATATACTCGTAATATTATCACCCTCACAGAACAGAAGAAGTAAGATCAGCCTATTGATCTTGATCGTGAGAGTGTGACGTCATAAGTCTATTAGGGTTGTGGGCATGCCCATCGTGTCCACAACGGTGGATCCACGCTTGAAACCTGTGGTCAAATGGTGCAGTTAAACAACCTCCTGAGGTTTTATGCAAAACATATAAGTAAACTAAATTTTATATTCAGTTTGGGTGTCGGATATCACTTATAAGAGCCATCTCTACAATTTCTTCTTTATTAAAAAAATTGATTTTATACGTAATTTAGTTTTTTTTTAATCTAATAGGTATACCTAGCGCATGAAATCAAAATTTTCATGATCTCCTCTGGCTTGGAATTCTTATAATATATACTGATATATTTAGATTGCTGTAATTTTCTAATCTGGTAAAATTAATTTTATTTAAATGTTTGATACTCGCGATAATTAAAGACAATATTAAAAAAACACTATTCAAACATTCGAGTGGTTTTAAGTACTTCCGAAGGCGTCTAGATGTTAAACTCTTACGCAAACTCTTCACATCAATAAAACACTTAGATCTGGAATCACGAGTTTGCTTACAGGGAGTTTTTCCTATCCTTCATGATTTGCAGCCAACAAGCACACGCTATTTCAAACCTTATATCTACTGAATAAAGTTTCAATTGAATTGATGGAAACGTAATGAGATTCTTGCCAAGACTGTAATAGTCAAATTATGATAATTATATTGGTTTAGTTTAATTTAATGACAAGATCTGTATTAAGTTTATTTTCTGGTACACAGGATGAAGTGAGTTTGAGGAATTTGATTAGAAAGATTTGATTGAGTTTTAAAGAGATTATTATTTAGTTTTTGATTAGAGTTTTGTTTCTCATAAGAATTGAATCCATACTCGACGTTATTTGGCGAGTTGGGTTGAACAGTTAGTTACCTTGCGCTCCGATGATATTCGGTTTGAATCCCGCCGGGGTCAGAATAGAATTTTCTGTAAACGTGTCTTATCCAAGTATAATCACTTCGGGCTTTAAACGGATGGACTTTTCCGATCGATCTGATTTGGAAACCTTCAAGAAACGAGCCCAAATTTTCCTGAGAGGCCGGCAACGCACCTCCAAGCCCTCTGATGTTGCGGATGTCTATGTGTGGGGATTACTTATCATCAAATGAGCTTCTATTCTATAAAAAAACTCATATTGCAATCATATTTTTTATCTATATCTATACTAATATTATAAAGAGGAAAGATTTGTATTTTTGTATATTACGAATAAACTCAAAAACTACTGGACCGATTTTGAAAATTCTTTCACCAATAGAAAGCTACACTATCAGCGAGTAACATATGTTTTGCGTATAGTACATCTACATTGCACCCGTGTGAAGCCGGGGCGCGTTGATAGTAATATTATAAAAAGGAAAGATTTGTTTATTTGTTACGATTAACTCAAAAACAAATCGATAGATTTTTAAAATTCTTTCACCAATAGAAAGCCAGATTATCAGCGAGTAACATATGCATTAGTGTATCTACATTGCACCCGTGCGAAGCCGGGGCGGATCGCTAGTGATATTATAAAAATAACGGTTTTTGTCAATAATCTTCTTAAATATAATCTCAGCCTCAACAAGACATGACTAATACTCTGGAGATTACCCCGCTCCAATTTTCTAGTGAAAAATGACACGCGTTACACATCTGATTACACAAAGGTATGGGATTACCTGGGCGCAAACTCGATTTGCCTCATTTCAAGCGTAATACAACCGAAATCCTACTCGGACTCTGAGGTTATGACTATAACTTTTTGTGTACTTAGCAAATTGTGTGTAAATATTGAGTTTTATTTGATTTAAGCACATGGGTCTCATTGTCCGTCGTCGCTCAGTGGTAAGTGACATGCGTTTAGAGCTGGAGGTTCTGGGTTCGAATCCCGGGACAGTAAGATTTAAAAAAAAACATTGTTTCGGTCGGGCAGGGCACAGGGCTGATCACCTACTTGCCTGTAAATAAAAATGATCAGCGAAATAGACACAGAAATGGGTCTGCCCCATGCCCCACTAGGGCGCTCGGGAATTCACTTTTTTCATAGTTGGTTTCAAATGTATCAATAATAGTTATACACACTTTGACGGGCTCGTTGGCGTTGGTTTGATAGAACTCCTTTCTTCCCCACGTCTGATCACTTCGGGCTTATAGCGGGTGGGAGGAATATCGAAATTCCGACCGGGTAACGAACCACCGTTCATGGAAAACCCGTGAAGTACATACTGTGCGTTTCGGTTTAAGTGTATTAATTTCCGAATGCTCGAAGTAAAAAGTAAGTCGACAGCGCATCTATTTCGATGTTGATTAGTGTCCTTTGAATTTCCCAAAAAATACAAAAAAATTATCACCTTTTTCTTATTAATAAAAGCTTCACATGAACCGCCTGACGGAAAAATGATCAGTGAAACAGACACAGAAATGTGTCTACCCCGTGCTGTATTAAGGGAGTTGGAAATTTATTTTAACTAATTTTATACAGTTAAAATATTTTACACACATACATATATGCATCACGTCTCTCTCACATTGGGGTAGGCAGAGATCACGGAATTCCATATGCTCCGATCCTTACATACCACTTTCGCTTCTTCCACTTTCATCAATGCTTTCATACACACTCCTCGGTTCCGAGTACTTTTGACCTGGCCTTAAAATATTTTAAATTTTGCTTAAATTATAAACTCCTTAATCTATTACCGAACTACTTTATGAACATGTTGAAAAAATGTTATAGGAGAAGGACCCTATTAAACCATGAAATCCAAAACTGAAAGCTTTTAATGATAACGTAATCGGTTAATCGAGACCTCCGCCCTAAATAGACACTTTACTCAAATTAAGGTCCTAAAGGGCACTCAGCGTAAGAGCCGTTGATCATTTTATCTTTACTTATAAATATATCTGTTAATCCGGCTTAGATCTTTAGATAGACAAAAGTTGGCATTGTAAAGGCCATTTTACTCAGTTACCTACATATATTTATACTCATATTATAAAGAGGAAAGATTTGTTTGTTTGCTTGTTACGATTTTACTCAAAAAATACTGGACAGATTTTAAAAATTCTTTCACCAATAGAAAGCTACGTTATCAGCAAGTAACATAGGTTTTAGGTATTTTTTTTTCATATTTACTTTGTATCCGTGCGGAAATCACGGAATTCTATATGCTCCGATCCTTGCATACCACTTTCGCTTCTTCCACTTTCATCAATGCTTGTAGTAACGTAAAGACACTTATTACTGACCGATTAGGGATGGCCACATTAATTTATATGTATTAAGTAAATATAAATGATTATTTAAATTTCGTCAGTGATTTCTAAAAGTTAAAACAGACATTTTATTTTCATTTGCTTATTCAACAAAAAATATACATATTTGATATTGCTCTTTGATTATTTGACATTTAATAATCTAAGATATTGCTATTGAAAAATACATTACCAATTGCCATACTAGATGCCTAATTCCGCCCACTGTCACTGAAAAAATCATAAACTTTCATATTTTTAAAGTATTGATTGATCAAGCTTCCGCGTGAAACAACAATATTTTTCTCTAAATTAAAGATACTTGATGTATATTTTTTTCAACTAGTCGCAAGATTAGGCATTATACAATATAATTTAATTGTAAAAATATATATTAAATTATTTTCAATTTTGATCCTGTGGGCCGATTTTTGTAATCAATTTTCATTAAATCTTGTAGTTATTAACATAACAGCTAAGGGCAAAAAAGCTAAAAGTGGCGTGTGTGCTACTGATTTCCATTTCTTTTACAATAATAATATACACTTATCGTATTTATATTACACGAGGCTAATAGATCACAAGATCTAAGTGCATCTCAGCATAATGTGTTGATGATTGGAATTCCTTTGATCTTAAGAATATAATATTGTTTATCGAGCTATTTCCGTTTTGTGTTGCATTAACACTGATAAAGCATTCGATATTTCAATTCAAATTTATTAAAGTAATTTGTACAAGTACCACTGGTTCGGAATGTTTCTTTAACCGAGAATAACCGGCAAGAAAGAAACGAGAGTGTTACAAACGTGTTCAATAATGAATAATTTAATACTATTGTTTGTATTTTTTGGCTTCGGAACAATTGCTTGTGGGACAATTTTGTATTGATATATAATTTATTGAAAAAAAAAAATAGGACGCTTTTTGGGAAAAGCCGCGATTGTAAATATTTACCGAAACTTTTTTATGCCGAAAAACTTGCCTGCTTAATTTTATTTCTTGTATCATAACTATGAGTGACATTAATATAAAACTCAGGCAGACTCAGTCAAACTATGTAACTTATTAAATACTAGCAAAACGCCCCGACTAAGCACGGGTGCAATGTAGATAATAATTAAAATCAGTCAAGTAGTTTTTGAGTTAAATCGTAACAAACAAACATATCTTTCCTTTTTATAATATGAGTTTTTATTACATTGAGTCCATATTTCCAAAAGTGCTCAGAAATCTACTCATCTCGTCAAATAAAATCGAGCAACATATTATTATTATGTACGAGTAAAAACCTTTCAAAAATGTGCACTTTGAAATCTCTGAAGATTTAATACATTATGGTCTGTGACTGAATTTTCAAATTCAAATCATTTATTCATTTTAACATAATGTACATATATATGAACGCCAATAAAAAAATGGTTCTAATTTTACATTTACTGCCAGTTCTCAAATCAAGGGCGTAGAACGGACGAGAAGAACTGGCAAGAAACTCTCGACCACTCTTTTTAATCGTCAAGCTTTTTGTTTTACAAAATATTTGTAAGGAGCTGCAACCATTACACCATGCTCCACATGACATCTTGAAGTAATAAGCTATAATAATAAAAAATAACGAAAAAAAAATAAAATAAAAAAACAACGATTTGTTTTCTATCAGCAGTAGGCATTGTGAAATAGGAGCAAGCACTTACATTATCCTGGGACACGCAAATATTGTAAATAATATCACCGCATACACGAATCTCTCCTTGTCTGTGTCTCTTCTAGTCTGTGGCGTCGCAAACGAGAATATTCTATATGAAATATTAAATTTGAATGAAGTGAACATCAAGCAATATGGAGGTTTATTTTCCTTCACTTCGCTCTCAATAAAAATATCGTAAAATGTTCGACGCTGATAGCTCATCCGGTATACGTTCACAGAATGTCGTTACGATGATGTCGTATCTCATAATATAAAATATATCATATAGATAAATGTTTGCATGCTTTATAATAATAAATATAAAAATATTTTTTACTATATTTTTATTATATAATCGGTTAATTAAACAAATTTTCTTTTGAAATTTTCTTATATGTGTCGAAATCATTTTAATCTAAGTGTGAAATAAAAGAAAAATATGTATAATTCGAATTACTACTTTGCTTCGCACGGATTTTGATCCAGTAGTTTTTAAATATAAATTTTTCCTCTTTATAATATTAGTATAGATAATTATTGGTTTTATATGTATATGATTTAGTACCGATTTTATAAAAAAAACAGCTATCGTTATCGGATCGTGTAAACCGGACGCGTTATAAAACATTTGTAAGTGCATAATCCATTTAATAGTACCATTACGGCGATCATACCGTTAATCATTATTGTTGAGCGAAGATTAATAAAGTTCCTTAATAAATGGATTAATGAAAATTATATATTTTATGGTTATTTAGTCCATTAAAAATTTCATTTCCATGTCATACTGAATAGAACATAGTATTTTAATACTACCGCAGTGGATAGACGTCATCCTATCCGAAATAAGGCTTCAAAATTAAAATAATATATTCCTGAAATCGCAGCCAATTGTTAATTTAAACCATCTAGGTCCACGCACTCACATAAAAATTTCATCAAAATCGGTCCAGCTGTTAAGGAGGACATCAGTGACATACAAACGTACAGAAATGTTGAAAAGTATCTATAGTAGTGAGTACCATATAACCATTGAATTTTTAAATATCGATAATCGATATTTATTTCCGAATATCGGGTTAGATATTTTTTGAAGAGCTTTATTATATTTTATAATAATAATTATTTATTCTACTAAGGGCCGGTCTCACCGCTTGCTGATTAAGTCCCGAATAGCCTATTCGGAACCTATCTGCAAGATAATAAAATTTAAACAAGATACTATTGTTTAAATTGTTAAAATTTTTGACTTATAATAAGTATTTAATAATAAATAAAACTCATAAAACTGCCAATTGTGTTATTTTTTTTCACGTTCGAATATTTTGACAATTTTTCAGGTAATCGCGTTTTGAGATAAAAATATCGATTTATCGAGATATCGATATTTTTTGCTTGGTATATATGTCTGTTATATATATATATATATATATATATATATATATATATATATATATATATATATATATATATATATATATATATTGCTTGAAATTATCGATACGATATATTATATCGATATATTTTATATATTTTCCCATCCCTACGTAAAGTAAAAAAGTTTTTGTTGGTCCTGGTACTTTTGTGTATATAGCCTATTGCTATATATGTATATTGCATATCGCAATTGACCAAAGTTTCATTATAATCATTATAATAATTTAAGAGTGCATAGAGGACAAACATACCTAAAATGATTTTTATTTATATACATAATACATATCGATGGGTCGAAACCGACATTTTTAGCGAAAACGAGTTAAATATACAGTTCTACTAGCGACCCGCCCCGGCTTCGCACGGGTCTAGATATTTTGACAAAAAAAGCAGGGGTTGTAATGCCTGAAGTTACTAGACGTGGGGAAAACATGCTTACAGAAAATTATAAACATGTTGTCCCGGTGGGATTCGAACCCACGACCTATCGATGCGCACGACAGTTGTTCCACCGAACGCGCCAACGAGCCCGTCAATATATGTATAATATAATAGCAACGCGCCCCGGCTTCACACGGGAGAAATGTAGATGTACTATACACAATAAATAGCCTATGTTACTCGCTGATAATGTAATTTTCTATTGGTGAAAGAATTTTTAAAATCGGTCCAGTAGTTTTTGAGTTTATTCATAACATACAAAAATTCAAAAATACAAATCTTTCCTCTTTATTATAATACTAGCAATTGCCCCCGCAACCCCCCTTGTGGGTTGAATTTCGTAAAATCCGTTCTTAGCTGACCTCTACTCGGCGAAAGGAATATTCCTACCATATTTCAAGTCGCTACGCCTTATGGTTCCAGAGATATCGTGATGAGTCAATATATAGGTGGAAATCTCTTTTATATATATAGATTAGTATAGAAATATAAATTGTCGCTATAAGCTGACTTAATTTATCTCATTTGTTTTATTTTATTAATATAAGCAGCATATTAAATCAATTCCATTTGGTACGAGAATGAGGTGTGATTTTTGGAAAATCAAATTACCGAACTTTCAATTGCTACGGGTCCCTAACTTCGCAATGATCGCAAAGTTTTAATGAGAAGATATAGGCATCATTAGATATATATGTCAGTCTTGTCTTTTTTTTAGGGTTCAGTACGAAGTATCGTACTGGTTCACTTCGTTGTCCGTTTGAAAGAAAGAAAGAAAGAAAGAAAAAAACATTTATTAAAAAAAACACACACACAATTTACAAAAAAAAAAAATAAGGGATTGCAAAATCAAACTTCTAAGTCGACGTACATGTACGGAACCTTCAGTGTAAGAGTCCGGATCGCACTTGGCTAGTTTTTGAAATGAGAATCAATTATAATTGAGTAATAAGCAACTTTTGGTAGGTATACATATTTTGTATTAATTTATATAAGACTACCTGGGTCTGTGGTTAGCACGATACGTTTAGCACCGGAGCTCCTGGATTCGAATCACGGGGAAACAAGAAAATATTTGTTGGGTTGGTCGGGTAGGGCACAGACTAATGATCACCTATTTGCTTGTCTTTACAACAGTGAATCAGATCGAAAATCAAGGATCCAACGTATAAACTGGATTGTGACTGTGGTTTATCCTACATTGGGCAAACTGAACGTAGCATTTCGAACATTGCGGATATCAAACACAGACGTCACTCTAAGTCAGAAGTATGTGAACACACTCTAGACAACCCAAACCACTACATACGTTTCGACCAACCGAAAATCCTTGCAAGAGAAAGTTGATTCTTTTCGAGACTAGTACGTGAGGCTATTGAAATTAAAAAACATCCTAACTTCAATAGAGAAGATGGTTTGAGACTTTCTAACATCCAGTCATTAAAAATCTAAAACCCCAAATCAAACATACCAAAAAACAAAAGGACACCGTTAGACAATATTGTCATAATATAGAAAATTACAGTTAAAATCAACAGCTATCACCTTTCAGTCTGCCGCAACCACGGTTGCTGAAAAGCATCCGAAACGTCGGGATAAATAATATAAATAATAAATCGCGTTTTAATTTTTTAAATTTTTTACTAACGTCAGTTTATTTTAATTTTGTTTTTTCTTGAGCCGTGCTTATTAAATTAATAAATAAACATGCCTGACGACAAAATTCCTAGTAAAAAAGAACTAGATTTAATAAGGAATATTAATAGAAATATAGCAATAAAACAAAGATTATTTTCACAATTGCAAGAAGTGTTTGATATGTCTAATAAAATAAAATCTCAACCTCAAATAAAAGACTTATTCGTCATGCGTGCCTCGGACATTGAGTCGCTCAGAGACAGGTACGAGTCCGTATGTATAGACATTTACGATTTACAACTCAGTTTAGAATCAGAAACACAATTTTCTGACCAAGACCTTAAATCATTTGATGATCTTTTTTATCGTATAAAATTGTGTGTTTCGCAATGTGACGATTCACACGTGGCGGGCGCACACAACGTGGGTTCTTTGGCTGATACTGACCGTGTCAGTAGTAGGCCTAGATTACCACAACTAGAATTATATACCTTCGATGGTAATATTGAAAATTTTACCACTTTTTACGAAACATTTTGTTCTTTGGTGCATAATCAAACAACTATTTCAAACATAGATAAGTTCCACTACCTTCTTTCGTGTACAAAAGGTTCCGCATTAAATATTGTCAAAAGTTTACCAATTAATGCAAGCAATTATAATGTTGTGTGGCAGTCACTGCTTGATAAATACCACGATAATAGGATGCTTGTGGGCAAATACCTTGATAAAATGTTAAATTTTCCAACCTTAAAATCGGAATCTTCGAATAATTTAAATATTTTTATCGAAACATTTGACCATTCAATAAAGGCTATAAGCGCGTTAGATATTGAAGATTTATCTAGTTATATTTTATGTCATATAGCATTGAGAGCACTTGATCCCGCCACTAGAAAATCATTTGAACAAAAGATTAATCAAAATTCAATACCTTCTTATAAAGATTTAATGTCACACATACAAAACCAAATAAAAATATTAGATCATTCAAATTCATTCGAATATAATACTTCAACAACTAAATTTAATAATCAAAATAAGGGTAGTTTAATAAGTAAAAAATCAAATGAACAATATACACGTAAGGCGTTTTCGCAAACTTTACAATCTACTAAAATTAATAATGTAACTTGCATAAACTGCGGACATAATCATATGATTTTTCGATGTGTTAAATTCCGTGAATTAACACCAAAGGAACGAGTTAGCCGTGTTAACTATTTAAAATTATGTCACAATTGTCTTAAGCCTAATCATTCAACAGCAGATTGTAAAAGTGAATTTAAATGTTTTACGTGCAATAAGCGACATCATGCGCTATTACATTTGGATACTATCGAGAAACCGGTTCCTACGCTGTTCGCTAGCCACAGTAGGCAAGATAGTGAGTCATTTGTTACTTCGCATTCGTCCAACGCTGATAAGAATTATTGTGTACTTTTAGGAACAGCTGTTGTGTATGTGAACGATGCCTACGGTAATGAACAACCGTGTCGCGTTCTTATTGACTCGGGCGCTCAATCGAATTTTATAACTGTGAATTGTTTCGAACGATTAGGGTTGTCAAAACGTAAATGTAATTATAATATTTTTGGTTTATCGGGAAATAATGTAAAATCTTTAGGTATAACTTCCTGTACAATTAAATCGAGACATTGCGATAGTCCAGTTTTTAATATTGATGCTATTATTTTACAAAAAATAACTTCTGATTTACCTACGATTGAGGTACCAGCAAGTGTTGCGAATAAATTTAAAAATTTAATTTTAGCCGATCCCTATTTTTATAAAAAATCTCCAGTTGATATTATTTTGGCAGGTGATATTTTCCCTGATATTTTTGATGGGAACAAAATAAAATTTAATCCCTCATTTCCCACTGCACTAAATAGTGTATTTGGGTACGTATTGTGTGGGAAGGTAGAAGTACCGTGTGCTTCTGCTGATGGTGTCACTGTCACTGCAACGTCTTGTAACATGGTGTCGTACACCAACGATAGTGACACGATCAACGAAACTTTAAGGTCATTTTGGGAAATAGAGGAGTCGCCGTGCGACAGCCCTAGTAGCCCGCAAGAACAACTTGCGGAAGAAATATTTTCCACAAAATATTACCGTACAATTGAAGGTAGATATGTTTCACCTATTTTATTAAATCCATCCTATGAGTCTTTAGGAAATTCTTATGATTGTTCTATGCGTAGATTTTTATCTTTAGAAAGACGTCTTATGCGATCTCCCGATTTGCACGTCGCCTATGTTGCGTTCATGCGTGAATATGAACAACTAGGACATATGCAGCTGTACACCGGGACTGAGACTAAATATTTGATACCACATCACTGTGTGGTACGGGCTTCTAGTACCACTACCCCAGTTCGAGTCGTGTTTGACGGTTCAGCGGTTACTTCCAATGGCAATTCTTTAAATGACATATTATTAACCGGGAAAAAATTAAATCATGACGTTTTAACAATTATATTTAATTTTCGACGTTATGATATTTGTTTAACTGCTGATATCGCAAAATTTTTTAGACAGATTCTCATAGAACCGGTAGATCGATGTTATCAACATATACTCTGGCGAGAGTCGCCATCGGATCCGATAAAAACCTATGAACTCGTTACAAATACTTACGGCCTGCGAAGTGCACCCTTTATCGCCGTACGCAGTCTGCGTCAGCTTGCGTATGATGAGCGGGAGCGGTATCCGCGAGCCGCTGATGTTATTTTAAATGGATTTTTTGTCGATGATTTAGTCTGGTCTTCTGAAACGTTTTCAGAAGCCTGCACGTTGCAGGATGAGCTCATAGCCCTTCTCAAACTTGGCGGATTCGATTTGCATAAATGGGCAAGTAACTCACCTGAGTTATTAGACAGGGTCGATTCTAGTCAAACTCTTGATATTAATTTTGATGATGCTGATACTTCATTCCTTAAGGTACTAGGTTTAAAGTGGTCACCTATTGATGATTGTTTTTCTTTTGAATATAATATGAAGGACAACACTTTTACAAAAAGGTCAGTTCTCAAGCTACTAGCTAGTATCTTTGATCCTGTTGGCTTTTTATCACCTTGTACTTTTCTTGCCAAGTGCATTATGCAGGACCTCTGGAAGCTCAATCTTGGGTGGGATGAAAAGCTTCCGGCAGAGTTGTGCGAAAGGTGGTCTACTTTTATTGACTCACTATCAAGTCTTTCATCACTTCGTGTTGAGCGGCACATGCTTATAACACAGTTTCGTGACATACAATTGGTGGCATTCTGTGATGCGTCGATTCGAGGGTACGCGGCCTCTGTGTACGTTCGAAGTGTCAATTCAAATGGTGAAGTCAAGACTAGACTGCTTGCGAGTAAAACTAAAGTCGCACCACTAAAGCCACTTTCTATACCGAGACTTGAACTTATGGCTGCAGTTTTGTTGTCTAAATTAATCTTATACATAAAACAAAATCTTAAAAATATAACTTACAATGTAACTGCCTTAACTGATTCGAGTGTCGCTCTGGCATGGTTACAAACATCACCTTATAAACTTAAAACCTTTGTTTCGAGTCGCGTCGCTCAAGTAGTGGAGGTGGTGCCGCCTAGCTGTTGGTACCATGTGAGAAGTGAACATAACGCCGCGGATATCTGTTCACGCGGCGCTATGCCCGCTCAGCTCGTGGCTGAGTCAAATCAATGGCTTCATGGGCCAGATTGGTTAGCTCGTGACGTTCACGAGTGGCCCATAGATACTTTCTACGTTAGAAATGATAAAGATATTTTAGAACTTAAATCTAATATAGACACATTTTCTTTTCCTTCTCAAAATATTAAAAATACTATTCAAGTTGAAGATGTTTTTGAAAACACATTTTCCAAATTTTCTTCATTTATAAAATTGCAACGTACTATAGCATGGTGTTTACGATTTGCAAATAATTGTAGACTAACTAAACACGATCGTTTTGTCGGTTCACTTTTAACTCAAGAGTTAAATACGTCACATGATATGATTATTAAACTTACTCAAAATAAGTATTTTAGTGATGAATTAAAACTTATAAAAAATAATAAAATAGTTCCTTCTTTACGGAAGTTGTCACCCTTTATTGATGAATTAGGGTTCCTCAGGGTGGGGGGTAGGCTTTCCCAAGCGGAATTACCTTACAATTCTAAACATCCTTTACTCATACCTAAACGATCTTGGGTGACTACATTATTAATTGAATATTTTCATAAAACATATTTGCACGTAGGACCACGAACCCTACAAGGTATTTTATGTAAAAAATATTGGATTATCAATGCGCGTGGCATGATTCGATCCATCCTTTCGAAGTGTATAACTTGTTTCAAGTGCAATCCCACAGTCATTCAGCCTGTCATGGGTACGTTACCTGCGTCTCGTCTTATACCGAACAAGGTTTTCAACCACGTTGGTTGTGATATAGGCGGACCATTTTATATTAAGGATGGTGTAACTAGAAATGCAAAAAAAGTTAAGTGCTATATGTGCTTATTTGTATGCTTTTCTACAAAGGCAATTCATATTGAGGTGATTAGTGACTTATCTGCAAACTGTTTTCTTGCGACATTGGATAGATTCACAGCGCGTCGCGGTTTGTGTTCTTGTTTGTATTCGGATTGCGGTACAAATTTTGTAGCTGCCGCGAAACATTTAAAAGATGTTTGTAAATTCTACAAAGATAATGATACTTTGATAGCAGATGGTTGCTCGGCACGTCAAATAAATTGGTGTTTTAACCCTCCAAGTGCCCCCAATATGGGCGGTCTTTGGGAAGCAGGCATCAAGTCTGCTAAAAGACATTTATATCGCGCGATAGGCGAGAGAGTATTAACCTTTGAAGAATTAACAACTATCTTTTGCAAAATTGAAGCAATTTTAAATTCACGCCCTCTTTGTCCCTTGTCTAACGATCCTAACGATTACGTAGCTCTTACAGCCGGCCATTTTTTGATTGGTCAAAGTTTATTAGGAGTACCAGAGTATACGATTGACAATATTAATACAGGTAGACTGTCACGTTGGCAGGTTATGCAACAGATAACACAGATATTCTGGAGGAAGTGGTCCTCTGACTATTTACACACATTGCAACAAAGAACAAAGTGGTTTTCGTGTAAATCTAATTTAAAAATTGGTGATTTGGTCTTGATAAAGTCTGATTGTACTCGACCACTTTATTGGCCTATGGGCAGAGTGGAGCGTCTCCACCCTGGCCCCGATAACGTAGTTCGTGTAGTTACAATAAAAAATAGCACAGGATTTTTAAGGAGACCTGTCAATAAGGTTTGTCCTTTACCATATGTTAATTAAAATAATATTAGACATATCAAACATCATTCCGTTTTCTTTCTTAGTTTATGATCATAACTAATAGTCTATATTTTACCTTTGTTTATTTAGCTGTTTTTTATTATTATTATTGATTTATTTTTGTATGGCTCGTAGCTTAATTTATTATTATTATTATTTTTTTTTTTTTTCTCATAATAGAAATCATCATAAATGATTTCGGTGGGGGGTATGTTCAGTCTTTACTTAAATTACATTTGTCTTAAACTGGTAGAATGAACATATTAGCGCCGCCTATTTTTTCTGTTGTTCACCCTGGTATTGGGTGAAGTCAGCCGCAAGGCAAACGTAGTACTGCGCATGCGCCGCTGCCGCCATCTGCGGTTAATATAGCTGCGCTCGCGCATCCATCGTTCTCTTCTTCGTTGACCACCGTCGAGGAAGGTGCTGTCGCAGGGACGTTCTCTGCAGTCATCTCAGCCACGTTGGCTAACCTATTGTCAAGTGCCGTGCACTGACGAATCCTGGCCTGGAGGAGGAGCAGTTGAGGTGGGTGGTGCTTTATTTGTTCCTTTCTACCAGCTAATAATTTTATATACAGTCCACTACGAATCCCACAGTTATAAAGTATTTTATTTAAATGTGTGATACTCGCGTTAATAAAAAAATATAATCGATTATTACCTGCTACTTTAGCGTGAGACGAATAAGCGGCGATCTAACACCACAAAACCTACAAGCGTGTGTGTGAAACCGAATTCAATTACTCGCTTATGTGTTTACGTTTCCTGCCAAAGAGATACTCAATTTCCAATACTCGACGAACAGAGATGGTTTATTTGTTTAGTATTATCGTTTATTTTTATTTGGGATTCGTATCAAGGAACGATAATTTGTCTTTTATATTGGATATCGACAGACGAGCGTGAGTCATAGTCGTAGGTAAGCACTTCAGCCACAAAACATCAGTCGACATACTTCGAGCATTCGGAAATTCATAGACTGAAACCGATATGCGCAATGTGCACTTCACGGTTTTTCCATCTATGAACGGTGGTTTGCTACCCGGTCGGAATTTCGATATTCCTCCCACCCGTTCATTGCCCGAAGTTACCAGACGTGGGGAAGAGATGCTAACAGAAAATTATAATCATGCGTCCTGGTGGGATTCGAACCCATGACCCATCGACGCGCACGACAGGTGTTCTACCGAACGCGCCAACGAGCCCGATTGATAATATAGGTGTGGCATGGAATATTTTTTCTTTTTTTTTGTTCTTAATAGGACTTTGCTTTAAATACTTATAATACAATATGCCTTCATGTCGACTTGAAGAGCGTCAGGCAATTATTCTGAATCCTCTCAATTACACGCAGTCACCTGAGATAAATTGTCGCAATAAGCTCACTTAATTGGCTCCTGACTGCTGTGAGTTTATTACGCTTTACACTATGTAACAGTAATATATAGCTTACAGTAATATACAATGTGCTTGGAAATTGCAAATCGATTAAATTACTTATGTTTGAGGTTTTTTGATTTGACGGGCTCGTTGGCGCGTTCGGTAGAACACCTGCCGTGCGCATCGATGGGTCGTGGGTTGGAATCCCACCGGGAGCACATGCTTATAATTTTCTATAAGCATGTTTTCCCCACGTCTGGTAACTTCGGCATTGATCGGGTGGGAGGAATATCTAAATTCCGACCGGGTAACGAACCACCGTTGATAGATGGAAAAACCGTGAAGTGCATATTGCGCGTTTCGGTTTCAGTCTATGGATTTCCGAATGCTCGAAGTAAAAATTAGGTCGACAGCGCATCGTTGACTGATGTTCTGTGGCTGAGGTATCACCTACCATCAAGTGAACCTCATGCTCGTTTGTCGATATCTGACATAAAAAAAAAAAAGGTTTCTGGAGTGTCGCGGAACATTAAATAAGAAGTACTAGATGGTTGCAGAACGAGTCCTTTTCCATATTGACTCTGAATATCAATTTTTATGTATTGGCGAATAGGAATACATAGAGCCATTTAACTATGACTAGATTTTATCAGCTGACTCATAGTTTTATCATCATTTTCGTCTCATTCTGAGCATTGTATAGTTGATCCAAAACACATCGTAATTGAGAAAAAAAAATAAAAAGACAAAAATGTGAATTTGGGCTTCGACAAAACCTCAGTTAGTAATTAGCTAGTTTATTTACACATTAAAAACATATAGTTCGTTCTGTCATGTTCGCTTTAAAATATTCCGAACCCTATGATTACCACTACACAAGAGAGTAATTGATGTGTATGGATGAACAGACTGAATATGGACTGTAGACCTAACATAGATATATGAATGTTGTCAGGTGTTCACATATACATATTATGTACATTTTATTTTAGGGTGCGTAATCTCAGAAGCGCACGCTTAAAATTACGCACACTAAAACAATGTATGTATATAATTTTAAAATAAAGCCCAAACGGGCTTCATATGATACAATAGGTATAGGTAATATTAATATTATATTCCATCAACACATTTCCAAGGTTATTCATTTGATAATTAATTTACTATCGGCCTGGCCTTAACAGCAAACTCTTAATGACTCGGTCACTTTTACGATGATTGGTTCTGATTACTTTATAAATTTATTACCTATCTTATTTATTTTTATATCAGATGACGAATAAACGTGACTTAACATACTTGATATCAAAGTCACAGGACGTTCGATAAATTAATTATTTATTTGTCCGAACGATGACGAACTTGGCGTTTAAGAAACAGGCGTTAACTGTTACCTAAGATCTCAAGTATTCTTAGTTTTAGGATTAGCTGTTAATATATTCTTTGATAAAATACATTTAAACAACAACCAAACAAAATCATTAGGACGTCCGAACACATGACAATTACTTAAGATTAAGTAAAATATTTGCGTAAATAGACTAAAATTATGTTAAAATTAAAGGTAAATTACAAGAAAATATATTAAAACCTACAAGAACGGGAAACAAAAAAAATATAATTTAGGTAAGTATTAGGCAAACTTTTCTTGTTAGACCATCTGTTGCTTCGGGCTGTTGTTTGGTCCAAGATTTTTTTTTTGTATAGAAGACAAAGAACGAGCGGATATAATCTTTGTAAAATGTCATTAGATTATAAAAAATTGGCCAAGTGCGAGTCGGACTAGCGCATTGAGGGTTCCTTACAAACATTAAGTGATGTAAAGATTTTCTCAATAAAAAAAATAAACTGCAAATTTACGGTTTTCGGATTTTTTCCTTTACTTGTGCTACATGGCATTATTTCATGCCAAATTTCATGATTCTATATATTAATGTATGGAGCAATTTGTTAGATCCTGACCTGGGAGCCAAAGTGAAGAAATACGTAGAGTCTTGCATTTATTTCTTCTCTCAATTGTCTCTCATCTCAAATTCTTTTTTCAATTGCTCTAACTCTCACTTCAATAGAACGCTAAACGCTAACTCGAGTTAGGGAAATAGTTTCGTTGAATATCAATATATTTTATGTTTTTTATTATAAATAAGTTATATATATTAAATAATTTGTATTTTCTACCATAGCTTATTTTGCAATAAAAATGTTCGGCTATTTTTGTTAAAGCGTATTTAAAGCATATCCGAATGCTCGAAAGTAAAATATAGGTCAACAGCACATCTTTGATTGATGTCTTTACTTATTATCATTTAAACCTTAATGATTGTTGGTATACGACTATGAAGAGAAAAGAAGGAAATCTGAGGTTTCTTGTAATATTATTTTATAAGTAAGGCAAATTATTTGAGTGAAACTTCATTTCTGCTTTAGATAAAAGGAAAGACCTTCTGTGACATGACAGAACGGAAATTATTTTGAATATCCGTCATCTAAGAAGGATCACATTTGACTTATGATTAATTAAATGTTTGAATGGTTTGTAACCGGAAGTTAACCATTCAGGAACTTTATTGAACTAATTCCTTTTCACTGTTGAATAATTTTGATATATCCCACAAAAATAGAAGACTAAAGTCTATAGCGGAAATGAAAGGTTCTTATACTCGTAGTCAAACATATAACCTTCTTCAAGGAAACTTTTACAAGTACTTTTGAACGCAGCGTGGTTAATGGTAAGTGCGATGCTAAGCGATCGGAGGTCTTGGGTTCGAATACCGGGGAATCAAGATTAAAAAATGATGATCAGTGAAACAGAAACAAAAATGGGTCTACCTCATGCCCCACTAGGGGACTTGAGAATTTACTTTTGAAACTTAATTTTTATAAAGCCACCACGGAATTCGGAATAGCCAATAACCTAAAGTTTTTTTATTTGCCGAGTTCTAATAATAAATGTTAGGGTGTCTTCGTTGGGATTTTTTTTATTTTTAGTGTCTTTTTTAGAAGTAAGAAAATAATACTTTTTTATACCGATAAGGTTCAAAAAATTTCATACGCGCGAAGACATCATAGACAAAACTGCACTGATTATGATAATATTTGATTTATAGATATGTAGAAACTTAAATATTTTCAACATTATTGAGGAGTGATGATTATTAATTATATAGATTTTAATTTTTGCGCGAGTAAATAATAAACTGATGTAGTAATAATTGGATCTATCGCTATCTCTCCCATTTGCGCCATTCCAATCATAGCTGAACTTGATCTCAACCAACAGTGCAATTTACGACTCCATAAAGTCAGATTTTATGCGCTAACAGTCAAAGGAATTTTGTCGACGCCCCATAAATTATATATCGGTTTCAGTTTCCGGATTTCCGAATGCTCGAAGTAAAAAAAGTAGGTCGACAGCGCATCATTGACTGATGTTCTGTGGCTGAGGTCACCTACCATCAAGTGAACCTCATGCGCGACTGCCGATATGTAACACAAAAAAAACATATTTAATACGAACGTATATTTTTCAGATCTAAAGATGTAAAATTAAACAATATTATGAAATGAAATATATCTCTGTTTCAGAATACCTTGGCAATTTTGGATAAACTGGACATTGACAGTGAGAAACCTTCAGAAGAAGAGATCGCGAGGCTCTTCGGATATGAAGAGGCTTATCTTTCTGGTGACATCGGGCCGTGGCAGAGGATCAAGCCCAAGGTCTGGGCGCTGTTCGATGAACCCTCCAGTTCACCTTCTGCAAAGGTACATTATCTTACTTTAGTTACTGGAGACTAGATATTTTATTAAAGTTTATCATTATATTATGTACTAGGTTAGAACCAAAGGTTTGAGATTTTAGACTACTTAATGTTGTGTAATTTTGATTTCATTACAAACCTCTCATATTGCAACTCAAGTGGGCGTGCAAGTTTGCCATTTGTAATCCCAAAAATAATTTCTTATTAGCGACACTATCGAATGGTGTAATAGAATGTGTTTTTTTTCAAAATCAAGGGGTTCGATTCCTGGCTAGTAATTACAACCATAAAAGAAAAAAATTAAGAAAATCATGCATTTGTCACAGGTATTTAGAAAACCGTCTTGCTTATCAGCATTGACCTCTCAAAGTGGTATTCCTTGTTCAAATTGTTCTTGCTATTTTTTGTCATCTTCCTCTACCTATCTTCATTTTTATTTACCATTATGTCACGCAAAAAATGCATACTAGAACAAATAAATGTCTTTAGGGTATTATTAATTTCTTGTTTCAAGAAACTCAAAACATTTACAGAATTCTATTACTTCTTACGACCACGCATTTTATTTAGAACTTAGCGAAGTGCTCTGCCATGTTCTGTAACAGGGTTTAAGTTAATAAATCAGCTGAATTCAAATACTCCACATTGGAGGCTGATTCAACAAATCAGGCCGGGCTCGGCGCTGGGTCGCACATAAATTACAAAGCCGATTTCTGTGAATGCTGAATATTTAGAATGCCTATTTTATATCCAAAAACATAAACTACAGATGTTGGCCCGCGGCTTCATTCGAATGGAAGATTTTATTGTGATAAAATGTATCCTATATAGTGACTGACTAGTATGAGCATACATCTGTGGCCATTTCACAGATAATTTATCTCAATCAGTTTTTTGTACCCGAACAAACAAACAAAATCCCATCTAAGATCGACTGTCGCCCATCCTACCGAATTGTGAACAAACACATTGCAAATAGGTTGCCTAGAGATTTAGTCAAGGCTGCTTTTAATTAAAATGAATGTATTTAAATAAAATACTGTATACCGGATTAAAACGCGATTTATTATTTAAATTACACAGGTCTACAACAAAAATGCTGTCTGGATGTTTTCAACTGATTTCTAAGTATTTAGGTATTCTGAAAACTAAAAAAATACTAAAAAAAATCCAGAACGACAGGTTATTTTACAAAAATTAAAAAAATATTATGAAAAAGCTGTTTTAGGGCTAACTTAAAGTCATAAATAATAGGTATAATTTTATTTTGATTTCTGTTTTTACCGTATACAGGCCATAACTTTTTCTAAATTTCTAAAATTTCTAAATAAAGAACGTCCTCTGTGAGCTAAATTAAAAAATATTAAACATATTGTAACCTGAACGTGCGCGCTCTGATAGTGTAGTGGCGCAGTACAATTACGAATTAAATCGTCGCTTTTTTATAGATCTTGGTTCAATATAGTGCAATGTCGTCTGTGCAGAAGTGTGTGAATTCAGTTTCTGTTATATTTGTAGCGAATATATGGTACTAAAGCAACAACTTAATAGTACGGACTTTGTAAAAAAAGTATAGGTACTTCGCGTATTTTGGCTTGAAACTTAGAGATCAGAATAAAGTTTGGACACCTCGTAAAGTCTGCAAACGATGTGTTGAAGACCTTCGGAATTGGTTTAAGGGTCAAAAAAAGCCTTCCGATATGCTATTCCTAGGTAAGGCGCGAACAAAAGAACCATAGTGATGATTGTTACTTTTGTTCGTGTATTGTGAAAGTATATAATTCAAAACGGAAGCAGTCAATTTCATACTCCAATCTGCAATCAGCTATTCGTCCCATGGGACCGAAATACCATTGCCCAAGGCGCCTGCGACCTTGGAAGAGATTCAAAGTTCTGACGAAGATTGTGCTTTACCGATGACCAAAAGAACCAAACTAAGTCTCATTGGGAAAAATATACGTGTTTAGTGCTTACTAATAAATGTATTTTAGATAAAAAAATAAGTTTTGTTACGCAATTATAAATAAATAAAAACATTTAGTCTATTATCTGTTATTTTAAGATGTTAAATTGTTTAACACAGATACCCACATTGTCAGAAAACGTGACGTTCTATGACAAAATGAAAGTCATTTTCGGATTCAGCACACCCAAATTTATAAGAATTACGCAAAAAAACTAAAACAGCTCTCAATTTTTTTTATTTTGCAGACTTGTGTTATTTATCCCGACGTTTCGGATGCTTTTCAGCAACCGTGGTCGCGGGCCACCACGCACGCACGACGGGCGGGATGCTGAGAAGCATCCGAAACGTCGGGATAAATAATTTAAATAATAAATCGCGTTTTAATCCGGTATACAGTATTTTATTTAAATGTGTGATACTCGCGTTAATAAAAGACAATATTAAAATGAATGTAATTACTGTTTTTTTAAATTTTACACTCAACTGTAAACTTAACGAAATATATATAAAACTCGGTAAACAGATGGGTGTAGGTCGATCTTAGATGGAATCTTAAGCCTTGTATGCACTTGAGCATGCTCAGGCGAAAGAGCGGTTCATTTGTTCGACCATGCTCAAGTGGATACAAGGCTTTAGATTATACTATTGTATATAGTAGGTATTCATTCCTCCTTTAGAGAGGATCTTCGACCACTGACTGGCCGTGAGGCCCCATGAAAGAAACTTTGATAGCGTGATTCAGAATTCCTGGCGTTTTCGTACTGATCTGGGGGCGTATCTATACTATTTACTAAAATAATATTATAAAGAGGAAAGAATTGTATTGTTGAATTTTTGTATGTTATGAATAAACTCAAAAACTACTGGACCGATTTTCTTTCACCAATAGAAAGCTACATTATCAGCGAGTAACATAGGCTATATTTTGTGTATAATACATCTACATTACATCCGTGTGAAGCCGGGACGCGTTGCTAGTGTATGATATCGACAAACGAGTATGAGATTCACTTGATGGTAGGTAAACCATAGAACATTAATCAATGATTTTCTGTCAACCTATTTTTTTAAATAAAATACTGTATACCGGATTAAAACGCGATTTATTATTTATATTGTTTAAATTATTTATCCCGACGTTTCGAATGCTTTTCAGCAACCGTGGTCGCGGGAGATTTTATTTAAATGTGTGATACTCGCGTTAATAAAAGACAATATAACCTATTTTTTTACTTCCAGTATTCAACAAAACCAGACATGAAATAACGAATTACAGTAGAGGTCAACAGGCTCGTCAGTATTTTATATAAAGTACACACTACACGTGTCGTATATTTGGAGTTGGGACAGACATGTTTTATATTTTCTTTAACGATGTTACATCTTGAAATTCAGGTCGAGTAACCACTGTCTATAGAGAAATGTTTGCCTGTTTTGGTTTCGGATTTAATTTTTTTTGTTGATATTTGTTGTTATGGTCAAAGTTCTTGAAGGATGAATGATGGTGGTCGACCAAAACGATGCCAGGAAGTAGGGATGTAACGGAAGTTGTTTTACCGGAACCGAATTCGGAATCGGAGTTTTTAAATTTGGTTTATCGGAACCGGAATCGGAACCGAAACCGGAATCGGAGGCAGACACAAAAGAGAGATGTGTAATAAAAAAAAATTACAAACATTATTTTCAGTTTCATTCATATCAGTTCAAAAAAGTAAACACCTTCCTGGGTGTGATATATATAAATAAACTAATTTTCTTAATTTTTTACACAGAAGTTAATTAAATCAAATGGCCCTGATCGCGGCCACCCCCGCCGTTGTGCTTCGACCTCCAATTATAGCCTCCGATTCAAATTTATCGGAACCGAAATCAGAATCGGAAGTGCAAAATCAATCGGAAGTCCCGACTTTTCGGAACCGAAATCGAAGCTCCGTAACATCCCTGCCAGGAAGGAGGTAGTTATGCTGAAGATGAAAGGAATAGGGAAAAATGGAAGCAAATACTACAGTATAGGAAATACATCAGGTCACTGCTAATGTGGCAGAACACTTGTCGTGCGTGCGCATCGGTGGGTCGTGGGTTCGAATCCCACCGGGAAGACACGTTTATAATTTTCTGTAAGCATGTCTTCCCCACGTCTGGTAACTTCGGGTAATGAACGGGTGGGAGGAATATCGAAATTCCGACCGGGTAACGAACCACCGTTCATAGATGGACCGTGAAGTGTATACTGCGCGTTTTGGTTTTAGTCTGTGGATTTCTAAATGTTCGAAGAAAAAGTAGGTCGGCAGCGCATCATTGACTGATGTTCTGTGGCTGAGGTATCACCTACGTTATACTCGTCTGTCGATATCTAACATAAATAAAATATTAGAGCCACGCTTAAAAAACCTAGTTATCCTAACTAAATTCCCAACTTTGAGGATACAAGCAAATAATTACATATTATGACTGTAAGTAGATTACTCTAACGAAGAGAAATACTTGGAAATAAATTACATTACATAAGTAACGTGTAATCGGATTTAAAGGGACTGTTCTTATTGAGCAAACAGCTGTTTGACAAATTTCAGTTAAACATAAAAGTTAGTATGGGGTTTTGTCTTGATATTGTTCTTCACTACATAGTACAAAACAAAGTCGCTTTCTCTGTCCCTTTGTATGCTTAAATCTTTGAAACTACGCAACGGATTTTTATGCGCTTTTTTAATAGATAGAGTGATTGAAGAGGAAGGTTTATATGTATAATAATAACAGTTTTTCTGTAGTGTATTTAGTATCAGCATTGCACCGGTGCGAAGCCGGGGCGGGTCGCTAGTACGGTTATATTACTAACGTTTGGATATACTTATATTTTTTTATATGAAAACCATGATCGGTTCCTTGTTTTAGCGGCATCCGTGTTGCATTAAGCACCCAATGTTTATTAAAATACAAACAAAAAAATATTATGTATATAATTTTGATAAGTGAAACAAGCACAGAAATGTGTCTATCACGCGTCCCCAGGAGATTCAGGAATTATCTTTATCGTCACTAATATTAGAGTAAAAAATTGTATTTTTGTATGTTTGTAATGAATAATCTCAAAAACTTTTGGACCGATTTTAAAAGTCTTTATCCAATAGAAAGCTATATTAAGCGAGTAACATAGGCTACATATGTATAGTACATTTACACTGCATCATTGCGAAGCCTCTAGTATTATTTTAAGTCTTGCAGTTTTCATAGCGTGGAAATTTTCCGGGGAACTCTTACCTTTGGTCCATTATTCAATTAGGTTGGGGAATACGAATAAAAAATTGACTTTCACTTTATTAAGTAAAGAACTAAGGATAAGGTAAAGACCTTAAGCGTTGTAAATAAAAGACATTGTTTTTTTTTTTTTTTTTGTCAGATATCGACAGACGAGCAAGAGGTTCACTTGATGGTAGGTGATACCTCAGCCACAGAACATCAGTCAATGATGCGCTGTCGACCTAATTTTTACTTCGAGCATTCGGAAATCCATAGACTGAAACCGAAACGCGCAATATGCACTTCACGGTTTTTCCTTCTATGTTTGTATGTATTGTACACTCGTATTATTTGGGATAAAAACATTTGTTGTGCATTTATTATTCGAAAGAGGAGAATACTGTAATATTCAGTTTTTTTATGATAACTTTAATATGTAGTAGAAACAGCGTGTTATAGTTTTTCAATTACTCGTTGCTTCCCAGAATCGAGCCTATAAATTCTTTAAAAGCCGACAACGCATTAAATACTTTTTGAGTCGCCTATGTCCATGATAACATACTATCAGGTAATAGGTATATATGCGCGGTTGTATGTTCTTTGATAAAAATAACAGTGAAGATTTCATGGTTATAGAATGGCTTCACTTGCCTGTATTTTAATGTGTCATTTTGATTTTTTTTATCTTATCTTATATATAAAATTCTCGTGTCACAATGTTAGTCTGCATACTCCTCCGAAACGGCTTGACCGATTCCTCTGAAATTTGGTAAGCATATTGGGTAGGTCTGAGAATCGGCTAACATCTATTTTTCACACCCCTAAATAATAAGGGTGGTCCACCCCTCAATTTTTTTTTTTAATTTTTGGACGAAATTTTTTGTTTTTATTTTTTTATAATGTGGCATTAAAAAATACATACAACCCTAAATTTTTACTTTTTTATCACCAACCCCTAATTTTTAGAAATTATTTACATGGCAAAACAACGATTGCCGGGTCAGCTAGTATTATGTAAAATCGCTTATTCGTCACGCTACCCGCTCCGCTCATCAGCATGATCTATCTCTGTCGGGTTTGATTGAGTCTTATCTCAATAGGAACTTGCATTGCAGCCGCAGCCTTTGAAACTGAATACTCATTACAGCAAGAGCTGTTTATTGCAAACTGACTGACTCAAGCCTTATTCAGTCCTAAAATTGTACTTGTGTGGGATTAATATATAACATTGTCAATGTATGTATGAATGAGCTTTTTATTACATACAAAAAACAAAATTAAAAATAATGAATATAATATCTCTATAAAGATAAGATAAAGAGGAAAGATTTGTTTGTTACGATTTATCTCATAAACTACTGGACCAGTTTTAAAAATTATTTTATCAATAGAAAGCTACATTATCAGCGAGTAACATAGGCTATGTTTTGTGCATAGTATGTTAAGTACATCTACATTGCACCCGAGTGAAGCCGGGATACAATAATAAGCCCGGCTTGTCCTATTAATGCAACCATAAAAACCCTTAACGTAATTATATATAAATAATATATCTATACTAATATTATAAAGAGGAAAGATTTCTTTGTTTGTATAATTTAAATCAAAAACTACTCGACCAATTTTAAAAATTATTTCACCAATAGAAAGCTACATTATTAGCGAGCAACATAGGTTTTTTTTGTGTATAGTACATCTACATTGCACCCGTGTGAAGCCGGGGAGCGTTGCTAGTACAATATATTATTGTTATAATATGCCATATATAGGTCTTATCGCTTAGTACCCAGGCAAACCTGGTGTAATATATAATGGATGACAATGAAATAAGAACTAAGTACTCGTATCTTTAAGATTTAATTTTGCCATAAAAATCCTCCAAAAGTCTGGTAATTTCAGCGTTAAAATCAAACAGACAGTCGAAAAGTCAATTATGTATTTGAGTTTAGAATCATTCTGATACAAGTACGTGACGTAAGTGTTACTTACTAAATATATTGGATCCTTGAATTTTCGCCAAGTATGGCATGCAAATGTTCAATTTATTGAGTAAGTTTGTTTGGAAATCCATCTTTCTTTTCTGTTTTATTATGGCGGTTATATTTCATTTACCTATTCTATTCATGTTTCTACTTGTTTCCAATAAAGCGAATAAATAAATAAATACTTGTTCAAAATAAAATAACATCGAATGAATATATTTTCCACGTCACATAAGGGTAAAAAGATCAAAAAGCTGGCAACCCTTTAAGAGCAGGACTTCAAAGAACTTTGTATTTCTATTTCAGACAAAGGAATAGTCAATTTATAGAAGTCTAACGGGCTCGTTGGTGCCTTTAGTAGAACACTTAGCCAGCGCTCCGATGGTTCGCTCGTGGGTTCGAATCCCGATAGAACGACATGTTTATAATTTTCTGTTATCAAGTCTTCCCCACATGTGTTCACTTCGGGCATTAAAAGGGTGGGAGAAATATCGAAATTTAGACCAGATTCAAAAAGACACAATGCATTTATTATGGAATAACCGTTAAGTGCATATTGCGCGTTTCGGTCTATGGATTTCCGAATGCTCGAAGTATAAAATAGGTCGACAGCGCATCATTGACTGACGCTCCGTGGCTGAGGTATCACCTACCATCAAGTGAACCTCATGATCGTCTATCGATATCTATACTAATACCTATTAATATTATAAAGCTGAAGAGTTTGTTTATTTGAACGCGCTAATCTGAGGAACTACTGGTTCGAATTCTTTTTGTGTTGGATAGTCCAATTATCAAGGAAGGCTTTAGGCTATATAACATCACGCTGCGACCAATAGGAGCGAAGCATCAGTGAAAAATGTTGCAAAAATGGGGAAAATTATCCATATTGTGGGCTTCCGTTGCGTTCACTGCGTAAACGGTTCAAGTTATCCAAAAAATATGTATGAAAGAATTATTCCTCTTCAAATTATCTAAAAAAATATCCGCGACAGTTAATGTCTATCTTTTAAGATTGCGATTATGTTCAATTACATGTATTGTATTGTACATCATTGTTCAATTTTTGCGATTTGTTACAATTTAACTCAAAATCTACTTGACCGATTTTAAAAATTCTTTCACCAATAGAAAGCTATATTATCAGCGTGTAACTTTTTTCATCTACATTGCACCCGTGCGAAGCCGGGGCGTTTTGCTAGTCGAACATAAAATCACCCTCTTCAAATCTTTTCGACAAATTACGCAAGCAGTTTATGGGTCAAACTGTCAGGTTGCTAACCGTCATTAGTGTTCAATAACACTCAGGTTTCTCTTGGGACTGCCTCGTTTTTTGTAAGTGCTTTAGAGACGACCCAAGACCCTACAGATTTAAGACATTTATATTATCAAAAATAATACATAAGTTATTTACTTGAAAAACAAAAAAAAACATTTTTGATATTCGGAAAATATAACATATAAACCATTAAAAATAACTTAGTAGCTATAATACCAACGTGGACGTCACTAATCTCAAAAAAAAAAAATCGGTCGGGTAAGGTAAAGAAGGCTGATCACCTTCTTGGCTGTATGGAAAATGATCAGACACAAAAATAAAAAAGGTGCAAAATCAATCGGAAGTTCCGACCTTTTGGAATGTGTGGAAGGGATATTACGCAGCTTCGAATAGTGATAGTTCCTTGATTCCAATTAATACTGGAAATATTTCAAGTTTGGAATATAGAAACTGATTCAGGTAACTTTATTTTGGTTTGGACGATATCGCTAGAACTGAACTGCGGTTCGGTTTCGTTTAAGTTTGCTCGGTTACGTGGCTATAATAGAATTCTGTTTAAGTTTATAATCGATGCCATTCATCATCATAAAACGTTATTCATTTGATGAAGTTTCATGCCTTTAAGGATATTTATAAAGACTTCAGTGGATTTTATTAGATTTTTATTTGTTAGATATCGATATTCGCATATCCTTAAACTGAAATCGAACGCGCTATATTCACTTTTTCAATGTGTGAAAGGTATACCCGGGTTTTCTATATTTTTTCGCTTCGTTAAAAATGTTTTTTTTTTTTACAAAATGTAAGTTAAGAGAAAATTTAAAATATATCAGTTACGGCGGGCTTCGAACCTTCGATCCATCGAAATGTATGATAAGAACGTCAATGACCACACGTACACGGGTGTCACTGTAGTAGTAATGGTAAAGAGTGAGTAAAAATAAAAATAACTTAAACTATCATAGTTATGAGATAAAAAAAATCAAAAATCCGTTGAAAAAACAGGTCGTGGTGTGGAAATCCCACATAACACTGATTTTCAGTGACTCTCTTATTGGACATCTAGACCTAGAGTATAGGAAACAATTATGTCGTGAAGAGTAGCAGAGGTTGAACGAGCGAATACTCGTATTTTTTCATCCCTTGTATCCGGTGTGTACCCTACACAATTTTTCATTGTCCGATGATTGATTACCCTTCCCTGACTTTTAACGTCTTATAAAAGTAAGGATGACTTGTGTAAATACGGGTTCTAAATAAATAAAAATTTGGAATTAATAATACCTAAAGAAAGGCCAAACTGGATGAGGCTGGCGAGAGAAAGACAACAATAGAAATCCTTGGAAGAGGCCTTTTGTTAATAGGTACATTGAAATTAGAGTGAAAAAACATTTATCTATTGTCACAAATTACAATAATTAATACATAAATTATATACAAAAATAATAATGTATGAATCACATAATCTATATCGATTCTATATAAAAAAGGAAAAATAATTTCATTCGGTTTAACTGTTGTTTTGTATGTAAATTAAAATGTAATTAACAAAATAGCCTAATTTAAACGCTGTTTGTGTTTGCACATCACAAATATTTTTGGCAGTAAATTGATGAGTGCGTATGGTCCAATTGTAAGTAAACAGCGAATAAGTCAGTCGCGATCGTATTTTTTTTACGTTTTTATAAGTAAGCTGTATTATAAGTATGTAGAACACTTTAATATAAAGGTGTGATATACAATTAGTTGTTTTTTGAATCCTGAGCGCTACGAGGGATTCAAAGTACGTCACTCAACCTTAAGATAGTGTTGCTCCCGAGGTGAACAGTGAACACTCTACTTTTTATCACTTCTATGAAAAAATATGTAAGTGTAACTTATGAACTTGAATTATGTTTATTTATTTACATACAGTTAGGATAAATAGTAAACAGAAATAATTAGATGCTAATGTTTATATTTGAACATTTATGAAAGATCTTAAATCAGAATTTGAACAAACAAAAGGAAGAAACGGGCTCGTTGGCGCGTTCGGTAGAACACCTGCCGTGCGCATCGATGGGTCGTGGGTTCGATTCCCACCGGGAGCATATGTTTATAACTTTCTGTAAGCATGTTTTCCCCACGTCTGGTAACTTCGGGCATTGATCGGGTGGGAGGAATATCTAAATTCCGACCGGGTAACGAACCACCGTCCATAGATGGAAAAACCGTGAAGTGCATATTGCGCGTTTCGGTTTCAGTCTATGGATTTCCGAATGCTCGAAGTAAAAATTAGGTCGACAGCTCATCATTGACTGATGTTCTGTGGCTGAGGTATCATCTACCATCAAGTGAACCTCATGCTCGTCTGTCGATATCTAACATAAAAAAAAAAAAGAAAAAGTTTTAAGAGAAACCTTTTTTTTAATTTGGTCCACGCGCGGATGTTTTTTTCACAGCCAGTAACGTTTTCATACAATGTTCGTGATCGATCTCTTTGGTGATTGAAACATTTACATAACAATATCCACATTCCAAATTCAAATCACTCTTACTCCCTAGGGATTAAAAACTATTTTGGTCCCTGTTTATTAGGAATTAGCTCTTTTTGAGTAAATATGATAAAAATATATTGTTTCAATTGTTATACCAATATAGGATGCGGGAAATTACATAAATACATTTTGACGGGCTCGTTGGCGGGTTCGGTAGAACACCTGCCGTGCGCATCGATGGGTTGTGGGTTCGAATCCCACCGGTACGACATGTTTATAATTTTCTGTAAGTATGTTTTCCCCACGTCTTCGGGCATTGATCGGGTGGGAGGAATATCGGAATTCCGACCGGGTAACGATCGCGAAAAGTGCATATTGCGCGTCTCGGCTTCAATCTATGGTTTCCGAATGCTCGAAGTAAAAATTAGGTCGATAGCGCATCAGTGACTGATATTCTGTGGCTGAGGTATCACCTACCACCAAGTGAACCTCATGCTCGTCTGTCATATCTGACATAAAAAAAAACATTGCTTACATATTATGTAATGCCGAAAAGGACAGCTTTTCATCAGCATTTGTCAATCTCAGCCTGAATGACTATCCGCGGAATACTGAAATGATAATCAAAATTTGAGGGCTTCTTAAAATGTTTCTGTCTTTCATTTTACCTTCGTAATAAAAGAGTTAGATATACTTTTAAGTACTCCTTAATGATGATTAGCGTTCGAGAATTTAGCCATAATGTGCTTAAAATTTAATATTTATTTTTTCTTTTTATTTCTATTTATTTTAAAAATTACAATAATTTACAATACAATTTGAGAAATTATGGAGCAAACAAATCATAATAATTAAATTTCGATTTAACCAGCAAGTACACTTCGCTAAATTCTTCGAAGGAGTCAAAACTTTACTAATATGCATAAAGCTTATTTGTGTCTTAGAACTTTCTGGAATAAACTTCTTGGGGTTAGGCCGGATGCCCGCCTGACATGACCATCACGAGATATCTCGCGGACGACTGAAGACAAACTAAGATATCTCGACATCGACAATTTTGAAAGAAAAGATATCTCGATCGACAAATATATCTATTTTTAACATTAAAAGTCGAGTTTTAAGTGTAATTGTCTTGTTAGACCTGGAAAATATAAAGGGATAATCGATTAAAACACGAGAAAACGGTCGACAAAATTTTGTCGCGATTGTCATGCTAGGCCGGCTGTTCTTTGTGATGTGCTTGTTATGTTTCCTTATCTTACTTATCCTTCCTACTATCCTATCTTATCCTATCCTACTATCCTATCCTACTAATATTAATATAATAAATGCGAAAGTTTGTGAGGATGGATGGATGGATGGATGTTTGTTACTCTTTCACGCAAAAACTACCGAACGAATTTTGATGAAACTTTACAGTAATATAGCTTATACATCAGAATAACACATAGGCTACAATTTATAAATAGTTTTTGTATATTGGCCATAATATAACGATAAGTAACTCGGAAAAATTTCTGCCTTCTGAGGGCTATCTTGGCGTGCGCTGCCTAAGCGGTTGGAGTTACAAGAATATAATATAAAATGGGATTGTTTGTTTTAAATAGTTCTAAATAAAAGTCCGCGATAGCATATATCTACCTTTTAGGTGGAAGCCAATATAACTATGAGCCATAAATACATTTAAATTTGATTAATTTTTTCAATTGAAATTTTTAGAGTATTTAGCTAATTCTTATCAAAATTGATATCATTTTTCGCTTTTAGTATTTAATATAGATGAACTTTGTCTTTTAAACTAAGTAATTTGGACGAACGGTTTAAAAAATGTCACGATATATTTGACAAGAGTGTAGCGCCATTAAGCGGAGATTGATGAAAAAACAGCTCGGTTCAAAAATAAGCTACCCTTAGTACTAATTCTACGCAGACGAAGTCGCGGGCATCAGCTAGTAATAAATTAATTGTTGTATTCAATCGGAGCTAATCCATCACATGTAGGGCGTTGGGCGAGGGCTGGCTTATTATCGATTTAAGTGAGGGTCCACTTATTGAGGCCACACTAACTACTGGCTGGATAACGGATAATTAACGGATGTTAATAGACATTTATAGCGCATTTATATCAGACTTCATTTATTAGGGCCCCAAGATACAGGGTTTTCCTAGTTTGGGGCTCATTGTTATTCAAGAAAGCTCTTAGGCATAAATAAACATTACGTAAATAGTTAATTGTTTTTGAATTTTTAGTTAATTGTATCAAAATTTTAATATTATGATTTGTTTGATCCATTATTTTTTCTTAATTGTATTGTAGTATTATGCCATGCCAAGGCTTTATTGTAATGTTTTGTAACTTTAAATTAAATTATATTAAAGATGGTACAGCAGTTCCAAAGAACGACATACAAATAAATAAACTCTACCTTCTTCAAGTTTCTTGTCTGTATCTACTCGTTAGATGTAATATTTAAAAAAAGACGGGCTCGTTGGCGCGTTCGGTAGAACACCTGCCGTGCGTATCAATGGGTCGTGGGTTCGATTCCCACCGGGAGCACATGCTTATAATTTTCTATAAGCATGTTTTCCCTACGTCTGGTTACTTCGGGCATTGATCGGGTGGGAGGAATATCTAAATTCCGACCGGGTAACGAACCACCGTTCATAGATGGAAAAGCCGTGAAGTGCATATTGCGCGTTCCGGTTTCAGTCTATGGATTTCCGAATGCTCGAAGTAAAAAATTGGGTCGACATCGCATCATTGACTGATGTTCTGTGGCTGGGGTGTCACCTACCATCAAGTGAACCTCATGCTCGTCTGTCGATATCTGACATAAAAAAAAAAAAACCGTAAAATGGAGCAACAATATATATTTTTTTAGAAACAAGCAATTTGAGGGGCTGGCAAACTTTAAATTTAACTTAGAATCGCATCATTGACTTATGTTCTGTGGCTGAGGTATCACTAACCATCAAGTGAACCTCATGCTCGTCTGTCAATATCTAACATAAAAAAAAACTTACATGTCTTTGTTCATCTTTTCACTTCGTATCTCGGGAACATAAATAAAACTTTCACGTGAAATGAGCGACAAAAAGTCGCCAAAATATTTCGAACAAAGCTAAAAATACAAGCCAGACAAGCGTGTCGAACCCTCTTTTGAATCATCGGGGGGTTTGTTAAAAGACAATGATCAACCAAACAATGACTGAATATTCGTCTGAAAAACACGAAAACTTTTAAGCGGATCGGTACGGTTTAAGTTTTAAGATAAAAGCGAATCGGTATAACAATTTATTGTAATCGCGAAAAACGACGAAGACAAAGAAAATTTTATTATAGTATAGGTCTAGGTAGTAGATAGTAGGTAGTATATTTATCAGTCCTGCCCTGTTCCCTTTCTTCTTTCTTTAATGAAAAATATTTTTTTTTCCTTTTCCTATATTTATTTGTCATGGTGTTTATGGTGGCACTCCTCCAAAACGGCTCGACCAATTTTTATGTAGGATTTTTAGGCATATTTGGAAGATGGAATATCGATGATGTGCTATAGTTGAGGTTTCACCTACTATAAGATATTATCTGTCGATACTTAACATACAAAATATTTGCGGCGGATCTTATAGTCGTATGTTTTCATTACTTTTTATTGTAGATCCTTCAAACAACAAAACTAATAGCACACCGAAACCGAACAGCTTACAGCTAAAAAATAATGTAATCTAATATTATAAATGTGAAAGTTTGTGAGGATGTATGTCTGTTACTCTTTCACGCAAAAAACTACTGAACGGATTTTGATGAAACTTTACAGTATTATTCCTTAAATCAGAATAACATATAGGCATTGAGCCTAACTATAGTATAATAGTATTTCAATCCTTATGTTGCAGTTAAAACAAATTTTTAGTTATAACGCGTTTTAGCTAGCTAAAACTAGTTTTCACTAAATGCCTTTGATACCCTCGAATTATGTATTTACTCTAGTGATTCCGCTTCGCTCATTATTTCTACCACATCTAAGAAAAATGTTAACTGTCATGGAAATAATTCGAAGATTTATGATGCATTTACTGTCCGAGAAAGCCAATTTTTCTCCAAACAACCTTATATTATATTCTGTTAGCCTTTTCTTAAATATATTAATGTTAAAATATACGACAACAGTACGTAAATTCAATTAATGCTGTCATGCGTCCCAGACTCAAGTAGATGAAAAATAGTATCAAGATTCTAAAAGAGTAGAGTGAAAGACCTTTTATAATATACAGCGGGCGCGTTCGGTAAAACAAACTACCCTGCGCTCCAATGGGTCGCGGGTTCGAATCCCGCCGTGCCGGGACGACATGTATATGTTTACTGTAAGAATGTCTTCTCCACGTCTGGTCACTTCGGGTATTTAACCGGGGAATATCGAAATTTAAACCGGGTAACGAACCGCCATTCATAGATGGAAAAACCGTGTGAGTTGCACGGAAACAAGTACACACTGCGCGATTCGGTCTCAGTCTATGGATTTCCGAATACTCGAAAAAAAGTATATCGACAGCGCATCACTGACTGATGTTGTGTGGCTCAGCCACCTACCATCAAGTGAACCTCAAGCTCGTCTGTCGATATCTTATATCTAAATTTTTAAACATATTATATACATTATATGGTATGATTAATACAATACTTTTTACTCCTGTACATAATATGTATATTGTATATTATAACAATAATATATTTTTTTGTTGCAGGTGATATCGGCTGTTTCAGTTTTCTTCATCTGCATATCAGTCTTCTGTTTCTGCTTGAAGACCCATCCAGACCTTCGAGTACCAGAGCCGTTTGACATAGAGAACCTCACGATAAATGATACAGCCATTGCTGCGATGTGGGAGGATAACGACCAGCCTCATATAGCGTTCTTCTATATAGAGCTCGTCTGCAATGTGTGGTTTACTATTGAACTGCTTGTTAGATCTGTGGTAAGTCGATATTAATATTTTGGATAACATAAAGTGTTATAGTCATTGACATAGTATTGTTGATCGAAGATTATAGTATACTAGCGACCCGCCCCGGCTTCGCACGGGTCTAGATTTTTTTGACAAAAAAGCAGGGGTTGTATGTATTTTTTAATGCCACATAATAAAAAAATAAAAACAAAAAAAATCGTCCAAAAATAAAAATAAAAATTTTAAGGGTGAACAACCCTTATCACTTAGGGGTATGAAAAATAAATAGTAGCCGATTCTCAGACCTACTGAATACGCATATAAAATTTGGTAAGAATCGGTCGAGCCGTTTCGGAGGAGTATGGCAACGAAAACTGTGACACGAGAATTTTATATATTAGATAGTAGCGGGAATTTTCCCGTGGGGCAAGCAGACACATTTCTGTGTCTGTTTCACTGATCATTTTTCTGTACAGGCAAGTAGATGATTAGCCTTGTGCGCCCTTTTCAAATCTCTGATGATTCCCTGGGATTCGAACCAAGCATCTCAGGTGTTGAACGCATCGCGTTTGCAACTGCGCCACGGAGGCGGTTTGATAGCAAAATCTATACGTAATCATTAATAATAGTGTGTCAGATGAACAAAATATTTACTTGACACAACACCGACTACGGTATGTAATCTATAATTACATTCCTTCCAGTGAGGTCGAAAGTAAATAAAGTATTTAAAGTTTCGAAACCGATTAAGAACCGGTAATTAACGGTTACGATTTTAAACCGGTGCACCGGTTGCATCGTAACCGCTCTTCTGCTGTTTTTTGGAGTAAAGCGATTTCGGATATTTGTATTTAAACGATTGCTGCGATTAAATATCTTGGATAACTCAGTCATATATATTATACTAGCGACTCGCCCCGGCTTCGCACGGGTCAAGATTTTTTGACAAAAAAAGCCGGGGTTGTATGTATTTTTTAATGCCACATTATAAAAAAATAGAAATTAAAAAAATTGTCTAAAAAGTAAAAAAAAAATTTAGGGATGGACTACCCCTAACATTTAGGGGGATGAAAAATAGATGTTGGCCGATTCTCATAGATACCGGATAAGCACAAAAAATTTCATCAAAATCGGTCAAGCCGTTTCGAAGGAGTATGGCAATGAAAACTGTGACACGAGAATTTTATGCTTATCATAATAATGTCAAACTAATTCAATTTTTAAATCGCTAAATCAGATTTTAAAAAACCTGTGCTCACCAACAGTAGGCTCAGCCACAGCGCATCTCAAGGAAACATCCTTTTACTATTTTTACTGCATCCCGATCGGTAATATGCTTTTCACGGTATTTTCACTTACGTTACCCAATGTGCCAACTAGCCCGTGGTAGGATCTAGGAGTTAACATTAACACAAACAAGCATCGAAAACGATACCAAAACCGGTTCTTAATTCCATCTTGTTAAAATTTCCATTAGAAAACTGTAATTTACACATTGGAGTCGTGTTTTTTGTTCCGATCTCAAATTCCTTGTATACAAGTACACTTGCGTTGTCAATGTGTTCGAGAAATCCGATTCCAATTTGTCCTCGCAAGTAGGGTTCGAGTGTCAACAGCTCGTACGTGAGTAGCCTCGTAACAAACTCGATGGAGACGTTATTCAGCGAGAATAGAACATCTTAATCCATTTCACGAAATAAATTTCGACTCATTTGTACTTTAGCTTTTTAAACAATTGTTAATTTACTTCAGAAAATGTTTTTTAAGGTCAAAGTAATTAGTTATGCCTTTTCATTTTCGTTTTATTATTTCTAGTACCTTTTAAGTGAAAGTACTTTTACGGAATTAAAAATTATTTATTCAGCCTAACCTTGACCACGATTGTTGAAAAGTACTCGAAATGTCTTATAAATAATATTATATCGCGTTATATTCGTTATATAATAAATCGCGTTTTAATTGGGTAAATCATGTGATACTCGCGTTAATAAAATATAGTATTATCTCTACTATTTTTGGACGATAGAAACTTTCGATGGTAGGTGATTCTGATGCGCTGTCGACTTATTTTTATATATGTACAATAATAAATAAACTACAGATGAAATCTGTTCTTTATGGATTTTCCGCCCGGGTAACGGAGTACGTTACCCGGGCGGAATTTCTAAAATTTTGTGTGTATTACTAGCGACCCGCCCAGGTTTTGCTCGTATAATATAGCGTATTATGCCTACATGTCTTATGGTAAGGTCGCGTTAATATTTTGCGATAACTCCTAACTTAGGAGTCCTAAGATATTCATTTAAAACAAGATAATAATAATGTTCATTAAAAGCTTAAGCTAACTATATTTACCGTTATATTTCAGCTAATTTACACAAAAGCTTGACAAATTATATAGCTAAACCTTCCTTTTGAATCACTCAATCTACTGGTGAAAACTGATTGAAAATCCGTTCAGTAGTTTTTGAGTTTATCACGAAAAGACAGACAGACAGACAGACGCAGTGGAGGACTTTGTTTCATAATATGTAGTGATTACGCGTATTTACTGTGAGAAGTGGTAAATTGTAAGGAAAACACGCTTTCATATCAAGTGGGAATCGAACCTACATTCCTTAAAAAGCTCGAGCTCCTTTGATACAACAAGTTCAAAGGAGTGTTTATTTCAATAGCTTTAAAAAAATCCAAAGCAATAAAAATATTGGGTTTTAAAACTGGAAACATTTTGTTGGTTTCTGTTTACGCCAGTTGCTATTGTCACGAGGCCCTTTGTCGGTTGTTTTTAACAGAGTACCCTCAAACGTAGACTAGTGGCTGTTATGCACTTAAATACGGCTTTTGTTTCTTGAAAAAAGTGAAAACAGTTTAGGAAACACCTTTCTAAATTGTGGCTATTTTGTTCTCTTATTTTTAATATACCTAATATATTTATTAGAAAAAATGAAGAGGTTAACTTTTTTTTATGTCAGATATCGACAGACGAGCATGAGGCTCACTTGATGGTAGGTGACTGCTCAGCCACAGAATATCCATTTTAACAGAATATTGTTTAAATTATTTATCCCGACGTTTCGGATGCAATTGTATTAAACAATATAAATCGCGTTTTAATCCTATACCTCAGCCACAGAACATCAGACAACGATGCGCTGTCGACCTAATTTTTACCTCGAGCATTCGGAAATCCATAGACTGAAACCGAAACGCGCAATGTGCATTTCACGGTTTTTCCATCTATGAGCGATGGTTCGTTACCCGTTCGTAATTTCGATATTCCTCCCACCCGATCAATGCCCGAAGTTACCAGACGTGGGGAAAAAATGTTTACAGAAAATTATAAACATGTCGTCTCGGTGGGATTCGAACCCACGACGATGCGCACGGCAGGTGCCTGCATTTAAATAAAATACTGTATACCGGATTAAAACGCAATTTATTATTTATATTGTTTAAATTATTTTAATCCGCTATACAGTATTTTATTTAAATGTGTGATACTCGCGTTAATATAAGACAATATTAGGTGCCTGCATGTTTGAAATATTACAGATTTTTAATCTCAGTGTCAGCTGAATCCCTTACACTGAATGTAACACGTATCTTTATGCATACCTGATCCGTTGGCAACTCTCCAATACTTTGGTAAAAAGGCAATCTTTAAAAACCACTTATATTTGGCCAGCAGCCCGTTCGGTAAGTTTTAATGAAGTGTTTACAATTTAATCGACTGAAATTATTGATGCAGACATTATTTTATCTATACTAATACTAGCTGACCCGGCAAACGTTGATTTGCCATGTAAATAATCTCTAAAAAGGTGGGTTGGTGATAAAAAAGTAAAAATTTAGGGTTGTATTTAATGCCACATTATAAAAAATAAAAACAAAAAAATTCGTCCAAAAATTAAAAAAAAATTTGAAGGGTGAACAACCCTTATCACTTAGGGTTGTGAAAAATAGATAGTAGCCGATTCTCAGACCCACTGAATACGCATTGAAAATTTGGTAAAAATCGGTAAAGCCGTTTCGGAGGAGTACCTACGGTAACTAATAATTGTGACATGGAAATTTTATATATTAGATTATAAAGAGGAATTGCTTAGTTAAAATTTTAAAGGTAAATTTGGTAACTGTGAGTCATACAGAAAATAGACATATTATGTCATTGCCGACTTTTTTAGGAATTTTTAAGTAATACATTATTTGAAATTCTCTAAACTACAGTGAAAACAGTAACAGAGTCTGTTCTAGGGTTAAGAAGAAGTAAAGAGAAGAACAGACATACATATTTACTTACATATCGTCTTTGCTTATTTTTATTATATACTGGCCACTGGGTGTCATTAAATAAAAAGGCTTATAATGACTTAAAATAAAATTGAAAATAGCTCTATAATAGAGGTTTCTTTTAGAAAATATTTTCCAAAAGAAAATCTCAATTTCTCACATGAAAAGTAATAGAACAAAACCCACTTGAATTTGGAATTATAATTTAGCTCCTATATATTTAGACTCGAAAAGGATCCATAGATGTATATTGTATATTATGTTAGACCCCCAGAAACTTTGATATATTCGAAAGTCAAAAACGTTCCATTTTTAAACTGCAATATTTGCATTTTTAATCCGAAATATTCCTTTCACATTAAACTTTAAACGCTTTCAACTGCCATTTTAAATATATTGAAAGAGCTTTAAAATATTCCTCTTCGGTGAACTTTAAATATCGCAGTAACGTAGGTATACGGCTATAATTAACGATGGACATTATGAATAACTATTTATATATATATATATACATATATATATACATATAATAAAAGAGTAGGATCGTAATTACGCTTCACTAAATATTTTTACCAGAAATTAAGAGGGGTGATAAAAGAAGGGTAGCAGAATGCATAAATGCAATTTTTAAGATTCTTGTCTGTCTGTCTGTCTGTCCGTCTGTCTGTCTGTCCGTCTGTCTGTCTGTCTGTCTGTTTGTTCACGCTAATCTCCGAAGATACTGAACGGATTTTCATGCAATTTACACAAATATATTAAGTAAAGCCCGGGGCAACATATAGGCTTTGTTTTATCGAAATCGGTTCTCGGAAAGAAAAGTTATCATCATTTAAAAATAATTTTAAAGGCACCATATCACCAAATTGCAATGCAAACTGACTCGCGTTGAACTTTTTCGAATTGTCAGATGTCAATCACAGTTTGATATGTAAATGAAATATGTACTTTGATTATTTCGCCATTTCCGATATATGTAATCGTAGAATAGTGGATATGCAGGGCCATTGCGTAACTTCATATGCGAGTTCGAATCTGAAGTTGGACGGAAATATTTTTTTTTGTATTTATTTTTTTTTTTTTTTAAAGAACTATATTATAAAAAATAGAAAATGTATTATTGAAATATTATATGAAAAATTATTTCTTATGAGATCGTTTATTTCACCTTTTCATCCATCCTTTCTCTACAGAATTACGATTATTCGACATTGCTTTTATTGCTTCTTAAGGACTGTCTTCGTATCTTAGAGGTTTCCGCATTTAGCACCGGAAACCCGAGTAGGAATCCCGGGAAAAGGGAATTTAAAAAAAATGTCTCAAAATGAAAATGATCAATTAAATGAAATAAATATCGAGGTGGATACAGTATATTCACCACTAATTAAATTTATAAAAAAAATAAGTAAATTTCTTTAAAGTCAGGTTCATTTTTTCAATAATGGTATTTCTATTGAATTTCAAATCATACTTCGAACCCCAATCTCAACCACCATTAAACGTGTCGATAATATGATGCAAAATCAACCGTCAGTGACTAATTTGATAGCTCTTTCCCAAAAGAAATCACCAAGTACAGAGGAGGAGGATATGTCATTTGAAGAAAGCTTGCTCAAAAGCAAACCCCACGCGAACGAAGTCGCGGGCATCAGCTAGTTATGAATAATTAATGTGGTGTGTTTTGAGGTGTAAACGATGAAGTATGTGGGTTTGAGATTGCAAAAATAATCGCTGTTTATTTGGTCCTTCGATATTTATTTTTTAAATTAGGGTTTTTTAATGATTCTGTTTTATCTAATTATTTAATCTATATAATATCATGATACGCCGATGTACACGTATAACTCCCGAACGATTGCACCAAATTGGAAAGTTAGTTTTTCTTGTGTTAGGTATAAGGTTTTTAAAATCAATCGTACGGAAAAGTTAAGTATTACTTAAAAACATATGCATTTATGCATTATATGCATTTACGGAATATGTTAATATTATAGTTATGATATGTCTTAATTTCAACTTAATATTATATTTAATAGTTTTATTTCTTTTGATATGATACTAATGAGCAATACATAGATTGGTTTATCTTAATATTGTATGAAGAGTTTTTTCTTGTAAAACTTTTGTTTTGAATATTAAGTTAATATTCGCATGCTATAACTTTAACTATTTTAAAATTTAATTCTTCTTATTTTATACATATCTCAAACATCTTGCTTGTTGAGCAAAATGTTGCACCTTTGTGATATTACTCAATAAACCAGTACACAATCAGCCGCCACGGCAAGTACTCGTTTTTTTATTTAAATCATCTTATTTTATATCTATCAATGCGGAATTTTCACCTCAGACCCGCGTACAGCGCCTTCGCTGGCGAAGTCTAGGACCCTTGTTCCACGCATCCCTCACACGGGTGAGCTACCGTCCAGCCCTTCAGGCTCCCTCCCCTCCTACGGCAGCCTAAGCCGAGGTACGTGTCTCGCAGGAGATGCCCTTAGGCGTGTCGTAGCAAACCCCCTAATTTCAAGGCTGAGCCACAGTGCTCGCCACTTTTGTACGTATTAAGCTGTAAAGGCCAATATGGCCAACAGTGAGATTCCAAACAAAGAAATATCTATCAATCAAATATCATTTTGTACAGCAACAGCAATAGGGTGTTTAAATAAAATAGTTTTGGATGCTTTTCAGCAACCGTGATCGCGGGGAGACATCGGGATAAATAATTTAAACAATATAAATAATAAATCGAGTTTTAATCCGGTATATAGTATTTTATTTAAATGTGTGATACTCGCGTTAATGAAAGACAATAGCGATAGGTTTAAAGCAAAGGTATCAGGGTAGACTTGGTTATTTCATTTAAACATTGGAGACGTTGAAAAGGTCTCGGTGCGGTGTGACTAGAATCCTAATGAATCCTGGTTAAGGGAATCTAAGTGAAAAACAAGTGTTACAAGATCCCCTGGACAACCTTTAATTAACGTCTCATTTCTGTTTTATAGTTTGAAATGCTTGTTGATATAATAATAATACAACCCTTATTTTTTTCATTTATTTAACCCCATTAGCAACACCCATTTCGCCAAACAATAATAGGATTGCTAATTGAATCAAATTGTTTTTTTATTTAGCCACTATAAAACTACACTCATCTTTCAAACTTTTTAATTAACTTACATTAATTAATACGTTAACTAATAAATTAATTGAAAATTTAAAAAACCATCAAAAACTGTATTTAGTGATGTGGCAAAAAAAGATTTTTGATTATAATGAAAATAATGATAAAATGGCAGAATGATTGATGGAGACGAGATGTGCGACTACCGTCTACCACGTTCCGATTCAAGAGTAGCGTATTTTACCATCCGTTTAGAATGTCAAATGTGTTAAATGTTGACGAATGAATACTTGGATACGCAACAGTTATATTTTATTATAATTTATATATTATATACTTACTTATAATACAATGGAGAAATAAGATAGGATTACACGAATAATTAATTATACGAACGTGAATTCCCATATTAAAAATAAAAAATAATATTATGTTTGTGAACTCAAAACCAACAAAGTTTAAATTAAGTAAATTCGCAAGCATTTCCTCAAAGCTTTCATATTCTTGTGTGAAATTCGCTGAAATAACACTTCGCAAGAACGTCGGGTAATGATATGATAGCCATGTTTGTTTTAAGCGAATTTCGTTTATTTGCACATGATATTTGTTTAATAGTTAAAAATAAAAGCCTTTTTAGTATGCTCTAATTTTTCGTAATTTATGTCTATGAAGAAAAAGTATTTTGAGAAACTTGTTCTCGTTTTCACTTCAAAGAGGTCTTTGCATAAGTGCATTCCTTCATCCTCTAGTGGGACATGGGACAGACTCATTTCTGTGTCTGATCACTGATCATTTTTCTTTACAGGAAGGTGATCAGTCTTCTATGCTCTGTCCGACTAAAACATTTTTTTTAATTCTTGTTTCCCCGAGATTCGAACTGAGGACCTCTGCTGTAATACGCACCGCGCTTACCACTTAGACACGGAGTCGGTCGAATTGAGTGACATTTCTTTGAAAACAAACACATTATGCTTTTATCTGGGGGCACGGTAGTGCCCCCGCCAAGTCGAGCAAAAAGCGGCACGGCCGTACTATCCTTTTCTCGAAGTAGTTCGGGCCATTTTCGACCCCCTATAACTTCGTTGTGGATAAAACTAGAATCCTGAATTTTCTGTCACTAAGCAGGCTTTGTATAAACTCGGTATATTTCAAATATCATTCTGTTTGAACCAGTAGTTTAAGAATTATAACTAGTCAAAGTTTGATAATTTGTCACTCACTCACTCACTCACTGACTGACCGATCATCAAAACTCTAAGGCACTTCTAGCAGACATAGAAACTTGAAATTTAGAATACAATTAGTGTTTAGTCTATAAATCAAGGAAAAACTACAATATTTTGAAATTTCGGTCCAGTTTTCTAGATATACAATTTTTTTTTGTATTTTTGTATGTAATGAATAACTTAAAAACTACTGGACCGATTTTAAAATTCTTTTACCGTTAGAAAGCTACATTATCACTGAGTAACATAAGGTATTCATTACTAGAAAAAAATAGAGATCCTTAGAAATCCCTACTAAAAACAACCCAAGGTGTAAAAAAAATTGCCATAAAATGTCTTTCATCGCATGTGCTGCGGAAAGTATTGATGATAGAACAAAAAAACGTTCTACAATATTATAGAACATATCAAAATCTACAAAAAACTTCACGAGACCATATGTCCAACAATTGTAGTTATGTCAATATAACTACTTTTTTACATTAAAAAGTTGATAAAAATGCCGATCAAAATCAGACTGTTAACATCCATAGCTTTGTATTAATTCTTATCCAAATAAACTAAAAAAAGGACTATCTACAAAAAGAAATGAGATGCCATCAAAAACATAAATTGTAAAAAAAGCCAAGTCTTGCAACTCAGTTCTTCTATCGCAAAAAGTTGTGAGATCCATATAATACCAAGTCGGTCAATTTATTCAGTCTCTACTGAAGGATCCTTCTGTCTTAAGTAATTACATAATAAGCTAACCTTACAATATCTTATAGTGATCATATCAATGCCAATATTAAAAATATTTGATGTTTAAAATAAATAGATTGACTTGGCAATCGCACTAAACAATCTAATTTAATATAATATATATGTATTACTTATGAGATATATTATGTTTTTAATAAAATAAAAAAAGATACATTGTGATTTCATGCGATAGCCGAGCCAATCTATTTATTTTAAACATCAAAGATTTTTAATATTGGCATTGATATGATCACTATAAGATATTGTAATGTTAGCTTATTATGTAATTACTTAAGACAGAAGGATCCTTCAGTAGAGACTGAATAAATTGACCGACTTGGTATTATATGGATCTCACAACTTTTTGCGATAGAAGAACTGAGTTGCAAGACTTGGCTTTTTTTACAATTTATGTTTTTGATGGCATACACATTTCCTTTTTCAAAAACGTCGTAAATTGAAATAATTAAAAATATGTTTGACACACATGACAAAGTACTACATGTGATGTGTCTTTTAGTATAAATGTAAAATGAAGGGAGGGCGCCCTTAGGATAAGGATTTTAATTATATTAAATATCCAAATGAAACCACTGACTTCAAAGTCCTATATTGAAAAATAAAAAATTATGTCACATATCGACAGACGAGCACGAGATTCACTTGATGGTAGGTGATACCTCAGAACATCAGTCAATGATGCGCTGTCGAGCTAATTTTTACTTCATTCAGAAATCCATAGATTGAAACCGACACGCGCAATATGTACTTTCACGGTTTTTCTATCTATTATGCTTTGCATTTTATTTTTGTTTTCAAAATGATATGACAGACTAACAGTGGGTATTGCCTGAAGGCAAGCCGGGCTTGGCCGAAGGTTGCTCTTATAACAGGAACTAAAGTTCAATCAAATACACATCAACAATGAAAGCCTCATAAGAGCGAATAAATAACCTTGACACATTCCAACTATTCATTTCAAAGCTTTTTAATTTGCATGTGTACAATTAGAGGCATTCATTTGGTTTTCAAAGCCACAATACTGAAATATGAATAATTTATGTGCCCCTCTCAACAATTAATGGAAGCTATATTTGATCCCTCTTTATATATTCAAAAGCTGCCGCATAATTCTAGCTGAGAATTACGTGGAAATATATTAATATAATAATAATAATAGATAATGCTTTTATCGAAGGGTGCTACGCTTAAGAAATCGCAACTTTCCGAGAGCGAGATTCTTAAACTTGTAACTTTGACATAATTAAACAAAATTGTTTATTTAGATAGGTAGGTAGGCCATATATTTGATATCGAATTTAATGAAATGGCTATATAGCTCTACACAAAGGTGCTGATCTTATATAAAATTATTGGGACCACCTCTGAAATATCTCCTACCAAAAAAAAAAAAAATCATCCAGCGAAGTCATCGCGCAACAAACATACAAAAAAAGCAACATACAGACGAATTGAAAACCTCCTCCTTTTTGAAGTCGGTTCTACTTCGATTAATGTATTTCAGATATTTAAACAAAAAAAATGTTTCTTTTTTGAATTTGGAATATTCTTATTCGCCACATAAAAGCGGAAGGACATGCATTTGTGGCTTGTACACTAATTTTAAGTATTGTTTTAATATCGTTTCTTTGTCAGAGTCCAGCAATGCTTATTGAGAGAGAGAGATTAAACATTTATTTATACACATAACTTTAACTAAACAATGCTATTTATAAACTTATTAATATTTAATTTAACACTCGACAATAACGAAAAAACGGAGATTGACTCAGAACAAAATTAACAAACTTTGACTAGGCAGCCAAAGCCAACGCTAATTTTACGCCATAACTCAAAGTTACGTCAGGAATATTGAAATTAATAAAATTAAATTATTGAGGGAAGAAGGTGTGCACTTCCTTCAACCTAAATGCTCCATCAGTCGAACCGCTCACTGGCTGGCCCTAAGGTCCCAGTGGTTAATGGTGTATATTGACTCAGTGCTCGGAAACATTTTGATAGTGCTATTCAGGATTATTGACGTCATTGTACTGATTATAGCCTTAAATTGTAGATGTCGCTACAAAATGAAAGATTTTTACCGTTAGTACCGTAAATAGTAATAAAATACATAAAAAAACTTAAAGTAAATAGAGCTAAAAATTAAGGCGAAAAAAAACGCTGTATTGTCGCTCAAAAGGGTGGTGACACAGCGCTGGTTTTCAGTCACTCCCTTATGATTCAAAGAGCATTGATATTTAATTAACTTATATAAAAATCCCACGAATTACGCATAAATTTCATCAAAAATGGTTCATGGTTGTCTTATTAAAAACTTGATAAATATCGCTAACTAATTGCATACTGAGGTATAAATTGCCACACAAAGCCACGCAAGTTGCAATACACGAGCCACTTGTTGCCATTTCTACGTCTCAAGTCGTAAACAACAATACGTTTATATTATTTCACTTATTACTTGTAGACGAAGAAATAGAGAAGTTTTATGTCTTAGCTAAGAGATTGCTACGGCGCTTGAAACCATTTGTTTGAAGGAAATATACGAGTATGTGCAAGATGCAGCGATCCTTTATGGCCTTTGATATGGACTAAGTATACATATTATATTATGTACAATGTAAATACGAGTACATATTTGACGGTTGTAGTTTGTATTTTAAGGGCATATAGCACGTCAAATTCGACTCCAAATAAAGTGTTAATTGAAAAACGGGCTCGTTTGCGCGTTCGGTAGAACACCTGCCGTGCGCATCGATTGGTCGTGGGTTCGAACCTCACCGGGACCACATGTTTATAATTTTCTGTAAGCATGTTTTCCCCACATCTGGTAACTTCGGGCATTGATCGGGTGGGAGGAATATCTAAATTCCGACCGGGGAAAGAACCCCTGTTCGTAGATAGGTATGTTCATTTAATGTCGGTAAGGTATTGACACTCTGTATGTATATCACGGTTTCGAGTAATTTGGACTCGGTCCTTTTGAAGTACGTCCCAGATTTGATCGAGGTACGTTCGCCTTTTTTTCTTTTTTCTGAGGGTTAGACTCCTTAAGTCATATAGTAACAAGACAAAACAAGACAAGTAAGTGGCTTCCTGCAATATTTCATGCACGATATCGCCTTGTTCACTATCCCCCCGCGGTAGTGCAATGTGGGGGAGTGTGGGGTTCTGATCATCTGTGACTCTCTGCTAACCAGAGAGCCTGGTGACCCATACGCATTAAACCCTCTTGACCCCCCCAAAAGTCGCACGCCATAAGTGGGGCTCACGGGATAACATTAGAGGTACGTTCGCCTAGGTCTACTACTTCCACTCGTACCAGCTTCATAAATCTTTTTCATTTCTTTATAATAACTTTTTCTTCTAACTAGCTAAATACATAATAAAATCAAACTAATCTAATCTATTCATCAAATTTTAATAATGTATGTTATTTATTTATTTATCAACGAAATTTCTACGTGGTAATTTAACCTTTCCACAATTACAAATTCCCACGCTCAATGTATGTAATAAATACACGTCAAAGATCGTTCCGAAGTCAATTTATAACTAGATTAATTAATCATGTCTTTTAATTCCTTTATATTTTGTTCTCGGGATTTATTAGGAAAATCGAATGTCGAGGTTTCGGCCAAAGGTTTCGTTCGTTTATTTCGAATTGCGGATTCAACAATCGATCGTATGTTCGCGATTCGACTTGGGAATACCCAACTGTATTTAATATTTATTTAGTATGTCAGTGTTTTATTACTGTGTAATACTGACAAAGTATATTCCACAGCGAAACCTGCCCGCCTAGCATGACCATCAAGATATCTCGCGGACGAGTGAAGACAAACTAAGATATACGGATATCCCGATTTATTTTATCTCGACATCGACAACTTTGATAGACAAGATACTCGATTGATCGACAAATATCACTACTTTCGCCTCCTGCTAGTAAACTTTAACATTTAGTATTCATGTGGGAGTAGACTAGAAATAATATTTTTTTTACCCTAGCTGAGTGACTTCGTTTGCGTGGGCTTCATCTTAAGCTAGCTATTTAAATGAAGATAATAATAAGATGTTCCCGAGATCCAATTTGGATAAGACAAAGTTTTTGATGTTGCCCCAAACTAAACCTAGCCTTAGTATCTTCATAGAGATTAGCGTGAACAGAGAGACATACTACTTTTTGAACCTACATACATATATTGTTCCACTTCTTTAATCCTCTACATATGTGGTGATAATTTTAAATGTAGAGAAGTATTTATTCTACTGTTTTATGTATTACTAGCGATGTACTTTACAAAAAAAAATAGCCTATGTTATTCGCTGATAATGTAGCTTTCTATTGGTGAAAGAATTTTTATAACCGGTCTAGGTCTAGGTATAGTTTTAGAGTCAAATCGTAACAAACAAATATTTTCTCTTTATAATACGAGTATTAGTGTATAGATTATATGAGAAATATTGTCGTCTTTTAACGCGAGTAATCATAATAAAATACTTATACTGCATTACAACGCGAAAATTTTATTTCAATAGTTTTCTTGGTGCAAACATCACATTATATTCGCTGCTTATAATTCTTGGATGTCAATTATTGCGCTTTATATGTGCATTCAATTATTGTACGTACAAGTACAACATGACATCATCTAAATTGCCCTTAATACATAGGACTAAAACTCTATAAGGCATGGAATTTGGTTACACCATACTTTCCACAAGTACAACCCGTGCCAAATGCCTTGCGCAAACACTAAGCTATTGAATCAAATGAATGCTTTTAAAGTAAAAGCCATTAATTCTATCCCGTGTTAATTGAGATCAAAGATAGAGGTTTTTCCTTTTATTTCCTCAATTATCTTAATTAACTTGAATTAAAAACGTCTTCATAAATATCAATTTGCTTATTACTTTATAACTTTTTGTTTTATTCGAATAAAGAGCAAACAGAAAAATACTCTCAGTAATGGGACTTTCTAATCTCTTATTGAGTTACTCGCTGATAACGTAGCTTTCTATTGGTGAAAGAATTTTTAAAATCGGTCGAGTAGTTTTTCAGTTTATGCATAATATACAATATACATATTAATCTTTCCTCCTTATACGTGTAGATATATATTAGCAACACGCCGCGGCTTTACACGGGTGCAATGTAGATGTACTATACTAAACAGAAAACTAATGAATTTTTAAAGTCGGTCAGTAGCTTTTGAGTTTATTCGTTACAAACGTACAAAAATACAAATCTTTCGTTTTTATAATATTAGTGTAGATATATTTTAACAAGTGAGAATTAAGTGACTCTTACCGGGCGCCTCTTTGGCTGAGTGGAAAGCGCGATGCATCACGATGTGCGTGATCGAATCCCGGGCAAATAATATTTAAAAGAAATGTTGAGAAACTCTAGCTTAATTGAAAAATAATACAAAGTGACCTATAAGCAGGTTCAATAACAAAGACCTATCATAATATTAGGTAGTTTAGGTGTTATATATCGCAAAATTATATAAATAATGAGTTATACAAAAAAACTCAATAACTAGCATAAAATTGCGAGGTACATTGCGACAAGTTTAATTAAATGTTCCGTGTGTATTTACAACTTGACATAACTTGCTTGATGAAACTGATATTCTTAATGTTGTAGAATATTAAAGTTAGCCAAGTTAGTTTCATACTCGTCAGTTATTTTAGGGTAATTGTATTTTTTTATAGGTGGCAAACGGGCAGATTCATCTCGCTGGAACAATCTGCCACCACCAATTCGTGAAATAAAAAACCTATCAAGTTTTAAAACCAAGTTAAAATCCCATTTGCTAGCAGAACAAAGTAAATTCTAAATGAATGCCCATCTCCTTTTATATATATAATTATATATATATTATATTTATGTAGTTTTCTTTTTAAATGTCTAGACAAATAAAAATAAGTAAATGAAAGCAGCAGCATGTTACTATAGCAGTGTTATTTTCTTTTCGTTGTTACTTTTTTGCTTTATAATGTGTTATAATTGTGTATTGTATTTTTGTACTTTTTTTTTCTCTTTGTTTGTTGTTAGTTTATTTTTTATGTTTAGTCAGATTTTACGTCTGACATTCCGTGACGTGACTCTTAAGGCAAAGGCTGAAAACCAACGTGGTAAATGTTGTTAAAAATGTTTACCACAATATGTTGAGTCCTTTGCCTTTTCGCTTTCAGTTGCTCAAAAAAAAAAAAAAAAACTGTGTTGTGTATGAAATTATGTATTTTTATGTGTGACAGTGAATAAATGTTTTCTCTCTCTCTCTCTCTCTCTTGATGTAAGTCATCACAGCCGGCATTGTCGGCTTTTAAAATAATAAAGGCTCTTTTCTTAAACCAACGAGGTCATAATCAGAAACACTGAAGGCGGTAATCCATTCTACAGTTTGGTGTTCGTGGAATCAAGTGGAATACAGTTTCACTGGAATATTTTAGCAAACCCATTGCAATTCCACATAAAATTCGCGTGGAGATTTAAAACTAGATCAAATAACTATTTTCTAAATTGAATTAGCATTTATGTTAGAATATATAGAGGATAATTTACGATAAAACTCCAAACGCTCGAACCATCTTGCGCTTGGAAAAGTATTACTGAGCGTTTCATATTACTTATTCGTACCTCAAAGCGGGGGTTTTCGTTTTTCATAAGGTAAGCTGTTACCTCATTTGATCCATCAGTGTATATAAAAATGGATGTTTGTATACGTTGGACCGATGACCAAGGAAATTATTCTGACCGGGTAACGTTCAAAGATGAAAAAACCGTGAAGTGCTTTATGCGCGTTTCGGTTTCAGTCTATGGATTTCCGAATGCTCGAAGTAAACAGTAGGTCGACAGCGTATCATTGACTGATGTTCTGTGGCTGAGGTATCACCTAATATCAAGTGATCCTCATGCTCGTCTGTCGATATCTAACATAAAAAAAATAACCTATATCGCACATTAAAACCAAACCGACACAACAAAAAATGTGTTTTGAGAAATACCTTTTAAAGTTCTCGTAACGCGAACGTGTACGGGTTCTTAATAATCACACTTCGACACAGTCACACTTGCGCCATCTAGCGGCATACAGTTGACATTTTGAAGTTAGTTGCGTCTGCATTTTGAAGACAAACAATAATATCACAAGATCACGTTGACAGTTGAAAATCGTCAGTTTTCGTTTAGAGACAGCTTTGTATTTTCAAAATATATTTTTTCATGGAGAAGGATTTTATGCTATCCGCTTTGTTGTAACATATGTATATACGAGTATATGTATATTTATCTTTCCTGGTATTCTTGCATATCGAAAAAGCGTTGTTTTGTATTCGTATTTGATAAAAAATATTTTGTACAAAACTACAGCAAGTATCAACTCCGTCGAAAATAGATCAATGAAATAAAAATTCAATAACTAACTTTATTATAAATACATACTTACAATATTTACTTATAGATAAACTTACATAATAAGCGACTAAAAATGGTAATCCTGTGTTTCAGGTGAACTAACACTCATATAATTAATAATAATCTAAACCTTTTATATAATTTCAAACGACAAGACTATAAAATATCATTATAACATGGCCGTACTTAAAAAAAACTGACAGCCAAGTCATATAAATGACTAAAATTACACTATGTATTATATAAAACACCTAATCATAAAAAAAAATATATACATTTTTTATCTAGATAATTAGTTATGCCATCAAAAACATAAATTGTAAAAAAAGCCAAGTCTTGCAACTCAGTTCTTCTATCGTAAAAAGTTGTGAGATCCATATAATACCAAGTCGGTCAATTTATTCAGTCTCTACTGAAGGATCCTTCTGTCTTAAGTAATTACATAATAAGCTAACCTAATAACATCTTATAGTGATCATATCAATACCAATATTAAAAATATTTGATGTTTTAAATAAATAGATTGACTCGGCTATCGCATGAAAACACAATGTATCTTTTTGATTTTATTAAAAACACAATGTGTATGACACCTAACACATATTATATTAAATTAGATTATTTAGTGCGATTGCCAAGTCAATCTATTTATTTTAAACATCAAAGATTTTTAATATTGGCATTGATATGATCACTATAAGATATTGTTAGGTTAGCTTATTATGTAATTACTTAAGACAGAAGGATCCTTCAGTAGAGACTGAATAAATTGACCGACTTGGTATTATATGGATCTCACAACTTTTTACGATAGAAGAACTGAGTTGCAAGACTTGGCTTTTTTTACAATTTATGTTTTTGATGGCATCTCATTTCTTTTTGTAGATAGTCCTTTTCTTAGTTAATTTGGATAAGAATTAATACAAAGCTATGGATAACAGTCTGATTTTGTAAAAAGTAGTTATAGTGACAGAACTACAATAGTTGGACATATGGTCTCGTGAAGTTTTTTTAGATTTTGATATGTTCTATAATATTGTAGAACGTTTTTTTGTTCTATCATCAATACTTTCCGCAGCACATGCGATGAAAGACATTTTATGGCTAATTTTTTTACACCTTGGTTTGTTTTTAGTAGGGATTTCTAAGGATCTCGATTTTTTTCTAGTAATAAATTCCCTATGTTACTGTGATAATGTAGCATTCTAACGGTAAAAGAATTTTTAAAATCGGTCCAGTAGTTTTTAAGTTATTCATTACATACAGAAATACAAAAAAAAATTGTATATCTAGAAAACTGGACCGAAATTTCAAAATATTGTAGTTTTTCCTTGATTTATAGACTAAACACTAATTGTATTCTAAATTTCAAGTTTCTATGTCTGCTAGAAGTGCCTTAGAGTTTTGATGATCGGTCAGTCAGTGAGTGAGTGACAAATTATCAAACTTTGACTAGTTATAATTCTTAAACTACTGGTTCAAACAGAATGATATTTGAAATATACCGAGTTTATACAATGCCTGCTTAGTGACTAAAAATTCAGGATTCTAGTTTTATCCACAACGAAGTTATAGGGGGTCGAAAATGGCCCGAACTACTTCGAGAAAAGGATAGTACGGCCGTGCCGCTTTTTGCTCGACTTGGTGGGGGCACTACCGTGCCCCCAGATAGACAGTTCACCACTATCGCACCTGCTGTTTTGTAGCAGTCAGGGTGGTAAATCATAACTGTCTAGAAGGTGACTGTTTACTCTCAGCTTGAAGATATAATTTTCGGGGAAGACAGACGCAAAGAGAGTGCTCTTAATTCACTTAGTGTTGTTCTTTCTAAGTCATACTTTTCTTATATATTTTCTATATCTTCAGAGGACTTACTATGTTGTACAGCATTCTTTGCAACTTCCTTACTATCTACACTAATATTATAAAGAGGAAAGATTTGTTTGTTTGTTACGATTTAACTCAAAAACTACTTGACCGATTTTAAAAATTCTTTCACCAATAGAAAGCGAGTTACATGGGCTTTTGTGTATAGTACATGTATTGTACATTGCACCCGTATGAAGCCGGGGCGTTTTGACAGATCATAACATTGTTTTTTTATTAACATCCGAAACGTCGGGATAAATATTAAAGATAATATTGTCTTTTATTAACGCGAGTATCACACATTTAAATAAAATACTGTATACCGGATTAAAACGCGATTTATTATTTATATTGTTTAAATTATTTATCCCGACGTTTCGGATGCTTTTCAGCAACCGTGGTCGCGGGAGACTGCAGTCTGTTTTAATCCGGTATAAAGTATTTTATTTAAATATTAAAGATATTTTATTTGAAATTCGTATTAAATAAGAGTTATCTTTTTATAAACTCCAGCTAAGAGCGTTGCATCCGGCACAGTTACTGTGCAATTCGATAAACTCGCTCGACGGAGCACAGCTTTGTCCATCTCAAAGAGATTTCAGAACGCCATTAATATCATTTAATAATATTAAGTAGATCTACCCAACTGACTGGTTTCTGGGGAAATACTTTCCCGAAAGCTACTTTTGTAATAAAATGAAATATCTTACAGCTGACACAATCTAAAAGGTACACTACTACACAGATTGGGGTTGATTAGCTATGAACGACTATACTACGTCGTGACGTTAAATATGTATGTAATATAAAAACAATTTCAAGCTTTTAAAGTTTAAAAAATCTAAATTAATTATTTCCCGCTTTCTTAAATGTGATCAAATATAAATCTGAGTTATATATACTCGTATAACAAATTATGTCCCTTTTTCTATTGACTAATTTTCTCCGTTACGCGTTTATCACTGAGCCACCGAGGCAGTCAAGACAAAATATAATTACAAAAATAACCACACGACTTCAGCTACTAAGACCAGAAAACTAACAAAAAATGTTTTTGGTTTTAATTATCGTGATATAATTACGAGTATTGTAACGTGTTTCCAAAAAGCTGTCCTTAATTGGCGAAGCTGTTGCCTGAATCGCAATTACACCGGAGGTTACGTGGATTTACTTCCGCTATCCGCAATATGATAGGCTCTACTTCCGTGTTTGAACACGAAAAACGATTGGACGCTGCGTTTACTGTTTTGAAACATCATTCAATCAAAATATACATGATTGTAATAAAGGACGGTGTGTGCTAGCTGAATAGCTTACCCGTGCCCAGCGCAGGGCGAAATAGTATAATGTTTTATGACGTGACAATCATCGTTATAAATTGTCCAATTAATCAATATGATGAATATATGAAGCCTGTATGTAATTCTATTGTATAAACAATTGTTATTTAAAGTTTCATCAAAATCCTTTCAGTAGTGTGAAAGAGTAACAAACATCCTCATAAAAATTTAGGATTGGGAAGTACAAGTGGTTGAAAATATTTATTATGAAGTTGAAAAGTAATAAATATGAAGAAATCTTCTAAAAACCAATGGAACTCAAAACATGATTGAGTCAAATTTCCTCGATAAAAAAAAACATGAAAATTATCAATTTGTGGAAATTGAAGCTTGTACCAGTGGAAATTAAATAAATACCATTCAAAAATCTTTTCTTTTTCTTAAAAATGAAATAGTTAATTAAAAATGTGAGCATCGATCAGAGCAGTACTGAACAACGTTTATCCAACATCCCCCTCCGAAAAACGAATAATTACACCGTCGTTTTACTTGCCAATTACACGAACTTTTTTATTATAAAAATAGGAAATAAAACTAACATAAAAACCATTTTTTTTTTCAAATAAATATGCAGGAAGCAGTAAAATACAACGAGGATCTTAGCACTGCATAGTGGGGCGAGAGGGGACGAAATCAGTATTTTTAATTGGTGTCGTACATCCCGTCATTTTAGAACTATTCTAATACGTGTATTAAATAATGAAAGCAAGACAAACCAAAACATATGCAAAAAGCCCAGAGCATAACTTGGTTTTCCCTCGTCCTAGCGCTGATTTTCAGTGAAGGTTGTTATTTTGTAATTACATTTATATCTATGCTAATATAATAGAGTTTATATTTTTAACATGCCAAATACGATGGACTATACTACGCATACATTACCCTTTTTAAATATTTGTTTAATAGCTCAGTGGTAGATTTGATAAGCATGGGCCCAAAGGTCCTAGGTCCCGGGGAGAAACAATTCAATCCATAATGAATAACAGAAATTGTACTTTTAAAGACTATTGTTTTGTTTTCTTATGTGGAATTTATTAAAAATAAACAAGTCTTTTGATTACTTTGAAATTCAAATTCAAAATCATTTATTCATTTAGGTAACACAATGTACACTTATGAACATTAGCAAAAAATACATATTAAATGCTTCTTATTTTACATTTACCGCCAGTTCTCAAATCAAGGGCGTAGAACGGACGAGAAGAACTGGCAATAAACTCTTCGCCACTCTTTTTAATCACCAAATTTTTGTTTTACAAAATATTTGTAAGGCGCTGCAACCATTACACCATGTTCGACATGATATCTTTAAGTAATTAACTATAATAAATAATATAAACGAGAAAAAAAACTATCTCAACTAACTAACTCTTTCAGCAGTAAGCATGGTGAAATAAAATTCAAGTCCGACCTGTCACCACAAGTAGCACCCGTTCACGAGTATGACGCATGGCCAGCCATCGGCATTTTTAAAAACTGAATATTAGATACTTTTTAAGTTTCAAACAAAAATGGCTTTGACAATTTTTTAAGTTATATAATTTGAATACATCATTATATTAACTCTGCTGCCATTTAATTACTAATAGAAGCAAAGCCTATTTTATTCATAAAATTGATATAGCCCTCTTCTAAATGACTCTCTATCTTATCGCCCATTGTCTATCGTATTACAAAATTTGTTTATATAAAGCCATTACCGAAACATCTCATTTATATGCAAGCGATTTCGGTCTGACGATCCCTTTATACCGCTAACCTAATCACTCCCTCGTTATCTAAAGCCTTAATGTAGAGAGGCAGCTTTAGGTATGTTTTCGGTCCTTTTTATATTGAAAAGACTCCAAGAGGACCTGCCTTTTCAAAGGAATATATGTCACACTTAGAATATATAGCCAGTTTTTTAAAAGAACAGTCGTTTGACCGCGTTTCATCTAATCATCGTGACAGTGAATAAATGTTTTCTCTCTCTCTCTAATCATAAGTGACCATGTAAGACATGTTTTCGAAGTCTAGTACCAAAGAACACAGAAAAAAGAAATTTAGAAGCACAGGCCCATACCAACTTTTGGCACAGAAAAGTTAGCGTTTTAACCTGTAGAGCGCGCGGCAATGTATCGATGTGCCACACACATCTAAGCTGTCCGCTGACTCTTCCACTCGTGTTGTCTCGCTTGCTCTTACGAGCGAACGGTAATAACGCTCTAAAAGCGACTGGGTGCGAGAGAGTACACGATTGGACCCTAGCAACAGTGTTTTCGTTCACACGGATACTAGCAGCGCCGCGGTGGCTGGGGTAAGAACTACTCTTACCCCAGAGAAACCGTACTAAGCACGCCTGTAAAGCCTCTGCTTCTATGTAAATGTATGTTATTTGGTATTTCTAAAGGGATAGAGAGAAAAGGGAAGGAAACTTTCGAATATTATACGTAGATATATTTATTTCACGACTGTAGTGTTACGCACACTTAGGCCCACATTAGGCCAATTGTTAACTACTTCTGATGCCAATGTTAACTGAACTAATGGAAGAAACATATTGATTTCAACGTGCTTGTTGGGGAAGCACCTTGTGTTCCGATGGGTCTTGGTTTCGAATCCCGCCAAGACCCAAGGTGATTTTTATAATTTTCTGTAAACATATTCTCCTTACGTCTGGTTACTTTGCGTATGTTTGAGGAATATCATCAAGCTACAGTAACCAATATCACTTTCTTACTGTACGTGGTGTTAAACTTCCTGCCAGGTACAGCTTGTATTTTATAAAATAACCTATCGAAACTAACTAAAAACTTCCACTTTAAAATTACTTTCATATTTGCAAATCTCTCGAGTCACGATACTGCAATAACAGTTTCATATAAAATTCAAACAACGCCTTTATCTGGATACTCGCCAGCACAAGAAGAATTCAATGGAATGGGTAAATTGTCTGTGAAAAATAACTGGAAGGAGACATCTGTTCCATTCAATATCGCTACTCTTTTTAACATACGGCACTATGAATAATTCAATAGTAATGAATGTAACATAGTAAATACATATATACTATAGTAACTAGCGACCCGCCCCGGCTTCGCACGTGTCTAGATTTTTGACAAAAAAAGCAGGGGTTGGTAATAGAAGAGTGAAAATATAGGGTTGTATGTATTTTTAATGCCACATTATAAAAAAATAAAAACAAAATTCAAACACAAAACAACACATAAACAAAGTCCAAAAATTAAAAAAAAAACATAAGGGTGAACAACCCTTATCACTTAGGGGTATGAAAAATAGATAGTAGCCGATTCTCAGACCTACTGAATACGCATATAAAAATTGGTAAAAATCGGTAAAGCCGTTTCGGAGGAGTACGGTAATTAACATTGTGACATGGAAATTTTATATTATAAGATAATATTTTTTTAGTAGTGCTAAATACTAAAAAAGTCGTTTACATAAAGAGACCGCCTCCGAGGCGTTGCGATTAGCACCGGATCCTAGGTTCGAATTCCGAGAAAAAAATATTTAAAAAAAAATGTTTTGGACTTTTTAGTCGGATATCCTTATTGCCTGTAAAGCAAAATTATCAGTGAAACAGACACGTCATGTAAATGTGTCTGCCCCATGCCCCGGGGCACTCAGGAATTCACAACAGAATACCTACATGTTTTATAAAAAAAGGAATGACAGACTTAGATAGTCACGAGTAAAATAAAAAAAACATAAGATAAATACATTTTTATTGTATTAACCTTAAGCTATAGAACTTTATTTGATGCTAGCTTAAGAATAATTTTCAAAGAAATTCTTCTTCTTCTTCTTCCAGCCCTGTTAGTGTTATTTGGGGTCGGCGCAGTATGTTTTCTTTTTCCATTCTCTCCTTTCACTCGCCATATCATCAGTCACACCTCTCAAATACATATCATTCTTCACACAGTCAATCCATGTCTTTTTTGGCCTCCCTCTTCCCCTATACCCATCCACTTTCATATTTAAAACTTTTTTAGATTCATGCTCTTCATCTCTCCTTCTTCTCTTCTTCTTTCTCTCTTCTTCTTCTTCTTTCTTAATTTTCTAAGAAATTAATGATATTTAAAAAAAAATCTTGAAATTCTTTATTATAGGGTAAATATTATGGTAATTTTTTTTTTATCAAATTGATATCATAAATATACTGTTCTTTTCACTGTAATCTATTTGTAGCCAGGCCATGATCTCCATTTGGGACTTTTTAAAAAATATCCAATATTTTCAAGACAAAACAGAATTTGTTAAACACTTAGATTAATAATTGGTCTCCGCGCGCTAATACATACCTATATGTCATAAATAGCAAAAATTAAAGGCCTGAAGACTTATTTAATATAGTTTTTTTGCGAAAGAAAAAGAAATCTTTCAACAGAAATAAAAATTTTACCTGAATAGCACGAATAACTTGCGAGAAAATATTTTTATCGCTAATCCGTAATTTGCAATCTCAACTCTTTCTCGGGCCTTAGAGCCCAAGTACGAACAGCTCATTCATTTTTTTGTTTTTCCCAGTAATATTGATAATAATTTTTGTATTTAACTGTGTATACATGAAAATACTGTAGGTACCCGTGTAAAAGTCCGATAAAACCCAAATATAAATAATATTGTCTTTTATTAACGGGAGCTTCACACTATGGTGAAGATGATTTCTTTCTTTCTTAACTTTTCAACATCTGGGACACGGTAATTACAAACTAAAAAACAAGAGGACACTTTACAGCAACCGTGGTCGCGGGAGACTGAAAGATGACAGTTGTCTTATATTTGAAATGTCACAAAGTTGCCATATTTAATTCAATTAAATTCAAAAATAATCTATTAATTTAGGTAACACAATGTACACCTATGAACGTGAATAAAAAATAATTTAAACAATATTAATAATAAATCGCGTTTTAATCCGGTATACAGTATTTTATTTAAATGTGTGATACTCGCGTTAATAAAAGACAATATTAAGAGGACACTGTTAGTCAATACATACATAGTATGTATGTATTGACTAACGGGCGTGATGTATATGTATGTATTACATACATATACATCACGCCTCTTTCCCATTGCGGTAGGCAGAGATCACGGAATTCCATATGCTCCGATCCTTACATACCACTTTCGCTTCTTCCACTTTCATCAATGCTTTCATACACACTCGTCGGTTACGAGTACATTTGACCTGGCCCTTTTGAAGAACTTCCCCGATCTGATCTGTTAGTCAATATTGCCGTAAATTACAGTAAATATCAACTCCGTAGGAATAGATGGCGTTAATATGGCAACTTTGTGATATTTCAAATTAGACAGCTGTCACCTTTCAGTCTGCTGGAACCACGTTTGAAAGCGCTCGAAACGCGCGTCGGGATAAATAATACATCGAGTTTTAATCCGGTATTTTTTTATTTAAAACCCGAATATACCAGAACATAACAATACATTTTTTGTTACAGGTAGCACCAAATATTATAGAATTTATCAAGTCTCCCGTGAACGTCATAGACTTCTTAGCAACATTAAGTTTCTACATGGACGTGGTAGTAGAACTGGCAGTAGTCAGAAGAACCATAGACAAATCGGATATACTAGAGTTTATATCGATTATTAAGATTCTGAGGCTGTTCAAGCTGACGAGACACAGTCCTGGATTGAAGATTCTGGTGCACACCTTCAAGGCATCAGCTAAAGAACTGACTCTGTTGGTGTTTTTTCTTGTTCTTGGAATTGTGATATTTGCAAGTTTAGTGTATTACGCTGAGAAGTCGCAAGTGAGTATTAAATTGTCTTTTATTAACGCGAGTATCACATAAAATTTGTACTGCATTAATACGCGATTTATTATTTATATTATTTATTCCGACGATTCGGATGCTTTTCAGCAACCGTGGTGACGGACAGACTAATGGGTGACATATTTGAAATATCACAAAGTTATATATAGCCATATCAACTAATAAATCGCGTTTTAATCCGGTATAAAGTATTTTATTTAAAAGATTATTAAATTCTACTTTTAGTTTTTAATCTCAATTGATATCAGTTGATTTCGACGGCTCGTTGGCGCGTTCGGTAGAACACCTTCCGTTCGCACCGATGAGTCGTGGGTTCGAATCCCACCCTGGAAAACATGTTTATAGTTTTATGTAAACATGTTTTCTCCACGTCTGGTAACTTCGGGCATTGATCGGGTGGGAGGAATATCAAAATTCCGACCGGGTAAGGAACGAACGAATGCTTTCCGAATGCTCGAAGTAAAATGTAAGTCGACAGCGAATCATTGGCTGATGTTCTGTGGCTGATTACCTACCATCAAGTGAACCTCATGCTCGTCTGTCGATATCTGATAAAAAAAGGATAACATAAGACGTTCAAGATTTTACCGCTAACATTAAAACACCTAAAAATTGTATAACATGTTCATACTTAATCACGAAACTCAAGTTAGAATATCAGTACCTGGCAACGTTTTATCAAATGTCGTGATATTTTTCTTGAGTCTAATTTAGGACAATTTATTTCACGCCACCTGCCCTCGTTAGCTTAATAATATTTCAAATCATCTTATCTTTTGTTATATATTATATTTTATATAACGTAGACTCGCAATTACCGTTTCTTGAGGGCTGCGATGGGTGTTATATGTTAGTTATATATGTATAGCCCAGTTGAGTCTAGTCGAAAAAAGGGCGGAACCTTGCATTAATTCTGGGTAGAAATATAATTGCACCACCTTTTAGGCAGTCTAAATTAAAAATGGCGACCTATGACCCCTGCGTTTGCCGGCATCTTGATTTCAAGCTATTACCATTTTTATTTAATAACTCAGTAATTTTCATCAAAAATAACGAGGACTTAAATTGTTGTACATGCGATTCTCTATATTTTATTTGTTGCGCATTTTCACGTACGATAAATATTTTCGGAATTAAGCGGAAAAAAGGGCTGTCTCGTTAGCAAATAATCTCGGTTATTCACTTCATTATATATATATGTATATATATATATAAAGAAAGAAAATAAAAATTTCTACATTAATTAATGCAAGGTCAAATATACTAACCCAACTGGGCTAATAATATAGTGGGCAAATTTTTCAAGTTATGCATGTCCAAATTCTAAATATAAGGAAGGAAATACTAATAAAACAATTTATAGGAGAGGCTTAGTTGCGTTTTATAAATTATATCATGCCAGTATTATGAACTCCATAAACAAAGTCGCACGCTCACAACACACATATAATCACTGCAGCACCAGTTTACTGGTTTCTTTTTAGGCAATTTTCGTTTAATTATTAAAAAAACAGTTAATCTTTTAGGTTATATTAGGTAATAAATTTTATCGCACTGTCATTTTTGGCGGTAGATTTGACATTGGTGAGGTTCTAAACCAGCGCTATGCCAAGAATATTGACATCAAAGTCGCTATTCAAACAAAATGTTCTTCATATTTAAATGATATTTGTTTGTTTGTATGGAACCTAATAGAATTCTTATTCTTAAATTATGAGGAATAGAGAATCAACTAAAACTGCATTATTGTATTTTTGAAATAGCATTATTCCAGCCAGGAATCGAACCCGTTGATTTTGAAATAACAAAACACATACTCTATTATTACACCAGTCAATAGAGACGCTAATAAGGAACGAATTTAGGGAAATAATGACATGTGGGAAATTTAAGAAAAATGTTTGTTTTTTATATATTGCTTATTCAACGATAATGATAAGAGATTACCACCGTCCATGGACACCAGAGGTTTCATGGATGCGTTGCCGGCCTTTAAAAAATATTTATGTCAACATTAGAATTTTAATGACATATTGAAAGAATATTTCAAATCATACGAGAAGTTAATATTGTCTTTTATTAACGCGAGTATCACACATTTAAATAAAATACTGTATATGCTTTTCAGCAACCGTGGTCTGTCTCCCCGCGACCACGGTTGCTGAAAATCATCCGAAACGTCGGGGTAAATAATTTAAACAATATAAATAATAAATCGCGTTTTAATCCGGTAAACAGTATTTTATTTAAATATACATACGAGAAGTTAATCTCCCTTTCAGTGAAAAGGTAAATATTTTATGAAACATTCAAAATATTATTAATAAACGTAATGGCAGGGAAGATAAGATGAGGAAAAAATACGGACACAATTTCCATAACAAGTATTGGCTGAGTTCCTCCACGTTTTTCTTTAACCGGAAAATCAGAAAATGAACCTCGCCACGAGGTATTAAAGCACCGTGCTCACTGAAAACTCTATTTTCGTTTACTCTTAGCTTTTTTTTTCTTTTTAATTATTTACATGACATGGATACAAGTCCTTACGTCTAATTTTTAATCACTTTAAGCTCTCTCAGAAGTGCTTATCAGTATAATACATAATTTTCTTTAATTTCCCTCTACTAGCCATCTCAGTGCCTACTCAGAGTATTATTTGAAAATATAATCAAATACATTTTCAAAAAGCCGAAAACGCATCTGAAATATTTATATTTACAATCAAGTAACACACCTGCTCGGTTGTCTGCTCTATAAAAAAATTAAATGCATTAAGCCTAATAATCTCATGTGAACTCCCTTTAGGAGTATTTGAGAAGGTTTGTGATGTCACGAAGCATATTACAAGGCATATTGAGGTCAGAATAAAATTCACGTATCACTAGTTTATTTATTAGATTATTCTATGCGAAAAGGGGATGAAAATGTAGAACATAAACACGAGGAGATATGCTTTTTTATATCAGACGCGCCACGGCTTCACACTTCAAAACTTCATATAGTATGTACAAACTTAAATTAAAAAGCAAAAAATAATATTTTAATTACTTCAAAGCATTATTTATTAACATTTATTTTTGGAGTCGATACCACCCAACCGTGTAAATATAGCCTCTGTTACTCGGGGAAGATGCAGCTTTATATTGGTGAAAGAATATTTAAAATCGGTCGAGTAGTTTTTGAGTTAAATCATAACAAACAAACAAATTCCTCTTTATAATATTAGTATAAATGTACACTAATTAATTCCATTTCTTTCAAGGATAATCCAGACAACCAGTTCAAATCTATCCCGCTCGGGTTGTGGTGGGCGATAGTTACCATGACAACGGTGGGTTACGGAGACATGGCCCCTAAAACCTATCTGGGGATGTTCGTTGGGGCCCTGTGCGCGCTGGCTGGGGTCCTGACGATAGCATTGCCCGTGCCTGTCATAGTTTCCAACTTCTCTATGTTCTACTCACACACACAGGTAAGTGGATTTTGTTAATGTCAAATATCGACAGACGAGCATGAAGTTTACTTGATGGTAGGTGATACCTCAGCCACAGAACATCAGTCAATGATGCGCTGTCAACTTACTTTTTACTTCGAGCATTCGGAAATCCATAGACTGAAACCGAAACGTGTAATATGCACTTCACTGTTTTTCCATCCATGAACGGTGGTTCGTTACACGGTCGGAATTTTGATATTCCTCCCACTCGTTCAATGCCCGTAGTTATCAGACGTGGGGAAGACATGTTTACAGAAAATCTAAACATGTCATCTCGGTGGGACTCGAACCTACGACCCATCGATGCGCACAGCAGGTGTTCTAACAAACGCGCCTACGAGTCCGTCAAAAGTAAGTAATTTTCTATATTATATCAATATTGACTAACGGTGTCCTCTTGTTTTTTAGTATGTTTGATTTAGGCTTTTAGATTTTTAATTACTGGATCCCAGGTGTTGGAAAGTCTCAAACCATCTTAGTTTAGAAGTTAGGGTGTTTTTTAATTTCAATAGCCACGCAAACTAGTTTGGGAAAGAATCTACTTTCTTTCGCAAGGATTTTCGGTTGGTCGAAACGAATGTAGTGGTTTGGCATAAATACTATAAAAAGTATTTTATTTAATATGTGTGATACTCGCGTTAATAAGAGACAGTATTACTATCAAACTTTATCCAATAAACCATCTTAATTACCTCTATGATTTTCAAAGGGTTATCTAAGATAAATTTCTAATTAATGAAGCACGCGATCCAATGGACCGGTAACTGAAACGCGAACGAGGCTAATATTGTTTTGGGAAAACCACCCTTATTGTAGGACCATAAAATTTATTTTCCTTTATGATATTATCTACTACAGAGAGTAATAAGTGAGATATTGTTCAAAAGAAAATGAAAATTAATCTTTAATTAATGTTTCAAAAGATTTAAGTTTTCTTCAGGGATAATTATAAAAAATTACATACATATACATACATCACGTCTCTTTCCCATCGGGGTAGGCAGAGATCACGGAATTCCATATGCTCCGATCCTTGCATACTACTATCGTTTCTTCCACTTTCATCAATTACACACTCATCGGTTTCGAGCACTTTTGACCTGGCCCTTTTGAAGAACGTCTCCGATCTGACCGAGGTACGTTCACCTAGGTCGACCACTCTCGATTCTTTCACTCTCACCAACTTCATAAATTATTTTTCGTTTCCCTACTTTCATCCTTTCTACGTGCACAAACCAATTCAAATTTTCCTTTCTTAATTTTCGTCACTACATACTTCACAACACTCTCGAATTTCCTTACTTCTATGATAAATTGTTACTAAAAAATCAAATTTTAAAGCGAAGAAGACAAACTAAAGAAGTAGTCTAATATTTAGCAAGTTTTTTATTTGAAAATATCTTAATATTGTCTTTTATTAACGCGAGTATCACACATTTAAATAAAATACTGTATACCGGATTAAAACGCGATTTATTATTTATATTGTTTAAATTATTTATCCCGACGTTTCGGATGCTTTTCAGCGACCACGGTTGCTGGGAAATAATCTACTTTCTTTCGCAAGGATTTTCGGTTGGTCGAAACGTATGTAGTGGTTTGGCATAAATTATAAATTGCGTTTTAATTCGTTATACAGTATTTTATTTAAGTAAATGAAAATATCTTGAAAAATACACGCGTTTACTCTTTTTTCTTATTTTAATTAAATTACTTACTTAGTAACTAAATTATTATTAAATAACCTAACTAATTAAAGTATACTAACTTACCCACTAATATTAAAAATTTGTTTGTTTCTTTATCTTTATTTTAAACAAAAAACGGTAGAACAAATAAATATTGATTTTTTACATAGTAATTTAGGAGAGTATTTACATGTTTTTTAAACTGGAAGCTAATATTCTAAAATCAATTAGCTTTCAGTTTAAAAAAACATGTATCTTACGCATTATTAGCTGTATTATCCGTATATTAGCCGTATCTAACAAAATATGAACTCCGACCTCAAAAAAGATCAAAAAATAAATAGCGCTCTGCAGTTTCATTATTTTCAGTCAATAGAGTGGCAGACAGAAATTAGGCCCGAATGAAGTGACCTGGTTACGATTATAGATACGAAAAGGTCAGTTCTATCTTTTATTATTTGAATGTTTCGTGTCAGTTATTTTATTTTGGAGTAATTTGGACTACATCGTGGCTATTATTTTGTATTTTATTTCAACCGTTATTGTATGCAAAAAAGGTTTCCTTTGCTTCATTATGCCTGATACTCGATGGAATGAAATTTCCTTTCGGCATCCAAATTTTTGGACCGTTATAACTCCGAACCATATTTTCTATATATTTTTTTATTTTATTCAAATAGGCTAACCAGTCAAGGTTTTCAGTCTGCCCGTGACCACGGTTTCTTAAAAATATCCGAAATGTCAGGATAAATAATAAATCGCGTTTAAATGTTTATACTATTTTATTATATTATGTAACATTACTGGAAACTGGATGTGATATTTTAAATATAAATTTTAAAAATGTCGTAATTATTAAACAAAATTACACAAAACTTTTATAAATTGTTGCCTATGTGTTATTGTGATGTATAAACCATATTACTGTAAAGTTTCATTTAAATCCGTCCCGTAGATTTTGAGTGAAAGAGTAACAAACATCCTTAAAATCATCTCACAAATATTCGCATTAACATATGTACATAATATTAGTAAGATTCTGAAAATGAGTGCCCGATCGATTGCCGCCTACAATATTTCCAACCAATTAGACCTTGGTGGTTTTAAAAAAATAAATATCCTATCTGGACGCAAGCGATACAGGGTCAACCCACAAAATTAAATTTTTTATACCAATCGCTTCCTTATAAGCTGAAGTACATATTTCAAAAGAGATATGTATCATTTAAATCGTTTTAATAGCAAAAATATTGAAAAAACTAGCGAGCACGAAAACCTAAAATGTTTAAAATATTTAATAATAATGCATTAAATTCAATTACTTTGATTGCTACCAAGAAAAACGACATATATTTAGTCTAATAATAATAATTACAAAAAAATCTATTATTTCAGTTATTTTTAAAAGAAATTTTATAAAACCTGATTAAAACTTCAAACTCAATTTTCTCAAAATGGCGACCATGTGGATTGACACTGTATTGCATAACAGCGTCCATCTATACTTATAACTTATATAACATAATAATATTATGAAGAGGAAAGTTTTGTATTATTTATTGTATGTAACAAATACGTTCATTGTGGTATAGGCTATCCAAAAGCTGATTTGAATTAATTAGAAATAATGAATAATTATATTACAAGTGATTAAAGAACCTAAAACTAAAAACCTTAAAATATACCTATACTATAAAACCTAAAATATATTAATAAAAGGGACCCCCTTTAGGTAAGGTTCCGAAGATACTGGCAGCGTTCCCCCTTTGAATGGCAAGACTAATTCTTTGTCCGAGGTAGCTGCCAGCTCTTCGGTCTCCTGTGATGTCGACTAACCTTTTTGCTATTTCCTTAAAAAGCTTTATGGCGCTAGGACCCCACGGACCAAGGGTCTCGACACCGAATGGGACAAAATCATATTCGGAGCCTAGACCCCTAATAATGAATTATAATTTATTACGTTAGCCAAATTAGTACACAAAAGACGTGGGTACTATTAAAATATTCCGTTGTAAGTATGCTACTTTGTAATATAGCAGAATTTTCACTGTAATTAATAAAATTACTTTGGAGTCGTCCGCTTGGAAACGCTTGACAAGTTTTGCGAATTAATTAGTAAAATATTGTGTTTACAAAGGAAAAAAGAGAATACAGGCTATATTATATATCGCGGTTTTGTTTGCAAGTAGGTGCAAGCGGAACGTATTATACGGATACAAAGTTTTCTCCCAATTTTTTTTAACTGGGATTTATTAATACACAGACTGACAGATATCGGTAACATCGATGTATAGGTTAATAATGTTAGTGTAAATAATTATCAAACTATGCTAATTTGCCAACATTTATTTATTTAACACTTTTACATAATAAAACTTAACCTATAGAATAAATTTAAAAAATCAGAAAGTACAGCAAGGCCTTATTTCTCAAAGCAATTTCTTCCAGGGTACCTGGATAGAAAGGAATTGATGCGTGCCCTCCTAGCATGACCATCAGGAGATATCTAGCGGACGAGTGAAGAAGAACTAAGATATAAGATATCACGATATATTATATCTCGATATCGACAACTTTTATAGACAAGATATCTCGATCGACAAATATCTCTTCTTTTGACATTAGAAGTCGAGTTTAAAGACCCGAAAAGTGTTAGACCCGGAAGACAAAGAAATAATTGATTAAACGACATGTAAGTATTATGTAAGATCCGGTGTCTAAAGAGATAATCGATTAAAACACGAGAAAACGGTCGACAAATTTTGTCGTGGTTGTCATGCTAGGCCGGCAACACACATGATACGAACGAAAAAATAACTTTCTCATTGCACAGTCAAGTAAAATGAACAAAAAACAAATGATATTGTCTTTTATTAACGCGAGTATCACACATTTAAATAAAATACTGTATACCGGATTGAAACGCGATTTATTATTTATATTGTATAAATTATTTATATAATAAAAAAAATATATCAACTCCGTAGGAATAGATGGCGTTAATATGTAATGGTTGTAAAACAAAAACTTGGCGATTAAAAAGAGTGGCGGCGAGTTTCTTGCCAGTTCTTCTCGTCCGCTCTACGCCCTTGATTTGTGAACTGGTAGTAAATGTAAAATTAGAAGCATTTAATATGTATTATTTTTTATTGACGTTCATACATTGTGTTACCTTAATTAATAGATTATTTTTTAATTTAATTGAATTAAATATGGCAACTTTGTGACATTTCAAATATCAGACAACTGTCATCTTTCTGTCTCCCCGCGACCACGGTTGCTGAAAAGCATCCGAAACGTCGGGATAAATAATTTAAACAATATAAATAATAAATCGCGTTTTAATCCAGTGTACAGTATTTTATTTAAAAATCAAATGAATAGAGTCTGTAGCCCTTTCATCGCGTAAATACGTTTGCATAAAGTACGGAATGTTAAGTGCTAAGTGTGCTATCACGAAACTTCGCGCAGTTAAGAAGTTCGCTTACATTCATGTGATGAAGGGTAATTGAAATGCGGGCTCTGAATATTATAAGTATATAGGTTAATAAGAAGAAGGGCCTAGCACGACGAATTGTCAGAAAGTATTGTATAGTCAATGAATGAAATGAAATATAACTTTATTGCACACCATAAAAAATCTTTTTTTTTTAATTTTTTTTTTTATGAAGAATAAGTAAACATTTGAACGCAGTCCTGCCTGATGGTAAGCGCGGATGCGATCTAAATGGGAGCATGCTTACTTAGAAGAAGCCTATTCACTCTGGCTTTGAAGACGTCAAGATTATAAGAATCGGGAAAGACAGACCAAAGTAGAGAATTCCATTCCTTGGCGGTTCGGAGAATAAAGGAGGAGGCGTACCATATAAGGATGAAATCCCACTCTGTGTCTGGCAGTCCGATGTCCAAATATAATATAAATAGAAATAACATCTCAAAGCAATAGGCGGCCTTATCGCTTAAAAGCGATTTCTTCCAGGCAACCTGTGCTGACTAAACTGGAATTTTGTCTGATATGGTAACAGTAGGTGGTATACATATAATTTTAACATAAGCATATAGTAGATAATTAGTGAATAGGTACAAGAAAAAAGTAATAAAGTCACAGTGATAAATAATACTTCAAGAGCATAGTTTTGAAAGATTGAAGATTCCATAGGTTGACAGCTTGCATAGTAAATTAATTGTCAATCTGTCAGTTAGACGAGAAATTACTTACATCTGCATCTCCTATCATATCTTCTTCTTACTGCCCTGTTCCCTTTATTTTTGTTTTTATTTGTGGTCGGCGCAGCAGTCTTTTTCCATTCTCTTCTTTCACTAGCCATATCATCAGTCACACCTCTCAAACACATATCATTCTTCACACAGTCAATCCATGTTTTTCCATCTCCTATCATATCATTGATTTTAAATTAATATTGTTTTTTAATGATATATTTTCTTTTTTAGTCTCTTTTCGTATTTACTGGCACTAGAATAGTTACCCAGGCTGACGCTGAAAATCAGCGCTGTAGCCAGTACTGATTTACAGCACAAGCTGAGCATCAGCCTTTTCTTTCGCCACAGAGCATATTTAGTTTATGTTAGGAGTAAGAGTGTAATTATTAAGAATGTAGTTTATATTTATGGCATCGAATAAATAATTCTTATTTCTATCTTTATCATAGAGCGTGTTCTGAGCGTTTTTATCGCATTTAAATCCGACAAAAGTTATTTTATTTAAATATATCATTTAGTTAAACGAAACGCAAATGTCATATTCCGTATTTGTCGAGAACAAACGTGAATGTCAACATTTAAGCTGTAATCATTTAACTCGCTGATATTTACTTTCAACTTTGTAAAACGTACACAAACGGTTTTTCCCCTGAGGTGAAAACCTGAATCATTAACGGCTTGACTAAAAGGGTTGAGTTCTGTGACATTTATAGATAACTAGCAACGCGCCCGGCTTCACACGGGTGCAATGTACTATACACAAAAAAAGCCTATGTTACTCGATAATGTAGCTTTCTATTGGTGAAAGAATTTTTAAAATCGGTTCAGTAGTTTTTGAGTTTATTCATAACATACAAAAGTACAAAAATTCAAAATAAAAATATTTCCTCTTAATAATTAAAAGTATAGACTAGCAGTGGCGGGACCACCTTACAAGTTCAGCTAACCACATTTATAGTAATGCAACCATAAAATGAAAAATAATAATGCTCTTAGCATGATTATATATAACTTATATGATTACGTAATTATATAAGTTATATAAAATAATCACGTATTACGTTAAAGTCGGCAAGCCGGGCTTTTGGGCTTGTATGGTGGTCAAGCCACTGCTAACTAGTAACACGCCCCGGCTTCGAACGGGTGCAATGTAGATGTATAATACACATAAAAATAGGCCTATATTACTCGCTGATAATGTAGCTTTCTATTTGTGAAATAATGTTTAAAATCGATCATTTTTGAGTTAAACTTTAACAAACAAACAAATCTTTTTATTATATTAGTATAGATAAAATTCAATATTTAATTTATCATACGGGATCGTTGACACGTTTTGTTGGTACACAAACCTTGATAGGTCGCTGGGGTTCATGACGGCATTTTTTAATTATTTGTAGTCATGTTTTCCCCACGTCTGATCAATTCTGATATAATTAGTACTAATGAAAACGAATACGTATAACGAATCACCGTTGTTAGTTGGTTGCGCGTTAAGATTTCAGTATATAATATACATATATCTATCGTCCCTTGCCCCAAATGCTCTCATATGAGCAACCAAATGCTGTTCTGATTACTATTGAATTACTAAATACTGGAACAATCAGGAACTTGATTGTATTGCAATCCGACCGAGACCTACCGGATATAGGTATACAGAAATAAACTGAACTTCCATAGTCCTATATTATAGTATTACTTTGATTTTATGTGTAGACAGGCGGATCGTAAAATAATCGCTAAGGCTGTTTATAAATATAGCTCATTTGTAACTTTTAACCTTGTTTAAAGTTAAAAGATTTTTATTAAAACCTACTATGATGAATATAAGTATAAAACTATACTTTTTTTTTGTTTCCTATTTTTTATACATATATGTATAATGTTAATGAGTTGATAATGAGAATGATGTGTTATTTAATAATAGTAATAAAACATTTAACGTATACACAAAAACTATATAGCGTATTGGCGAGCAATATACACAAATATTTTAAGCAAAGCCCGGGGCAACATAAAGGCTTTGCTTTATCGAAATCGGTTGTAGGACAGAAAAGTTATCATCGTTTAAAGATTATTTTACAGACCACCATATCAACAAATTGCAATGCAAACTGACTCGCGTCGAACTTTTTCGATTTATATGTCAGGAACAGTTTGATGTGTAAATGAAATGCCATCAAAAACATAAATTGTAAAAAAAGCCAAGTCTTGCAACTCAGTTCTTCTATCGTAAAAAGTTGTGAGATCCATATAATACCAAGTCGATCAATTTATTCAGTGAAGTCTACTGAAGGATCCTTCTGTCTTAAGTTATTACGTAATTAGCTAACCTAACAACATCTTATAGTGATCATATCAATACCAATATTAAAAATATTTGATGTTTTAAATTTTAAATAAATAGATTGCCTCGGCTATCGCATGAAAACACAATGTATCTTTTTGATTTTATTAAAAACACAATGTGTATCACAACTAACACATATTATATTAAATTAGATTATTTCGATGATTATTTCGCCACTTTCGATATGTATTCGTGGAATAGTGGATATGAATATATCATATGAAGAAACTTTGCTCAAAAGCTCATCTTAAGATGAAGTCCACGCGAACGAAGTCGCGGTCATCAGCTAGTATTTTTTATATTTCGTGAATTCGACTGATATGACAGACAACTCTTACCATTACGTTAGCCTCTAGCTCTTTTGCCTCCTATTCAATAAAAAAACGCGGGACCAATGATTAAATATACTTGGTTAGAATTTTTATAATAATAATAGATAAAATATTTGTTCAAACCTTCAAAAACAAAGAGTTTAAAAGGTTGGAAAATGAAACAAGACGGTTTTAAAATTATGAAGAATATCAAACAGGATGTGCACCAACTGTGAATTGAAATGGGAGAGCTTTATTGGTTTGAAAATAGATTTAAATATTGTAATTGTTTAACAAGTTATACTTTTCGTTTTTTAATAGGTAATTCTTATAAAAATAAAAATTATTTATATATGTAATTATTCATAAACTCAAAAACTACTTGACCGATTTAAAAAAAATCTTTAATCAATATAAAGTTACATTATCAGCGAGTAACAGAGTAATTTTCTTGTTTATAGTACATCTACATCATCCGTGCGAAGCCGGGGTGTATTACTAGTCTTTAATAATTTGGTGGGAATCGGTTTTGGTGAACGGAAATGATTATTTATTGTCTCAACTAATCATTAATATGATGAAAATGTTCCATCTTAAATAAAACATCTTACAAATACGATACAAAATATAGAGTCGCAGAGTTTAATCGTTTCTTAATAGGACAAAGGATTGCTTACCAACTCGGATTTCATAAAAGCCCGCAGTAATTGAAATAAAAATTGAGTTCTCTTTGAAATACGGTTTAACAGTTAAATTCAGATTTCAAAAGGCAACTTAATAGGAACTGAAGAAAGCTTTGCATAATAGTTTTATAAGCTTGTGTTTTATACGAAGTACTAGCCACCCACCCCGGCTTCGCACGGATATAATGTAGATACTGATGTGGTGTCGGTATTATTTGAATATTGTTCATACAAAAATACTTCAATGGCGATTTAAAAATAAGGGCTAATTTTTTTATGTTAGATATCGACAGACGAGCATGAGGTTCATTTTATGGTAGGTGATACCTCAGCCACAGAACATCAGTCAATGATGCGCTGTCGACTTAATTTTGACTTCGAACATTCGGAAATCCATAAACTGAAACCGAAACGCGCAATGTGCACTTCACGGTTTTTCTGATAAGAGAAAGTTTAATTTTATTAAATACCTAAAAAAAATTATGTTTGTCCAAAAAACAAAAATATAAATGTGGTGGACTTAAGGGGATAAAAATAGTTTAAGTCCTATTCTCAAACCTAATGAATATACACACAAAATTTTTATAAGAATTGGTCAAGCCGTTTCCGAGGAGTTTTGTTACAAACACGAGAATTTTATATATTAGATTTCATCGTTATATTACTGTCTAAGAGGAAATACGTGACCCTGTTACTAAGCGTTCTCTATCTGCCCGTCTCTCCGAAATTGAAAGTGCTATATTTTTTGAACCGTAATATCCTGTTGAATTTTTACAAAAGGCATGTTATTATTATAAAGAAGTAGAAGGATTGTTCATATTATATTAAACGAAACATGTTTTTGCAAAGGTTTTTATTTAAGCTTAGTTTCTTTGTAGAATAGAAGGCAAATGTGTTGCAGACTTAACATCGGAACTCCGGTGCTTACCACTAACGGAGTCTAGCCACAGAGGCGGTAGAATACTAAAATATATACATTGTATTAAACTCTTTTTATAAAAGTAAGACATTGTAACGACCAGCCGGCCTAGCATGACAACCGCGATAAAATTTTGTCGACCGTTTTCTCGTGCTTAATCGATTATCTCTTTATTTCTTCCGGGTCTTACATGAAAATTACACTTAAAACTCGACTTTTAATATCAAAAATAGATATATTTATCGATCGTGATATCTTTTCTATGAAAATGTCAATATCGAGATATAATATATCTCCATATCTTACATCTTAGTTTGTCTTCTCTCGTCCGCGACATATCTCGTGGCGGTCATGCTAGGCCGGCTGCGCTGGTTGTAAACAGCCAGCAAAATGCTGCGTTGAGGCCCTTTTTGTGACACTAGTTTGTAAAATGTCTTCCTATGTGTTTTTGTTTGTCACAAATAAATATCATTTCATTTCATATAATATAAATAATAAATCACGTTTTAATCCGGTACATAGTATTTTATTTAAAATAAAATCCTGGTATGAAATATTAATAGTTACCGTAAAACGCCAAAAAAATTGTTGATTTTAAAATACATTTCTCTTATTCAAACATTTTATTTGTAAGCTAGCGTGGCCGCATTGGACAGCGGTCGTTTTGTTTCAAAACTAAATTAATTGGACGAAATTCCACTTGGACTTTTGTTGACTCTAATTAAAGTACTTTTGTATTGGATATTGTGTTGGGTCTGGACAACACGATCGGTATTATTTTTAATTTAAAAGTTGTTCGTCATGAAAAACCTTGTATGACATCATTTTGTACCTATTTTGCCATCAGAATTAAAAAGTGACCAATTAACATTCTAAATTGAGTAATATATATTATTATATAAAAAAATGTGTTAGTATATAACTCAAGAACGGCTACGCCGGTTATAATGATCTCTTATTTGTTGGTATCTATGTCCCGAATAACAGAATAACTATTAGCAAAAATTCAGGAAAAAAAATTATGCAGAATGATCAGCTACAAGCCATCAGTCAATGAAGCGCTGTCGACCTTGTTTTTACTTCGAGCATTCGGAAATACATAGACTGAAATCGAAACGCCCAATATGCACTTCATGGGTTTTCCATCTATGAACAGTGGTTCGTTACCCGGCCGGAATTTCGATATTCCTCCCACCCGATCAATGCCCGAAGTTACCAGAAGTGTGGACATGCTTACAGAAAACTACAAACATGTCGTTCCGGTGGGATTCGAACCCACCACCCATTGATCCGCACAGCAAGTGTTTTACCGAACGCTTTAACGAGCCCATCATATTCTCTGTCTCATCCCAATGGGAAAGTAATGTATATTATATTTTTCTAGTAACTATTTTAAATGAAATTAATTGTTTAATATAATTTATGTATCCAACAAAAGTCCTTAATAAAATTTTGAACGTTATTTTTTAAAATTGTTTATTTGAATTGTATGTTACAGTTTCAATGGGACTTTGATTAAAGAAATAAATTCTAATTTCGTGAATATTTCCATCAAAATTTAACGAATTACGATGTTAAATCGCATGGAAAAGGGTAAAATACCAAGTAAATGATGTATAAAGGAAAATTTGATGAATACCCTCATGGATAATTTAGAAAATTTTGCTTTACAATAGCCAATAGTAAAGTGAACTTATTAAATTATACATTTTAAGTTTTTTTTTATAACAGAGTAGACAATCGAGCAGGTGGGTTACCTGATGGTAAGTAATCACCACGATACGGTGCGACTTAAAAAGTCTCAGATGCGTTGTCGGCCTTAGTTATAATAAAATTATTTATTAAGACAGACGGCAACATAAATATATATAAACAGTAACGGCCTTATTCATAAACGTATTATAAGCTTGATATAGTTAAAATATGTTTTGTCTCGCTCTATCGAATATAAAAATACTACAGAACGAAAGAAACAAAACATATTTTAACTGTATACCTTGCATTATATAAACTTCTCAGCCGATTATTACTATTGTAACCGAGTCTTTGTAAGCTAAACCATTGTTGAAAAGAGTGTCCATGGAGTTTCTTGCCGGTTCTTCTCCATGAGACCCACTTTTTGGAACCGTGCAACTAGACGTTTCATAAGAGCCTGCAAAGGCCTATTTGAAATAAATAACTTTTGATTTTGATTTTGAACTATCAAACTTATAATGGGTTTATGATTAAGGCCGTAAAGGCATTTTTCACCAGTGTAGGATCTGTGAAATGGAATGCTACTCAGAGTTCCTATAACGATTTGGATTACAAAAAGAACTGGATGTGTTCTGAATGTGTAGACTCCCCAAACAGACGTAGTATATCAGCTGGAAGTCAAATATCTTTTTCTACACCGAATTATGTGAATACGCAGCGCGGGAATCGAGTAAAATTTGCATCGTCACCGGTTGATCAGGCTGACGCCTTGATACGAGAAGAACTAATTAATTTGCGGGAAGATATAATTTCTCGTTTGGATAGTCAGGCAAATGCAATAATTAATTTACAAACACAATTTTGTGAGACAAAAAGTTATCTGAACAATATAGTTAAGATAATAAGTTCACTTGAGGAGAAAGTTTGTCATTATGGCAAAACGGCCGCCGAGATTTTATCTGATAAAGAAAGGGACACTCATATTCCTCTTCCGGTTCCTTCCTCAGGTTCCTCATATTCTATAGACAGTGATAAGAACATCTCCAACAGTGTACGGAATATTCAAAATAACAATACAGAGCCAAAACGTATCATTCACAAAAATGATTCTCATAAAATCCCGAACACAAAACAAATTGAGGCCACGAAAATTGCGTCATCTATAGCCTCACAGAACACTCCTGCTATAATTGTAACAGAAGTGCAAAATCTAGATAAAAGTAAAGAAAGCAGGAAATCGACATCGGAATTAGAACAAAATAAAAGGCCAATCCAGAGGCAAAACCACGTCCGGTTAGGCAAGAATACTGAATCATTGGCGATTAAAGGTATTGAGAGGAAGAAATATTTACATGTTTGGCGCTTAAACCCTCAAACTACTCCGGAGGCCTTGACAAGCTACATTGAAAACGTTTGTGGTTCGGATCATTCAATTAAGATTGAAAAAATCAAACACAAAACGAAGCGAGATTACGCGTCGTTTATTATTGGTGTATCGGAACAAAACTTTAATAAATTAAATAACCCCGATATCTGGCCAGTAAATATAGAATTTAACGAATGGGTTTGGTTTCGAAAATCAAACAAGAAAAATACCGCCAACTAGGAAAATACGTATTTTCTATCAAAATGTAAGAGGCCTTAGGACGAAATTATCTGAATTCCGAAATAGTTTACATCTAATGGATTCAGATTTCTATGCAATAACTGAATCAGGATGCAATGAATCCATTCAAGATGCTGAGCTTGTCCCGGTGGGGTTTCAAATATTACGTTGCGACAGAACAGACGGTCGCAAGCAGGGCGGCGCGCTTCTAGTGGCCACACAGCGGTATGAGTTGCGTCGAGTGTGCATCACCTCCGTATGTATTGACAGTTGCGCATTCGAAATTATTTGTGCCACCGTCTATTTAAATAATAATTTTTTGTTTATGTGTTGTGTTCTGTATATTCCACCGAATAGCTCGGAAAATGATTATTTAATTTTATTTAAAATATTAGAAGAATTATGTGTTAAGTATCGAAAAATAATTGTTATTGGAGATTTTAATATGTATTCTTGTCCTGTTAGTATCAATAATTACTATGAATATTTGATAGCTTATTGCGAGTTCACTCAATGTAACCATGTTCCCAATAGCTTAGGTCGTCAATTGGATCTGGTACTGTGTGCGGGGTTCGGCTCGGGCGGCGAGGTGTCGGTGCGCGCGGCGGACGAGGCGCCGGTGCCGGCCGACGCGCACCACCCGCCGCTCGAGGTGAGCTTGCGCACTGCGGCCCGCGCGCCGCTCGACCCCGCCGCCCCCACCGCCCCGCACCACAGCGCTCAGCAATCGTGTTCAGGTACACGCGATTCGAGGCGCAAATGGAATTTCTATAAGGCGGATTTTCAATTATTGTATTCAAAATTGTCTACTATAGATTGGTTTGAATTATATGAAATGAGTGGCTTAGATGATATGTTAAGTTATTTATATAACGTATTAAATAATATTTTGAATGAATGTGTACCCGAAAAAACTAAGAAAAGGGATAGATTCGGTAAATATCAATATCCGGAATGGTACACGAGAGATTTAATAAGAAAGATTAAAACTAAGGCAAATCTCCACAAGAGGTATAAAGAGACAAAATTAATTAGTGATTACGATGCATTCGCTTTATACAGAAAGACGGTAAAGAAAGAGGTAGACGCTGCATATCAACAATACCAAGAAAAAATTCAGTGTCAGTTCTCTGCTGATCCAAAATCCTTCTGGGGATACATAAAATCAAGAAGGGGATCATCAAATAAACAAATTATTATAAAGGATGGTATACCCCTTACGAATGAAGAGAGTGCTTCTCAATTTGCACAATTCTTTAGAAGTGTGTACAACTGCGAACAGCCTCTTCTGGATGTGGGAACGGCGGCGTGCTGCGGGGCGAGCAGCGCGCGCGTGCACCTGGAAGAGCTCACTGTGACAGAAGTGAGGGAAGCTCTGGTGCGCCTCAAACCAAAGCGTTCCGCCGGTCCGGACGGTATACCAGCATTCCTGTTTAAGGATTGTAATAGGGTACTGGCTGAGCCTCTTCAATACATTTTTAACGCCTGCTTGAAATCCAGCACATTTCCTGCTTTATGGAAAACGACGAGAGTTATACCAGTCCCGAAGGGCAAAGCAGGATCAGATGTCAGAGAGTATAGACCGGTGGCTGTCTTATCGACGCCGGCAAAAGTGTTCGAGTCAGCTGTACATCGCAAGCTGTACGCGCAAGTTTCAGCGCAATTTTGCGACTCCCAACACGGATTTCGGCCGGCCCGAAGCACGGCCACTAATCTACTAAATTTGATGACGTATCTGGTCCCAGCAATGGACTCTGGAGCACAGGTAGATGTAGTCTACCTGGATTTCAAAAAAGCATTCGATTCTGTCGACAATGATGTGTTGCTGAGGAAGCTAGCCGATGTTGGTTGCACTCCAAAACTGTTACAGTTCTGGGCTTCTTATATGAGAGATAGACAGCAGTATGTCGACTATAACGGATATGAATCAGAGCCCTACTATACAAGATCCGGAGTAAGCCAAGGCAGTAATCTTGGACCTCTCGAGTTTATCATAATGATAAATGATCTGTCAGAGGTCCTCAGATACAGTAAATGTCTTCTTTTTGCGGATGACCTTAAGATACTGCTCAAAATAACGGAAAAGTCGGATTGCGAGCGCATACAGGATGATCTTTCGAAACTCATGGACTGGAGTAGGGAAAACAAACTAGGCTTTAATGCGGCTAAGTGTAGCGTCTTAAGTTTCACTCGCGCCAGTAAACCTATCCTGTATGATTATAGGATAGGCGAGGAGGCAGTGCAACGGGTGACGCAAATGAAGGATTTGGGTGTTTTCTTTACTTCGGACTTGATGTTCAGAGAGCATATAATTAAAATCTGTAAAAAGGCCTACAGAAATTTAGGATTTGTTTTGAGACACTCTAAAGAGTTTACTAACATCACAACCGTTAAAGTACTTTATGATGCGCTTGTAAGGAGTCATTTAGAGTACAACTCGGGAATTTGGGCTCCTTATGAGGATAAGTACAGGTTGATGTTAGAGCGTGTCCAAAACAAATTCACGAGGTATCTATACTTCAAAGTATATGGAGTGTACCCTTTCTACCCGCTGATGTACCCGACACTATTCGTGCTAGGTATGGTAGGGTACAATGAGTTAGGCGTCCGTAGAGACTTTTTTCTAGCGGCGTATGTCATAAAGCTGTTGCGTGGGAAGGAGCACAACCCGCTTGTTCTGCGCAGCTTGAACCTTTGTGTGCCGGACCAGTACGTGTGGAGGCGTATCCGCCCGCCCCTGCTATCAGTTCTGTTAGCAAGAACCAACTTGTTGGCGAAATCGCCCGTAACTAGAGCCCTTCGCAGGGTAAACGAACTCCACAACAAAGTGGACATTTTCCAAGGTACGTGGAGTGAACTCGCAAGGGCACTGTTATTTGTTATTTGTTTCTGTAAATAGATTTTTGTTTATGTACCTATACCTGTGTAGTAGCTTTAGTTGAATTGATTTTTTAGTATAATGTTAAATTTTAGTATAATGTTGAATTTTTTATTTTTGGCAATTTAGAATGCTTGCTTTTAATTTATATTTTATTAGTATTTTTCTGTACGTCACTGCCGCATTAGGAATACCTGTAATGGCAGTTGACATGTGTTGTAAATAAATAAATAAAAAATAAAATAAATAAAAAAAAATATAGATTTGAAACACTTAGTCGACTAAGAATTATTGCCTATTTTATGCCTAAACCGCTAAATCATATTTGAGATTTAGTACGAATTGTATCCACTTTTAGTACTGAAATGTGAGTAAAGTCAAGGGTTTCAACTAGTTGTGAAAACGCTTAGTATTGCTATATTTATAATTCATAAGAATGTAATCCGCTTAAAATTCGAGCCATTTGGAATAAATCTTGGAAAATACTCGACCGAAGCGTCGTAAACAAAGTGTATTGATGAATTATGTTAAATGCTTGCTGTGTGGTCTAAGTTAGAAATGGAAAAACCGTGAAGTGCACATTGTGCGTTTCGGTTTCATTCTATGGATTTCCGAAAGCTCGAAGTAAAAATTAGGTCGACAGCGCATCATTAACAGGATGTTCTGTGGCTGAGGTATCACCTTCCATCAAGTGAACCTCGTGCTATTGATATTGTGACATAAAAAAAGTGGAAGAAGCGATAGTTGCAAGGATCGGAGCATATGGAATTCAGTGATCTCTGCCTACCCCGATGGGAAAGAGGCATGAGAATCACCTGATGTATGACAGCTCAGCGACAGAGCGCTGTCGACTTATGTTTTGTATTTGGTAATCCATTGAAACCAAAACACATAATTTAAATTTCACGTTACCCGGTTGGAATAACTATCCGTTTAGTGACGTAGGAGAAACATATTTATAGCAAATTATAAAATCTCGCCTCGCCTCATTTATTTAGATGAGTCGCGGATTTGAATGCCCTTTAGCGTTCCTATGCACAGCCATGTTTACATATAACCGGTTCACTAATTTCAATATGTGTACAAAATTCCTTCAAAATGGTTTATCAGTTCCAAAGAAAACGCTGAAGGACTTATTAAGGTTTTGTTATTATAGTATACTATTTCTACTACTTTTGAAAAAGGAAAAGCTTATCTTAGACCACAGTTAATATATTTACAACTCGTTAAGCGGGGAGCGACTCATAAAATTTCATAAGCTTTCAGGAAATGTACTCAGGTTCTAAGTTATTGTTGTTGTCCATAAACAATATCTTAAGGAAATGTAATTTAGTTTATTATTGTTTGTTATTTTATTTACTCTCTATTTCACAACAGATTACATACACCAAATACTGTGACAGAGCATTGATTTCAAATAGGAAACCAAATTTTGTTTATTTTGTATGACGTGTTTTACATTTTTTGTAATATTTAGGTACTTTGTTGGGGAATAAATTCCGTTTAAATTGAACTTATCGCCATACTGGTTCAAATCAAAGCTTCTTGATATACTTAAACTGCCAAAATTTTTTTTTTTTTCTTTTCTTTATATTGCACTACATACATAGTACACGAGGCTCCACGAAGCTAAATTAGCAGAAAATACCTTAAGGCATACCTTTTACGTCATAACTTATGCCTTTTTTTTTGCAATAAAGAGTTTAAAATAAAATAAAAATTATCTGCTATTAAAATATATTACAAAAAATATTCTTAAAATTTGATGCAGAACTAAATAAAAAAATAGAGATATGTCTCTATATATCCAATTGTAGGTAATTTTTGCTATCTCTATCGCTTCTGTGGCTTAGAGGAGGGTAATGTTTTAGCACCGAAGGTCGCAGCTTTGATCACGGGGATTTTTTTTTTAATTGGACAAGGTATAATAATTCTATTGCCTATAATGAATAATTAACTTGATTAATAATATATACTTATATCTCTACCCCCAACCTTACAAGGAAACTTTGAATTCACTTTTATTGAATTCTAGGTATAAGACAAAAAAAGTTGTTTATGTTGCACTCACAGTATACATTTTAAATAAAAAAGTAAAACCAAAAAAGAGGTTTTTTTTTTGTACCGTCAAGTAGTTCAATTCAATACATATTCTGTGGTTAGTTTCTCTATGAGTCTACGCTAAATATATTTGAATCAAACCGAATGTACTGGGGCAAGGCTAAATTCAATTAAATTCTGTGTGAATAAAATTTCATGGTCCAATTCATTCACGAGAGCGAATTCTATACAGAGCATTCGACGCATAACTAATTTAATTTTATGAATCGAAATTTATTATAATTTAAATTTGTTTTGAACTTATTGATTTCGTAAGTGTTCTATTGAATAGTTTTGAAAATAAATGGACTTTTACCGAAATAAAATACGAATTAATATTTATATTATTTATCCTGACATTTCGAATGTTTTTCAGCAGTTTGTTTGGAAACGGGTAGACTGAAAAGTGACAGCTGTCTGATTTGAAGTTTGAGGTTGCCACACTAACGCCATCTAATGTTACGGAATTAATACATGCTGTAATCTAGACTAATATTATAAAGACGAAAGATTTGTTTGTTTATTATGATTTAACTCAAAAACTACAGGACCAATATTAAAAATTCTTTCACCAATAGAAAATTACATTATCAGCGAGTATCATAGGCTTGTTACTAGTTTTTTATATTATGGCAATATTAGCTAACAATGTACCTACTCTTGTTTGTGAATATGTTTGCCTTGGGGTTTTAGATATTTAAATATTAGATCCCAGGTGTTGGCCATTAAAATTAGAACAGCCAATAACTTTGAGAATTCTGTGGTCACTATTCAAGCCTTAGTTACAAATAAACTATTTCCAGTAAAATGACCACTTGAATTTACTTTCTAGTGGATGCTCGTGATTATTTTTCTACTTTCTTCTATTCTCTTCGTATTGGTATGATAAATAGACATTTACTTTTTTCCTATTATAAATAATTGGACAGGTAGTTCACTTGATGGTAACCGATAACCACCGCCGCTGATCAGCCGTAATACCAGAGGTTTTGAAAATGTGTTGCCGGCCTTTAAGAGATAAATTGGCTCGTTTCTTGATTGTACCCAACTCGTTTCAGTTCAGTATCGGTTGTGGGGAATTTACCTAAATTACTTATAACAGATTATACAAAACGCTCTCGCTCTCGCTATCGCTTATGACATGAACCACCTGCGCCGTAATATATTCGTTTTAAAGTGCTTTCGCGACTTCGCGTCAGGCTGTATTTTATTGCGAGCACTCGTGGTTTAGGCGAATAGCAAATGAACTGAGAATGTTTTCCATCTTGGGACATACATTTAACACGTTTCCTACGCAGGACAGGAGTAGACACATTTTTTTGGTCTGTTTTGCTTATTCAATTTCTCAACAGACAAGTTGTTTAAATAAAAATTTAAGCGACAGGCCTTAAAATATTCCATGCCACACATAATATATTATAAATAATTATAATTTTATTGATAATTAAAACTGAATATGCTCTGAATAATATAGGAAATATAGGAAACTCCAGACCTCGGCGCCCCCCAAATTTGGCGCCCTGGGCCGTCGCCCCATCGCGCGCCCCCCTAACAACGGCACTGGCTCCAATACTACAGAATTTACTACAGATATTAGACATTTAAATCTTTGTACTAGATTTTTTTATTGCTTATTGAAGTCGAGAGAGCACAACGTGCTATACTAAAGGTTAGTGCCAGCCTTCCCTTCCGTTTCCCCACCGCAAACCTCTACAAAGAATGGGATGTCCTCACGGTCAGGCAATCGTTCAAAAAAAAAAAACAAACACAACGGCGAACAACGCAAGAAATTGCCAAAATCTATATTTCAACAGCATCATCTCTAGTTAAAAGACATTTTGTTATTTCCTACTTTCGGCATCTGTCTAGTTAACTGTAGGAGCTCTCATTTCCTATATGGATCTCGGTAAACTTCTTTATTCTCTTCCTAATAAGCGCCATCTATTACTTACATCTATACTCCACCTTAGTCGTAGATCACAGTGTAAATTGCCGACACAAATCACTCTTGGCCAATTTAATCAGGGGCGGAACAAATTGCTAGCAACCTATTAATTTACGACTGTCTTACTTGCATCTCGAAGCACTACAGTTTTCTTATGTATTAAGGTTTAATTTTGCAGTAGAGCGATAAGTATTTGTATTGTGTGCGTGACAAAGCAGTTATTTAGATGGGTCTTGTATTCAATTATCCCGTACTCGTATGAATGACGTGTTGGATAAATCACCTGCGTTTTGACAGGTTCGAATCTCACCGAATTGGTCGTATTATAATTTCTGTTATCATTTTATGTGCACATCTGGTCACTTCAGGCATTAACTAATCGCCTTTTAAATATGGAAGTGAAGTGCATATTACTAGTTTTGGTTATAGATTACCGAAAGCTCGAAGAAAAAAATGTGTGGAAAATTCATACTTTGACGGGCTCGTTGGCGCGTTCGGTAGATCACCTGCCGTGCGCATCGATGGGTTGTGGGTTTGAATCCCACCAGGACCACATGTTTATAATTTTCTGTAGGCATGTTTTCCCCACGTCTGGTAACTTCGGGCATAGATCGGGTGGGAGGAATATCGAAATTCTGACTGCGTAACTAACCACCGTTCATAGATGGAAACCGTGAAGAGAACATTGCGCATTTCGGTTTCAGTCTATGGATTTCCGAATACACGGAGTAAAAAATAGGTCGACAGCGCATCATTGACTGATGTTCTGTGGCTGAGGTGTCACCTACCATCAAGTGAACCTCATGCTTGTCTGTCGATATCTAACATCAAAAAATAATACTTGACTGATATATTCTGTGGTTGAATAATCACCATGTGAACCTTACTCGTTTGTTGATAGCTAATATATATATTTTTTAATAACGAATAATCATTTGAAATATACTCGGTTAGCGCAATCTTAAACATACCAAAAGTACTTACCAATCTAAATATATTTTATCTAAATTATTATTAACATCTTTCGAATAATAAATCAGACTACAGTAAACCGCTTAGAAAATATGAACGCTAGCTTTTCAAACCCAACTTACTTGGCAATTCTGTATTAATATTTCATCAGTTTTATACCAAGTAATTACTTGAAACAGCCGTATTGTACTTGAAGGTTGAAACACTTCTCGCAATGTGAGCGTAGCGAAACGTACACTCTCCAAATATACACCGAAAATACTGAGAATTTTGAAAAGCTATGTCCACATTTACTAGGCACTTCTGTATTTTAACATTCACTTAACAATACATAGTTAGGCACTGATTAAATTGAATTTGAAAAACCGAAATACAATATTAAATTGTAGAAAATCCAGGCGTGTCTTCAACGGGTAACATAATTGGACGCGCAAACCGAGCAGTGAAACCTCTGAAACGCACGCAACGCCACGCTCATAGTTCACTCAGTGAGTGAGGTACTGCGCCGTGCGCCAACATAATTTGAATGTGTGAGCTGACTCACCCTGCGCAGTGAAGCGTGCTGGCGCAATTGCGCGGCGCAGCGCAGTGTTACACATGTCTACTTCAACGGAATTAAACTGGGCAAAAAAGGAAAGCTACGTGGGTAGTTTGCTGAAGTGTGTAGCAATAGGGATAATTAAATTTACTTCAACTTCTTAATTACATAAGAGATTAAATCTAAAATATGTTATGTTGTATTTTTTTTATAAGTTCACATATTAATTTACATTTAAAGAATGTTACAGACTAATGCATGCATTTATACATTTACACATAATATATTAAAACTATGTCAAATAAAAGGTAATAGGAAATAAATTACAGTACACATGTGTACAGTTGGGTCACAAATTACTTATACCTTCTAATTACGTCTATTACTTTAGATGGAAAAAAGTGCATATTGCGCATTTCGGTTTCAGTGTATGAATTTTCGAATGCTCGAAGTCAAAAAGTATGTCGACAGCGCATCATTGGCAATCAATCAATGAACGAATGATTGAAGTCAATGATTGATCGATGTTCTGTGGCTGAGCTATCACCTACCATTAAGTGAACCTCATGCTCGTCTGTCGATATCAAACATAAAAAAGGTTTTTATAATAATTATGGTCAAATATTTGAACAATGTCAAATTCTACACTGTACTTCATTTCCAAACTTTGGGACACTCTGTATGAAGAATTAAATCAAATCAAATCATATTTATATGCGTACATACGATGTATCTTATTAAACACATTGGATCTCTGATTTTGCGCTAAGTGTTATGGTAAATATTAAATTAAATACTAGCTAAACTTATACCTACTAAAAATACATGCAAGTTATTTTACTTAATTCGTTACTTTCGTTCTAAAAAAGTCAGAATCTATTTTTGAGAAGTAATAAAAATGAGATCAGATTTAGTCGGATTTGTATATTGAAACAATAAATTATTTTGATAAGTCGCAAAACTGAGTCAAACTTGAGTAACGTAATGTACAACTTAGTATTTCAACAGATACATACGCAGGTGTGGTACAATTCTTACCTCACCCATGGAAATTTGAGTGCGCCAAAAATATGAAGTCTTGAATTCTACTCGAAATATTCGGTAAAATTTTACTTTTACGGTTCCAGAGTTTCGTACAAATGTTGGTTTTGTAAGATATAATTATATTGTCGACTCGAGGCAATTATTTGTCTGGGAACCATTTGAGATTATTGTGTGATTTTGTGAGCCTACAAAAAGCAGTTGCTTAAAAGTTTTATTATATTATGTTACTTGAAATATGTAAACGTCATAATATTATCAAACAATAAGGCCTGTAAGTACCTTTATTAAAAGTCCCACAACGCATCTGGGATATTTGAATAATGATGATTACTTACATCAGGTAAGCTACCTGTTCCGTTATCTGCTCTATAATAAAAGGAAAATGTACATAGTAGACAAACATACATTTTAATAATATTCTACATGTGTTAGTTGTTAAGTTTCATATAACTCTGGTTGCCAGCCCGGCAGGATTCGAACCAACGATTTGTCAGAAAGTTATGTTAAAGAAGTCAGTTCTTTAAATGAAACTGTTTTTATCTTATGAAAATCTTCACTAACATTGGGACGAAATATAAATAAAGCAAAACAAACTTATTTATGTTTTAATAAACGCGCAAATAAAATGTAATGACGCCATAAAAGTTTTCCTGGAGGTAAATAAATTCTTGAATTTCTCCTGTCTTGTTTTTTGCTAGAAAACTGGCAACATTGCGTTCAAAGTTCTAAATTAATAATGTTGTCACTTAACGTAATTTGTTGAGTTAGTTTGTTTTAGATTAAATTGTATTTTACTTTTGATTAAATCTAGAAGAATTCGAAAAGCAATTAGAAAAGTTAATTTTCTTCCTACGTATATTCTTTGTATTTACAAAGTATATAATAAATAATCAGTAAAAAATAAATAAATAGATTTTTTTTTATCTTTATTTGCACAAAAGAGGTATAATTACGAGATCATAATTATAATTATATACTGATTCTTCTGATTGTCATTTTTTAGCGAAATTGATTTATGGATGGATTTTTTTCTGTTTCAATTTTAATCTTCTGTTCCCTATAACGTCCGCAGTATTCACAGTTATGGTTCATGTATTTTTCAGGCCATCCAGGTCATTGACCACACAGACCTAGTGGCCCTTCGAGTTAGTGTAACTAATCCGGCCACAAGTTATAAGTACAAATAAGTACCTACTCAATGAGTAATATGGATTAAGAATTGACAATAAATTGACTTGGAACAATCACATTGAACACATAAGAAGCAAACTTATGTCTGTCTCTGGTTCTATTAGAAATTTAGTAGAATGCATTCCGCGAAATTTACGTTACACCATTTACAACACTCTTGTTAAACCACACCTTATGTACCTTATTGAACTTTGGGGAAGTGCTACCAAAACTAGACTAGCTAACCTACAAGTCCGTCAAAATAAAGTCATAAAAATACTCTTCCAATATCATTTTCGAACTTCCACTTCAAAAATCTATAGTGAAACAAAAATTATGACCATACAACAGTTATTCAAATACAAATTCAAATTCAAAAATCATTTATTCATTTAGGTAACACAATGTACACTTATGAACGTCAATAAAAAATACATATTAAATGCTTCTAATTTTACATTTACTGCCAGTTCTCAAATCAAGGGCGTAGAGCGGACGAGAAGAACTGGCAAGAAACTCGCCGCCATTACACCATTTTTGTAAGGAGCTGCAACCATTACACCATGTTCCACATGACATCTTTAAGTATTTAACTATAATAATCGAAAAATATATATATAAACGAAAAAATAAAAATAAATAAAAACAAAGATTTGTCCTCTATCAGCAGAATGTATGGTGAAATATGAGCACTCACTTACATTCTCGTGGGATCGTCGTGGTATACATTTACCACTCATGTCTTTTAATCCGGAAAATTGTTGACAACACATTCATTCCAGTATCACTTTCACACAAGCAAAACACCTCATACAACGACTTACGAGAAGAGCCAGCTTTCTTATCCTACCTAAAACTAGAACGTCCTATGGTAGAAAAACATTAACATATGATAGAGCGCAGCTTTATAATAACATACTTGCACACATTAAAAATGTACACTCATTTAACACATTCAAAACAAAATTAGCAGAATACGTTTTAAAAAATACATAAAATAGACGAATGTGTTAATTGAGTACACACATAAATACAATGACGAAGATAACGAATTAAAATTTTTGTTATGCTTTTTAATGTTCTCATGTAAGTGACTAACTAATGTAAGTCTTTATGAGAATAAATGTCTTTAAATCTAAACCTAACTTCAAATGTATTTCTTGAGGTCTCAGCAAAAATTTTTTTTTTGGCTTGGATGCCGGCGTATAATCTCTCTCGACACAATTCTATGGATTTACGCACTGTTTCCATGGAAAATTTAGCCACTGCTTTCGCTAGAGATTTCATAAGTGACTCAATGTTGGCTTGTCGTTTAGAGCAGGCCATGTCCTCTAAAACTCACCATAATTTGTAGTATAAAGGGTTTAGTTCTAGGCTAGACGAGACCCAGTCTTCAGCTACAGGAACGGTGCTTTCGACTCAGGCGTTCTTGCCTTGTGATCAGAATTGAACACAACGAACGGAACGAAATGAACAAACAAACAACTTCGTATTTTAACTTATTAAGAAAATATTTTTAATTCTGTTTACGATTATACCTACTTACGATCATTGTAATGTCAAACGACAGAAATAATGTCTAAAAACGAACGACGGATCGATCATCAGTTTCATAATAGGTAAATGTACGATCCGTTAGTCGAAAATTCGTATTTTGTTTTGGTAATAGACCTCCAGGTGAGGACTCTCTCGAAAATCCTCGGTACATTTTTAAAGTGATAGCTGAAAGCTTTTACAACACGATCCAAGACGGTCTCTTGATACACTTTGGCTGAAGTTTTCCCTACTTTTTCACATAAATAAAGCTTTGTGATTCCTTGATAATACACCCCCCACTAAACCATCACTGACGCAGGATGATGACCACTATTCCGACCACTTTGGCAGCTTAAAAACTGTGAGCATACAATTTGTCATGTTGCTTGTTGCTCTTCTTCTATTTTTTATCAGTAAAGAGGATATTCTTGTGACTTATACCACTTGAAATAAGGTTAAACGCCTATGAAATTAAGTTTAAAGAATGTATGTAGCTTGTAGTTTCCACCAAATGGCCTCTTAATATCTCGTTATAACTTGTAATTACAAGTTCTTGGGATTGTTATCGTTGTCATTAGGAGTTTCCTTCAAGTTAAGATATAAAGATTAGCTGAACTCCTATTCATATAGCGCAGAAGTTTAATTAACTTGTTTCTTATAAAAAATCTCTATGACTTTTTAAGGTTTTTTTATATATATTTTTTACTAAAGTAATACGCATTGATATCTTCAATATTTTTTTTTTTTTTTAAGGAGATAATTGCTGTGGTATGCGGGATCGGTGTATATGGAAATCTGTGATCTCTGACTATTCGAATATTCAAAAAATTGTAAAAACAATCAATGCAATTAAATACAGAAATTAAATAAAATATCTACAGAGAACTAAAACAACTTAAAAATTTTAATTCAGCGCCATCTATTGACAGGCGCGGTCAAAACTTCCCAAGAAGAGGCGTAGGGTGCTACCCGTGGAACAACCCAGAAGGAAACGCGACACTACCGCCTCCAATCGCCGTGTGAACGCAGTGAAACATCCCGTCGTATTGAAGGACCTTCAGGGACCTAATAAGTTAGGTAAGTTCAAAAATGCTGTATAGAAACACAGATGGCGTTGATTACTCTCGATTGCGTTTTCCTCGGCACATACTATAATATATATTTGTTTTGTAGTTTTTTAACTGTAAATCATATTTAATTTTAAAATTAATTCTTCGATAAACTCCGCAAGAGGGGAAATGCAGACTTCAACGTCTGTGCTCCCTTTGATCTTACTCTCCTTCAAGTCTTTAGGTATATTTTAATAACTACAAGACCCGATTATATTAACTTATGATTTAGTTTGCATAGCCTTGCCTGCCATATTAATATATTTATTTGTTTTTGTGTATTTAAATCCAGAGACTGAATCCAGTAGTACACTTAATTTATCTTTGACATTCATATTTTATATTGCAAGTAGCGAACAAGGGGAACGCTTCTCTCATTTCAATCAAATCTTGTATCACCAATATTGAGCCTATTTGTTAAGTTTTCACTTGATATTTCCTTTAAATGAATAATATCCGACTGATGGATGAGGATATCAGAAAGCGGTACGTTATTAATATTCGATATATAGTAATATATTTTTACAGGTGTAAATGGAATGAACATGATCAGCCTGGCTCTTCAGGGACCATCAACCGTACTCCGACCTCCACATACGGCACCTTTACAAGCTAGGGCTCCTATAGGTAAAAATATGTCCATCGGACCTTAACATTCACCTAATTCCTCTTTTACACCAAGTGATACCAGCAGTGTCATCCATGTCCTTATTGAAATTTATATTGTAGCGTATATTGTACCTACATATAAAACCTACAGACAGACATATTTTTTTTAAGTTTATGATAATATGTGTGGCCAACGTGAGCCTAAAAAGCTAAGGATATTTGTATTAAGGATTATGTTATTACTAAAATATAAAAGAAATTTCTCTAACACTATTCAATACAAAAGATGTTTATATTTAATATTTTCTTTTATAAACGCGAGTATCATACATTTCAATAAAATACTTTAACGGATTAAAACGTGAATTTTTATATTTATCCCGACGTTTCGTATGCTTTTCAGCAAGCGTGGTCACGGGGCAGACTGGAAAGTGAAAGCTGTCTAATTTGAAATATCACACATATGCTGAAAACATAGAGCAACACGGTCCACCGGCGAACCAGATCGCCGGTGGCCCGTGTTGCTCTATGGCTGAAAAGCATACGAAACGTCGGGATAAATAAAATAAATAATAAATCGCGTTTTAATCTGCTATAAAGTATTTTATTTAAATGTTTATATTTATGATTATAGTAGAAGTAATAAACGAGAATCGGCGAATGAATAGTAATAGACATAACACAATAGAATGTTTTCTAAAGCCCCAATTTTCTTTACAGTCGAGAGTCCAATAGTGAACACTCAGTGCGCCGCAATATCCCTGGCTTCACTTCAACCTCCTCTGATGACCGTCCCGCCCCTGCAACCTCGGCCTGCCACCACTGGTTCCCTAGATCTAATGCTACCTTTGCAACCAAAGCTACTACCAGGTTACAATCTCCAATCATCTTTTCTATCCAGCACTCTATCAACAGTCAGACCACCGGATTTAGATAAACTAATAATCAAACGAGATGATTTTAAACCAACAGTTGATATAATTATTGAGAAAGGCGAAGAAAGTATAGTTGTAGATAACAAAATGTGTTGTGATTTAGATAGAAATGTAGAAGATAATGTTGATAGCACGTGTGACGAAATTAATTGTAATGTTATAGATAATAATGAAACTGTAAGTGAACCAAATGATAGTCCTAATAATAATTCCTGTTAAATTCCATTGAAATATTGTTATTAATTAATTCTTATTAAATTTTCAAGGAAAATTACATAGCGATACAGATTTTTAACTAAGTGTACTTTTCAAGTTAGTTGAAACTGATGAAATCGAAATATACAAGACATTGTTACTATTTCAAACTACGAGTATGCATTCGATTATCAATAATAAGTACCTACCATATTTCAAAATGTAACACGGAAAATTGAAAACAACAGACGTAGAATACGTGTTTATTTAACTATCAAATTCAGAAATACTATTTATATAAAAATTTAATATCTTATTAGGAGCTATTTTTGAACTTTTGAACTGGATTTGTAATTATATTTTTCTTTTTTCCATGATATTACGACATCTGTTAAAAAGAAATTGACTCGCGTCTTATAGTATGAAGATAAAATGTATTAAGTCGTTTATGATTACATTCAATGGAAGCATTATATTTGTTAAAATTAAAGAAATATAAGAAAAAAAAGAAATTACGTTTTCAATCTTAGAATACACATATTATTATTTAAATAAAATACTGTATACCGGATTAAAACGCGATTTATTATTTAAATTATTTATCCCGTAGGTAATAGGTCATCTTTCAGTCTCCCGCGACCACGGTTGCTGAAAAGCATCCGAAACGTCGGGATAAATAATTTAAATAATAAATCGCGTTTTAATCCGGTATACAGTATTTTATTTAAATGTGTGATACTCGCGTTAATAAAAGACAATATCATATTATTATTGCTCGGCAAAAAAGCGTCATAATACACGAATCTCTACTTACTACACATGTCCACTTTTGGGTCAAATTAATATTAACAAAAACTTGCATTCGTAATTTTTGCAACTTAAAATCATTAGACTTGTTCCGTTTTTATAGGTAGGTACCTAATATTTGTCCACTATCTAATATTAAGCAAGATTTTGAGCATAACTCAATTTAACCCAAAATTGGACATGTGATTTTAGTATTCAGAGATTCATGTATTATCATGCTTTTTTGCCGAATCTGACGAACTCTTGGCGTAATATGAACAAGGATATTATATAATACATACATAAATGTAAATTTTACAGTCACTTACGAAGCAATTATGATAATCTTGTCCTCAGTAAAATATAAATAACAAGCAATGTGGTTTATTTATATAGAAGCAACAGTCTACCGTGAGGCTCACTTGATAGTAGATGATTCCACAGCCAAAGTCCATTGTCAATGATACGCTGTTGACCTATATTTTACTTTGCCCTATGTTTTTTTAGTATATTTGACTTGGAGTTTATATATAAATAATAAATCGCGTCTTTATCCGTTAGGAAGTATTTTGTTTAAAATTTATATAGATAGTATATTCCAATTATTGCCAATTGTGTATAAATAAACTTGGTTAAAAACTAAGACACCAGTAATATGGAACGTGATTTTTACTATTTTGAAGTAGAAAATAAAAAAATATGTAAAGTCTAAAGTGTCTAATACCTAGTTGCAAGATCACCATTCAAGCCCAAAAGCCCGGCTTGCCGACATAAAAAAAGGAAATAATAATGCCCTTAACTAACATAATGATTGATTAGGAAGTTTGAGAGTAGCGCTAGTGAATGAAAAATTGAAAGGTAATCGTTTGGCTCAGTATGGGTATGTTATGAGAAGAGATGAAAAACATGTATCTAAAAAAGTTTTGAATATGAAAGTGGATGGGAGGCCAAAAAAAAACATGGATTGACTGTTTGAAGAATGATATGTGTTTGAGAGGTGTGACTGATTATATGGCGAGTAAAAGAAAATAATGGAAAAAGAGAACATACTGCGCTGACCCCAAATAAAAAAAAGAGAACAGGACAGGAAGAAGAAGAAGATACGAAATAAATTGTTGTAATTATATACGTTAAATATAAAAACGTAGAACGTTAAGTCGGCAAGCCGGGTTTTTGGGCTTGTATGATGGTACCGCCACTGGTAATATCGCTCCATGCCATACCGTGTTTATAATAGAGTTAAACGTTTTGTCTCAATCTGTAAACCTTATAACAACTAAACAACCGTCTTATTCGATTCGTTATAATAAGAGAGATATTTTTTTTCAGTCAGTATGTAATAAATTTAATTATTTTAGGAGAGGAATGTTAATGGCCGTACTTATTGTTTCAGTATTATTGAATTATCCAAAAGATAAGTAAGTATATTGGTGCCTCACTAAGGTAGGAAGTCTTTTTTTTTAATAAATTAATAGCGACCCCGACAGAGGTTGTCCTGTCAGAATGTTGGCTTCAAAAATGAAAATAAATAGTTCTAGCTTTAATTAAATATGCTATTTTCTCGTCTATATTATATAGATTTGCAGTGAACATCAATTATTACAAATAGGCATGCGTGACGTGAGCTGTCATTTGCGGAAGATGGCGGAGTTCCGAACGTAATTTATTTTAAAATTTTCTGCATTTATTTCTGAAATTTTCCGATATTTTAATAGTTATTCTGTTATTAGGGATATAGCAAGATACAATTGAAAGATTGACGATACGATTTTTTTCTCGCAAGTAGTCGTACTGGAACCCTTGTAGTGTGTCTAATACATGATTTTTCCACCTAAAATACATAGTTTCATAGATCTAAAGATAAATCTATTTTCATTATCATTTATTATTATAACTAGCTCTCTTTATCGAATAATGTTATAATATTTAAACAAAATTAAAAAAAATATCTCTGATATTTTCGCAGCGTATATTAATAAACTATAGAGTATACGCTATTCAGTTTCATTTTTGTTGATAATGAGAGATTACTGAAAATATCCTGAAAACAATTTTGCTACATAAATTTTAATGTCGACCAAAAAGAACTCGAATGAAAACGTATACCAAAAAATAAAACAATCTATGTAAAAGGGTTCCGATCCCAAGAGATATAGAAGTTCTTCCAGCTCAAACCATAAATAAGTAAGTAAATGTGCCAAAAATACTATAAAGTATTCTAGTCAATGGTCTGATACAAATGATTTTAGATAGAAAATGTTTTGTCCCTAAACCACTTGCATCATTTGTGATCAAACCTTTATGTAAAATGTTTTGTATGGTATAATTTTCAAAGCTATGTTCAATAGTTTATTTCGATAAGTTTACCGAGAAGAGTTCGCAATGAACTCGACAGTTAGCGCTGTCGCACATCAAGCCACCGGAGGGGACTAGATCCGACCACCAGTTGATGAAAGCAGGCACTAATTGCATACAGAGAGAAGCCGGTGAATGTGGCCGTATGTATGCACGAAAAGCGAGCGAGCGTTATGGCTTAGTCACGGCCAATCGAGCGCTCAGTGTGCGCCGATGGCATATAACATGTATGAAATATCGTGTACCCCATTTTGTGGCAGCCACCGGTGGCCTATCGTGCGGCAACGGTTAGCCATAATTACGTATGTATGGTTCACTTACAATTCGTATGTATAAATACATATAGTTTCAGTATGTATTGATTGTTAATACAATTTCCTATAAAATAGAATTGATTTGTCTAGTTTGTATGAATCAGTATTCAACAGATACTATTTTTTTTGTTAAAATTTCATATAACTAAGAGTAATATGAAATGAGCTAATATAAAAAGTCTACAGTTAATGTTTTATTATTGCAATAAATTGGAAAAATATACAAGTATTTTATTTATTTTCTCCTTAGTCAAGTTTTTTATGGAAGTGGGAAAAATAGTTTAATTTATAATACAGATGCATAATACATATAAAGTTAATATTTTGTAAGATGCTCACATAATTAGATCAATTTATTAAATACTAGCAACACCCTACTAGCCCCGGCTTCACAGGGGTGAAATGTAGATGAACTATACACAACAAAAAAACCTTTAGAACCTATGTTTCTCGCTGATAATGTAGCTTTCTATTGGTGACAGAATTTTTAAAATCGGTCCTTTAGTTTTTAAGTTTCTTCGTTACATACAAAAATATAAATAGAATACTCTACACTTTAATTTTTTTAAATTCTTGTATTTTTCATCCCTCTTAACAAACTAGCTTAACCTAGCATCAAGAGATATCTCGCGGACGAGTTAAGATACGCTAAGATATCTCGACATCGACAGTTTTGATATACAAGATATCTCGATCGACGAATATCTCTACTTTTGATATTATAAGTCGAATTTTGTGTCATGTTAGACCCGGAACACATAAAGATATAATAGATTAAAACACAATCAACTATTATTATCATTCGCTTAAATATATGTATTAGAGTGATAAGTATGATACACATTCACCATTAAAAATACCTTTAGAAATCTGCTTTAGAAGATTTTTTCTTCGAATTCGAAGATTTAATCTAAACATGAAATCAGTAAAAAAACACTATCTAACAAAACTAAAATCATCCAAAAACCTCATCTGAGAGAGTTATCGAGTTACATATACATTTTTATAGTTCTAATAAAATTTTCATACACGTACAGAATTTTATTCTCGATGAACTAAGTAAGCAAACGGCTCACGACGTAGTAATTAAATTTTGGTTCAGAACCCGCTGTGATCAAATATTGACCTCGCCCACAATATTTCGAAATATTTTCCTGATAGTAACGATGTGTTATTAAATTATTTATCACTTTCGTGGAAATTTGCTCCTGCTTTGCTCGGAGTGTAAACGTGTTTTTGTTTGTATGTCCATATTTTACACGAAAACAGAGCATTGGATTGACTTGATTTTTCGATTTGCTATGAGTTTAAGAATCACATAGACTCGTTTTATCGCGAGATAGAATCGCGCAATTAAAACCGCGAATACAATATAATATTTTATTTCTTTCCAGATAAATAACTGAAAATAAACGTTATATTAAATATAATATAGTACTTTTATAACCACTTCTCCATCAATATTGAATGACACTTATTACATCGATCTAAATTATTTCATAAAAAAAAACAATAGGAAAAATAATTAACTAAACTATTAATCTGTAAAAGGAAATAAATATAAGCTCTACAAACACAATCACGGTCAAGAAGATTCCAATATTTGCCGAAGCGATTTTCATAGCTCCGAGTTAATTAATCTATCATGCCATCTTTTATTAGGATAACACTTGGATATCAGCGAGCGATGGGGCGGGAGCGTAAGCTGTAGCGAGCGATGGGGCGGGAGCGTAAGCTGTAGCAAGTGATGGGGTAGGAGCGTAAGCTGTAGCGAGCGATGGGGCGGGAGCGTAAGCTGTAGCGAGCGATGGGGCGGGAGCGTAAGCTGTAGCGAGCGATGGGGCGGGAGCGTAAGCTGTAGCGAGCGATGGGGCGGGAGCGTAAGCTGTAGCGAGCGATGGGGCGGGAGCGTAAGCTGTAGCAAGTGATGGGGTAGGAGCGTAAGCTGTAGCGAGCGATGGGGCGGGAGCGTAAGCTGTAGCGAGCGATGGGGCGGGAGCGTAAGCTGTAGCGAGCGATGGGGCGGGAGCGTAAGCTGTAGCGAGCGATGGGGCGGGAGCGTAAGCTGTAGCGAGCGATGGGGCGGGAGCGTAAGCTGTAGCGAGCGATGGGGCGGGAGCGTAAGCTGTAGCAAGTGATGGGGTAGGAGCGTAAGCTGTAGCGAGCGATGGGGCGGGAGCGTAAGCTGTAGCGAGCGATGGGGCGGGAGCGTAAGCTGTAGCGAGCGATGGGGCGGGAGCGTAAGCTGTAGCGAGCGATGGGGCGGGAGCGTAAGCTGTAGCAAGTGATGGGGTAGGAGCGTAAGCTGTAGCGAGCGATGGGGCGGGAGCGTAAGCTGTAGCGAGCGATGGGGCGGGAGCGTAAGCTGTAGCGAGCGATGGGGCGGGAGCGTAAGCTGTAGCGAGCGATGGGGCGGGAGCGTAAGCTGTAGCAAGTGATGGGGTAGGAGCGTAAGCTGTAGCGAGCGATGGGGCGGGAGCGTAAGCTGTAGCGAGCGATGGGGCGGGAGCGTAAGCTGTAGCGAGCGATGGGGCGGGAGCGTAAGCTGTAGCGAGCGATGGGGCGGAGCGATTTTGCCCACACTTTCACAAATAGGTTGATTTTTCCTCGAAATATGTTAGGGGGCAGATAGAGGCTGCTCCGTTCTAGAGATTCATTAAATAAAGTAACTTTATAACGGATTAGACCGCGATTTAATATTTATCCCGACGTTTCAGATGCTTTTCAGCATTAGGTTTAGAATCTAAATAAAAAAATCGATATAATGTCTAATTGCGAACATAGGATCGATCATCGGATCCGAAAGATTTTCGTAATAGGAAAATCCGAATCTCGTATTTTGGTTTTTGGTAATATGCCTCCTGGAGCATTGTAAGTAAACTAAGTATTTAAATTATAACTCACTTGACTCACGACTGAATATCGTAAACGTTGATTATCGCCACGCTCCCCGCTGTCACCCAGTTCCTGTCTTAGCCTTTCAATTCTTTTTCTATCTCCATCACGCTGAGACCTTGTTAAACTGAAATTAAAATACATCCGTGGAAAAACTGCTTTATATCTAGCTTTTTCACTTATATTATTATGGAAAAAAACTGATTTTATATCATTACTAGTGACCCGCCCCAGCTTCGCACCGGTGCAATGCTGATACTAAATACACTACAGAAAAACTGTTATTATTATACATATAAACCTTCCTCTTGAATCACTCTATCTATTAAAAAAAACCGCATCAAAATCCGTTGCGTAGTTTCAAAGATTTAAGCATACAAAGGGACAGAGAAAGCGACTTTGTTTTATACTATGTAGTGATTTAACACGAGAACAAGTTTGATAATTACGGCCTTATTTATAAACTTATTACAATATAAGCTAGACTACAGCACAGAACAAAGAAACAAAACATATTTTAACTATATCAAGCTTTTAATACATTTATGAATAAGGCAGTTAGTTTATAAGGTTGATACTTAACTCATCGTTTCGAACACGTAAAAACAAAAAATATCTAAAATGTTTGAATATATTTTTGGGAATAGAATAATCAGTTGGATTTCATTATTGCGGGAAAAAGGGCTATCCTAATATGTATGAAAATGTGCTTAAAGGAGAAATAGAATTATTAATACGTAGTTATATACAAAAAGGATGTATAAAATTTCGTTAATTATCATAATAAATGAAATAAAAAGATACCTTCAGAGAAAGTAACTCAGTCTCTTAATTAAGTGAACAACAAAAAGATGGCAGAAAGCGGGAATAAATGGAGTTAGCAAGACTCGGAGACAATAATTGGTTTTGTTTTCTCTTTGCTAAGATTTCTTTGTAGTCTACTATAGAATATATATAGGATATCAACTGATATTTGTTAAATAAAGCAATTGGATTAAATAATCTGCCTCGATGGTTATGATGTTGGTATGTCGACAACAAAAATAAAACTTATTTCGGTAACGAACAGCACAAACACTTTCGGACATTTTATACCTAAAATTGCCAGACGCGACGTGGTGAATAACATAATTATAGGAAATTGTAAACTGTAAAATCTGAAACCCATTGAAATACAACGCATGTACAGTCCAAATGCCATGATTCTTCCACCTTCCTAATACCTGAAGTTGACGTGTTGAAAAACATAATTAAAGGAAATAGTAAGCGTATTAGAATCTGAAACATAAGGCACGTACCATCCAACACGCCAACGAACCAAGAAAATACACGATTCGTATTGGAAAATATCGCTAACTGTACAGCGATTTTACTAATCATATCGAATACAACATAATACACATGTTTTATACCGCATATCTTTATTTATATTATAAAGAGGAAATATTCCTTCCTCCTTTTTAAAAAATTCTTCCTTATAATATTAGTATAGAAAAATAAAAAACGTATAACCCTAGACTATCTAATACCTATTCTCGAAGATAAAATACAATTACTTCGTACAAGACACAAGCGTATTAATGACGGATAATTACGTCAAATGCAATTAGGCGCCATCTCTCGGGAAATTACTGAGCCAATGGAACCGATTGCCGTCGTGTGTACTGCATAACCAATTTTCAAACAAAATTATTCATCGAACACTCCAGTGACCAGATCACGAGAGTTAGAAATCAGTAGTTCATTCATTCATTCATTTAAGTCACATTAATTAATATTTATTTTATTTACTTACGTATTGTGGCTTCTGTTATGTACAGTTCTTAAGTTTTGTTATCCCTAATTGGATGCTGTTAAGCAATACAGTGGCAACCCACATGGTGGCAATTTTGATTAAATTGAGTTTGAAGTTTTAAGGTTGCACAAGTCGCGGGCTCGAACTCACTGGTGGGCGTGGCCAAAAAGCATGCTGTTCTCCCGCACCGCACCGGGGCAGTCATTATTAAGTGAGATGCACGATAATTCATAGTAAAAGGGGCGTCTAAAAAAATACGAAAAAGCCTTTGGAAAATCGAGTTTTATGAAAAAACCACTGCATAAATCAATTACAAATAAAAGTTATTGTATTTTTCAATAATCGTGCTTTGTCGGTACCGACTTTGTTTTGAAAATTTGATACTTCTTTTATTACTAATTTAAGCCCAAAGTTGTGTTAAAAAATGGCAATAAAAACGAATCTTTGGTAGCTCGTAACTTTTTAATGGTTTTTTATTTTACCATTCTGTTTCCGTACAGACAAAATTAATAATGAGACAAAACGATATCATGTTTAACTTTGCATATACGGTGCTAAATAGTGGAGTAATACCCCCCCCGAAATTTCTATAGAAAAAATGTCGACTAATGTCGCCTTAATTAGGTTTATTTAAATTTCTTTTAAAAAATAACTAAATGTACATCGTTTTTCATGTTAGAAATCAAAGTAAAAGAATTTAGTGCATTATTGTTAAATATTCTAATCATGTTAGGATTTCGTGTCCACTAGTTTTTTCAATATCTTTGCTATTAAATCGATTTAAATGACATATATCTGTTTTGAAATATGTACTCTAGCTCATAAGGAAGCTATCCCAATAAAGTTACTGTTTAAAGGTTTAAAACAATTTTCTCTTATTATATATTTCCTATTATTTAATTTATTATTTATTCCCATACTGGAATATTGTTTTTTTTTTAGGTTTCCGTACTCTGTACCAAAAACGGAATACTTATAGGATCATTTTGTTGTCTACCTGTCTGTCTGTCCGTCCGTCTGTCAAAACCTTTTTTCTCAGGAACGCATGGAGGTATCAAGGTGAAATTAATATCACTCAGGTCTGCTATCCCTTGTAGCAGTGAAAAAACTTCTAAGTCAACACAATCAAAAGATACGGCCTTTTATGCTCCGTTTATGCCGCATATTTGTATACTCGCAAGGGAATCAAAATGTAGAGTACTTCTCGTTGCCCTAGAATCATGAAATTTGGCAAGAAGCAATGTACAGCGAAAAAAATAAGTAGCACAGGTAAAGGAAATAATCCGAAAACCATAAATTTGTAGTTATTTTTTATTGGGGATATTTACTAAAAGTTTGTACGGAACCCTCAGTCCGACTCTATTTTTTATATTAGAGGCGGCAAACGGACAGTCGACCGCCGCCCATGAACATCCACAACGCTAGAAGACTTTTCGCCTCGATGGCTAAGAATAGGCTCGTCTCTTGAAGGTTTACAAATTGCATTTCGGAAAAACAGCAGCGAGAGTAGTGACAGAGGAGGTCGTGAGAGCAATAAGTGCCTTAGGCATCGCGCAATTCTGGATCGCCTCTTTGTTTCGTATGTTATTTTATTATGAAGTTAAGGTTTATATCTCAGTACAGATTTAAATTAGGTATAGAGTTTTCTATTATGTAAAAAAAATTAATAAGTAATGGAGTACTTACTGTAGTACTGTAGTAGAGACATATCCGTATTATACGTGAATAGGTGAATAACTCAACTTGCATAATTTTATTTTACATCATAATTTGCTTAATTTATAGAGTGAATAAACATTGAACTACTATTACTTACGCTAGAAGTTGAATGCATTAATCCGTACCAGGCTTGAATATTATAATTCAAGCCTGGTACGGATTAATGCATCAGCAACGACAAATATTGAGTATTATAAGACCATATAGTATAAATAGCCTGAAAAAATCTTTTGGACACTTAGTCACATTTGAATATTTAAATAAAATACTGTATACCGGATTAAAACGCGATTTATTATTTATATTGTTTAAATTACTTATCCCGTTTTAATCCGGTATACAGTATTTTATTTAAATGTGTGATACTCGCGTTAGTAAAAGACAATATCACATTTGAATATATTAAATATTTTTTTTAAATTTCCATTTCAAATAACTATCTTTGATGATAAATATGAAAAATATATAATATCATTACTCGAAAAGAAAAGAAAAACAAAACTGAATTAAGAATTTCCGGTTCAAAGCTTAAAACTCCGTTCCTCATTCAAACACAGCGTACTTGGAGGTTGTTGAACTTAATTAATGACATCTCATGGGAAATTATTATGAATATCAATAAAATGGAATTTTGTATGAGTTTTGATATCTTTCGACACTGTTTTTTTTTTTAGATAACTGCAGTTTATAATAAAATAATTGTTTCTCCCCAAAATTACTTTAATATGTATATGTATATTAAACTTAATTAGAGTAAGAGATTCGTAAGGGATAGAAAGAGTCAGATTCAGCCTAAAATCCATATATAGATCTATTAGGAAAGGAGTATGAGTCTTGTTAAAATGTAGAGTCATTTATAAATCTCCATCTACATATTTGTCGAGACGTTCTTTAATTAACTTTGTATTTAAAATAAATGGTATTTAACAATATATAGAGTTTGAGTGCGTTGCAGCCTATTCGCTTGCAGCGAGGAATACAAAACTCTATAATATGGATATTATTGATGGAAGATTGAACGGATTCTTAATTTAAGAAAATGTAGAGTTTCCAATTGTAGAGCTGCATTGGAAAATATTGTGTGACAATGAGAGCTCGAACTCTATTTATGTATGACTGTAGTCCCTAGATGATTCAAGTGCTAAAATCTCATGTAGAGTTAAGTTATACTAATTAAGTATTTATAAAGTTTTTATATTAAATTATAATTGAATATTATCCGGACCTAATACAATTTTTTAATCTTATTAAAATTGAAATAAACAAGATGGAAATTGTATTTTTGAGGTTGAAAAGTCAATATTGCTATCCCTTAACTTTTAATAATTAAATATTGAAATTATTTACATTTAAATACATAATATAAGAAGTCAATTATTTTTTTAATTTTAAGTTTTAATCTTGTACTTTAACATATATTTATAGGGATTAATAAAGGTTTTATTGTTATTAATGTAATTTAACAAATATATCTTTAGATATTTAATAAAGATAGTTGTTTCAGGGAAAAAGGTCCTTTGAATTCTTATAAAAAATTAATAGAAACTCGTACTTAGGTTTTAATTACAGATTTATTCAAGAGTTTGAAAAAGTTTAAGCCCAAGGCGTGCAAAACAATAAGATTCATTTCGGAAATCCAATCTTTTTAAGTCAACATTTTGTCGCAATAGTACATATAATACACCGGTACAGTAGTGCTTGCATGTTGAGTATTAATTTAATTTCAACCAACACGTCAATTTTGACACAAAATTGTACAAACAATTCATGAACTACCATTAACATACACCAGAGCACTCAATTAAAATACAAATGCATTGTCGACCTCAAGAAGTGGAAAAGGGACAGAAAACATTAACATTTTCAAACTTCGAACGCACCTTATAGTTGCACAACATGGGATTATAGCCTCTATCCTTAATGCTAAAAGCCCCAGAGTGGAAAGTGGGGTATTTCAGTTCATTACAAAATGAAATGTGCTTAGGTATCGGTATAGTTATGTAGCGCATGCGTGAAACAAACCCCATACGTCAGTGATACGACAACCGCCTAGGGAGGCGCGCGCGGTTTTCCGCAAGGCGGGCGCCGGCCCAAAATTCAAATATGGAATAGTGACCGTTAAGACCACAGATTATAAAGTTGGTGCTGTCATATCAATCAATTGTTGTCACGTGTCGTACTAACTGATGCCGTATGTAAATCGATATTTTTCTGAATTTTTAATATTGCAGTGCGGCAGTGGCGTGTTTCTGAACGAATGCGAGTGAGAATTGCGACCCTTTAATTTCGATACAGGTTCGTAAATTAAATTGCTTTGTTGCGTGTATCTTTGTTAGTAACATGAAAGGTTTCTGAATATCATAGATATTTATCAGGTTTTATGTTTCAACCGCACAGTTTTGAGGCTTTAAAATATTTCATTGGAATAAAAGTTATTACATTTTAATTGCGTTGCCTTGACACAGTTTTAAATACGCTGGATAATAAATGTTATCACGAGAACTTATAGTATATCATTTGTTTTATTTTTAACTGTGGGTACACGGTACAGTCAGCAACAAAAGTAAGTACACTGTACAAAGCTTACGAATAGATTCATCTTCTTAATTTTCCTTCCTTATCTTACTAGGGTAGGGTCAGTACAACATGTATTTTATATCCAAATTCCTCTGTCACTTGTTATATATTCATAACTTTCATTCTTCACACAGTCTTATGTCAATTAGCCTTATCTGTATGGAGGAAGTTCCCGTAAAGTTTTAACTTAGAGTCAATATTTTATAAACTTCTTTTATGATTATTTAATGTTAATTTAATTAAGGACTATATCAAATTATTTTTATTATAATACTTATTTTTTTTGGGACGTATGTTGCTGACCATACCTACTCTCTGTGTACATATTAATTTGAAACTTTCTAACTTTTTTTACTAAGAATATACAATTACTAAGTTTAACTTACAATTCACAATATTATACCGATCTGAAAAAGAAGCGATCTTCTTTTAAAAAATCTTCTAAAAGCTAAAAAATACAGAGTTTGATATTTTTATTGTATTGTAGATAGATACATAGAATACTTTTTATTGTTACACAAAATATACAACACAAAATTACCAAAAAAGGAAACATAAAATATAGTAGACAAACGGTAGCTTTATAGCTTTTTAACTATCCCTTCCAAACAACCTTATATAATATCATTTTAATGTAGAAGATTTATTAATATAGATTTTTTACTGTACCTAAATAAAAAAAACTTATATTAATCAAAATAATATAGACCTAGCTAGACCTATATAGACCTTGTAAAATTCCAAGCACCACAGAATGTTAAAATTTTAATTTCATCTCTCAATGGTGTAAGCCAATTTAAACCATTTTTTGTAAAAGACAATGTACCACTAGTCTTAATATTTATATTAATCAAAAACATCCGGATTCAAGCGTTTTATTTACTTTTCATATCCTGTATAAGCGTTGCGGTTTCAAGGTATTAGGATGTTTAAAATAAATAGCATTCCGTTATTGTAATCATCATTTATTGATGCCACTAGTACATTTATTTAAATGAATGAACTTCTCTATATCTTTCTTCTCTTCTCTGAGAATCTTACATAAACATTACCTACTCTCTTTATATACTCGTATATAGTTTTTGATACTCAATTGGTTTGTGCAGTAAACATTTATAAAGAGTTTAACCGCGTTTGGCTGTTTGTTCGGTTATTCTTTTTTAATTTAAGCCTTAGATTAATAATAATAAGTCTCCGCGCGCTACGACTAGATACCGTCGGCGGCTTGAAAAATGCGGCAACAAATACTACGCCGTATTCGGCATACCGCCGACGCAAAATGCCGGTTCGCGTAGTCAAACTATAAAAATAAAAATAATACTACAAGAAACAAGAAAGATACTGGCATCACATACCATCAATAAGTATTGTATAAATCGTCATAAAATTCTCAGTAAAATAATATATTAATAACCCTAAAATCTCAGTGTTTTACACACACTACAATATTGAGTTGCCGCATTCAGGAACCTGTTTTTTCTTTATAGCGCGGTATCTAGTCGTAGCGCGCGGAGACCAATTATAATATTTATTACTAGCTGATGCCCGCGACTTCGTTCGCGTGGGGTTCGCTTTTGAGCAAGCTTTCTTCAAATGACATATCCTCCATCCTCTGTACTTGGCGATTTATTTTGGGAAAGAGCTATCAAATTAGTCATTGACGGTTGCTTTTGCATCATATTATCGACACGTTTAATGGTGGTTGAGATTGGGGTTCGAAGTATGATTTGAAATTCTATAGAAATACCATTGTTGAAAAAATGAACCTGACTTTAAAGAAATTTACTTATTTTTTTTATAAATTTAATTAGTGGTGAAGATACTGTATCCACCTCGATATTTATTTCATTTAATTGATCATTTTCATTTTGAGACATTTTTTTTAAATTCCCTTTTCTCGGGTTTCCGGTGCTAAATGCGGAAACCTCTAAGATACGAAGACAGTCCTTAAGAAGCAATAAAAGCAATGTCGAATAATCGTAATTCTGTAGAGAAAGGATGGATGAAAAGGTGAAATAAACGATCTCATAAGAAATACTTTTTCATATAATATTTCAATAATACATTTTCTATTTTTATAATATAATACTTTAAAAAAATAAATAAATAAATACAAAAAAATATATTACCGTTCAACTTCAGATTCGAACTCGCATCTGAAGTTACGCAATGGGCCTGCATATCCACTATTCTACGATTACATACATCGGAAATGGCGAATTAATCAAAGTATTTCATTTACATATCAAACTGTGATTGACATCTGACAATTCGAAAAAGTTCAACGCGAGTCAGTTTGCATTGCAATTTGGTGATATGGTGCCTTTAAAATTATTTTTAAATTATGATAACTTTTCTTTCTGATAACCGATTTCGATAAAACAAAGCCTATATGTTGCCCCGGGCTTTCCCGGGTGTATATATATTTGTGTAAATTGCATGAAAATCCGTTCAGTATCTTCGGAGATTAGCGTGAACAAACAGACAGACAGACAGACAGACGGACAGACAGACAGACAGACAAGAATCTTAAAAATTGCATTTATGCATTCTGCTACCCTTCTTTTATCACCCCTCTTAATTTCTGGTAAAAATATTTAGTGAAGCGTAATTTCGATCCTACTCTTTTATTATATGTATAGATTATAATATATTATAATAATTATTAATCTAAGATTTAAGCGTTATTTAGTATATTTCTATAGGAAGGATTATAAATAAGGATGTATAAAATAAATAAAATTCTATTATTGTTATCATAAATCATTCTTCATTGGACATCTTGACGCATGAAAGGATAACATCATTGGTCGATGTACTGAAAGATTTTACTAGACGCTTTCAAACTCAAACATTTAAGACCTACATACGTTATATTTGCCATTTCCTTGTTCGTTAATTTTACGGCAATAATTGACATTCAAGAATTGTAATTATACACGTGGATATTATGTATTGTTAACATCAAGAAAAGTATTGAAACAAAACTTGTATCACAGGTCAAGAATGTTACGATCTGCAGGAAATTTCTTTAATTTTTTTTATATATTTAAATTAAACAGAGAGTTAGTTGGAATTCCATGAAAATATGAATGGGTTTATATTATGTAGGGTAATTAAAAAAGTATATTTTATTCAAAATGCAAGTAAAATGGTAACACTGTCATTAAACAGTATTTATTGCGTACTATTATGTAGGTTTCTACTATTATATACTATCCTGTATGTAAGTATCTATAAGGATAAATTGAATAGGCCTCTAACATATTAGTGTCTGCTTAGTTACACTTAAGTGTCGGACACATCTGTGCTCCGGGGCTTTTTTATAGCTACAAGAAACTCAGGTCTTAATACCCTTATGGGAACTTATATACACAACAAAATTACTAGAGATAATTATAGAGAGTTGGACGCTGATGCAATAGAGTGTCAAACCACAAAACGCTAAAATTTTTTACAATGAGCTGGAGTTCATTTTATAAAAAGAGTTTTTTTATAATTTGATCATTTTAATAGCAAAAATATTGAAAAAACAGTTGACACGAACACCTAAAAAGGCTTGAACTTCAAAAAAAGAGATCCGGTTGAAGGGTGTGATTGAAGTTTATAAAATATATGCTTAACAAGAGAAAAAACAACTCGTAAAAATATCATATTAAAGTTTGATAGTTTTCTAAGTTTTGATATGATTTTTTTCATAATCACCTTATTTATTACACGCCGCTGGGGCCCCGGTAAAATGCGCAATCGTGGGTTATCGGAGGGATTTAGTATGTATTATTCACCCAACTCTCTGACTAGCAGTCTTCGAGTAGAGTCAAGCCCTGAAACACTCTAAGTCACTTCGCGGGGGGCTAGTGCTTAAATGCATTCCTCTCATAAAAAAGTTACCCCTGCACGTAGTTTAGTTGACACAATTCTTCATAATGAACATAAATTCTCATATTTCCTCCGTTCGTTATTCCATTTACATAATCACTCATGAAGTATGGCGCACAGGCTCGCTTCAAAATTGGTTTCATTATACATATTGAGGCAATATCGGAGCATGTTTTCATTATTTAAGAGCAGCCAATATATTTTTATATTAACAATATTATCCTTTAAATAAAATACTTTATACCAGATTAAACCGCGGTTTATTGCTTATATTATCCAAGAGATATCCAAGAGAGAGTTATTGTAGTGTCGGGAGAGGTCGACCTAGGCGAACGTACCTCGATCAGATCGGGGACATTCTTCAAAGGGCCAGGTCAAAAGTACTCGTAAACGACGAGTGTGTATGAAAACATTGATGAAAGTAGAAGAAGCGAAAGTGGTATGTAAGGCGATCCTTACATACCACTTTCGCTAAACCGCTCAGGTCTAAGCCGTATATTTTCCAGTCTAAATCGACACCAGCAATGTACACCATGTTAACTTGAAAAATTATAATTTACGCCAAATTGTGATAACTTTTTAACCATCTTTAATAATTTAAAAGTTATCACAATCTTATAGCTTAGCTTATAATTCATATACTTAAAACTTTTTACATAATTTTAATTTAAAAGTTTAAAAAGGGTAAATTGTACTTTTTCAAGTTAGAGTAGTGTTCCTTGCTGGTGTGGAGATAAAGAAAGCAAAGTACTTGAAATACTTTTAGCATCGGAAGAATATGACCATGTATGATCATTTGTGAACATAGCAAGACTACCCGTGCTTCACTTTACTTTTGCTTCATTCAAAAAGAATATAAATCTATTAGTAGCAACTTCAACTCATTACTATGATATACAGTTTCTTTAACACGATACCATTGTTTTCGGTACACAAAAACAGCTGATGTCAGTTGAATCTGGCATCAAAAATGTGTATTTACGGAATCGTAAAAGCCAGTAATGTTCGCTGTTGATATGCGGCTGGGTAATTGCCCGTTTTATTTTACCTCAATGAGTTTACAGTAATACCTCAACCACACAGCGAGTCAAATAACGTAATTGAAATTCATATTCATATATAATATATAGATACTTAGCGCAAACAACCACACACATTAAATTGGACTAACATCAAGGATAAGAAGAAAAAGTAATCGTAAGGAAACGATTTGATGTTTTCTTTCGTATATGGTGAAGATACTTTCACCATAATATATCATTCGAACATCATATTATACGTATAATTTTGAACGAAAATAAAAATTAGACCAAAGTTTGGCATCCATTGTTTGGGTAATATTAACTGTATTTTTTCTCTTATAAATATATTTTCTTATCAGGCTCACAGTTTACATTCACGATATACATACTTACAAAGAAAACATCAAATCGTATTGTATGACAAAAAACGTATTGGTGGCCGTCCATACATACATCCTCATAACGATAATTAGGCACAACGATTATACCTTAGATTATATATATGTCTAGATAGAGTGTCGCGCTGCAAACGACCTAAAACAAACAATCCATGTCTGTTATAATAGTGTGCGTGACAGCTACGTCTTACACTCGCCATAAGTCATTATGCGTTCCTAGTTGGCGTGAATAATGTTACCAGTTGTGGAAAAATTCATCTCAAAATAGGGAGAAATTAATCAAAGTCGAGAATATATTTTTTCAATTCACAAAAATATGTAGTATGAAAAAATAAATTAATTGGAATAAAACAACAATACTAACAATATTTCGAAGGTCGGAACTCAAGTCATTTTCATTATTTGCATATAAACTTACCAATTATTATTTTTTAAAACTTCTGGGTCAATTTTGAAGAGAATTGGAATATATAAAACTATGATTTATGTGGATAGATAAAAATAAAATCATAACTTATATGCAAATGCGTTTGAAAAATGTTTTTTAACTTGGAATATATAATATTATTATGTATATTTAAACTCATAACATTTGTTTTAACTCTATTAAAAATAATTATTTTTTTAAGATACATCTTTCTTCGATTGAAGATCTGACAATAATCTTTTGAGAACCTTTTGAGGCCACGTCAGAAACAAAAAAATCCGTTTTGTTTTTTTTTAAACGAACGAAGGGCAAAAATTATCGTCATTAAACTACATATAATGAAATACAACATCACAGTTATTTTTTTATTTATTATTATTATATAATATATTGGCTTTTTCTAAAATTAAATAACAAAATAAACTTGGATTTCATATTTAAAACAATCATACCAATATCCTCAAAATTTAAAACAACTTCAAAAAAAAATATTGTAAGAACGACTTCCAGGTACTAAAAAGTAAAAAATAATTGAACGGGGGGTTTTCATTTACTATAGAGAGATATTTTCATTTTAACTATAATTAGAGTTCATACCTTGACATATTTACTTAATAGATATTCATATTAATTTACTTTTATTTAGCATAAATAATTAAATTAAAAAAAAAACAATTAATATTAAACTACTTTTTTATTTAAAGTCGGTTAAAAACGGCACCCATGTCGACGCTAAATCTATTTCTAATATCTTTATGAATTACATACTAGGTCATATTTTTAAGGTATTTTTGGGTTCATAAACTGGCAACACACGCGTCAAACACAAAATGGCAGAAATAAATAATTATTTAATTTCGAAATATTTCAATGGCTTAATTGGCTGGAATTGATACGAAATAATGTTACTTACCGATGATAGGTAACTTTTTTTGTTGTTTTAGATCGTCCTTTGTAATTTCTGCACACTTTAATCACACAAACCGCCATTGTAAACAAGATAATTTTACAAACAAACTCGAGCGTATCCATTGACAGCACAACTGCTACTGAGCGCGGGGAAGGTATAAAGAGTCTAACAGCTGGACACAATATTTTTTGACGCGTTTTCAGCTTCGACTGTCTATCTAGACATATAAATAATCAAAGGATTATACAAAATACCTTACAAATGTTCGATGAATTTTGCGTCTTTGTGATTTAATAAAAAGTATTAAATATAAATTTAAATTATATCAGATCGGAAAATAGGAAGAAAAGGGTAAGTTAAAATAGGTACGTTACCTCAACAGCTCTCAGAACATTCTTATCAATATCAGGAAATAAGTCCATAGCACGCAGTGTCACATGAATTATAACAATACGAACAACTTGTATCGCGTGTAGATTTAAGCTCTTTCCGCGATCATCTGAACACGACTAACACATTTTTAAACGTAATAAACTCAGCTAGATTAACAAAAATATCACGTCATATCCTACCCTCAATATTAGATTTTATTAATATTCCATTCCGAACACGTATGCTATTTTTTCGGTATTCTGGGGCGGAAATGAGGCCTTATCGATACTCTTCGTTTAATTGAAGTTATACATAGTAATACATATATAACATATTGTTGGCTATTATCATTAAAATACGAAATCTATCTATGAAATCTAACGGCCTCATTCATAAACGTTCAGAAACATATTATAAGCTTGATATAGTTAAAATATGTTTTGTTTCTTTCGTTCTGTAGTCTTTTTATATTCGATAGAGCAAGACAAAATATATTTTAACTATATCAAGTTTGTAATATAAGTTTATAAGGCCGTAAGTAATTTGCATTGTTTTGGTTTGATGAGCTCCTATTTGATTCCTGCAGGATCTGACATGTTTTCATTTTCAATATATTTGTTTTTCTCTACTCCGCTACTTATCTTAAATGGTTGGGACTTGGGAGTAATATCAAACTATGTCCGCATAAAAAAATTAAAAAATGTCTTCACCCTTTAGATTTCTGAATTCTCAAAATAATATAAAATGTAGATACGAGTAGATCTGTCCTCTAAATTAGATTAAAAAATATTAACAGAAAACCTAATTTTTATGAATAGAATAAAAATCAATACTAATATTATAAAGAGGTAAAGTTTGTGAAGTAGACATCTTAGGATCTACTGAACTGATTTTAAAAATTCTTTCACCAATAGAAAGCTACAGTATCAGCGAGTAACATTGGCTAGGCTAGACTTTAAGCTTTGTTGTGTATAGGACATCTACATTTCACCCGTGCGAAGCTTTGGCGTATTGCTAGTTTTAAATAATAGAAACTTCACGATGTTCAATGTTTTTTTATTAAAACAGATAATATTGCTATAAAAAATTCGTAGCAACTATCTCGAAAGCATTAATTGCGAAACTGCGAGTAAATGACAGTTTCTACTGAGACTCGTTTTACCCTAGTTTAATATCTCAGAATATTCATACGACATAATCTTTTCCTCGGCTTTCTGAGTCTTGAATATGAGGAAAATGGGTTCGCCATACGTTTGAAATTTTCGGGATTTTCTTCATTATGATTATAACGCGTGCAGAATAATAAGTCCTCCTTGCCTTCACAGAATATTTTTAATTTTATTTTTGTTATGGTATTTTTTATGTTAGATATTCATTATTCACAGACGAGCATGAGTCTCACATGTCATTCAGTGATGCGTTATCGACCTACTTTTGGACATCTAATGACTGAAAATAAAACTCGGTTGGAATTTTAGTATTCCTCCCACCTATATACTCGTAATGCCCGAAACGACCAAACATGTTTTCATAAAATTATAAAAATGTCGTCCTGGTGGAATTTGAACAACCGCAAGGTGTCTGTACTACTCAATGAGCCCATCAATATATCTTAACTTTTAAATCCCTATTGGAAATTCACGAGACCAGATTTTACCCATGGACAACAGGAAGATCGACAACACATTATTGATTTATGGCCCGTGGCTGATATCTCACAAATCAGTTTCAAATAAACAAAATCCAATTTTATTCCTGAATTAATATCTGATGGAAAAAACTGACCAAGTGCGAGTCGGACTTATGCGCCGATGATTCCGACAAACTTTAAGTTAAGTAAACATTATCCCAATAAAAGAAAAAACTGCAAATTTACGGTTTCCGGTTTTTTTGTCATTACTTCATGACAAATAGTGCTCAACGGGAAGAACCCTTTCGTTTTCTTGTTAGTGTCAAAATATGTGGCATCCGTTTAGAACATAAAAGGCCGTATCTTTTGATTACGTCGGCTTAGAAGTTTGATTTTTTCACTTGATTTTGATTTTTTTTTTGAAAAAGGTTCTAGACAGACAGTCGGACAACGAAGTGATCCTATAAGAGTTTTTGGTGCGGAGTACGGAACCCTAAAAATCATCTATTAGTGTAATCTGATAGATTTGATGTAATCGTATATCAAATCTATTTACGTTTATGTATTGATTTTTGTGGCTTTCACTTTAATTAGCATAATGGATTACTGAAAATAAATTTAACATTAGTATATTTAGTTTAAACTGATCAACACCCAGTTAGAAGATTTTTTTTTTCATTGGAATATATTGTACGAGTAAATTTCATTACAACTTTCTAAACTGGGATGTTTTGATTTCCGACTGAAAAAAAATAAAGGTTACATAAAAAAAACAAACAATACTGCCTTCAAATAAAGACCATCTATAAGTTAGTGAAAAGTGAAGTTCCTTAAAGTGTCCTGTTTTACGATATGAAAACGATGAGCGAATTCAATCCCAGTCTCTCACTCTAATGGCCATATACATGGTCACCCTAGCTGTCTTTAATGACTTCAGCCAGTAGTTCCTGAGCTTTCCATACGACTCACTTCAAGTCAGTTGAGGGTCAGAATGTGAAGGTGCCACTTGTGCGAAAGTAATGAGGATGCATTTTAAAGAAGTTGGCTTATTTTGCGGTGATCTTATTTTGTTGATAGTAACTATACAGAGAACATGACAATCACTTGGTAGCAGCTAAAACAACTATAATATTGATACATCCAAAATTTTCAGTATGGATTAAAAGATCCCCATTTTTAAGGCTAAAGTATGGTAGCCATGACACTTATTAAGTCATATAATATTTGACTAATCTAATCTAATAATATTCTAATCTAAAAATATTTAATTTTTATTTTTGAAGCCAACATTGAATAACATTGAACAGTACAATGTCTGTTGGTTCTGCTAGTAAATTATAAAAGGAAATTGTAATAGTTTATTTATAACATATTTTCATACAAGGGTCAAATATTATATGACTTAATAAGTGTCATGGCTACCATACGTTAAATTTATTTTCAGTAATCCATTATGCTAATTAAAGTGAAAGCCACAAAAATCAATACATAAACGTAAATAGATTACTTCAATCGCGTGTGAACGTTACACGCTCTCTTTTTTTATTTGTTTTGTTGATAAAGGGTTTTTAGACAGTTCTAAATTATACAATATAGAACTGTCGAGGAGTTTAATGTTATGACTAATACAATAGAACTAAAATCGTAAAAAAAATCAAAACCATCGTTGTTCTACGATCACGACGAATTATGTCCGAACCGGAAGAGGAACAATCGTACGTCAGTCTTCGTTTAGTCGACTACTACTGTTTTCTTTGTTCCCATCACTTAACGTCACTTCTCCAAAACTTTTAGCTTTGATGACGTAACTTGGCATGAGGCGTGGCTTAAATAGGATATTTTGGTCCATTGCATGTCCCATGTTTATATAGGTAATGGGTACGCTTTTTTCGTGAATTTTGTATGAGACCCATCCATTTTATATATAGGTACGGACTAAAACACGATTTTATAAGTGCTTTTGAGCAAGCGTGGCCTCGGAAAACTTTCAGTCAATAATAAATTGCGTTTAATCCGATAAACGTTATTTCATTTAAATATAAGGTTATTTATGACCTTCCCTTCCATAAGGGTCATGATAAAGAAATAATAATTAGTCTATTTTACTTATCATCTAGGCTAAATAGACTAATAATAAGATTTATGAGTAAAAAAAAGAAAAATCCACTGTAGAAATTCTAAAAATGTCTGGTAAAAAATGAGCGGATGTTACGAAGAACGTCACGTGCGCTTAAATTCTCCGACTTTGAAGAAGAAAAGAAGTCTAGTATTTTGATATTATTGGCCAAAATCCAGATAGAGCGTTAAGATCAAACACTATCCACTAAATTGAATACTTCAAAAATATATTGAAAAATTTAACTTCGCAGTCTAAAATCGACGACTCCTTCGCATAAGGTCATATTTTATGATAGATATTGATAATGTGGCTCACTTGTCAGTCAATGATACACTGTCGACCTATGTTTTACTCCGAGAATCCATAAATTGAAACTCAAACAACAAGAATTTTATATATATTAGCAAAACGCTCCTGATTCTATTATATTGTACACAAAAAAAAATTTAAATCGGTCCAGTAGTTTTTGAGTTAAATCGTAACAAACAAACAGATCTTTCCTCTTTATAATATTAGTATAGATGTAGACAAGAATAAAAGTGATAGCAAATAGGATCCTCGCATATCTATTTATTTATTTATTTATTATATCAGGGACTAATGTTGCTATACTTATCAGCGGAGACTCTATAGTTGGGATGACGTATGGACGAAATTATAAATACAACTTATTTATTGATTAAAATGTTATATTTATAAAAGTTACTACTTTTAGTTAATTGAATATCTATGAATTTATTAGAGGAAGTACACGGATAGGTTGCTAACATGATGGTAAGCCAAAGGAAACCGGAGGTAGACCCATGTAACTCAGCAAAATTTCCCGCGCCAACTCAGCAACTCAGGCGCAGTATAGTGCGTCGGCTCCTTGAGTCAACTCAAAATTGCGCCAGTGTTACCCATGTCTAACCGGAGGCCTTGAGGATGTGTTGCTGGCCTTTAAGGCAAGAATACGCTCGTTTCATTACTTTTCCAAGTCGTATCAGTTCGCCGGTGAGAGCTGGTTCCACAGAGTGTTCGAGCGTGGCAATAAGTACCGTAGGAATGATACGGCTGTGGATCGCTAGAATAGCATGATTTTTGATATCAATAATGTATGGGACAATAATATAATTTTACTACAAAAATATGTTTCCATTTTATGCGTAGGAGGCAACATTTTACACAGGTTGGATGCCAAGACACTTAGGAGAACAGCGGTACCGTTAATATGATGGATTGTCTTGTTTATTTCTGATCGTATGAGCGCAAATGATTTATTTGCATTTCGACGTATTCACCCGATATTGCAACATGACGGCTGAATTTCACCACTTCTGTGTCTACGAACGGTGGTGCGTCATTCAAACGGAATTTAGATATTCATCCTACTCAAATGATCGAAGTGGAAGTATGGAAAAACCTCTTTAAAGATTATTTATGTTAGACCTCTTGGCCTATCTATTAAAAAAAAATCAAAAATCATTTATTTATTTATGTAACACAATGTACACTTACTTATCACTTAACGAACGTCACGAACGAAATGAACGTCAATAAAAATACATATTAAATGCTTCTAATTTTACATTTTCCGCCAGTTCTCAAATCAAAAGTGTAGCACGGAAGAGAAGAACTGGCAATAAACTCTCCGCCACTCTTTTTAATCGCCAAGTTTTTGTTTTACAAAATATGTGTAAGGCGATGCAACCATTACACCATGTTTCATATTATGACATCTTTAAGTAATTAACTATAATAATAAAAAAATATAAACGAGAAAAAAAAACAAAGATTTGTCCTCTATCATTTAGATATAACATTGTTGAATACACCAATGGATGTTGACCCATTTTTTCCAATACCTCGTCGCGTCATACAATGAATCGTCACAATCACTCGAAATTTCAAAAGCGAATCAATGTAATTAGGCGAGATATGATTGATCGCCTGTCGTCGACAGATTGCTTTATTAATTAATATTTAATATTAAGAGTTTTAGAATGAAAGTTTCCTTATGTTAATCCTTGAGGTTTTTAAACGAAACACTTAGGAGAAATTATTCTATCTGAATCGCGATTTTCGACTTCATTTTAGAATGCGTATAAATAGAGTGATTGTTAGAAAATAATATTTGTTTTATTATAAAACAAAGTCGTGTTAGTTACACCATTTATATCTCAAGAACAGCTGCACCGATCTTAATGATTTATATTATTTGTTGGATTCGTCTAGGTCCCGAAAAACGTTTTTTTGTAATAATTGATGTCCACTGCAAATCAATGAAATATTTAATCTAATATTTCATTGATTTGCAGTGGACATCAATTATTACAAAAAAACGTTTTTATGTTAGACCTCTTGAGGTCTAACATAAATAATCTTTAAAGAGGTTTTTCCATACTTCCACTTCGATCATTTGAGTAGGATGAATATCTAAATTCCGTTTGAATGACGCACCACCGTTCGTAGACACAGAAGTGGTGAAATTCAGCCGTCATGTTGCAATATCGGGTGAATACGTCGAAATGCAAATAAATCATTTGCGCTCATACGATCAGAAATAAACAAGACAATCCATCATATTAACGGTACCGCTGTTCTCCTAAGTGTCTTGGCATCCAACCTGTGTAAAATGTTGCCTCCTACGCATAAAATGGAAACATATTTTTGTAGTAAAATTATATTATTGTCCCATACATTATTGATATCAAAAATCATGCTATTCTAGCGATCCACAGCCGTATCATTCCTACGGTACTTATTGCCACGCTCGAACACTCTGTGGAACCAGCTCTCACCGGCGAACTGATACGACTTGGAAAAGTAATGAAACGAGCGTATTCTTGCCTTAAAGGCCAGCAACACATCCTCAAGGCCTCCGGTTAGACATGGGTAACACTGGCGCAATTTTGAGTTGACTCAAGGAGCCGACGCACTATACTGCGCCTGAGTTGCTGAGTTGGCGCGGGAAATTTTGCTGAGTTACATGGGTCTACCTCCGGTTTCCTTTGGCTTACCATCATGTTAGCAACCTATCCGTGTACTTCCTCTAATAAATTCATAGATATTCAATTAACTAAAAGTAGTAACTTTTATAAATATAACATTTTAATCAATAAATAAGTTGTATTTATAATTTCGTCCATACGTCATCCCAACTATAGAGTCTCCGCTGATAAGTATAGCAACATTAGTCCCTGATATAATAAATAAATAAATAGATATGCGAGGATCCTATTTGCTATCACTTTTATTCTTGTCTACATCTATACTAATATTATAAAGAGGAAAGATTTGTTTGTTTGTTACGATTTAACTCAAAAACTACTCGACCGATTTAAATTTTTTTGTGTATAATATAATAGAATCAGGAGCGTTTTGCTAATATATATAAAATTCTTGTCGTTTTTTTTTATGTCAGATATCGACAGACGAGCATGAGGTTCACTTGATGGTAGGTGATACCTCAGTCACAGAACATCAGTCAATGATGCGCTGTCGACCTAATTTTTACTTCGAGCATTCGGAAATCCATAGACTGAAACCGAAACGCGCAATATGCACTTCACGGTTTTTCCATCTATGATTCTCGTAGGTAAAACATAGGTCGATAGAGTATCATTAACTGACAAGTGAGCCACATGTTGTCAATAACTATCATAAAAAATGACCTTACGTCGTCAATTTTAGACTGCAAAGTTGAATTTTTCAATAGGTTAGTATATTTAATTTTTATTTTAGTGAAGTATTCAATTAAGTGGATAGTGTTTGTTATTTACGCTCTATCTGGATTTAGGCCAATAATATCAAAATACTAGACTTCTTTTCTTCTTCAAAGTCGGGGAATTTAAGCGCACGTGACGTTCTTCGTAACATCCGCTCATTTTTTACCAGACATTTTTAGAATTTCTACAGTGGATTTTTCTTCTTTTACTCATAAATCTTATTGTTAGTCTATTAAGCCTAGATGATAAGTAAAATAGACTAATTATTATTTCTTTATCATGACCCTTATGGAAGGGAAGGTCATAAATAACCTTATATTTAAATGAAATAACGTTTATTGGATTAAACGCAATTTATTATTGACTGAAAGTTTTCCGAGGCCACGCTTGCTCAAAAGCACTTATAAAATCGTGTTTTAGTCCGTACCTATATAAAATGGATGGGTCTCATACAAAATTCACGAAAAAAGCGTACCCATTACCTGGGCCATGCAATGGACCAAAATATCCTATTTAAGCCACGCCTCATGCCAAGTTACGTCATCAAGCCTAAAAGTTTTGGAGAAGTGACGTTAAGTGATGGGAACAAAGAAAACAGTAGTAGTCGACTAAACGAAGACTGACGTACGATTGTTCCTCTTCCGGTTCGGACATATTTGAGCGCGGGCCTATTCTATTGTAGTATGTCGTGTGATAATAACAGTTTTTAATTTTTCTTTTTTTAATGTATCGCCACAAGGTATGATCTATACTAATATTATAAAAAGGAAACATTATTTTGTTTGTTTGTTACGATTTAATTCAAAAATTACTCTACCGATTTTAAATATTCTTTCATCGTTAGAAAGCTACATCTTTAGCACATTGAGTAACATAGGCTATATTTATTTCCAGAAATAATAAGGATCCCTACTAAAACTTGAATAATGTAACCCAAAGTCTAAAAAGGTTGTTGGGAGTAATCTCTGGAAGTACTGAACCGATTTTAAAAATTCTTTCACCATTTTTTTTGTATATAGTATCTAAATCTGCATTGCACCCGTGAGAAGCTGGAGCGTGTTACTAGTGTTATATATTTTTAATTGTTATTTATATTAGCGGAGGCCAATGGACAGGTGGTTCACCAGATTCTAAGCGACTACCATCGCCCATAAACATCCGCAATACCACAGACCTTGCCGGCCTTTAAGGTAAGAACATGCTCACTTCTAGAAAATATCAAAATCAAAAGTTTTTTATTTCAAATAGGCCTTAGCAGGCTATTATGAAACGTCTAGTTGCACGGTTCCAAAAAGTGGGTCTCATGGAGAAGAACCGGCAAGAAACTCCATGGACACTCTTTTCAACAATGGTTTAGCTTACAAAGACTCGGTTACAATAGTAATAATCGACTGAGAAGTTTATATAATGCAAGGTATACAGAGATTCTATACAATGCAAAAGAAAATTGAGTTTTTACTATTAGTGTAAAATGAGATACACACAGTTGCCAGCGCAAGTTGCCAGGGAAGGTTCCAAAGTCGTATCGCTTCAGAAACCCTACAGCTGGTTTCACAGAGCAGTCGTGCATGGCAAAAAGTGCCTTAGGAAACAGTCATGGATCGCCAGACATCGGGACGGTCAGGGTGGAATTGTTGTTAACGAGTAGACAAATGATCAAAAAATATATTTTCTTTTGAAGTAGAATCAATTCGACCACCCACGTATCGAAAAGAACTAACATAGGAGATAAATAAATATATTATCATCAAATACCATTAACTGGGGCTACCGGAGCAATCGCGTAACGTAAACAAGAATAGCCACAAGTATCGGGTAAAACAAATATTTAGTTAACGCCATAAATACGGTGTAGTACGTAAATTGTATGGAGTTTCTCTTTCGCTAAATGACATGGAGTAATTTGTATACAGAATACGAAATATTATACTATTTTTATAATATACCTACTCGCGACGAATCTATACTTTATATATTATAACTAGCAGCGAAACCCGGCGTTGCTCGGGTTAAAATACATCGCATGTTTAATGGTATAAGAAATATTTAAGGATTCATTTTCTAAAGTAGATAAATATTTTAGATTTCTATCTTAAATAATAAGCCACATATTCGACCATTTAACATACGGTGTAAAGTATCTTCAAGTTGTAGGCATCTTGGAAGTTTCTAGACCATTTTAGAATTTTCTAGAATTTTCTAGATCATTGAGGATCAATTTCACCGATTGCACACATTCTGAAACTTTTTAGATCATTTCCGAGATTTTCAAATTACGGAAGATTACATTAGTTAGAAAAGGACAGATATATATTATTCCACATTTTTGCCACCCACAACCACCCACTTCCACCCACCCCGACCAAACTCCCTTATGCACACCTAGAGACCAAGGGGTATTTGCCATCCCAAGGGGAAGTTGGTCAAAGTAGCGTATGATAGAAAAAACCGTGGACACACGTACGAACATTAGCATTTTATATAATACTAGCAGCGAAACCCGGCGTTGCTCGGGTTAAAATACATCGCATGTTTAATGGTATAAGAAATATTTAAGGATCCATTTTCTAAAGTAGATAAATATTTCAGATTTCTATCTTAAATAATAAGACACTTATTCGACCATTTAACATACGGTGTAAAGTATCTTCAAGTTGAAGGCATCTTGGAAGTTTCTAGACCATTTTAGAAATTTTTAGAATTTTCTAGATCATTAAGGATCAATTTCACCGATTGCACACATTTCGGAACTTTCTAGATCTTTCCAGAAGCTTTCTAAAACATTTTAAATCGATTACAACAATTGAAACCATTTTAAAACTTTCTAGATCATTTCAGAAATCTTTAGAATTTTCTAGATTATTTCGGATCAATTTTAGCGATTGCACACATTTTTGAACTCTCTAGATCTTTCCAGAAGCTTTCTAAAACATTCTAAATCGATTACAACAATTGAAACAATTTTAGAACTTTCTAGATCATTTCGGATCAATTTTATCGATTGCACACATTTTGGAACTTTCTAGATCTTTCCAGAAGCTTTCTAGAATATTCTAGATCGATTAAAACAATTGAAATCATTTTAGAACTTTCTAGATCATTTCAGATTTTTTTAGAATTTTCTAGATCATTTCGGATCAATTTTATCGATTGCACACATTTTGTAACTTTCTAGATCTTTCCAGAAGCTTTGTAAAACATTCTAAATCGATTACAGCAATTGAAACTATTTTAAAACTTTCTAGATAATTTCAGAAATTTTTAGAATTTTCTAGATCATTTCAGATCAATTTTAGCGATTGTACACATTTTGGAACTTTTTAGATCATTTCAGAGATTTTCAGAATCTTACGGAAGATCACATTAGTTAGAAAAGGACAGATATATATTATTCCACATTTTTGCCACCCACAACCACCCACTTCCACCCACCCCGACCAAACTCCCTTATGCACACCTAGAGACCAAGGGGTATTCGCCATCCCAAGGGGAAGTTGATCAAAGTAGCGTATGATAGAAAAAACCGTGGACACACGTACGAACATTTGCATTTTATATAATACTAGCTGATGCCCGCGACTTCGTTCGCGTGGGGTTCGCTTTTGAGCAAGCTTTCTTCAAATGACATATCCTCCATCCTCTGTACTTGGTGATTTCTTTTGGGAAAGAGCTATCAAATTAGTCATTGACGGTTGCTTTTGCATCATATTATCGACACGTTTAATGGTGGTTGAGATTGGCGTTCGAAGTATGATTTGAAATTCAATAGAAATACCATTGTTGAAAAAATGAACCTGACTTTAAAGAAATTTACTTATTTTTTTTATAAATTTAATTAGTGGTGAAGATACTGTATCCACCTCGATATTTATTTCATCTAATTGATCATTTTCATTTTGAGACATTTTTTTTAAATTCCCTTTTCCCGGGATTTCTACTCGGGTTTCCGGTGATAAATGCGGAAACCTCTAAGATACGAAGACAGTCCTTAAGAAGCAATAAAAACAATGTCGAATAATCGTAATTCTGTAGAGAAAGGATGGATGAAAAGGTGAAATAAACGATCTCATAAGAAATACCTTTTCATATAATATTTCAATAATACATTTTCTATTTTTATAATATAGTTCTTTAAAAAAATAAATACAAAAAAAAAATATTTCCGTTCAACTTCAGATTCGAACTCGCATCTAAGTTACGCAATGGGCCTGCATATCCACTATTCTACGATTACATATATCGGAAATGGCGAAATAATCAAAGTATTTCATTTACATATCAAACTGTGATTGACATCTGACAATTCGAAAAAGTTCAACGCGAGTCAGTTTGCATTGCAATTTGGTGATATGGTGCCTTTAAAATTATTTTTAAATGATGATAACTTTTCTTTCTGAGAACCGATTTCGATAAAACAAAGCCTATATGTTGCCCCGGGCTTTACTTAATATATTTGTCTAAATTGCATGAAAATCCGTTCAGTATCTTCGGAGATTAGCGTGAACAAACAGACAGACAGACAGACAGACGGACAGACAGACAGACAGACAAGAATCTTAAAAATTGCATTTATGCATTCTGCTACCCTTCTTTTATCACCCCTTTTAATTTCTGGTAAAAATATTTAGTGAAGCGTAATTTCGATCCTACTCTTTCTATATAGATATAGATATTAAGATTTTATATAATATATTAAGATTATAATATTATAATAATATTATAAATTTGAAGAGTTTGTTTGTTTGAACGCGCTAATCTCAGGAACTACTGGTTCGAATTGAAAAATTTATCCAATATTCCAATTATTATCGAGGAAGGCTATATAATATCACGCTGCGACCAATAGGAGCAAAGCATCAGTGAAAAATTATCCATATAAATTTCCCCGTTTTTGCAACAACAACTTCGCACGGGTGCAATGTATCAGATCATGATAATAAAATCGGTCGAGTAGTTTTTAAGTTAAATCTTAACAAACAAACAAATCTTTCCTCTTTATAATATTAGTATAGAATAATACCTTCAGTTTTGAATAAGTGGACTGTGGACATGCATGATACATGGAAAATAAGGGTGGATAAAGGATGAAGGACAAGATCTGAATGGAATGGATAGGAAGCAGGTACATACCTGCAACTCTTCTCCTGGAGCACTCAGTCCTTACACTGTCACTTCTTAAGAGTCCACACTCACTGTTTATTGTTACAAACGACTTAATTGTCGGGATTTTATTTAAATTGTTAAGAACACGTGCGGTGATTAGAACGGGGACGGTTTGCAACGAACAAGATGGCGCCAAAGTCCAGTTACCACAGCGGTTACAATGTTGCAAGAAAAAAATAATGGGTAGGAAATCGGAACATTTTTTGTTATTTAAATTAATTTATATTTTGGCGCTACCACCAAGTAAACGATCACATATGTGGTTATTAACTTTTACTGTAAACGTTCAGTATATTTTTGAATCTTTTTCACTTAATGAATCATTTTACTTATAAAAATATTAATATTTAAACCTTTAATAACGTAAGTTGTTATCTATACTAATATTATAAAGATGAAAGATTTGTTGGTTCGTTTGTTACTCGACCGATTTAAAAAATCTTTCTCCAAAAGCTACATTATCAGCGAGTAACACAGACTATTAAAAAATATTATTGCACCCGTGAGAAGCCAGGGCGGATCGCTAGTATATTATAGCAAGCCCTCTATTGTTGCGGATGTCTGTGGGCGGCCGTGATCACGTGAGCCATTTGCCTTTTCCCCCTATTACATAAAAACGTCACAGGATAGATTTTACACTCAGATAATATATATACAGTTTGGTACTAGCCTTCTGTGAGAATACCTACAAGCCTACCGCTGTAAGCATGATAATAAATCGATCGATTTCACTATCTTCTGTATTGTACATAATATGCTTTGATATAGAGCTCTCGTGAAGGCAAAATCTAAAGCCATTTCCAATATCAGCAATAACTTGACCCGGACCGAAACGCTTGCAAAGTGCCATAAAATTCTATCACCGCCCAGGCCATTACATTGATAAGCGCTTATCTGATATACCTTTATCACCTAATATTGGTTGAGTTGGGTTCTATAGTTATTATCAGGTTTAGGAAGGCTTGTATTGGATGCAAATAAAACTGTCGGATACCGTTAGGGCTGGGTTAAAATTTGGGGATGATTATAAGTAGCTGTTTAAAACTTTTTTGAAAATGTGTATCTAAATTGAGATAACTTGTCGGGATGCGTAATATTTTTTTTATGTCAGATATTGACAAATGAGCATGCGGTTTACTTGATGGTTGGTGATACGCCACAGAACATCGATCAATGATGCGCTGCCGACTTACTTTTTAATTCAAACATTCGGAAATATATAGACTGAGACCGAAGCGCCCAATATGTTATGTATGTTATGTATGCGGATTTTCGATCTGGGAACGATGGTTCGTTACCCGGCCGGAATTTCGATATTCCTCCTTCCTGTTTAATGCCAGAAGTAACATTACGTGGGGAAGACATTCGAAGCCGCGACTCATGGGAGTGCAAACTGCAAAGTAGGTGTTGTACCCAACGCGCCAATAAGCCCGTCAAAATCTACACTAAAACAAATTGTAAACATTTGGATGTTTGGATGTTTGTAACGAATAAACCCAAAAACTACTGGAACGATTAAAAAAATACTTCACCAATAGAAAGCTACGTTATCAGCGAGTAACATTGCTGGTTTTTGTGTATCTACATTGCTTCCGGGGCGTGTTGCTAGTATGAAATAAATATTGATATTTATTAGAATTGGCCTTAAGATACTTCAAAATTAAGTTTATGACAATATTTCAGTTTACACTAAAATTGCAAATTAAATTACCAATAATATCTTCTTCTAACAATTGACGAAAATACTCGTCATAACTCAAAATATTGTGCACGAGGACGGGAAAACTAGTCAAAAGGAGAGTATCTTGAAACTAGGTCTTTCATAAAGTGCTTTAACTTGTCATAAATTCAATAAGACAGACAAAAGCCAGTACGCGGCAGTATCCCACTCATAGTTGATCGGCTTACACTTGTAGCTTCAGCGATACTTAGGTGATTAAGTGGATCTCGAGCGCTCTTCGGTCGACTTACATGAAATAACGTACTAGTTAGAAGAAAAAATATATCAGGCCAAATAAATTTGTTAAAGAAAAGAGTCTATTGAAAAGTTATTTTTATTAGTATTTATTTTATGGTAACTATGTTGTTTCCATTCGGTAATGTAAGGCAAAAAGACGGCTTATTTGGAAAATTGGTGCTGATGGACTTCGTTTTTTTTTATGTTAGATATTGACAGACGAGCGTGAGGTTCACTTGATGGTAGGTGATACCTCAGCCACAGAACATCAGTCAGTGATGTTCTGTTGACCTAATTTTTACTTCGAGCATTCGGAAATCCATAGACTGAAACCGAAACACTCAATGTGGTCATGGTTCTTCCATCTATGAACGGTGGTTCGTTACCCGGTCGGAATTTTGATATTTCTCCCACCCGTTTAATGCTCAAAGTTACTAGACGTGGGAAAAAAATGCTTACAGATAATTATAAACAGGTTGTCCCAGTGGGATTCGAACTCACGACCCATCAATGTGCACAGCAGGTGTTCTACCGAACGCGCCAACGAGCCCGTCAAATTTCAAATCATTTTTAGTATTATGATACTCCTCTTTAAGTAAGATAAAATTTATTTTATGTATTTGACTTCTATAAATAGAAAATGCGGCTCTTTTGATGGAAAGCGAGCACGATCACTTAGAACATCCGCAATACCAGAGGACTAACAGATGCGTCACCGGCCTTTAGACTCGGCTAGTTTTTTTTCTTGTTATAATTTATTTATTTGGCTATCGCTACAGAAGACAATACAATATAAGTCAAAGTTTCAGAACACAGGTGCGGAGTCTTACTGTCCTCCTTTATTACGACTGCACTGCGTGTTTACATGCATTGTAATTATGGCTCTCACTAATTGAACATTAACATTAAGTTATCATTATGATAATTTATAATTTATATCGTCATAATATTTAAAAAAAAACAAAGAAAAATTAATAAATAGAAATATAAATAGAAAAATTAATAATTATTGTTATTTAATGACATCAGATGACGATTTTACGGGAAAGACGAATTTGAAAAACATAATATATATTTAATGTAAAGTATTTAGTACGTATAGCCGATAACTTACATATACGATAGTATAAATAAATATCAAAACACAGGCAAAGTTCACGCGTTCATACGTAATACGTGAGTATATCGATAAAATTTAATGGGAAAGCCCTCAAGAGCCCTCGTGATAACAGGATAACAAATGACTTTTATGCTGTGTTATCCTGAAGCGGTAAATCAGATTTTTTTATATTAAAAGAGTCAGCGTCATACACGGATTTTAAAGGATATCTTTTATATCAAGTCGTCCCGGTGGGATTCGAACCCACGACCCATCGATGCGCATGGGAGGTGTTCTAACCGAACGCGTCAGCGAGAACGTCAAAAATGTTTTTTTTGGAACAGCTTACCTTTTGACAATTTTCACTCTTTGCTGCTGTAAAATATATAACATAATATGTTGACGGGCTCGTTGGCGCGTTCGGTAAAACACCTGCCGTGCGCATCGATGGGTAGTAGGTTCGAGTCCCACCGGGACGACATGATAAAAAAGGCATCCTTTAAAATCATAAAAAAGCGTAGAGAAAATACATTAGAAGAAAGCTTCTAAACTTATTTATTTAACACTTAAATTATAAAACTTAACCTATAGAATGAATCTAAAATAAACAGAAATTACAGTAAGGCAGCCTCATTATAATATGATAGTGAAATGGATGGTAGGCTAACATTACCTTATTATATCCAAATCCAAAAAATATAACGATATAATGAGTCAACTTGTTATTAACTCATTTTCATTTTTTTTCCATTGAAAAATACAAAAAACCGATAATATTCGACTTTATTTGAAAAATTCCCAACAAGGCCGAGGTTTACTTTCTTCGGAGCATATTATTTTCAGCCTTAAATATATAATCATAAGATTGAAATTGGTGCGTATCAGCTAGATCCGATTAAGGTGAAATCGGTTCCACGTTTCAACTGAATGGGGACCTTATTGGCTACAGATAAGCGATGATAGTATCTTTATGTGACAGATATTGAGATGCACTAGTTAGTTATCTAATGATTAGGATCTTGGGTAGAATTTAGTACGTAGGTAAAGGTTAAAGGTCAAGGTAATAGGTAATAGGTAGGAAGATTCTAGGTCTATAACACTAGAATTTTGTGGATTGGTGGATGTTTGAAACTGTGCTGGCCATACGTCATACTCGTGAACGGGTTCTACTTGTGGTGACAGGTCGGACTTGAATTCGTGTATGCGGTGGTTCCCACGAGAATGTAAGTGCGTGCAACTATTTCACCATGCTCCTATTTCACCTGCTGATAGAGGATAAATCTGCTTTTTTTCTCGTTTATATTTTTTTATTATTATATTATAGTTAATTACTTAAAGATGTCATGTGGAATATGGTGTAACGGTAGCAGCGACTTACAAACATTTTGTAAAACAAAAACTTGGCGATTAAAAAGAGTGGCGGAGAGTTTATTGCCAGTTCTTCTCTTCCGTTCTACGCCCTTGATTTGAGAACTGGCGGAAAATGTAAAATTAGAAGCATTTAATATGTATTTTTATTGACGTTCATAAGTGTACATTGTGTTACCTAAATGAATAAATGATTTTTGAATTTGAATCTATTCTATTCTGCTAACCGTATACATATGTTGTTTACAAAATTTTGAATACTTTTAAATTTTGCCACGAATCACCTATGTCAATCAATCAATTTTAATGATAAAGGGAATCCAGAGGGGTATACATGTCTATCAGCCATTCTAATAATAAGGTATATATTATTAGAATGGAAGATGTATAAAAAAATATTAGATAGCAGTATAAATTTAAAGACCTTCATACATCACAATCTCAAAAATTGTGTTACATTCGTGCATCATGCTATTTTTTATATAATGCTGAAATATTTGCATAGCATACATATATATTTCCTATATCTAGTGTATATTATTTCAAGATACTGGTAGTATATCTATTTTATTGAGTGCGTCACGAAAACCCCTTCGTTGAACAACCACGCGAAAACATCAATCAACTTGATAAAAGGGCGTCGGCTAAGAATAACTTTGTTTTTGGATTTTCTTATGGAAATAGATATATTTTATTTGCTTCTTATTTTACATCTATGTGACTCAGTGGTAAAAGAGTTTTTAACAATGGAAAACCCGAGTACAAACTTCGGATCCTCGTAACAAAGCACAGCTGTTAGCCATGAAGTACCAATGTAAATTTTCGAAAAGGTACTTAAAATAAATAATAGGTCGACAGCCCATTGTCGATTGGATTCCTTCACTCGAGGTAACCTTCCACCAAGTTATGCTCACGCTCATCTATGGTAAGCTTAATTTCAGGCTTCCATTACATGCGGTGTATATTTATTTTGTATATTGTGCTGATAGTAACATATTGATATTCATAATTGAGAAAGGTATGTTGAGGTGGTTTGGGCATGTAGAAAGCATGAATGAAAGTAGGGAACGAAAAAGATTTTTGAAACTGTCGTGAGTGGTAGAGTCGGGAGTGGTCGACCAAGGCGAACGTACCTCGATCAGATCGGGGACGTTCTTCAAAAGTGCCAGGTCAAAAGTACTCGTAACCGACGAGTGTGTATGAAAGCATTGATGAAAGTAGAAGAAGCGAAAATCGTATGTAAGGATCGGAGCATATGGAATTCCGTGATCTCTGCCTACCCCGATGGGAAAGAGGCGTGATGTATATGTATGTATGTATATATGTATGATATCAATTTTTCTTACAATCGAGTATAAAGGTCTTACATACGTCTGAGTTTGAGTTAAATTGTAACAAAATAACAAATCTTTCCTCTATATAATATTAGTATAGATTGTAATAGAGTTTAAATACCAATAAACTATTGTAATCTCCACTATAAAAAAACTTTTAGCGCATTTTTGGCACTGTTAGACGTACTCGTATGTAAGGCCTTAAGTACGATAGTAACTATAAAATAACTATTGAAGAGTACATACTTGTAAAAGTTTATATGAATAACCTCTTTGACACGGACTTTTCACTTCGAATTGTCTTTTTAACCCCTCAAGTGTTACAACAGACGACACTATTTGGGCCCTGGGCCAAACTATCCCGAGTAGTACTCTCGTACAGTGAGAGATGAGCCAAATCTCTTATCGAGTTTGTGTATTAGAAGTCCTTTTACATATTTGTAGCCATTTTGAATACTTGGGAAATAAGATATAAATTTTTTGTTATGTTAGGTATTGACAGCCGAGCATGAGGTTCACTTGATGGTAGGTGATACCTCAGCCACACGACGTATCCGTAAAACAAAGTCGGATATGATTATGATACTAAGTAGATTTTTGTATTTGTACGGCTAAACGGACCTATATAATTTACGAGTAAAATCAAAATTAAAAAAAAAACAATATGTTTTTAAAGAAAGCAGTCGAATAATTTTTCATGAAGAAAATTTATCCAAAGAATAAGGTCAATTGTAAAGTAGTATAATTCAGATATAACATTGTTCTACGGATAAGTCGCACGGAACATCAGTCAATGATGCGCTGTCGACTTAATTTTTACTTTGAGCTTTCGGAAATACATATATTATAATTATTATAATAAGAATTCGCTTAATGATACCATAGCGTCCAATTTTCGATAAATAACTCCTTACAAATTCCTTTAAAAAATGTAGATAATTTTTATCAATGCACAAATAGTATTAAAAATACTGAGTGTCATTGCGTCAGACGCAAGTCTGGCCCATTTATATACTCCTAGTTATCTTGAAACACGTTGCAATTCCATTTCCTTACAATAACCTCGATTCCAGCTTCATTCCATTGTAAACCACGAGATTTGCTTGAAGAAAATATTATACACAATTTTAGACTCGAGGTCTGTGCTAACAAATTTTCAGTAAAAACTCGTAAAGCCAATTCGATTCTTACGAAGCGGTGGTATAATTCAATCTTTGCCAAGAAAATGTTGAATTGTTCTGTTTATTTATATTGTATATTCTCTTGGATATAATATTTGGAAGGGATATTATTTACTATTATAAATAAAAATTTAAAAAATATAGGTTCGCATTGATTTTTTTAAATTAAATATACCTACCGAATGTTTAAAAAAAAATATTACTTTAAAATGTTAATAATTTGAATGATCGAATCCCCTAGTGGAACACTGTGTATATTTTTTACTTTCATATATCTAATTAAGGTATTTATTCGGATATTCGCATGAATTTTGCAAATGCGAATATGCACGAATATTCGTTACGTCACTAAAATTCACCACATATATTAAAACGCTCTTACAGAAATTCCAGTTAATTTACATTATACTGAGAATAGATAATTTATATTGGCTCATATAATACGAAGTGTTTATGCGAATAAATCGAGAACAACCTTGGAATTCGCCAAAGTAATCAAGATCGATAATTATTATCTATCAAATAACGCCTACTTTATAATAAACGGAAATGATTTCTTCATAATGCTTTCCGCAAAATCTTTTTGTATTTTTTATTCGATTTTTTGTAAATCAATTGTAAATCATTGGCCCCCAATCAAATTGGACAGGAGATCATGTACATCAGGACAATTATGTCTGTTGTTTATGTAACTTAGTATTGATGAAATTGGAAGAAGCGAAAGTGATATGCAAGTATTGGGGCATATTGAATACTGCGAGAGATTTATACATATTATTATTTTGATTCTTGTAACTTTATATATCACAAGCTAATGATATATTACTAGTTAACGAAGCGTCTTAGGGCGACTCTACTCATGAAGAAAATGAGACCAAATCAAATTTGTGTCTAATAGGAAAAAAAAACTAGACATCCAAATTACTTTATATAATATACTTTAAAAACGATTGTCATATCTACAGAATTTAAATAATTTTTTTATAAAAATCGGTCGAGCCGTTTCGGAGGATTGCACAAAACACATTGACATTACATAATATAGATGATAGAATTTTGGTTATCTTAGGTTACTAGATCCCAAGTGATGTATTAAAATCTTCAATAGATTCATCGTAGCCTTACCGTTCACGTAATGACAGCTCCAAAGATAAGTCTTCCAAAGATTTAAGTATCTAATGCTAATAGGGCTGGGAGGCTGCCAAAAGCAACAGGTTCGCCAGATGTGATTTCTGCCTAATGTTCACCACTTACACATAAAGAGCTCTTTTATCGTCTTATAATTTTGTTAGACTGGATGAAGATTGCAGCACTATTAGATAATATTAATTAAGAGGACAAATCTTTGTTATTTTTTTTGTTTGTTCTGGTTTATTTTTTACTATTATAGTTAAGTCTAGATGTCATGTGGAACATGGTGTAATGGTTGTAGCTCCTTACAAACATTTTGTAAAACTTGGCGATTCAAAAGAGTGGCGGAGAGTTTATTGCCAGTTCTTCTCGTCCGTTCTACGCCCTTGATTTGAGAACTGGCAGTAAATGTAAAATTAGAAACATTTAATATAGTTTTTTATGTCATTCATAAGTGTATATTGAGTTCCCTAAATTATTTTAATTTGAAGTTTTCCTAAGATTTATGATTCCCTTATGATTTTAATAAAAAGTAAAAAATATATATAGTAGTAGTACATATCTTTTTAATAGATTACATAACATACATATTTTATAATAAAAGTTTTGTAATAAGATATAGTATTTACTTTCTTTAATGTGTGAGTTAAAACATAAGATGATCCAAGTTTTGATGATACATTATATTTATGATATTTGACGGGCTTGTTGGTAAGTTTGATAAAACACTATCTTGCGCCGAAGCGCATCGACATGGGTCGCGGGTTCGCATCCCGACGAGACGAAATGTTTATGATTTTCTGTAAGCATGCCTTCCCGACGTCACTTCGGGCAATGATCGGGTATACGACCGGGTAACGAACCACCGTTCGTAGATGGAAAATACGTGAAGTGCACATTGCGCGTTTTCGCTTAGTAGTTAAGAAAAGCTTCCTTCATCTCAGCAAAAGCGTCTTTGTATTGTATCTTTTCTTTATATTTGGAAAATGAATAAATTACGAAGTAACACGTGTCTACCCTCATCATTGTCAGTTATAAAGTTTTTGCACAGACAGACATATCTTTCAGACTGACACAGAGCAACATTACATTTTATAATATGTTTAATTATAAAATCTAGGTGGCAAAGGGCAACAATCTTCGAACATGCTTATTTTTGCACTTTTATTTGATTACTGGCAGACCCGGCTTTAGGCTATATAACAACCAATAGGAGCGAAGCATCAGTGAAAAATGTTACAAAAACGGGGAAAATTATCCATATTTGAGGGCTTCCGTTGCGTGCGCTGCGTAAACGGTTCAAATTACCCAAAAAATATGTAAATGAATTATTCCTCTTTAAATGATCTAAAAAAATGACCACGACAGTATATGTCTATATTTTAATATTGATTCATTACAACCTTTTTTATGGTAATCAAATTTTTTAAAAATACAGTTTACGCAGAAGTATTTTAAAATATATTCTTATAGAAACTTCTTAATCGCGATCAATATATCAAAAATTGACGCGGACGAAGTCGCGGACAACAGCTAGTATTACATAAAGTGGATATCAATTATTAAAAAAAAGCTAAAAGCGTGCGTGAGGTGAGCTGTCTATTGCGGAAGATGTCGGAGTTCCATACCTAATTTATTTTAAAGTTAATTTTCTGCATTTATTTATATCCCGATTTTTAATAGTCATTCTGGAACATAGATGAATCCAACAAATAAGATATCAACCGTTCTGTAGTTATAAATGCTTTCACTAACACGACTTTGTTTTATATAATCGCGTGCTTAAAGGTAAAAGGACTTAACAAAATTACTGATTTTTAAACTACAAATATGTTCTTTTTTGAGCTGGCCGAAAAAAAATTATTATACGCGCTTTCACCTTTAGATCACCAAAATTTCGAATTCTTAAAAGTAAAAGGGCGTATAATTAATTAGAGCCATACGCCCTTTTACCTTTGAAATTTTTTTTTTCAATTTTAAGCGTAGAATGTGTCTACCACTCGATTGGCATTAAAAAAAAATATGCGCCCTTTTACCTTTGTATAGGTAAAAGGGCACATAAATTGTTATAAGTCCTTTTACCTCTAAGCACGCGAATTATAATATGAATATGATTTATAAATGAAATCAAAAAGAATACATTTTCGGCGTCGTGCTTATATGCAACCATTACCTCTTGAAAAATCAAATTATAATCACTATGCATCCGGAAAATATCCCTCCATCCTCCATCCCTCTTTTGTTTATTATAAAAGGAATTATGTACTTATTTTAAACGCCTTCTATTTATTAATTGAAAACCTATTTTAATACAAAGCAAAAGAGTCTATTTTCCAATAACGATATACTAAGGATAAAATATGGAAGCCTACGTATGTTACAGTGCATAGAAATCTTAGTAGCTAAATACTCATTTTGTTTCAAACTTTGAAAAGTACCCTAAACGCTACTCGCAACTTTCTTAACCTATCCTCTATACTTATGTATCAAATAAATATATTATTATTATAACTTTAAGGCTCCACGGTGCACTAAGAGGCACATGAAACGATTAGTTTGAATGACTTTAATATTATTATTTACCCGATATTGTAACATTTAAAAGCTAGCAAGACAAGAATTAGTTACCGATATTCACATGTAAAAGTTGGAGTAAGGGTAAAGAGGTTAAGAAATAAATAGTGTTTCTTATATTAGTAATACGCCCCAGCTTCGCACGGGTGCAATGTAGATGTACTATGCACAATAACAAAAACCTATAGTATATGTAACTCGCTGATAATGTAGCTTTCTATTGTTGAAAGAAATTTTTAAATCGGTCCAGTAGTTTTTGAGTTAAATCGTAAAAGACAAACACATTTTTACTCTTCATAATATAGATTACAGCCGAGAAGTTGAGTTATATGATAGTAAATAATCAACTTCGTGTTAATTGCCAGTTCTTTTCGTCCGTTCTACGCCCTTGATTTGAGAACTGACAGTAAATGTAAAATTAGAAGCATTTAAACATATATTTTTATTTAAGTTCATAAGTGTACATTATGTTACCTAAATGAATGAATGATTTGATTTAATTTGCCATGGACATCACAAATGTCTTAGACGCGTTGTCGGTCTTGCTTAACACGTTGACGGACAGTACCATTGCGCTAGTTGTAGCTGCTATGACAGTACTCATTTTCGTACATCGCCCAGGGGCTTAGTGTCATATCGCGTTGTTACTGCGCTCTGATATGTAATATGACAGAAATCGACCGACTGATTTTACGTAAATAAAAATGTGAACGTCGACCGACGTACTGTCATATTGCTTTTTAGGCCGTGACGCCTATGGGCGGTACTGTCCGTCAACGTGTTAATTTGTCTAATTTTTAAAGCCTTCTTGAGTTTTTCGCCACTGCAAGTTATTGTACTGTGGCAAGGGAGTGGTTGTTACAGTATTTTTTCACTTATGTTATACTGAACATCTGGCCTTTGCTAGTAAAGTAGGGACTTAACATTATGTCGTTTTTATAACTCTTTTGTTGACTGTACACTTTTTTACGGAAACTATTTAGATATCATATATACATACAATATACATAGATAAAGAGGAAAGATTTGTTTGTTACGATTTAACACAAAAAAATACTCGACCGATTTCAAAAATTATTTCACCAATAGAAAGCTACATTACCAGCGAGTAATATAGACTATATAATTTTGTGTATAGTATATCTACATACATTGCACCCGTGCGAAGCCGGGTTAAATATGTTGTATTCACTATAGTAGTGACCTTTTAAACCCGGAAAATATACAGTTAGAATAAAATTTACACTCGAATAATCGAGACAGTTCTTATAAAGAAGCTGTTTTTGCATGGCTAAGAACATTTCTTGAAGTTTATTTCATTTGTAAACTGTTCAGATACAAAGAACTCATTTTGTCTTGGACTAGTTATAAATAGAAATTCAAGTCAAGAAATATTCAGTACAATTTCTAAGCCAGCATTTTGACGAGCTCGTTGGCGCGTTCGATAGAACACCTGCCATACGCACCGATGGGTCGTGGGTTCGAATCCTCAACATGTTTATAGTTTTCTGTAAGCATGTTTTCCCCACGTCTGGTAACTTTGGGCAATGATCGGTTGGGAGGAATATCGATATTCCGACCTGGTAACGAACCATCGTTCATAGATGGAAAAACCGTGAAGTGCACATTGCGCGTTTCGGTTTCAGTCTATGGATTTGCGAATGCTCGAAGTAAAAAGGTCGACAGCGCATCATTGACTGATGTTCAGTGGCTGAGGTCAACCTACCATCAATTGAACCTCATATCTAACATAAAAAGGCAATTAATGTCTCTCGACAGTATTTAAATTTAAAAAAAAAAACTATTTCAATATATGAAACTAGTATATGCAATATGCATAAATAAAATAAGTTTTAACGAATTTAAATGCGTTTTTTTTATTTATTATAAGTATTTATTTACGTTTCGAATGCTTTTCAGCAAACGTGGTCACGGGCAGACTGAAAAGTGACAGCTGTCTGATTTGAATTTTCACTAAGTTGCCATCACAGAACTCTTCTGCCGGCCTAGCATGACCGCCACGAAATATATCTCGCGCGAGAGAAGACAAACTAAGATGTTAAATATCTCGATATATTATATCTCGACATCGACAATTTTGATAGAAAAGATATCTCGATCGACAAATGTATCTATTTTTGATATTAAAAGTCGAGTTTTAAGTGTAATTGTCATTTATTATTATTATTATTATTATTTATTATTATTAATTATTATTATTAATATAATATCATGTTAGACCCGAAAGAAATATAGCGATAGTCGATTGAAACACGAGAAAACGGTAGACAAAATTTTGTCGCGCTTGTCATGCTAGGCCGGCTGTTCTGTGGTTGCCATACTAATAGCTGGTATACACTTTGATTAGTCAAGTGCCAAGTGTTTAGTGTTTAGTGTGTAGAGTGATTAGTGTTAAGTGATTAGTAATGTCATGTAATGTAATGTCCTATACTGTTTAGTAGGCAGTGTTTAGTTCAATTAAAAAATAGACAATATTTTGCCTGTATACACTCTGATAGTAATAATTAACAAAAAAAAAACCAGTGAATACGTATGATCCCATTCGCAATGTAGTTAATGAAATAGTGAATGTGCTTTCGTTACACATTCGAGAAGAAATTGAGTTGGAATTGAGGAGACCACCTCGATTATGGATAGCTAGGAGAGAAGGTGTAAGCCTCCTTCGCCCCAACATTTTCTAAATGCATTTCAGTAGCTATGGTTTGCAGAGCTGCGTCTCTGGCTTGTTTATATAAACATTTACATTATATAAATACGCATGTTGAACATATAACTCCACTTTGTGGGTTACGGATTCGATCCACCTAGTAGAATTTTTTTTGATATTTTTATCATTTACAATAACAGAAGAAACGAACACGACACTGTTGACTTAACAGTCACGCACGTCCCGAAGTGTTAAGTTCGTGTTTAGAGCAAGCGAGGGGTGAAGGCGGGACGCGCGGGAGGAGCTACTCGCAGAAAAAATAGAACACACTTGTAAATACTGTACTTCGCTAAGCACTATACACTTAACACTTAACAGAAACTGTCCGAACGTGTTTTTTGCTAAACACTTAACACTAAACAAGCCACTCGCACTAATCACTAATCAAAGTGTATACCAGCCATAACGCCATCTATTCTTGTTACAGTTGTATACAGAGTTGATACTTGAGGTAATGTTTTCACCTAAAAACCATTAAGTTTGGTATAAAATATCTACTATTCTCATATATTATAATACATCCAATAGCCATGTACACTAATACTCTTCGTAGGTACGCACGTTTAATTGGTGACGTATAAAGTTGATATATATTTGAGCAACATTTGCACAGTCTTCTATTGTGCTGGATGCAAAAAGTTTCAGAGTCCCGTCGTTAAAATGTGGATATTTTCCCCAAAAAAATGCTGATTCAGAAAACACTAGGGTTGTCTCTTCACGATATTTTTTAACCTACGGTTAAGGTAAAACGTTTGTGTAAATTTCACACGTGAAAGACTATCCGAGACAAAAATACTTTATTACGATGAACGTATACACAAAAAACTATTTGGTAGGAGTGGAATATTCCACTAAAATGTGTTTTGAATAATTTCAAACAGAAAAGTTGCATAGTAATTATTATAAAAATTTGTACATAATATATTTTTTTATGATTTTTATTATAGTAGTTATTTGTTTAGATATAGCTTTCTCTTCTTGTCAATGAACTAAACACGATAACACGTATTTCCGAATTCTTACCATTTTTTCAATCCTCGAACCCAATACCAGCGCGGCGTATTCAACGCCAATATCGTGAGTACAATGAGGGTGCTTAATGTCGTGCCGTGTGTGCCTGGTTAGGCCACGGAAAAGCGTGCTTAAAATGCGAGTTTAGATTGTGATCTAAAAATATTGTGCAAATATTGTCACAGTGCTGTAAAATATTATAAGCCAATTTCAAATCAAGCAATGAAAATAAGGGGAAAAACTTTTTATATTAGTATCAGCCCTATTCAGACCGGACATAGTGAAATTGATACTTTGTGCAAGAGTCAGCAGCGGTGGGCTCTCGGATTCGTGAAATTTTACTGAATATATGGTCGAATAGTTTATTGACGACCACTCGCAATTCAGAATTTTTGTTTTTATATGAAATGGTTTTCATGTATATGACACGAGTTTAAGCGAACGTGCTGACGAAACCTAGAGAGACAAAAATACAAAAATATGTTTTAAAGCCTGGCAACAGTAAGGTTATTTTTTAATTGCTGTTATTGTACTCTGAAACAGCTGTTTTAAGAATAAGAATAAATTGATTAGGTAACAAACAAAAAGAAAAACAATATCATTTAAACGTATAAAAGAAAAATTAGGTAGCTAACCTAAATGGTGAAGTTTCTCAGCTTGTGCTATGTCAACATCTTGGCATAGCGCTGGTTTTTCAGAACCTCACCAATGTTTTGATGGTCTCGTTGACGCGTTTTGAATCCCGCCCGGACCACATGTTTATAATTTTCTATAAGCATGTCTTCCCCACGTCTAATCGGGCACTAAACGGGTGGGAATAATATCGAAATTCCGACTGGGTAACGTACTATTTTCGGTTTACGTTCATAGATGGAATAACCGTGGAGTGTACGCGTTTCGGTCTCAGTCTATGAATTTCCGAATGCACGAAGTAAAAAATAGATCGACAACGCATCATTGACTGATGTTCTGTGGCTGGGATATGTACCATAAGTAAATCTCACGCTCGCCTGTCGACTTTTAACATAAAAAAAATCGGTTTATTTACCACGGAAAGAATTACATTAGACATCCGCAACACCAGAGGACTTGCAGATGCGTTGCCGAACTTTAAATAACTAACTAATCTACACTAATAAATATGTATTATAAAGAGGAAAATTTTGTATTTATGTATGTTATGAATAAACTCAAAAACTAATGGACCAATTTTAAAAATTCTTTCACCAATAGAAAGCTACGTTACCAGTGAGCATAGGCATGCATAGTATTTTTGTGTATAGTACATAATATACATGGCACTCGTGCGAAGCCGAGGCATGTTGCTAGTAACTACTATTTGTTCCCGTAACCATGATATGTACCCAAAAGTCGTATGAAACACAAACAAATCAACTGAATCGGCTCGCGGAAAACGTAAACAAACCAACTATGTTTTAACGAATTTTATTAACTTCCTACGTTTTGTTTTATCTGTTTATGTATTGGGATGATTTATTTTGTTGGAACGCTATATTTTTTTAGGTCTGGAGTAATTTTGTAAACAAATTATAGGCATAAGTAGGTGAAAGTATTAATATATTTTTAACTTACCATTAGGTTATTTATCTGCTTGGTTTTCTAATCTGAAATAAAAAAAGAGGAATTGTAAAACCCTTTTATTAATATCGGCTTTTCATTTACATATAGTCAAAGTAAGGAAATCAATGCAAAATCAAAATCAAAAGTTTTTTATTTCAAATAGGCCTTTGCAGGCTCTTATGAAACGTCTAGTTCTCGCGTAACAGAAGACAATATTATATTGTCTTTTATTAATACGAAATTCACACAATTACGACGTTGGTCGCCACGTCACCTAGATATGGATGATAAGTGTATGCCCCTTCACCCAAATATACATTTTTTTTGTTTATGTCAGATATCAACAGACGAGCATGAGGTTCACTTGATGGTAAGTGATACCTCAGCCACAAAACATCAGTTAATGATGAACGGTGGGAGAAATCGAAAATCCGACCGGGTAACGAATACCCGGTCGGATTTTCGATTTCTGTAATACTACAACATTGATAGAATGTACTCCATCAAACTTAGAAATCCTTTTATCGGTTCGATAATTCTAAGTTACTGAACTATGTTATAAAATAATAAATACTGAATTATGTATTAAATGATTATTATGGATGATTGAAGTTGGCCGCCATACCGGAAAATCTGTTCCTGTTTTAGGAAGTTTGGTTTTTCGAATTCGTAAGTTCGTGACTTTTTTTAACTTAAAATGTATGGTAATATTCACCAAATAATTTAGTTTCAAATTCGACCATAAACAATTACTAATAATTATTGTTTAATTATTGGAGAACTTTTTGTTGTGTGATTTTCACAGTGATATATTTTTGTGACCTAGGCAATGGGTGCAGGTTTGATCCCTGCTAGCTTGAAATGATTTGAATATTCTATAAACAAATATTTATTATGTCGCACTAATTGGGGAAATACCGAATTAATAGAAAAGCTGGTTCCGTATTTCGATGTTGGTATGAACTAGATTACTTTGGACAGTATATATGCATTGATGCCCTACGTTCAAAGGAAACTCATGCTTGTCTGTCAATATTTGTTTGACATGTAGTGACGTCGTAATTACAGCGCCCTTTAAACCTTTTCCATGTCAATGGATACAGTGAAACTGTTGTGGTGTCTGGCAGAATGACCAGGTTTGTGGAATATGCTCCACAACATAATGCTAAGCCAGGACCCAATTACCACACATACTTACACACTCTTTTACATATCTATTGGATTTCAACGATTTGTAATTATAAAACTATATATTATTTTGTCTTCTGTATTCTTGTTTTTTTTTCTTGTATTGACTTTTATTCTAATTTTCAATAGCCTAATTATTTTTTTAAAAAAAATAAGCCGAACCCTTATTTCTATTATACTGATATATTTTTATACATATATGTTAGGTATATCTTCTTCTTCCTGTCCTGTTCCCCTTATTTGGTATCAGTGCAGTATGTACATACTCTTTTTTCTCCCTTGATGTAGCGATGGTCTATTTATTTTTACATTGTTAATCTATGTGTAACAAATATCTCTCTGATTTCTAGGCTTACATCTGAGTTGAAAATTAAGAGAGCTCTTTTCATCCACCTTTTTCTCCCTTAGTTAAAGTTTGGGGGTCAGATGTTTTTATTAATATAACCTAACCGTTATGCTAGTGTGACTCAAACAACCTATGAACGAGTTAACACCTACAACAACGAGCCAATTTATTTAATTCTCTTTAAAATCCTTGTCCGATGTTACCCCACCTTGGCAAAGTTGGTGTTCCGTTGCCATAGCAACCGTGACAAACGCGGCTTGGCACTCGCATACCTGTTTCAAATAGCCCTTGTTACGACACGTTGACGTAAATTGGCCAATGTCAACCTTTTACCAATCTATGTACATACAAACATTCTGAATATCTGTATAATGATGACTGGGCTGGTGATTTAGTGGAATTTGATTAAGAACAGAACGTATGAGCAACGACGTACGTCTCTTTTTTTTTAGAATTATAAAGACGTATTGAGGTGGTATTTGAAGAAAATATTTATTATTACACCTACCTTGCGTATCGAAGGTCGTGGGTTCAATATCCTTTATCATATTTTCTGAAACTGCGAAAAACATAAGAATAATTTATTACCGTGTAATTGGGATCATAAACATGTATTTAAAAATGTTTTACTATCATCGGATTCGTAATAGGAAAATGTAGGATTCGTCAGGCGAATCTTCGTATTTTGTTTTGGTAATAGGCCTTCCCTTGAAGTTCGTTTAGTTAAGGCAATAATATTTAGATAGATATATAGAAATTAACTTTATTTGCCACCTTAAACACATAAAACAAACGAACAATATAATTAGATTAACAATTATGTAAATAATAATAAAAGTGATGGCGAATAGGACCCCTCATCAGCAAAGCAGCGACTAATGTCGCTACACTGATTTTCAGAGGAGACCCTGCGGCTGTGAGGACTTCAGGACTTATAAATAAAAGTTGTATTATATTTACGAAAATGTTAATAATAATGAAACAAAAATAAATAAGGAATAATAATTATTATATAATAGTGTAAGTACATAATAATAATAATAATAATAATAATAAGCCTTTTTATTTTCCAAATCTCTAGTATAAAGTACACAATTTAAATCTTATAATATAAATGTTAGTAGTTTGTTATATATCTAGTTTGTTAGTAAATAATAATACATTTATGAGAATTGGATCCCTTCTCGGGTAAAGGCCTCCTCCATCTTGTTCCATGACTCTCTATTTTTTCCTGCTTGCATCCAATTATTGCCTGCTATAGGGATAAGGTCATCAGCCCACCGTCTTTTTGGTCTACCAACGTTACGTTTTCCTAATGGTCCTTTCCAGCGTGTGGTTAGAATTGTCCATCTTTGGTCAGTGAGTCTTGATACGTGCCCGGCCCATCTCCATTTTAAGAGAAGGGCTTTTGTTAATGCATCGGTTAGTTTTGTTTTTTCTCTGATTACTCTGCTGTTTACTTTTTGTATTTTTCGAATCTTTAGCATGCTTCTTTCCATTGCTCTTTGGGTAGTTATTATTTTGTTTTTAATTTTGCTTGTGTATGTCCACGTTTGACAACCGTACAGAAAGCAAGGAAGTAGGCTGGTATCAAATACCACTTTTTTCATTTTTAAGCTGTACTCACCCTTAAATATTTCTTTTAGTGACCAGAATTTTTTCCATGTTAAGTTGATTCTGCGTTCTATCTCCTCTTCGTTGCTAGTTCTACTGAATGACACAAGTTTTCCCAGGTAGATATATTTCTTAACATATTCTATACAGTTTTCATTAATATTAATAGGGATTTCAGTACTATTTGTTATCAATTTAGTTTTATTTGTATTGATTTCAAGACCTACTTTTGAGCTTTCTTGAGCGAGTGAGCTTAACATGTGTTGTAGATCTTTCGGGTTTTCAGCAAGTATAACAATATCATCTGCAAATTTCAAGTGGCTGAGATGAAAATTGCCTATTTTAATGCCTCTATCTTTCCAATCTAATTTTTCAAATATGTTTGCAAGCACCGCGATAAACAGTTTGGGAGACATAGGGTCTCCTTGTCTGACACCTCTTTCTATTCTGAACTCTTCACCCCTGTTTTCTAATTTGACTTTGCTTGTGCTGTTGGCATAAATATTTTGTATGATATTTATGTATTTCTGCTTTATTTTATATGACTCCAATGCTTCCCAAATAGAAGAGTGATTAATAGTGTCAAAAGCTTTGCAGTAATCAATAAATGCTATATAAAGAGGCTTGTTAAACTCTATATATTTGTTAATTATCTGTTCAATTGCATGTAAATGATCAGTAGTACTAAAGCCTGAACGGAAACCAGCTTGTTCTAATGGTTGATTGTCTTCAATGTCTCTTGTTATTCTATTTAGTATAATCGAGGTGAAGAGTTTATATAAGCTTGATAATAAGCTGATTGGTCTATAGTTTCCTAAGTCTAGTGGATTTCCTTTTTTAAATAGGAGTATAATATCTGACGTGCACCATTGTTTTGGTATAATTTCAGTGTCCAATATCATATTAAACATATGTGTTAATGGTACGAGAAGAACAGGTGTGCCTATTTTAAGTGCTTCGTTATTGATACCATCTGGACCAGGGCTTTTGTCCATGGAGAGTTGTCTTAAGTGCGAATACACTTCTTTTTCACTTATCGGTTCGATATTGTTTTCATTGTCATGGATTCTTTCTTGATCATAACTTTCTTCATTATCTCGTTTCTTGTATAAATCTTTATAATATTGTGTGGCAAAATCTAAGACATCTTTTCTCGATTTTGTTTCCTTCGATTTGTTTTCTAGTTTTTGTATCCAAGGTTTGTGTAGATTTAATTCCTTTAAACCTCTTTTTGTGCTTCTTAAATTTGTTAAATTTCTACTAATTATATCCTGTCTATGTTTATTGTAATCGTTTTTTATAGCTTTATTTGTTTCTTTAAATACTTTGCTTAGTTCATTTCTTATATTTTTATCTTTATTCTTAATCTTGATTAGTTCTGTGCGCTTTTTTATTAATTTTTCGGTAGTTTGGCTGAATATATTCTTCTTTCTATTTATCTTAATATCTTTGCTTATGGTTAGACTGTTTTTGAGTGCTTTTTCTATATAATTGTAATAAGCTTGAACATTTGTGATTTCATCTGTATCGTTGTTGATATATTTTTTCAAGTTGTCTAGGTAGACGATTGTTTCTTGTTCAGTTTTTAATTTAGTTGGTGCACTATTAAAGTTTTTTCTAGATTTTTTCTCGTGTTTAATTATACACGTCGCTCGAAGCATTCTGTGGTCAGATGAGAAATCAATATTGTTTAGTACTTCAACGTTTTGGATTATATTAGGTTTATTTGTCATAATAAAGTCAATTTCATTCATGGATTTTTGGTCTGGTGATTTCCAAGTCCATTTACGATTTGCTTTTTTCTTGAAGAAAGTATTCATGATCGACAATTTGTTTTCGAAGGCGTGGTCTATGACTTGTTGACCTCTTTCGTTTCTTTTTCCGTATCCATATTTGCCCAATATTAGATTTTCTTCATTTTTGGGTTCTCCTATTTTGGCATTGAAGTCCCCAATTACTAAAACAGTTTCATCAGCTAATGCATATGCTTTTTTTATATCATCGTAGAATATATTTAGATCCTCGTTACTAGAGTTCTCTGTAGGTGCGTATGCCTGAATAATAGAAATATTGATGTCATCTAATTTTAACTGAAGCAAAGCTATTCGTTCCGATATTCCAGTAAAGTTAACTATTTTGTCTTTTAGTGACATCTTTATTAAGAAACCTACCCCGTAAAGTCCTTTGGTTTGTCCAATGTAGCAAAATATGTGGTCTAAATACTCTTCTATTTTGCAGCCTAATCTTCGCACTTCAGATAATCCTATTATATCCCACTTGATTTTATTTATTGCGTATCGCAGCTCTAAGTATCGTTCGGTTGATAGCAAAGTCTTTACATTATATGTGCATATTCTTAGTAAAGTTTTTTCATTACGGTTTGCGTTGAAATTTTTATATTCAGAATTGTTGTTTAAAGGTGGAGGGTGGTGGTCTAATTCCCCACGAGGACCAGTCGGCTTGGGAAATGTGTTGGTTTTAGTTTTAAGTTTTTGTTTGAAATTAGTTGTCGTTGAGTTCCGGTGGCTGATGACCTTATCCTATTTACAATTTGCTCCTCTTGATGAAGATGCAAGAGAGTTACTTCTGGGCCTCATTACTTCAAAGGGATTAATTCGATTTGTGTTTGTTGTGGCATGTTGTTTACGAGGCTGTTGATTTATTGAGGTCTCGGGCGATAACAGTGATGAGTTTCTTTTTCGGTTCACCCTATCAGCCCCCCCCTCTTTTATTATCAACTTATCATATTTTATTATTGCGTAGTTACCTTTCTTCCTTTCCGCAGTAAGTTTTTCATGAAGCTCCTTCCGTATTTCCAGTACTTCTTTAGCATAATCTTCAGAGGCGTATACATCCTTGAATTTATTTTTATTTTTCATTATTTCAATTTTTTTCCATCCATTAACAAGTGAGATTAGTGTTGGTCTTGCTTTCCCATTTTTTTCGTCTCTTTTCCCTATGCGATATATTGTGTTGACGTCTCTATTCTCGAGAGGAATTTGGAGATCGCATTTAATTTTTTCCGTCGTTAATTGTTATAATTCTGTTTGCGAACGTTCATTTTCAGGCATACCGAAAATTATTATATTATTTTCCCTTTTATTCCTTTCCAAATTTTTTATTTTTTCCTTTAATTTTCCATTTTCTAATTTTAATTCTTCAATTTCGCGAGTTAAAGGAGCAAGTTTTTCGTCCATTTGTGAAATAATTTCTTGTGTCTGGTTCTTCATTTCTATTTTCATTTTATCGAAAAGGTCTTGGAGATCGTTCATATTATTTTCTTTTAATAATATTTAAAATGTGTGAAATGGAACGTTCCGTTGTATTGTGTGTACCAAGGCGAACGCAGCTTAGAGTTGACACTTGTCAATTTGATAGCTCTTGACAGTTTGTGTTTCTCTGTGCAACTCGTTTGTTTATCGATTGGAAATTAACGTATTACTAATTAGTTTTGACAGCTAACCTTTGTTTCTTCTTCTTTTTAAGTACTGTTTTTTCATCCAGATCACTAAAATTAATAGTTTGTTGTACACTTTATATTCTTATCAGTGACGATTAAGTGTTTTTTTGTTGAAATATGTACTAATGCCACAGTTTGGTGAATTAAAACAGGAGCACAACACAGTATGAGTTATCACAATCACAGCCGGAACCGGAACTCATTGTAAGTACATAACAAGAATTAAATTTTCAGTGAGTAATGCGCTCTGACAGAAACGTAGGCTCTCTAGTAGCTAGTGGTAAATGCTTTTGGTGGTTTATTAAAATTAATTAAAGTTTTTTTTAAATGCTTGAACCGATTTTAAGTCTCGAGAGGGTAAATTTTTCCAACATTTAGAAACAGCATAGTGACAATTACGACGGAAAGTTTTATTTATTTATTTTACGTATTTCTTATTTTCTGCTCGTACGAAATTGACATAAGATATTCAACTTGGATACAAGATCACAACAATATAAGTCTTTGTCTGTAAACACAAGCCTACCATTAATAGGTAACGTTAAAACCCATTCGAAACGCCCCTATCAAACATAACGACCGCTGTAAATTGCTAGGGATCTTCAATAGGCACTTACGTATAACTGTTTTCGACGTGTATATTGTATACTAGATGGAAAAACCGTGAAGTGCTTATTGCGCGTTTCGGTTTCAGTCTATGGATTTCCGAATGCTCGAAGTAAAAATTAGGTCGACAGCGCATGATTGACTGATTTTCTGTGGGTGAGATATTACCTACCATCAAGTGAACCTCATGCTCGTCTGTCGATAACTGACAAAAAAAAATACGATAGCGATCCGCCCCGGCTTCGTAAGTGTGCAATGTAGATTTACTATACAAAAAAATTGAAATCAATCGAGTAGTTTTTGAGTTAAATCGTAACAAACAAACAAATATTTCCTCTTTGATATAGTGAGATTCCCTAGACTTTTAGTGACAATATATTTTTCATCAATCAGTGAAACAGACACAGAAATGTTTTCTTCCGAAATATTTCAAATGGGTCTACCCTATAATTTCAAATGGTATACCCCACTAGGGGACTCGGGAATTCACTTATGTAAGACAGTTAACATTAAAAACGATGTGTAAAACAATTTAAAAAACCTTAACATGAACTAACTTCACTCTCCCTGGCAACTTCTAAAAATAGGGTATTTTTAGTAGTCAAGAAAAGCACAGAGAAAATTATACCTGTAGATACTAGATAGTTCACGATCGTACGGAAACTAATTTCTATTAACAATCCCTCATCGAATTGGTGGAAGCGAATAGGTTTTCAAGTAGATATTTTGATGGAACAATAGGTATTGTTCCCGACAAAACCTACACGAGCGATCGTCTTTGCTTTCCAATTACAAATTGATTCCCAATTAGTCGGCAATGTCATCGAAAGGTCGTTCTGTGAGAATATTCCAATTGTTTCAACCTGTTCTATCATCATCATTAATTATGTTTGTTCTGGTTTATTTTGAGATAAACCTCTTTATCTTGTAAAGAATACGAATTCGGAAAAACATTTATCAACGTAATGTAGTACAAGAATCGGTCGTCAAATCATCATATAATATCTTTCGAAGTATACGTACATAATATATAATATGTATTACTTATAGTTCACAAATCAAGGGCGTAGAGCGGACGAGAAGAACTGGCAAGAAACTCGCCGCCACTCTTTTTAATCGCCAAGTTTTTGTTTTACAATCTTTACATATTAACGCCATCTATTCCTACGGAGTTGATATTTACTGTAATTTTCTATATTATGACAATATTGACTAACGGTGTCCTCTTGTTTTTTAAAAAACTGGTAGTAAATGTAAAATTAGAAGCATTTAATATTAGTAATATTAGTAATTTAATATGTATTATTTTTTTAATGACGTTCATAGATGTACATTGTGTTACCTAAATTAATAGATTATTTTTTAATTTAATTGAATTAAATATGGCAACTTTGTGACATTTCAAATATAAGACAACTGTCATCTTTCAGTCTCCCGCGACCACGGTTGCTGAAAAGCATCCGAAACGTCGGGATAAATAATTTAAATAATAAATCGCGTTTTAATCCGGTATACAGTATTTTATTTAAATGTGTGATACTCGCGTTAATAAAAGACAATATTATATAACACAGCATTCTGTTAGCATGTCTTCCCCACGTCTGATAATTTCGGGCATTGAATGGGTGGAAGTAATATCTAAATTCCGACCGGGTAACTATCAAACTTGCATAGATGAAACACCGTGAAGTGCATATTGCGCATTTTGGTTTCAGTCTATGAATTTCCGAATGCTTGAAGTAAAAAGTAGGTGGACAGCGTCTCATTGACTGTTGTTATGTGGCCAAAGTATCACTTACTTCTTCTGCTCTGTGCCTACCATCAAGTGAACCTCAAGCTCGTCTGTCAATGAAGATGTCAAAAAGATGTTAGTATGGCAATTTTGTGAAAATTCAAATAAAACAGTTGTCACCTTTCAATCTACCCGTGACCACGTTTGCTGAAAAGCATTTAAAACGTCGAGATAAATAATATAATTAAATTGCGTTTTTATTTCTGATTACTTCTTATTAATACTTGCAGTTGCTAGTATGCTAACAAAAGATAGACATAATTAGTATTTTATGCTTTTAGGACGATCTACTAACGATTTTCATTTGATGCTCCCTTTTTGAATAACATATTCAAATTTCCCAATTACCATAACCATTAAAACGGGTTCTGTCGTCATTCATTTTCATTTTCCCGGAGCTTTTGCTAAGAGACCTTAAATAAAGTCCCATTTTTCAGGCTTTCGCGCGAATTACATGTCGCCTTTATACCGGAAATTTGTCTATTTTACTGAGTTAAGCTAAAAATTGGGATACATTTCGCTGCTTTTCATGTATAATGACACAATCCAAAATAAGAAATTTTACGGGAGAGGCGTATGAAAATTAAATGTTTGTTGATATAATTTTTCTTTAAGTGTACGTTAACTGTACCTACGAGGAAGAAAATGTATGAATAAATGAATTTTTTAATATATCTCTTTTTTTTTCACTTAATGTTAGGTGATACGTCAGCCACAGGGTATCAGTCAATGATGCGCTGTCGAGCTACTTTTTACTTCGAGCATTCGGAAATCCATAGACTGAAACCGAAACGTGCAATATGCACTTCACGAGTTTTCCATCTATGAACGGTGGTTCGTTGCCCGGTCGGAATTTCGATATTCCTCCCACCCGATTAATGCCCGAAGTTACCAGACGTGGGGAAAACATGCTTACAGAAAAAATGTGGTCCCGGTGGGATTCGAACCTGGGCACGAAATGCGCACGGCAGGTGTTCTACCGAACGTGCCAACGAGCCCGTCGAATATTATTGTTTATTATTATATTTATGTATAAATTGTATATAAACATTGAATGTAGGTATAAATCTAAATAGCATTAATCAAATGAAACTACTTATTTATTAGTGAAATATTAAATATTTTTAGTGTTTTACCACCACGTCAAATCCGCAATTTGCTCAGCCTCAAGTGCCATCAACCCATCCGTGACATTTTGAATCAACTTATCTCTTAACTCGCCTGCTTCACAGCATTATGCTGAGCCAGGGCCAATTACAACCGCAGCACACGCACATTTACACAATTTAAAAAAAATTACCTTGATTTGATGTTTTTTGTTATTATTTTGCGATTCTGTGTGTGTGTTTCGTTCGTAATAAATGTTATGTCTATGTCTAAATCAAATTCTTTAAAATTTATTTTTTTATATTCCCTATAACTGACTGAAATCGATATACAATACCTCGACCTTTATTAAACCTTTGAAACGGCACTGATATTTAACCTTTTTGATGTTTTGTTCCGAAAATCTAATTAAACATTGCTGATTAGCGAACAAGGAGCCTTTTACGAATATCTCATTGTAGTCAAATTTCATCTTCTACTTCAATATCGAGGATAATTTAAGAATAAGCAGTTATGTATTTTAAGACTGAGTTACATAACATTCTTGCGATTAATTGTCAGCTACAATATTATAGGTATATTACTATATTACTTTTTATTTCTATATTATTATTAAACTTTAAGAGGTATATACAATGATGTTATAATTATTGTATAATAAATTAATTGTCATTTAAATAAAATACTGTATACCGGATTAAAACGCGATTTATTGTTTAAATTATTTATCCCGACGTTTCGGATGCTTTATAGCAACCGTGGTCGCGGGGAGACAGAAAGATGACAGTTGTCTGATATTTGAAATGTCACAAAGTTGCCATATTTAATTCAATTAAACAATATAAATAATAAATCGCGTTTTAATCCGGTATACATTATTTTATTTAAAATATAGTATATAAGTTGTCTAAACATTTATGAAATACATAATCTTCTTTTCATTTCTAAGACATATATATAATAAGTAATGTTATATGATAAAAAATATATATGAAGTAAAGGTAGCTTATATATCAATTGCAATTATGATAATCTATATTTTTAAAAAATCTTCATATTTTCTTCAGTTTTTTTTCCGAGATTTGAATAGTTATTCTGTTATTCGGAACATAGACGAATCCAACAAATAAGATATCATTAAAATCGGTGCCGCCGTTCTTGAATTATAAATGGTGTAACTAACACGAATTTGTTTTACATGTATATAAATTCGGGAAGTAAATATGTAGAACATTAATTTTAAACTAAATTAAGTTCGGAACTCCGCCATCTTTCGCAATTGACAGCTCACGTCATGCACGCTTATAGGTTTTTTTTGTAATAATTGATGTCCACTGCAAATCTATATAATAGAATAGTGGTTTTCCATTTCGGAGGTCACCAATTATTACAGTATAAAATGTTTTGTTGTATTTTTGAAATTGTTATTGATTTGATATTGTATTTTGGTGACTTATTGAATAAAATATTTCTATTCTATTCTATTCTATTCTAGAAGTGGAAAAACAGCATATTCAAATCTAGAAATATGTTTTTATTTTTGTAGCCAACATTCTGGGGTCTCTCGTTTCCGCTAGTGTTGCATATATCCCAGTTTATTGATTTGAATGCTCGTAGTAAATATTAGGTAACAAGCCATCAGTGATAGCCTCATTTATCATCAAATGACCATCATGCTGATCTGTTATGTATAAAATAATGGTTAAGGGTAGCGTTTCAATATAACAACCCAAATTTTCTGGTAATTCAGTCCCTGCTTTAAAGGTATTACAGTAGCGACGCCAATTTCCACGCAGTTGGATGTCTTGCGTAAGGGCTTACTTCGACAATAAAGAGAGGTTGAGCGGTAAAGCTGGGCCGGTAATAAAATAAACAATCCCTTCGCCCTTGACCCCAAACTGATTTACTAGGGACAAATGAATATGTTTGGGTTTTCAATACAATCTGTTGTAATAAAGATTTTGCTATCTTGCTACGTCAGTACCGGCCTGATAACTCAGTTCTAGGTATGTAGAACTTAGAACGGAAGGTCTCCGGTTCGAAGCCCGTGGAAACTTGAAAGAAAAATCATTAATCAAACTGACGTGTCTGCCCCACACCCTACTTGGGGACTTGGGAATTTACATAGTTGCGACCTGTTATGTGAAAAACGAATAATTATTATTATTTTTAGTTAAATTTTGTTAACACTTTTCATTTGGCACTTAATTAGATATGACTAACATGCCATAAAGTCGCGACAATTGTATGTAATTTGTTAATTATTTATGGAAAATTAGTTTTGAGCAATTTAGAATGTAATGTATTACGAATTTACTTATATGTAGCGTTAGACCGCCTACTAGTAATATTGTTTTTTATTAACGAGAGTAACACACATTTAAATAAAAAACTTAATAACGGATTAAAACGCGGCTCATTATTTATATTATTTATGCTGACGTTTCGTATTTTATTTTAACCGCCTACTAGTGTTAAATTAATAATTCATTTTAAATATATTATACAGTAGAAGATAATATCATGTACATAATTCTTAACGTGCTCAGTGTGAATATTTTTTAACTTAATTGTGCTCCGGTCGTTCATCTCATTGAATTCAGTGTCGTATGGAACATGGTGTAATGGTTGCAGCTCCTTACAAACATTTTGTTACGCCAAGTTGTTTGTACAAAAAACTTGGCGATTAAAAAGAGTGGCGGCGAGTTTATTGCCAGTTCTTCTCGTCCGCTCTACCCTCTTGATTTGAGAGTAAAATAAAAAAGAAGCATTTAATTAATTTTAATAAAAAAAAAATACATTCATAAGTCTACATTGTTACCTAAATGAATTTGAATTAATAAGTTCTTCGATCAACAAATGTCAATGGATAAGTTAATTAAATATCCTACCTACTACCTACTTTGACGAAGATAAACAAATATATACCCACAATACAATACATTGTGCTGTTAGAATAATTAGATTTATTATTGTAATCAAATTGGAGCCTGGCCAAGGACATATAATGAAAGCTGGATCCACCCATTATAAACGACTCTGTGGCTCATCTGAAAGAAAGTGAACACCGCCACCGATGAACATCCGCAACACCAGAGGACTTGTAGATGCGTATAGGCTCTCTTTTTGAAGACCCTTAAGTTGTATCGATTCGGACAAATCTCTGGTGACTCCTTATTCCACAATAGTGTAATGCGTAGAAGAAAATTGCGCATAAAGCGCACAGTGCTAGACTTCCAAGCGTCAAGATATTACGGGTGGAACTAGGAATTTTGTCGCGAGGTTTTTTTTAAGTCAGATATCGAGCATGAGGTTCACTTGATGGTAGGTAATAACTCAGCTACAGAACGTAAGTCAATGATGCGCTGTCTACCTATTAAATTAGTATGTGCGGTGTAATTATGTATCTTTACCCTAAACCATCGGTTCACTTTGAAAGAGCAGAGTTTAAGACGTAAACAATACAGTTTTATTGACAAAATAATAACTTTCTTGGAAATTCCGGGTAAGAGCTGGCAGCATTAATTTTCAGAAACTCAATGTTTAACTTCGCAAACTAGCAACCCTGATTAACTATGGAAACAGGCTATGCAAACTAAAGTTCTTATAACTTTATGCATTCTTATCTTAGATTTTAATGAGTAACTTCGTTCCTTCTTTAGAAGAAGGAAGGTTTTTAATCTATATTAATATTACAATAGAAAGAGGAAAGATTTTTTTGTTACGATCTAACTCAAAGTAATCGACAGATTTTAAAATTTATTTCACCAATAGAAAGCTACATTATCAGCGAGTAACATAGGGTATATTTTTGTGTATAGTACATTTACATTGAACCCGTGCGAAGCCGGGCGTGTTAGTATTCTTTATATATTTAGGACAGTAACATATCGATGGCCTCCGTGACGCAGTGGTAAGTGCATTTAGTACCAGAGGTCCTGGGTTTGAATCCAAGAATTGGAATAAAAGATATGATAAAAAAATGTTTCGGTCAGGCACTGATCACCTACTTGCCTGTAAAGAAAAAAATAATCAGTGAAGCAGACACAGAAATGAGTCTGTGCTTTATCCTACTAGGAGATTTGGGAATTCACTTTATAATACATCCCTTATAGAAAGTACATACTAGTATCATATTATTTAATATTTGTAAATAATAATAATAGTGAATGTTGGGTATGGCAGAAGAAACATGAAAGTAGAATAATTAATGCTGTGGAAATGAGGGCCTTGAGAAGTATGTGTGGTGTAACTCTGAAAGATAGATTAAGAAATGGCGAAGTTCGATAGCTTTGTGGAGTAAAAGACGATGTAGTGACGAGAATTGAGAAAGGTATGTATGTTGAGGTGGTTTGGGCACGTAGAAAGGATGGATGAAAGTAGGGAAACGAAAAAGATTTATGAAACTGGTGTGAGTGGGAGAATCGGGAGTGGTCGACCTAGGCGAACGTACCTCGATCAGATCGGGGACGTTCTGCAAAAGGGCCAGATCAAACGTACTCGTAACCGTCGAGTGTGTATGAAAGCATTGATGAAAGTAGAAGAAGCGAAAGTGGTATGTAAGGATCGGAGCATATGGAATTCCGTGATCTCTGCCTACCCCAATGGGAAAGAGGCGTGATGTATATGTATGTATGTATGTATGTATGTATGTACGTTAAATGAAGTAACACGTTAAAGTGCAGCTTATTTTAATTATATGTATACAAAATTACTTTAACGTTTTTATAAAAATCCCGCAAAATCAATGTTAACTTTCTGCGTCTAAAATTAAAGTATAACTTAGTTAAAAGAAACAATTGAAAATGTTACTGAGTACTTAGAAGAACGCATGGTGTATCCTAATTTTAGCACAGCGGGACACTTTCAATATTGTTACACTCAACAGTTTTAACTATTGATTGTTTTTTAAACGAGTCTTTCGAAATTTAGCGGCTCTTTTCTTAACCAACGGTAGCTTTGAAATAAAAGCAAATGACGATTTAAAAATACTTGTAAGGGTGAGGCTAAACGAGACTAATTTTGTATTTTTCGAATTTTGAGTTGCGTAATTTACGCTGCATTCGGTTTCATAAAAAAGTCCTGTATGTGCCACACGGTGACACAACATGAAACAGGAATCTATTGCGCAACTCAAAATACGAAAAATACAAAAGTTTCTGGCACTCCAAAAGTTACCCAGGCAGATGCTGAAAATCAGCGTTGTGGCCAGTACTGGTTTACAGCACAAGCTGAGCATCGGCCTTTTCTTTAGCCACACAGCATAATATTATCATGTATTTAGTTTAAGTTACGATGAAAAATGTAAAGTTATATATATAATGTATTTAAGAAGTGTGGCATCGAATAAATTTTTCTTATTTCTTATTTCTTAAAAAAATTACGCTCATATAGTCTCGCCTTAAAGTTATATTTGAATTATTTAAAAACAACAATACGACAATTCATTCATACCTAGCTTTTATATTTATACTACCGACCCTCCCCGGCTTCGCATGTGTCTAGATTTTTTGACAAAAAAAACAGGCGTTGGTAATAGAAGAGTGAAAAAAAAATTCATAAGAATCGGTCCAGCGGTTATGTGGGTTTGGCATTAGCTATTTGAAAATACAACTCCACAGCAAGGCTCAATCACGCCTCACATCCCAACGGTAAAATAAAAAAATGTTATTCTCTTTTTACATAAGTCTTCTGCGTGATTTTATCAAACGAATTTTTATCAAGAGTCCTTTGAGAGTTCCTTTGTTAATATTCGGTTATGCGAACAAACATGGAAAATAAATGGGATATTAAATAAAGTGAAAAACAGCGTTACATAAGTTCAAATCAAGGTAATATTGAATATTTTCAAAGGAAATTATTTATTTATAATTTGTGATATACCAAAAGTTTTAAGCTTCTCTTTATAAATTATATACGACATGAATGAACAAGATAAATAAAAAATCTTTTGGTCAGTTAAAAGACTTTTGGAAATATACTTTTTATAGAATACGGGCAAACGGTCAGGTGGCTCAAGTGATGGTAATTGATCACCGCCACCAATTTCAACACCAAAGGGTTTGGTTCCCAAGTAGGTAGTATTGGTTTGGAAAAATCGCTGGCGATAGCTGGTTGTGCATACTTTGAAGTGATGCGCGGGCAAATATTTGCCAATTCATATTAAAATTGTCGGTTGTGCACTTTGATCCATTTTTTTTATTTCTATTTGGGGATATTTTTATAAACTGAAACCGAAACGTGAAACGTGAGTCAATCTGACGACTTTTCCTACCGACTGTGGTTCGTTACCTGGAAGGAATATCGATTTTCATTCCACGCTTGCTCAAAGTAACCAGTCATGTGGAATAACAAGTTTAATATTGTTTGGGATTTATTATCGTTAATTTTTATCGGGTTTCACTACTAAAGAGGCAATTAAAATTGCCAGTGTATATGAAATCTACAACGCCTTGTTTAGTTTCGAAATAAACGGATCAGCAATAGTCGTTTCACCGGAACCTCAGGTAACAACCTGCATAAAGTACGTTTCAGTAGTTTTACTTCCATGAAGTACTTATAAGAACTATTTATCTAAATTAATTAATCCTTGCTCTGTATCAAAAACGAAGAAAACTTCTTTATATATCTCTTTCTCTCATACCAACCGCCCTAAATCGAAGGTAATTGCCCATTTTCCTCCGAAAATAACACCAGGTAACAGTAGAACCTTGTCACCTTTTAAATCGATCGCTAAACACGACATAAAGCAGCCCGATAGCTGTGTCAAGGTCATATATTTAAAGATAAATGTTCTAGTCGACGAGTAAAGCTTCGATTCAATTTGGCTTGACGTTTTGTAAGCTGTGTACATCTGCCTTGTCTTTACTGAATTTCTTAGTCGGACTTTCTAATGTTCTATATAATAATATAAAAATTAGTTCCTGGCCTTTGAATTGATAAATGTTCAATGTGGAAATAATTATTATGCATGTCGCTATCACAAAGGCCGGCAACGTATTTATAATTCCTCTAGTGTTGCGTATGCTTACAATAAAAACATTTAACTTTTTTTTTCCGAAAATAATATACTTGCGATAGAAAAAAATGTATTTATATCTTCATGAAGAAAAAAATCATCCGTTTCACGGTTTTTGCTTATTAGCGGCGCGATATCCGGTCTGAATTTTGATATAGCTATCCTAACACACGTTTAATACCCAAGTGAACAGACATAGAGAAAACATGATTACAGAAAATTATAAGCATGTCGTCCCGTCGGGTCTGTTGTTTGATTTTGCGAGCCCGAAAAAATCAAATAACATATTATTTGTTCGAGAATATAGCAGTGATTCCAATAAGGAATAAAGCTGGTTTCTAAATATCACGTTTTTCTTTGTTCCAGAAATCAGTCTAGTACTAGCAATGCCACCATACGTAAGATATAGATCAGAAAACGACTATATTGAGGTAATGTGGCGAAGAGGACAGAGCAGATCGCCATAGCGTCGTACGGCTCAGTGCTTTGCAAGTTCCGAAGGGATTGCGAGTAAGTCTTTATTAGGTAATGTTGTTTTGGAATTATGTAACGTATGAGTGATGAATGAACATATAGCATTGGTTCCAAATAAGCAAGGTGGTTACATGATAATCAAACAAGTAATGGGGGCATAATTTATGTGATCTTGACTCTGATACATCTTGAAGACGAGTGCAACCGTAATATTGAACGTAAATGTTCACTTCCTTTTATACAGTTTTGGAAGTATTAGTTATTAGGAAAATAATGTAGCAACATCGTATTGACAATCATGTTAAAGAAAAAAAAAAGAAAATGTAAAATGAAGAATGAAGTTTACAAAACTCGTAATCCTTACATTTTAGAACCAAGATATTTAGAACATTTTATTTCCACTAGAGATGAACCTTCTGAACATGGACGCGGAAAACCGCGTTGTTCTGAATGTTGGTGGGATTCGCCACGAAACGTACAAGGCGACGTTGAAGAAAATCCCGGCGACGCGGCTGTCACGGCTGACGGAGGCGCTCGCGAACTACGACCCCGTCCTCAACGAGTACTTCTTCGATCGCCATCCGGGCGTCTTCGCGCAAGTGCTCAACTACTACAGGTACGAAACTATTGGAAATCCACAGCATTCTTAGGAATTTTTGCCTCGCACACTTACTCTGTGGAATCAGTTATCTCCAGCGGTATTTCCGAACCAATACGACTTATGGACCTTCAAAAAAGGAGCCCACTCATTTCTTAAAGACCGAAAACACAACTGCAAGTTTTCTGGTGTTGTTTATGGACTCCAATGATCACTTACCTACAGCCCGTTTGCCCCATTCCAATAATTTACTAACTTTATCACTACAAGGCCGCGTGAAAAAAGATACTGGTGAGGTAGTTGTCGCGTATGAAGTTTAAGAACAGCTTAAGCGAGCACCATGTTGATTTCTGTTAGTGACATTCTATTTAGAAGTGGAAGGAGTTGAAGTGATGCGATTATTATCAATGTTTGAAATCTACCGCGGGTTAGTGATGTATCATCTACCTATACACAGGTTACGCCCTTGTGGGTTGACAATATAACTTTTACTAGAATGTGTTTCAAAGGGTGACAGTAAGAGTAATTTGCTACCATAGAGCAACACGGGCCACCGGTGAACCGGAGGGGAGTAGCCATACGCAGGCGTTCCCCTCTGTCAAAGTACAAGTCCAAATGGTCCTATGCGTACAATAAAACTAGTTGTAGCCGCACTTTTCACTAGACTAAATCCAGATGCGCGACTGAATCGACCTCCTAAAAAAATGCCGAATTGTTTGTGATTCTTGTTGCCAAAAAATATCTGCCACGTCAAATTTACAAAAAGATAGCGTTACCTTTCATATGTAGGTATTTTTTAATCATATTATTACTATTTACTTCTTTAAAACTTAAAATATTACAATATTATCGGTCGTGTTGTTTCGGATTTTTTTACCAACACAGTCGCTCGACAGATCCGCGTATTGTATGAGCCCTCATACAATACACGGATCTGTCGAGCGACTGATCCAAGTTTATTTCCGAGAAGTCGCTGTCACCGAGCAATAGTGTTGTTGTCGGATTGTTTTAAGTTATCGAAAAAAAATGGCAAAGGAGTCTTCTATACAGAGACAGTTTTGAGATTAAATTTTCTGATTCAAATATTATATTGTGATAATATACATTGCTAAAATATAATATAATACTTACGCGCGTTAGCACATTTATTAAAATCACTTAGTGTAAACTTCAACCATAATGTTTTTTTTATTTCCTAAAAATCCAAAGGATATGGAAAATTGTGGGCCCAAATTTTATAATTGCAATATGATCTAAAAAATGACATATTTATTTTTAATCTTATAATATAAAAAATCAACTCAATTCTCAATCTGGGAGAGGAGAAATATAGTTTTCCTGAGATTCTCGATTAATTGAATCGATTACACAATCACAAAAAAAACCTTTGGACAAGGTAATTAACTCAAAAGTAATTAAATGCACTTTAAATACAATATATTGCATATAATTACAGTTATGTTATTAAATAAAATATAAATTATTAATTAAAGAAAATGAATATGCATGATTATCGATTAAAATCGATCTTTTATTTTAGTCTGTCGTTGGCATGCCGCATGACAGTTGTTTACTCTGTGCTAATTCGTTTCGTGTTTTCTACGTTTTGAGTCTGAGTGCTTTTCCGATTGTCGTCATTTAGGAATTGTTACGATTTGACAACTACAAATATCATTGATCACAGATTTATGATATATATGTCAGTTATTGATTGTAACATAACCTTACTTTTACTAAGTGGCGGGACTACCATACAAGCCCAAAAGCCCGTCTTGCCGATTTTAACATAATATGTGTTTATATATTTATATAGCTTATATAATTACGTTATCGTTTTTCAAATTTTTTCTAAGATTTTATTATGTACCAACTCATGGTCCACTCTCCGTGACCTGCTACGTGCGCATTACCCGACAAGTTCATTTGTATTAGGTAATAAATTAACTCCATCTTTAAAATAAATAAATTAAGTCGAACTTATAAAACTAATTTCCCAAACCCAGTTCTTGAAATTATCGATACTGCGTATCGACAGTTGTTGCAACTACGGCTAAAAGGACTTGTCAGTGTAGTTGCGCCATTTAATTATACTGTTATGACACGGAATGTTTAAATGTGTGTGTGAAATTGTTAGTGTATTTTTTAATTGTCACGGTGTGAGTTTCGTAGTGACAGACGATTGCTTGTGTGTGCGAACTTGAGTACGCACACATAGCGCAGGTTTCCCCCCGCAAAAAATGCCAGATTGTTTGGTATCGGTAACGAACGCTATGGCTACTCCCCTCCGGTTCGCCGGTGGCCCGTGTTGCTCTATGTTTGCTACTCATAGTTCAAACCCCATATTGTCCTTTATGCTGTTTTATGTCCTGATTAGAACTATATTTATTGTAAATATGTGCTTTATATTGCATCCAGAGGTCACCGGTTCGTTTTCGTATCTGAAAAGTTAATATATTCCAATCAACATAGTTACATCTCCACAGCGATCATTAAATGGGTGGGTGGGGTGGTGGAAACTAGGTCGACAGCGCATCATTGATTGATGTCCCTGAGGTCCCTACCATCAAGTGAATCGCAACATGAAACTTTTCGCGGTTTCTTAGTAATTTATTAACTTTCTATACTTTTAGATACCTACAATATTATTTTTAAGGCCGCTATTAAGTTAAAATATCCCAAAAAAAACATTGAAAAAATACAAGTAAACTAAATTATTAATAACTTTATATATAAAAGATTATTTTTGTTTGCATGCGAATTCGTTTGTAATACAGAAAAATATATTTTTCCCAGGATGAAATGTAAAATTTTCCTAGTATTATAATGTAAAATTTTAATATTATTTTACTTAAAAAAACCAAGTATTTTACTATCAGTGTACACAAAATAAACTTTAACGGTATCTGTCCATTACACCGTACCATGATAGTACAAGTAATGTGTCAGAAAAAAAAATTGTATGAGACTATGCCCACTAGACCGTGCCGTCACCGACCAACACCGTTACGTGCCATGCTCGGAGTGTCAACAAGAATAATTTTCCGGTGTGTGTGGGTATAGTAGTCTGTTCCGTGTTATTTTCCGTGCCTGATACGATCTTAGCACGGTCATGGTATGATACGGTGCAGTCCTTAAAGTAGGAAAAACCAATAAACTTAAAATGAATTCCCGAGTCTCTCACCATTTTTGTGTCTGATTGACTGATCATTTTTATTTATAGGCAAGTAGGTGTTCAGCCTTCTATTACCTGCCCGACCGAAACATTTTTTTAAAATCTTGTTTCCCTAGGATTGGAACCCAGGATCACCGGTGCTAAACGCATCGCGCTTACCACTAAGCCACTGAGCCACGGAGGCGGTTAATAATAAATATAGCTTTCTTTTAAATAATATTACCATTTCAGCAAAAATTACTTCTGCTGTTATAACTGTATTTACAACCAGACGAACAAATATGAAACCTTATTATGTAAATCTTACATTTAGTAGCTGTCATTATACAGAGTGTTTGAAGTTGGTTTGAAGGATCCGTAGACCGTATTATGAAAAGGGTCGCCAAAGTATAAAACGGGGTAAATATATGCAAGACTCCTTTCTGCATTTATTTTGACAAAGGGTCAACATGTCTGAAAATTCTATTATGCGATTTCCTTGAGCGGTAGTTTATTAACGTTGCCTTATGAATAATGTATGAACGAATGAATGTATGAATTAATAATTAACATAAGAAACAAAATTTTTTTTTTGTTATAAAATAAATATTTTAAATGGTTTTGAGGTATGTAATAAAAACCCGGTTAGAATTTCGGTTCAACCCTTTTAGTATCAGTAGCGATTAACTGAGGGAAAAATCTATTGACATAAAATTATAAACTCAAATTGTATTCGAAACTGTGATATCGAGTATGAGGCTTCCCTTAATCAAAATCAAAATCAAAAGTTTTTTATTTCAAATAGGCCTTTGCCGGCTCTTATGAAACGTCTAGTTGCACGGTTCCAAAAAGTGGGTCTCATGGAGAAGAACCGGCAAGAAACTCCATGGACACTCTTTCAAGAATGGTTTAGCTTACAAAGACTCGGTTACAATAGTAATAATCGGCTGAGAAGTTTATATAATGCAAGGTATACAGAGATTCTATACAATGCAAAAGAAAATAATAGAAGGTAAACCACATGAAATCAATTAAAGATGGGCTGTCGACCTAATATTATATTTATATTTATCATATTTTAAATGGTTTACCAAAATAACTACCTACGGCCACTAACAAGCCACAGATTAACTTGAATCATAGTTTCAATGGCTACCCTAATAACTTATTTACCACACCGCATTAATTTCATTGACAAGGGCAAGACAAGCCGAGATATTGAAACTCCTTCATCCCAAAACTAGGCTTGATGAATGTGCTATTAATTAATGTCCATAGACATAATATAAATATGTCAAAGTCTATGTCGATAATTTTATCGTAATGACAGTTTTATTACTCTTACAATGTTCATACTTCAAGACAGTTCATGTCAATCTCCATCAAAGTGACATTTACATATTTGTAACTTTATATAACTTTCGTTATGTGTTTGAAGAGTTTACCTTATTTATTTGGCTTCCATTTACAATGAAATACTAAACTTTAGTCTATGAAATATTAAATAACAAAAATATATACGTATATAATATAAACGCAAGTTAGATGATTTAAATAAAATAACTTTTATGGTTTATGATTATTTATTTTATCTAAAAGCAATAAATAATATACTTAATACCGGAAATAAACGCGATTTATAATATTTATATACAGCTAATGTCACTTATAACTCCTCAAAGGGAGCTGGTTTGTGCCAATTTGTAAGAGATAATATATTTATATAAACTAGTACCACTACTTATTAACAAAAAATTATTTCCCCTAAGCCATACGAGTATGTAGCTCACTCGTTGATAATTCGTATTCAAGGACTTGAGATGCTACGACCCGTAGCAAAACTACGTAGCGTGATATTGCGGCGTAGCATTATACATTGATTAGTTCGGGTCGGAAATAAACATCTAATTTATATTTTTAAGGTGTACATTGGTGCAACTGCTGCACCAATATAGATGAAATATATGGAGATACTTGAATGAGGCATTAGTGTTCATACATATACATAAAATTACGTAATAAACATTAAACTTACATATGCAAGCGAAAATATAGACAAATCCTCGTGTATGTACGAACATATCATGTTAGATTAACATCTGTTTGAATCAACTAGAATAAATAATTATGTGCCAACCACAAAATCGATAATTCACGAATCACAATAGCAATTACATCCATATACGACTACGATGTAACGTAAATGATAAATGATAAGGAAGGATCAATAAATTTTTTATTGTTATACGTTTTTAAATTCAAAAATTATAAATAAATCTGGGTCCATATCTAAGCACCTCCTTCCATTTCTAATTGTGTATGTAATTTAATCACACCCAACAGTCGCCGAAATTTATCAAAATCGGTGCAGCAGCTTAGGACAAGTTCAGTGACATACACACATATATAAAGATAATAACGCTATGGAGTGATATCGAAAGATATGGATGACACTCAGTTGGTTATAGTTTCAGAGTCAAGACATCCGGAGAGATACCAAATATTACATTCTGAGTAAAAAATGAAGTACGATTTAGGTACGCTCCTAACATATTTTACGTCAATAGTACGGAAATTTATACAACAGCCAATCTAAAGAAAAATAAAATATACGTACATGACTCAATTTAAATAAGAAAATATACTAGTCAATCTATCATATAAACGCAATTTCAACTGATAGTATATATAAAGCTACGAATTCTTTCTTCCGGTCATTTATTTTTATCTATTTAGTGACTGATTGGATTGGCACTATAATGAAGTCGCTAATGTGGACCCGTCTTTTTTATTATTGTATATTTCCCGATTGTGCTACCTTAAAATATTATAGAATTATAAAAAAACGAAGAAAAATATTTAGACAGGAAATTTAAAAATCTTTAATCACTTTTCAATAAAACTTGAAAAGCACTTTAATCCATCATTCCTTGAAAGTAAAAGCGGAAGAGACGCTGATTGAAAGGGACCAGTAACTCGGATTGAGAATACTCTCAGTTAATGAATTTTAAAGTTTTTTCTTATTTAAATTCGATAATGGAAACGTATTTAGTCCGCGAAGTTAAAACAGTTTTGACGGGCTCATTGGCGCGTTTGGTAGAACACCTGCCGTGCGCATCGATGGGTCGTGGGTCCACCCACCGAGACGACACATTTATAAATTTCTGTAAGCATGTCTTCCCCACATCTGGTAACTTCGGCATTTGAGCGGGTGGGAGGAATATCGCATTCATTCACATTCTTCCACAAAATAATATCGATCTTCTCGGAAATAAATGATTCGTCGTATTTGTGATGCGTGTGCAACCTTTTTATCCAATTGTCCGAATTCAAGATGGCCGAGCCTACATTAGAGTCCCGTCAAAGTCAACTTCACACTTGACTTGAAGGTACCGATTGACGCATCATGCGCCGTCAAGCACATAATATTGTATTTTATTAAAGCGAGTATCACACATCTGAAAAAAAATCCTTTCACCGAATTAAAACGCAATTAATTATTTATATTATTTATCCCGACGTTAAATGTCAATTCCCAATTAAGTATAAATATCTAACCCATGATTCTTAGGAATTTATTTATTCGTATATATTTCACTAACGGACGTCCGTAAACATATTTAAAATGGTTTTTTAACAGGACGGGGAAGCTCCACTATCCTACGGATGTGTGCGGGCCGCTGTTTGAAGAGGAGTTAGAGTTTTGGGGCTTGGACGCTAACCAAGTGGAACCTTGTTGCTGGATGACCTACACACAGGTAACTATAATTTCATGATGAGACTTTCTTTTTTATTTTATAAGCTCAGCCCGCCTAGCATGACCATTAAGAGATATCTCGCGGACGAGTGAAGACAAACTAAGATAGAAGATATCTCGATTATTTGATAGACAAGATATCTCGATCGACAAATAACTCTATTTTTGACATTAGAAGTCGAGTTTTAAGTGTAAGTGTCGTGTAAGACCCGGAAGACATTAAGAGATAATCGATTGAAACACGAGAAAACGGTCGACAAAATTTTGTCGTGGTTGTCATTTGTCTTTGAGAGAGCGGGTCGCTATTTCGATTAATAAAGAGGACTCATAAATTCCTCGTAAGTATTGATTTTCTGACTTTTTATATATTAGATATCGACAGACGAGCAGGAGGTTCAATCGATGGTAGGTGATACCCCAGCCACAGAATATCAGTCAATGATGCGCTGTCAACTTAATTATTTACGGGCTCGTTGGCGCGTTCGGTAGAACACCTGCCGTGCCCATCCATGAGTCGTGGGTTCAAATCCCACCTGGAAGACATATTTATAATTTTCTGTAAGCATGTCTTCCCCACGTCTAGTAACTTTGGGCATTGAACGGGTGGGATGAATATCGGACTTCCGACCAGGTAACGATTCATTCATAGATGGAAAAACCGTGAAGTGCATCTGCGTTTCGGTTTCAGTCTATGGATTTCCGAATGCTCAAAGTAAAAATTAGCTCGACAGCGCATCATTGACTGATGTTCTGTGGCTGAGGTATCACCTACCATCAAGTGAACCACATGCTCGTCTGTCGATATCTTACATAAAAAAAACTCAGCTAGTAAAATATATAAAATCCAATACATAATAGTAGGTACATCACGATTAGAGTCACCAGTAATTTTCCATGTGACAAAGCGCATGTTATACAATGAAAATGTGTGAATAAAGAAGAATCACTGAGCGATGTCCAATGGGCGTCCAGTATTGTACTCCACAATACTCGAGGGACTATAAAAGGGACCAAAACTTAATCTGGCTTTGAACGAAACTATATATTTTATTTCGAAGTATTAAAAATAGAAATGTATCGTCTAAAGAGTCGAAGACAAAGTTTTAAGCGACATTTTCACGCCTCGAGGTCTATAGTAGGGTGACAATGTTATTTTTATAAATCTGCACTAATATTAAAGAGGAAAGATATTTTTAAATTTTTGTGTGTTATAAATAATCTCAATAACTACTGGACCGATTTAAAAAATTCTTTCACCAATAGAAAGCTACATTATCAGCGAGTAACATAGTGTATTGTACATCTATATTACACCCTAGTGAAGCCAGGGTGCGCTGCTAGTAAAAAATATCTATAAACTTATTTTTATGTCACTTTGGGCCTAAAACAGATGGTACCATTCATAGATTGAAAAACAGTAAAATGCATAATACGCGTTTCGGTTACAGTCTATGGCTGTTCATTATTCATAATTTGACCTACATATCTCTGAATAAACAAAAACAATAGCTACCCTACATCCACTCCAACTTTTCTCATTTCGATCCGATCTCCGAAATTGTCCAGTTTTTACGACCCACCACGTGATGCCGCGATGCCGCGATATTAAACTCTGACACATATACTATATATAATATTACATTCGATGTAATATTGGACAGAATGATTATAAGATTATCATTCGTGAGTCATGTGCTTTAAGTATTAAAACCGGTTATTTTATATCCGGCGGATAATCTAAATTTAAAAGCGATATAGCCGACATTTTTCATACATGTTTTTTCCAATTTATATGTTCCGATCCTTGCAGAATGATATCTTGATTCCATAGCAGTTCATAGGCTATGTGAAGTGAAATCCCGAGTCTCCAAGTGGGGCAAGGGGCAGACCCATTTCTGTGTCTGTTTCACTGATCATTTTTCTTTACAGGTAAGTAGGTAGCCAGCCTTCCGTGCCCTGTGCGACAGAAACAATTTTTTTTTAAATCTTATTTCCCCGGGTTTCAAACCCAGGACCTCTGGTGCTAAACGCATCGCGCTTACTACTGAGCCACGGAGGCGGCACATTTTTTATATTGTTTTTCAAGGATTCGTTATATATGACATACATTTTTAATGTTATTTTTTTTATATTCCTTTTTTATTCAATTTAATTATTTCTTTCTTTCTCCTTGTTTCACTTTGCATTCTCCTTCATAGTCACACTATAAAAGCGGAGAAAGCAAAGTGATTTTCAACCAAGTTGCGAACCAATAATAATCCATACCTTATTATCATTGCGAAAGTTATCTCTATAATTAATTTTATAGCAACAAAGTTCCAATTAATCTATAAGTTAGGAGGACTTAAGGAAAGCGTTTAATCAACGGACCATTACGTACAACTATGTCCATTATGTACGGAATTCCTGGACCTTGTGATCCAAGCCCGGAATTTAGATTAGTTATAAATACACGACAAGCCCATATAACATACTATAACAAAAGTAGGAATGTCGAGTCGGAGTGTTCGCAACGGCGATATATTGAAAACGCGTTATAACGATACGCTATTTTGAAAACGTCTATTATTTTTACGTCATATGTATTTATTTCATACGTATATGTATAATCGCTTCGTACTAGATCGACGCGTTTTGCAAAGATATGATACGAACAAATATATTAGCTAATATTTAATAAGTAATACATATTATATTCATTTCATCACTGGACACTGATTTCAATAAAATTCATAACAGTTGTCTTAGAGCATAATTTGGCGCACGTGACTCGTGGCAAAAATATTATAAGGCTAAGAGAAATTTACCTTGAGCCTTGAGTCGAGTTAGTTAAGGTAATAAATATTAGGCGATTTAATTATTTATTAATAATAGATTATTATTTTCAGTTATCTAATATAACGAACACTCAGTAGTGTTCCTAAAGTCACTCATTTAAATACACACATACAAATACTTTTGTACACACTTGCACACTGACACATATATTCACATAGAAATAACAATTTTATTTCTTTGAACTCAGGGAAAAGGGAGTAATACAGGTTATTTGTAATCTATAGGCACTTACAACTCTTTTGTATATCTGGTACATGTGAATAACTTAGTAATGACATGGTTGCATAACATTATAATATAAAAACAATGTATTTTTATATTCTGGATTTTCGAATGCTCGAAGAAAAGAAATGGTTTAACACCGCATCAATTCGATTTAATTCGATTGATATTCGATTAATGACCATTCAATCCTTTATTTATTACTAACTAGCTGACCCGGCAAATATTGTTTTGCCATGCACATAATTTCTAAAAAGCAGGGGTTGGTGATAAAAAAGTAAAAATTTAGGGTTGTATGTATTTTTTAATGCCACATTATAAAAAATAAAAACAAAAAATTTCGTCCAAAAATTAAAAAAAATTTAGGGGTGGACTACCCCTAACATTTAGGGGGATGGATGGCCGATTCTCATAGATACCGGATAAGCACAAAAAATTTCATCAAAATCGGTCAAGCCGTTTCGGAGGAGTATGGCAACGAAAACTGTGACACGAGAATTTTATATATTAGATATACTATTGTTAGCACTACCCCCACCGGTCAACCACCCTTGTTATAAATACGGTGTCATTCCGTCAAACTGACACATTCGTCTTTCGTCAGTCGACCAGGCAACAACTCTTATTGTTTACATTTTGAATTATTGTCTTCGCGAGAGTCATTTTGTGTCTTTTAGTGCTTATTTTGTCTGTGATTACGCTGTAAGTACATTTCTTGATTGTAATAGATGATTTGCTGGAAGTTTGGTTAAATTTGATTTTGTGATATTTTTGTAATAAAGTTGTATGTAAAAGTGTTCTCTATTTTTTTTAAATTTATTTCCCTTCTGGTTCTAAAATCAGAAGTGGGATAAAGAACTTCTAGACTAAAGCCCACGAACCAAACGGAAGGCAAATCTACCCACATTTACTGTGATTTTGTTAATTTAATTTTGTGTTTGCTATCTTGTTGTTTTGCTCAAATTTCGTAATGACGGGTACTAAAGAGCGCTCACAAAATGGCTCGCGTGATTCTTCGCGTTATAGCTCACGGAGTAGGCCGTGAATTCGTACGCGTAATCGTTCGCGTGGCAAGTTTTCGAAGTCTCCCGCGAGACCGTTCTCGTAATGTAAACACGTGCTCACCATAGTTACCGTAATTCTCGCGACCATAATCGGTCTGTTTCTTGAACCTTTTCTGTGACAATAAGTCACCACGTCACTCCGATTTACCATCACGTAGGTCTACGTCGCGAAGTAAAGTTGTGATGTCACATTGCGAACGCTCTCTGCGAAATAAATCACGGTCGATTGTGCGTAGGGCTGGTGAGAAACGTACGTGTCATATTTGTAAGGACGACACATGTAGGTTGAGATCTATTTCCCCAGACGATAACAACTCAAGTCGGTCGCGTTCTCGTTCTAGACAGTCTTTTAAAGACCATGGTCGTCGTAATGATAAGTCACCTGATAAAAAGTGCCCCGAAACATCCGTTATCGTTTATAACGAAAGTTCGATACAATCAAGAGATGATAGATCTTCCGCTAGTGTCGTTGTAACTAATAACGAAACGAACGACTCCTCACCCGTTCCATCATGCATTCGCCAATCTGAGGCATCTACCCTCACTCATGCATTAATAGATGCGCTGAATTCGGTACAACCGAATCGGCCGCAAAGTTATTTTCCTTTGTTAAGAAGCGTTCGGAGTTTCGGAACCGAAGTTGAGTACTTAGGCAGGGAAGTGAGTCATGGTCAGGTGAGGCCGAGCTCTAGGAAAGTTGACACCACGGTGTCACGCGGCGTAGTGAGCTGGTTCCGTGTGACGGTCGCGGGTGTTCAACGAGACAATCTGGTTTGTCAAGGGCAGGACGACCGACAGCATATGGTTGCTTATGTGAGAACACGGAATAAGCGTACGTATCGTTATCCATTTATTTCGCGTATCGCTTTGTATGTATCGCAGGTACTTATTACTCAAGCAAATGTAAGTTGAGGACAGGGACCTCCATACTTTAGTGAATATAAGTCGAGGAGAATGGACTCCTGATGTGTGTGCTGAAATTTTTATTGGTGAGTTTGTTCCAATTATTTACAGTGAAAAGTAAAAATGAGAAGGTATTCGTAAATAGCTTTGTACATTAAGGCATACCATACACTGCCATTGTTTTTGTAAAATAGGAATTGTGACGATTTGGAGTACTAACTGTATGCGTTCCATTTTTCTATTGCTAAATAGTTTTATTTTGTAACTTTCGTTTTATTGTTCACTGACTAAGTGTAAATCGCAGTAAGTAAAGTAAAAGTAATGAAATAGTTTTAGAAACCATGATTATCATTCCGGTTATAGTAACTCACGTGCTAGACATATTTGAAGACAAGATACCAATGCACTAAAGCAACTAATTTTGGACAGACTAACCTCGCTGGAGGAACAACATCACGTGTCTCCATCGCGACTGGGGAGAACGCCTAAAGACTGCGCTAGCGTTGCTCCGGGGTTGCTGTGTTTGTATTCGCTGGGGCATTACGCGGACGTGACTACGGACTGCGACCTCAACGCTACCAATTGTAATGCTGACGCTATATGATCAATCAACGTGTCGGTGAGGTCTAACCAATTATTTGTAATTTCTATTCAAGTAGAAATTGTAAAGAAACCTAGTGTGGACCACGCTAAGGCCACTTATTTATTACTGAGATTTTCATTATTGAGTAGTTTTAAATTGTTTTGGCACATTGATAATAACTTACTCAAACTCGTTATGTTTATGTAGACAAGCCTGTTAGTGCCAGGGCCTCTGTCTGATGATTTGAGAATTTGTTTTCATGAAAGTTTCCCTATGTTTGTAAAGTGTTTCTCGTAAGGGGTGAACACGTTCAAGGGAAGTTTTGTCTTGCAGTCAGTAAAGCCTGTCTCTGAAGTCTTCGTACTCAGTTATGTTATCCTGGCTGACGGATACACTTCAAGTGAGGTATGATCTCATGACATTGGATGCTGTCTTGGAGCGCGCTCAGACATGCGATCCTAGTATATGGGATCTACCTTGGGTGGTTTTGTTTTATTACTGTGCTCAGATACTATCTTGGAGACGCTCAGATATGTGATCTTGGAGTTAAAGTACATGCAGGGTTATGCCACAAGTTGGCCTCTGACGAGTTGTGGTGTAGTCATGACAGTGATATAAATTGTCTGTATGACAGTTTGTGCTATTCTGAGTTGATGCATTCTTTTATGTGGAACTGATTCACACACGCAAAGCTATGTCTCACGTAAATCTACGTAGACCCCTAGCGAGTCGTGAGAGGCACTCCCCCGACGGGAACTGCCCCGGGTGATTGGTACATGTATCAGATTGTTTCATACTTGGTCTAGTTTACAAAATGCTGCTTATTTTCGAATGGATACAGCGAGTTTTCTCGCTTTGTTCTATTTATCGTTTGATAGTTAGTTACAGGTCCGTGTCTGCATGGAATGCATAGTCGGACATCCCGGGTCCACACGTCGCGCACAGTCGGACCTCCCGTGTCTACACGTCGTGCATAGTCGGACCTCCCGTGTCTGCACGTCGTGTATAGTCGGTGTAACTTCGCTTCATTATTTGTCCATGTCTGCACAAGATGCATAGTTGGACTGTCCGTGTCTGCACAAGGTGCATAGTCGGACTACCCGTGTCTGCACAAGATGCATAGTCGGGTCGGTGGTTTGTCCATGTCTGCACAAGGTGCATAGTTGGACTGTCCGTGTCTGCACAAGATGCATAGTCGGACTACCCGTGTCTGCACAAGATGCATAGTCGGGTCGGTGGTTTGTCCATGTCTGCACAAGGTGCATAGTTGGACTGTCCGTGTCTGCACAAGATGCATAGTCGGACTACCCGTGTCTGCACAAGATGCATAGTCGGGTCGGTGGTTTGTCCATGTCTGCACAAGGTGCATAGTTGGACTGTCCGTGTCTGCACAAGGTGCATAGTCGGACTACCCGTGTCTGCACAAGATGCATAGTCGGGTCGGTTGTTTGTCCATGTCTGCACAAGGTGCATAGTTGGACTGTCCATGTCTGCACGAAGTGCATAGTTGGACTTCCCGTGTCTGCACAAGATGCATAGTCGGGATGGCATTGGTTGCCTTTTATCCGTGTCTGCACTATGTGCATAGTCGGAATCACTCTGGATGAAGAACTCCAAGCGTCGCCGCCTGCTGAAGCATCCAGGGACTGGACATCAGCTACTACGAGAAGCTTGGAAATTCGCTCAAGCGTCGCTGCCTGCTGAAGCATCCAGGGACTGGACATCAGCTACTACGAGAAGTTTGGAAATTCGCTCAAGCGTCGCCGCCTGCTGAAGCATCCAGGGACTGGACATCAGCTACTAGGCGAAGCTTGGAAATTCGCTATGTGTTAACAGGACCAAAGGCCTATTTCATTAACTTTTTTTGTGAGATGAATGAAAGAAAAGAGTGAGAATGATCTAATTTGCGATAGGCGATGTATAAATTGACTGAAAGGATAGCAAATGAAAGGAGAAAAGATGGCAAATGTTGTTCATTTGTTTAAAATCACTTTTGTTCATGTTCTCATACTTTGCAGATGACGAAACTGATGATTTGGAAGTTGGTTCATCGAGATCGAACCACGATTGATCAGCCCGGTCCTGAAACTTCACTGCACATCCGCACCTCGTCGTGAACCTGAGGCTGGACCTTCTCCCTCCGGCACGACAGTTGGATTGTCCATGCACCTTCTAGATGAAGAATAGAAGACGCAGCCCTTAGGAGTTGAGGACAACTCTACGTCAGGAGAGGCCGTGTTAGCACTACCCCCACCGGTCAACCACCCTTGTTATAAATACGGTGTCATTCCGTCAAACTGACACATTCGTCTTTCGTCAGTCGACCAGGCAACAACTCTTATTGTTTACATTTTGAATTATTGTCTTCGCGAGAGTCATTTTGTGTCTTTTAGTGCTTATTTTGTCTGTGATTACGCTGTAAGTACATTTCTTGATTGTAATAGATGATTTGCTGGAAGTTTGGTTAAATTTGATTTTGTGATATTTTTGTAATAAAGTTGTATGTAAAAGTGTTCTCTATTTTTTTTAAATTTATTTCCCTTCTGGTTCTAAAACTATAGTAAAGTCTATTGTACTACAGTATATATCACGTGGGTATTGTACTCGTAACACTCGTCTCTTACGACTGAAATTATCGTAAAATAGATAAACTATCGAGTATCTACGAGCCGAGCGGGTCGCTATTTCGATTAATAAAGGCACTCATAAAATACCTCGTAAGTATTGATTTCGTGACTTAATTCAGGGCTGTCAAAACATGCTTTTTTATAATACATATCAATTAATTTTTACTTTGAGTACTTAGCGGTTATTTGTCCATTATTTATGTGAACCTTAAAAAGACTATTTAACGTAAATAATTTAACCCACTTTTGAATAAAATACTTTATTAAAATGCGATTTATTATTTAAATTATTAATCTCGATGTTTCGGACGCTTTTCAGCAACCGTGGTCACGGGCAGACTAATATTATATCTACCAACTATATTATAACGGATAATATACATCTAATCAGTATTAATTTCAGTAAAACAAATTATTTGATGATATGCGAAGCTCAGTTTGTGTAATTACTTAAATAACAAAACCAATGAATAAATTTTACTAAAAATAATAGCAAGGAGGTTGCCTAAACCCTAAGGACCTTCTTGTGGGCGTACGTAATACATCTCTGCCCACTTGTTCCTGTCTAAATTGACCGTGTTTGACACGACTCTTGTACTCTCTAGCTTACTATAACTGAATCGTATCTACGTATAACTATTTCCTGTCTTTTTTCTTCAAATAATTTTTCATGACATAGAAGTATTTATTTTAATTAAGTCTAAATATAGAATTAAGAATTAGAATAAAAAATATCGGATTAAAACGCTATTTCGAGTTTATTGCCAGTTCTTCTCGTCCGTTCTACGGCCTTGATTTGAGAACTGGCAGTAAATGTAAAATTAGAAGCATTTAATATGTATTTTTTATTGACGTTCAAAGGTGTACATTGTGTTACCTAAATGAATAAATGATTTTTGAATTTGAACTTGAAAAAATTTAAATATTATATTATTTAAACCGACCGACCGCGACGTTTCGAATACTTTTCAACAGGCGTGGTTACGCGCAGATTGAAAAGTTACAGCTGTCTAATTTTAAATATTATACGGTTTAAAGAGTTAAAAATAAGTTTTCTATAAATTCAATTGAATAAATAAATATATTGGATGTTGGCAACCCTACATGTAGTCATAAAGTTTCATACGCTGAGCAATTATGCAACGCAGCTTAACACACGCTTCGATTAGTTTGTTAAATATTAAAACCTTTAACGAAACACTTATTACAGTTTGCATTTTCATTCATATTTTGACTTCTGATGAATGTAACGATGAATTGTTTATTACGTTGATGTAAAATTTATGAAATAATATAATAAAACAAATACAAAACATGAAAGTCTACCTTCATCATTTTGATGTCTGGCGATTCCTAAGGCACTTTTTGCCACGCACAACCTGTAGACTCAGCTCTTGTCGCCAGGTTTTCCAAATCAATACGACTTAGAAACCTTTAAGAATTTAAATAAAATACTGTATACCGGATTAAAACGCGATTTATTATTTATATTGTTTAAATTATTTATCCCGACGTTTCGGTGCAAGCTGCAACCATTACATATTAACGCCATCTATTCCTACGGAGTTGATATTTACTGTAATTTTCTATATTATGACAATATTGACTAACGGTGTCCTCTTGTTTTTTAGTATGTTTTTGGGGTTGGGGTTTTAGAACCCCAAATCACTCCTTAAAAAACATTTGTAAAACAAAAACTTGGCGATTAAAAAGAGTGGCGGCGAGTTTCTTGCCAGTTCTTCTCGTCCGCTCTACGCCCTTGATTTGAGAACTGGCAGTAAATGTTAAATTAGAAGCATTTAATATGTACCTATTTCTTTTTTATTGACGTTCATAAGTGTAGATTGTGTTACTTAAATTAATAAATTATTTTTGAATTGAATTGAATATGGCAACCTTGTGACATTTCAAATATCAGACAACTGTCATCTTTCTGTCTCCCCGCGACCACGGTTGAAAAGCATCCGAAACGTCGGGATAAATAATTTAAACAATATAAATAATAAATCGCGTTTTAATCCGGTATACAGTATTTTATTTAAATGTGTGATACTCGCGTTAATAAAAGACAATATTAACCTTTAAGAAACTAACCTTAAAAGCCGGTTACACATTCCCAAGACCTCTGGTATTGCGGATATCAATGGATGGTGGTAGTTGCTTACCATCAGGTTATCATCATCGTCTAATATACAAAAATACATATGAGTCAAATTAATTCCAATATTCATCGAAATCTGTTCATCTGTTGTCAGCACTTCCGCTTATAACCAAACATAACCTCTACATTAATATTAAAACCAAGTTCCGTAATACCTCATTCAGAATACGCCCTTATTCATAGCAAATATGAAAATATTCGTGAAATTAAATTCTGAGTGGTGAAGTTGAATGTAAATGGAATAAAATAAAACGTTGTGGGAATCGAATTTTGCTTAAAAGAAAACTTGATACACTTTTATATTCGAAATACTTGTATACGGAGAAAAGGTTTTATAATATTAATTTACCTTATAATGTACTATATATGTAGGTATTTAATATTAAGTATGATTTGTAGGTGTTTTATGTCAGATATGACAGTGACGATCACTTAAGTGAATTCTTGAATCCCCTAGTGGGGCATGGGGCAGACCCATTTCTGTGTCTGTTTCACATTTTTTTTATATTAGGTAGATATCGACAAACGAGTATGAGGTTCATTTGATGGTAGGTTAAACACAGTTAGCCACAGAACATCAGTCAATGATGCGCTATTGACCTATTATTTTTTTACTTCGAGCATTCGGAAATCCATTGACTGAGACCGAAACGCGCAATGTACACTTCACGGTTTTCCATCTATGAACGGTGGTTCGTTACTCGATCGGAATTTAAATATTCCTCCCACCTACTTAATACCCGAAGTGACTAAAATTGAAGACATAAAATTTTAAACATTCCCCGGACCGGCGGGATTGGAACCTGCGATCCATCGAAGCGCACGGCAGGTGTTCAACCAAACTTAACTTGTAAAAGCTAACTTGAATAAAGTTACATAATATATTATTTGAATTGAAAAATATTTCCTAATAAATATACAACCACTACCTTCATATAAAAATATGTGAAAGGAATAAAACGTTTTTACAGCTTCATATTACGTATATTGAGGAGTCTTGAAACTCAGTTATGATAATGTGAACCGTAAAGAAATACGATATTTATTGAACTCGCTAAAAGTAAATGAAAAAGCTTTCAGGTGGAATAAAGAATGCTACAAGACAAAGTAAATGTTAAATTACTCATATTCTGAAATAAACTTCCTTTGGATTTTATTGCTATTCTATATATATATAATAGTCTTTTGAAGGTTAAAGAGTATCACACCTTTGAAATAATAAAATAACTGAAATTGAAAAGAAAAGAATTGAAATACGATTTATTAATTTTATTGTTGCTGTAATTTTCTATATGATGGAAATATTGAATTATGAAACATTTAAATAGAATATATATATATTATGTAGTATGTACAATAGGTATAGGTATATGTACTTGGATCTGTAGAACAGTTTAGCTTTTTAGTATTTAGTATTTTTCTTTAATGAATTTTAAGTTATTTTGGCGTTTTGCATCGTTCATATTGAGTTCAAGATAGTCAGTTAACGTATCGTTCTATTGAATTCAATACTTAGTAACCGCGAATAAAATTTTATTCATATACCCACAAACATAACACACCTCCCTTGTTACAGCATCGAGATACTCAAGAAACTCTTGCAGTTTTGGATCGTTTGGACTTGGACACTGAGAAGCCGTCTGATGAGGAGGTGGCCCGCAAGTTTGGATTCGAGGAAGACTACTACAACGGAACGGTTTCCTGGTGGCAGCAGCTAAAGCCTCAAATGTGGTCGTTATTTGACGAGCCGTACAGTTCTAATGCTGCCAAGGTATAGTAAAAAATATAAATATAATATAAAGCTAGCCTATAGATTTTTATTAAGGCCGATAAAGCATCTGATAATTTTAAGTCGTGGTAGGTGGTCATGGGTAGTGATGAATACTTACCATCAGGTAAGGTTGGTGGTACCTGTACCGTTGTCTGCTTTGAAATAAATAAAACAATAAAATGACCACGTTTGCTGGAAAGCCTACGAAACGTCGGGATTAATAACAAAAAGCGTTTTAATCCGTTAAAAGTATTTTTTTTAAAGATATACTATATCAATAAAATATAGGCTATAATTTATAACGATACAAATTTTAATAATGAGTACCAAGTCGGAAAAAGTTTTGATTCTCAAAAATAAAAGCGACAACCATTGACATAGTATTAATGTTGATTGAAGACGACACCTACTTTTTAAATGTAAATAAATGACGTGATACACAAGTGCTCGCTAATACGCATCCGTAGACACCTCACTTGGATTTTTCGAAGCAACAGAACCAGAGATATCCATCAATAACATATATTAGGTCACCACCAAGCTAGTGATAAATAATAAATACACATTGTGTGTAATAATTATAACAACTCGTTTAAAAAATTAAAATAACCCACACCTCTCATAATCCTTTGATAGTAAAGTTTTATGACTCTTTATCATTCAAATTAATGTTAATTAAATTAATTTTACACCGGCGCAGGCCGGCTTACTCGCGTTTTACGAGAAATGTACTTTAACCTTTTTTAAGGCAATTAAAATCGCTCGCTGACCTACACGCGCCAGGTTTTGAATATAAAATTTGTTTGTCTTCATCATCAGAAATGTTTCTAACTGTTCTATTGACAAGGGTGGCGTTAAATTTGTTTAGTGTTTGAATATACATATTTATGTCTGATTTCAATAGACAAGTGTCATTCCACAGCGGCATAGCCATAGGACATCAATCTAAGTTAGGTTATTGACCTATATTTTATGGTTCGATTCTTTAACCAGGCGATCATTTATGTAATTTTTTGTGTCTTATACGCTGAACTATTACGAAGACAAGACTGAAGCATACCTACTAATTTTAGTATTTTTTAAAGCACATACTTATCACAGGTTAATTTAAAAAATAAAACAAATAAAAATAAAATTTATTACATTACATTTACATTTCTTAGTGCAGTCAAAATGTCGTAGTCTCAAAAACTTTCCACTTTACAAAAGCTAGAAAATAAATCTGAATATATAAGATAATAATGAGACAAAATTCAAAAGTCTGAAATATTAATTTGTACTTTATCAATCCCTACTTTCTTATTTATAAGTCATATTTACGCGTTTAAAATAATGAAAAACTTTTTCTTCCTTTCAGATAATTGGAGTGATATCAGTCTTCTTCATATGCGTGTCTATAATATCGTTTTGTCTCAAAACTCATCCGGACATGAGAGTGCCAGTGATAAGAAACTATTCAGTGACAACAGCAAACCAGTCTCACAGCTGGGCATTGGACAAGGTGCAGACAAATGCCCACGTCGCGTTCTTCTACATAGAGTGCGTCTGCAACGCGTGGTTCACGCTCGAAATCCTCGTTCGGTTCATATCCAGTCCAAATAAGTGCGAATTCATCAAATCATCAGTAAACATCATTGATTACATCGCCACTATGAGTTTCTACATCGATCTCATCCTCCAGAAGTACGCTTCTCACGTTGAAAACGCAGATATCTTAGAGTTCTTCTCGATCATACGGATTATGAGACTTTTCAAATTGACCAGACATTCGTCTGGGTTGAAGATTCTAATACAGACTTTCAGAGCGTCAGCAAAGGAGCTGACGCTACTGGTGTTTTTCTTAGTGCTCGGTATAGTTATATTTGCTAGTTTGGTGTATTATGCGGAAAGGATTCAAACGAATCCACATAATGATTTCAACAGCATACCGCTTGGTTTGTGGTGGGCGCTGGTTACCATGACAACGGTGGGGTACGGAGATATGGCTCCGAAGACTTACGTTGGAATGTTTGTTGGTGCTTTGTGCGCTTTGGCTGGCGTGAGTATTACCATTTAATCAATTGCGAAGTTAATTTTTATTTCATAGTAAATTATAATACATTGCATGTTACTTTGAAAATATTATCTTATCTAAAATATATTTTTCATGTTATGGTTAGGAATAAATGGAATTTTACTTTGTGTACGTATATAATACTTACATTGTGTACTTATAATATTATACATAAATAATTTCTGGAAACTATGTTCATTAAATATTAAGTTTTATTCATGTCATATTTAGTTCAATTTAACAAAAATAGCCATAATGACTTAAAAACTAACGGTCTTGTTCATAAGCTTGATATAGTTAAAATATGTTTTGTCTCGATCTATCGAATCTAAAAAGACTAGACCGTAGCCCAGTGTCAAAGATTAACTGACTTGTATTGTTTTATAGGTCTTAACGATAGCATTACCAGTGCCGGTAATAGTATCCAACTTCGCGATGTACTACTCGCACACGCAAGCGAGAGCCAAGCTACCGAAGAAGCGACGAAGGGTCATCAATGTCGAACCCACGAGGCCACCGCTACGTAAGTCTTAATTTTTTTTATAATACGCGCGCATACGCGAACACCACCCATGAACATCTGCAACACTAGAGAATCTGCAAATGCGTTGCCAGCCTTTGAAATAAGACAGTATTTTATACACGAGTGTAATTTTCAGGTATTTGTGAATTTTACGTATCAAAGTGTAGGTAAATGTACCTTTCTTCAGAATTACCTGGAAGGATGGGTCCACCCTTTGTACGGTATAATATAATGTATTTATTATCTTTTAGTGTTCATTTTTTGAGTGCAATACACTATTATTTTATTTATTACTAGCGGACCAATTTTTGATTTGAATTAAATAAAATTTCTAGATTTGAATATGCTATTTTCCTACTTCTATTATGTAGATTTACAGTGGATATCAATTATTACAAATAATCTATAAGCGTGCGTGACGTGAGCTGTCAATTGCAGAAAATGGCGGAGATACGAATTTATTTTATTTAAAAATTAATTTTCTGTATGTATTTTTTTCCTGAATTTTAATAATTATTCTATTATTAAGGGCGGAGACGAATCCAACAAATAAGATATCATTAAAATCCGTGCAGCCGTTCTATAGTTATAAATGGTATAACTAACATGTCTGTTATACATATATGTATATTGTATATAGATAGATTAAGATTACTATTTTACTTCAAACAGCTTTCAATAATGTCTTAACATCAGAAATATATAATGTAATTCGGTAAGTAAATCCCTGAAAATTTGTTTTTAAAGTAATAGCGCCAGATCTAGATAAGAACGTCTGAAAAGCTTAGTAACTTATGATTACATTTAGTTAAATACAACTCAGAAGAGATTTCTCCTCACATTATGCTGTTGAAATTTTCCCCCAATCGGTAAAATCCTAATCTCTCGCAATACTTGAATAACAAGTGGTCTCTTCTCTCAAAATAACACATTCCAGTCCACACAACAATAATGTCGGAAAAATAATAAGTTCCAAGCAGTGCTGAATTTAAAGGTTTTGACGGGCTCGTTGGCGCGTTCGGTAGAACACCTGCCGTGCGGATTGGTGGGTCGTGGGTTTGAATCCCACCGGGACAACCTGATTATAATTTTCTGTAAGCTTGTCTTCCCCACATCTGGTAACTTCGGGCATTGAACAGGTGGGAGGAATATTGAAATTCCGACAGTCTATAGATTTCCGAATGCTCGAAGTAAAACGTAGGTCTACAGCGCATCATTGACTCTGTTCTGCGGCTGAGGTATCACCTACCATCAAGTGAACCTCATGCTCGTCTGTCGATATCTAACATAAAACAGAGGCGTGGAAGGCGTGCGTGATGATGAAAATTTCCATCATCACGCAATGAAGGCTTAACTGACTGTTTAACGTAATGTTAAAATGATTTCTTTTTACCTCTTTAGATACAGTGATAACCACTTAAAAGCGTCAAATAAATGATTTGTTCGTTCACCTAAGTTTAAGACTGGATAACACAATCTTGAATATAATATCACTTTTGGTCAAATAGTGTTCGCCTTTTATGGTTAAATAACTAAGCAACTTCTAATGCGTATCAGTATATATCTCAAACCGTCCGCCATAAACTGGAAACGTAATAATTAATTCAGAGAGCACGCGTATTCCCCTCGCTAGATCCCTTTATCCTGAGTCTCATCAAATTCATCCCGCGTACAACATAAATCACTTTCAGCAGAAAAACCTCAGAGATTTTTCAAATACATTTAGAGATTACTGGCTTGTACTTCACTGAGTTTACGGACCTCCACGTACATATCATCTTAGCTTTGGCGATGATTTTGCATGCTCTCACGTCTTAAATGCTAGGAATCTTTATCACTCAGGCATTCTGTGTGTGATATTATCTCATCACTTTCTTGTGTGTGACATTATCTTACAGTGGTGAGTGTCTTTGTGAATGTTGGATTCGTAGATAAAGAAAAATCTCAGTTTGTTAAGGTCTAGAAGGTCTCGTGAAGAGTATCCGTACTATAAGACCTGATAAGTGATAACTTAGCTAAACTCAACTCCACCCGGGCGGACGCATCACTTCAGATCCGCGTACAGCGCCTTCGTCCTTCGCCGGCGAGGGCCTTGTACCGCGCATTCCTCCCGAGTGAGCTACCGTGCAGCCCTTCAGGCTCCCTCTTTTCCTACTGCAGCCCAAGCCTAAATAGAAGCCGTAGCAAACCCCAAAATTTCAAGGCTGAGCCACAGTGCTCGCCCCTGACGTCCACATGAAGTTGTAAAAGCAATAGGGGCAACAGCGAGATACCATACAAAAAAAAACAAACTAAACTCAGTGCGAGATAGTGATGTAGCACTAACGTTACGTAAAAAAGCGGTTATTTGGTTTTGTAAATGCGTCTTCCTTATTTAATTTTTTTTGTAATTAATATAATTTTATATTTTTTTTACTTACATTTTAAAGAGTCCCAAGCTGTTTCGACCTGAAAATAATTACACAAGTTTAACAGAAGTACTTTGCAATTCTTGTAATTCAATTGTAGAATACCTGCCCGTGCGCACCGATGGCACTGGTGGGGGGAATATCGAAATTCCGTTCGGGTAACGAACAACCGTTCATAGATGGAATAACCGTGAAGTGCATATTGCGCGTTTCGGTATCTTTTCACCAATCGTGGTCACGGACAGACTGATAGGCGACAACTGTCAGATTTAAAATGTCACAAAATTGTCATACTAACGTATCGTCGGTTGTTTCACATGATTAAGGCTACTCTTAACATCTATACATATATATCGTCGGTTCAAAGGTAAAGTTCACTCTCATCTTCCTATTCTCCTTTCAACAGGTGCTCCAGGAGTACCAGGTGGACCCACAGGACCAATGGCTCCAGGTATGGGCCCACAAGCTGTCAACAGAAGAATGAATGCAATAAAAACAAATCATCCTAAAGACATGATGGGACCTAATATGGGTATGTAGCCTTTTAAAATTGGTAAAAAGTATTTCTTGCTTGTGTATAATATTATAATATTTCTTTATGATATGATTTCAGGGTCAAATTGTATTATAGGGATCAATTGGCAATATGTATATAGTTGCAAGTATCGTATCACCATTGTTAAAACACGAATACAAATTACTAAACTTATAAACGTATAAGCATATTCAACAAGACAAAATTCAAAAATTAAAAATTCTTACTAGTGAGTTATGACGCATCAAAGTGAATATGCTTATATTATAACAAAATTAAAAATAACGCATATTCTAAAGACTGATTCAGAGTTTGTTGATAATAATCTGTTGGCTGTTCTATCTACAACTTATCTAATAGATAGATATAAAATTTCTCAGTATTTCACATAAATACCGTCGATAAAATGTATATATTTTCTAATTATGAGACACTATCAGCAAGCAAATGGAATTGTGCATATATTAAATAATAAAATAGTTGTCAGTAATCAATAATAACTTGAGAGTATACAGAAGCTATTTCGTTAAAATCCGTTTTAATAAAAAAAACCCCTAAACTAAATACGTACTGTTATGTCGAATGTGATTATGAACATTGATCAACTTCAAGAAATTGAACATCTTCATTCATAGCAGGTTACTCAATGAAGTTAGTAAAACGCGGTATAGGTCAGGCTACCCTCAGATAAATTTATTTAATAATTAAATACATCTGATGAAAATGAATTTTGAGCTATCTATGCGTATTCAGAGATTTATGTATACTCTTAATGTAATTGAATGACCACCTGACTATAAAATAAACATTGTAAAATGAACATAATTCACTAACAGCTTACGCAGTCTAATCCTCCACAGATGGTGATCGTAGCGAACTAGAGGTTATGATTCAAACAACACCAAACAACTGCAAACGAAAAAACTTAAACATGCTTTAAAAAGCGACAATACTCCAGGAACGGGCTTACTATTACGCCTGCTATATGGAGCAACAGAATCATAACTAAAACACTAACATTTTCACTTGCACTTGAGCTACGAAGCAGCACTCGAAGCCTATAGGTCCCATAGCATCATCGATGAGAAGCGAAGGTTGGATAGTTTAAGGCTTTATGCCTTTTGGAATAGACGCTTGGCTGCTTGATTGATGTTGTAGTACTTAGACATGAATGACACATTGTCTTGTTATACGTTGATGAAGGATTAGCGTGACAACTTAGCAGATTGTTTTCGTATTTCCAAAACCACTACATTGCAATTAATGATTTTCAATTTAAACAAGGCGTGTCAGATATGATCCTTTATCAAAATAAATAATTTTTCTTCATCAGTTTCAAAAATTATACATTAAATGTAAAAAATGAATACTATGAAATGTATTTTCAGGCAACCACCAAACATCAACCATATGCAATCCCACACCACAACCATCTCTGCCTACTCTGAACACAGCGGTATTATGTAGAATATTATATTTATTTGCTGTTAAATTGCAATATTGAATTCTATATCTTACTTTCACTAACATTAAAACAACTTTTGAATAAGCTTATATGTATATGTGTCTGTTAATGTGACTCTTATTCTTCTTTTTAATACATAATCTTTAACGATATGATGGATTCGGTAAAGGTATTGCTTGATTCGTAAGTTTTTGTAACGAATTCTGGTTTTCAATAAACTTAATCATTAATTTTTGCATTATTATGAATTCAGTGTGATCAATTTAAAACTGCATGCATTACTTTTTAGGCTTCATTGAAATCACGAATATACATAACCTGAACTAATTACAATTTAAGTTTTTAATCCACAAATATACTACTAATTATATTGAAAACTCACATTTTATTTGCTCTATTATTATCTTACACAAGACCTAGCTCTTAACAATCCTGACCATACTCACGATAAGTAAGAGTCCTTTGTCAGTACTATCATATTCTTTGAAAGCCAATTTGATGAAAATTACAAAAGATATTTCTTTATTTAAGTTAACTGAAGAACAACTTCCAAGAATTTTAATAAAAGTTTCTTAGAACTATTGTTATCAAGTATAAAGCCTTGATGCCTTGACCTCAATTTTGTTTGTGATAATAAATTTAAAAGACTTCGATATTACTATCAAAGGACTGACATTAAAACTGGTTTCTTTTACTTGTAATGTGTCCGTTGTTTTGTCTTGCTTTAGGTATTTATTCAGTGTTTAACTGTCTAATAGAATTTCACTATGTTGCCTATTAACTAATATAACTTATAATTTTAAAGTCTACCTAGGGTCATCAATTCTTTGATCTTTAGTTGTCGAATTACTCATTAAATATAAAAGAAATATAGTAGTTATCAGATCTAACATGATTCTTTGGGTATGACAGTTAAGATGGCATGCTTAATGTTTGATTTACGAAATTCACTTCCTATCATTAATTAAAATACTCTTCCACAGTCGCAAGCCTAATGCCTGGAATGGATTTAGCGGTTGCCACTCGCCTATCCCCAAGCCCGCGTGATATAAGTCCAGCCCTAGCCATAGCAATCCCACTTATGAAATCCGTCAACTTAGTACCAGCGCAATGTTTTGATAATATGGGATACAATAGTGAGAAATCCGACAAAAAAGACGAGAAACCAACTCGACATGGTTCAATCGAAGATACTGTAAATTATGGTGACAAAAATGAGTATAAATCGGATGTCAAAACACCATTACTACGGGATCATAAAATCGAATCGATGGATGAAACGAAATTTAGGGATACAAAGGTTGAGAAACGAAAGTCATCTGCGTCGACGTAATACAATTACATGGAACTAATATATAGCTAAATACAATAATGTAGCAAAAATTGCACGGATATGTCATATATTTTCATTGACACGTAGATTTTGCAGCCACGTGCAACAGCAGTTGTGAACGTGTGGTCGATACCAATAACAACGCTGCTACATCACAATTATAACTCTAACATACGAAGTTTAGACTTCAATGGAACCAGAAGTAGTAACAAAGTTGCCGCTTGTTTTGAAAGTTCCACGTCTTAACTGAACCCTATTGAATAAGTTGCTTATTTCTAAAATATGACCAATATCCCTAATCATAATATTAACCACAGGATATTTGTACCTAATCATAACACTTACATCTTTAACTTTATATTTTTGGTTATTCCCATTATTATTTTAATGAAGATTTAATTGAATATTATCGTAATAGCAATTAGAAAAATGTAAATAAATTCTAGCCAATTCTATTGTAAAGGAAATAATAGTCTCTTTTTGTTTAATCGCACGAAACTGATTTTATATCCTTTTTTATATTTATATATTTTTTTGTATTAACTTACCCAAATATATTATTATAGTAATTCATATATGAGTATCGTGAACGAGAAATATTGATAGAGTAGGATGAATTTTTGATCTACATATTTTATTTTTAACCCTTATATTACTTACAAAGTTTGAAATATAAGGGTTAAATAAATCAACTGATCTAATTTTTTTTTAAATTTAAATCATATTATCTTTGCAGATATGGTAACCAATTTGAATGTATTAATCATACTATAGATAATTTACCTATAATATTGCTTCATACAATACAAATTTAATTATGTAGTCCAAAATGTTTGACCACTAGTTCATATATTATTAACTAATACAGTCCATATATAATAATATAATCTCTAGTTAGGAAATGCTATTTATTGTCCTAATTTGTATTAAGAGTAGATTATTCCTGAGCGTAAATGATCAAGGGCTGTACCGCCATTTCTTCGAGCAGGTGTTCTGAATGATAGAATAGGACAAAGCTATACCTGTAATAGGGTAAAGCTATACCTGTATAGCTTTGTACTACTCTGTCATGTTACATGTCTGTACTAGATTGCAGAATACTCTAAGGTACAGCTCTTGGCCACGCTATTTCTTTTTCTGTTTTTATATTTATTGATTTGGTGATTGAATTTCTTCTGAACATACCAGAAGAAATTTACTACACATATTTTGCCCTTCTTCTCAGTGTTTCCACTTTTTGGGATTTCGTCCTTTTTTAGGGCAAAAAATATTAGGCTTTTAATAACAGTTATTTAGCAAGATAAATTAATGTCTTATTATTTTTATCATTAAATATCTTAAATTTTCTGTTGTTGTTTTTTTCATATAATCGTACTCCCTAAATTGAGGAATTATATATTTTTAGGTTATTTTAGTGACAGTTTCTACATATATTAGGGTACAACCAAAATCTTAAGTGGAAACACTGTTCCTTATATTTCCACTAAATTCCTTTTAACAGTATTCTCACAGAACTATATAAACTTAGAAAAAGCAGTTGTCCCATATGTTTTTTTCGAGACTTGCTTTACCAGCTGTTTTCAAAAAAATTATTCTGACTGGTATTAAAATATGTATTTTTATGTCAATATTTTCTGCTAGTGTGACGTTGTAAATATTAATTAATAATTAGCATTAACAATTTTATAATATCATGTTACAAATAATCTAGAAACACATATCATCTGCACACTCTTACTCTTGGTGTTATTTTTATACTTGTATAATATCATAATAATAATTAATAATTGTATGATGTTAAAAAATAATATTGAAAAATTACCTAATAATTATTTTTAATGATTACATTGATATAAGTAGATAGTTATACCAAAATATTTTATTCTTAACCTAATAATTTTAATATATTCAACCTGTCCATGTATATTGATTGAAAATTTAAATCCAAAAGTATTTTCTAATAGCAAGGTAAGCAACACATCGTTACTAAGAACTGGATGCCTATTACCAAAACAAAATATCTACGAAGTGTCGGCTGACGGATCGTACATTTTCCTATTACGAATCTGATGATCGTTCGCAATTAAAATAATCTCTTTCTTTTGACATTACTATGATCTTAATTATGATTATAAATAGAATGGGAAATGTTTTCTTAATAAGTTAAAATACGAAGTTGTTTTGGTCTTTCGTTTCGTTTCGTTCATTGCGTTTGTTTTTGGTAATAGACCTATTGGATCGGATCAGAAAACCAAGGAATGAAGGTAAACTTTGATCGTAATCTGATGGGATAGGTTTTGCGATTTAAGTTGACATCTGCCTACGAGCAGCATTTTCCTACAGCCTTAAAGAAACCAAATGATTACTAAAGGTGAATAAAATACTATACGGTTCGGATTAAAAGTCGAAGGGACCTTAAAGATGCACAAATGGGAGCGGGCACTCGATTAGCGGAAGTTGGGACACGATACGACAAAGCACATAGAAACTAAACGTCATTAGATGTCGTATTATATCTAAAAACTAGTAAAATGAGCTATAATTTGTCGTGTGACATGTCGATAATGTGTCGTATCTTGCCCGCAGGTTATTCAGTTTAAGGTGCTAGGGACAGAAAAGCACCGGAGGTCCCGGGTTCAAAGCCCGGCGAAACAATAATTTAAAAAAAATTGTTTCGGTCGAGCAGGGCACAGAAGGCTACCTACATGCCTGTAAAGAATAATGATCAGTGAAACAGACACAGAAATGGGTCTGTTTTTGAAATGGATTTAACTTAATATTATGGTATCGTTTTTTATGAATGATAACATATTTATTATGTAACAAAAACAATCGCTTCTATTACCATTACTACAAAATGTATTTGTTGTTTGCCGTTCTCGTAAAAACGGAGCCAAAATTGACTTGATTTTTTGCTCTATTTGCGGGAAACAAGAAGCCGCGGGCAAGCCCGACCCTAAAGTTGTTATAATACGCATAAAATGCAATAATTTACTGTACCTTGTCGTAGATAGCACATGAATATTATTTATATAAATGTATGTATATAACTCTAGTTGTATATTTTAGATTCATGATATAAAATATAGTGAGAATGTACTAATCACGTTATAACTGCATGCCATTTTGTCTTAACCTTATGTTTGAAACGATCTTTGGTCCTTTCATTTTGCCCCATTTTCATATTGTTTTGGATATGTCACCTTGTCTGATGCCTTAGATATCTGAAACTATATTTTAAAATCTGGTTTTAATTCAATTACATTTGGTTAGATTTGGTTGGATCACCAGGATGTCATCAAATATCGACAACAAATGGAATAATAACTTGAATTCATGAAATGGGGCATAATATTGGTTCAGAGTAGCGTAATAGAATGATTAAAGCTTCTATTGTACAAAAATATTTTGAATAAATATCGCGGACCAGTTTAAATGCTCTTTCAACTAAATAATTATTGTTTAAAACAGATGATTCTCAGAAAATACCTCAAATAAGAATCTTTTAAAATGCTTTCCAACCTCGTAAGCTTTCTAGTACAAATACTGGTATTTCAAACAACATAGATCAATCGTCGGGATTGATCTATGCAACTGTTATGAGTCCTAATGTGTTACATGAAGTAGAAAACTGCATTTCTTACTTTTGTGTACACTTTATATAAAACTAACATAATTATACACAATTAGTACATAATACATATTTTTGAGTCTTTTCTTCATGATATGGTGTTAAGCATATAAAACTTACAAAATAATATTCAAACGACATATTATAATGTTTAATATGAACATTTTAAATGACATTTAGTTCGTTAAAACTACACCTGGTTAAAACACAGGACTTACGAGGTCAAAGCAAAAATAATAAAGTACAAACTTTAATGGTATCTTATCTGTGATGACAGCATCAAAATGAAATTCTCGTCTTCTGACAGGCCATAATTGATAAATCGATTGAGTTATTGTCGCTATCACCATCTTCATAAAGTAAAGGTCTCCCTCGACTGAACATTAAAAACACTAGAACATTAAAAATACTTAATCGGTTTTAATTTGGTGTGCAGATAAAAAGAAAGTTAATCTAGATGGGTAATCTGGGAAATAACTGTGCACTGTGGTACTACAGCGTTCAGATGTAATGTATCTAATTTATTCACTTGTTACTTGAAATTTAAAGCATAATCTCACTGTGTCATACAAACCTGTATTTACGACACAGAAATCATTGATTCCTCTCAGTTTTTCACTTCTTGAGTAATAATAATATAGTAATAATAATAATATCAACTATTTAGTATTACTTAAGTGGTTCAGCAATTGTTGAATTTGAATCCAGTATTTTTGAGGAAAGAGTGTAATAATTTAATTTGTGAATGTAATAGTTTATCCTGAATGTTAATTTGTTACAGGAAAGTCAGCAGAGACCCTTAATAAATATTTAAGATGCTATAACGAAACGTAATCGATTTTTTAAGATAACCTATAGCAGTTCCATTTTTTTTTGTATTGCGTATTAGTGTAGGAGCTGATTGTGTTATATTCGCGAATATTTATTAATACAAAAATATGTGAATTTAGAAAGATTTTCGTGCAAATACTAAGTTTAAAAATCTCAATTCCTACGTAAAAATTAAATCTTAAACCGTTATATTTCGGCTACATTTTCGAAATGACCTAAATAAATTATGTTATTTCATGTAAAAAAATGTAAAAGTGAAAATATAAGAAAATTATACCAGCAGCTCTTACACTATTATAATCTAATTGGCACAAATTTTAGGATAAGGCTTCAAATGAATAAACAGGGCTTGTATCGTATTGTATAGCGGTCTATATACAACATAATATTAATTATACATTTTTGAACAGTATGTAAGATTATTTGGATTTGTTCAATAAATAATATGTGAAATTGATGATACTTTTATTTAAATATCCACCTTATCACTTTTATTCACCTCAAAGGCCGGCAACGCATCCTCAAGACCCCTGTTGTTGCGGATGTCTATGGGCGTCGGTAGTCACTTACCATCAGGTGAGCCGCCTGCCCGTTTGCCTCCTATAATATAAAAAAATAAAAAAAATAAAAAAATCTATAGACGAGAAGTCTAATAATAAGAAGTATTTAGTATTATATATATTTATAGGCATAATCGAACCCGTGACCCACTGATGTTTTTCGGTAAGTACTTTTGTAAGACACGTGTTTTTCATTCGTTTCTCAAAGTAGGAACGAGGGTGAAGTATAAAAACGATTGTCGAAACGTCTGGAACTCGTGTAATGCTGAGACAAAAGGAAATCCGTTTTTAGAAAGGTTATGTCTGTTAATGCCCATTTACAGAATGCCATTTTCTTGTACCTATATACATAAGTATAAGAGCAATAATTGGATGCAATAATTTCAACACAACGCAACTGTTTAAACGCGGATATTATGTACTGTTTACACCGAGAAAAGTATTGACACAAAACTTGTATGACAGATCTAGAATAGTATGTGTTTTAGACATGCAAGTCATTTGTTGCTTCATTTTAGTTGTATGCAACAGGCAAGAAATTTGCATCGTGTAGTTGGGCTTTTATACACATATGCTACACATTTTAGAAAGGAGCAAATATGTTTACTCTGTATTTAATTATATTTTCTTTAGTCAAATCATTACTACTTTTAATTTAAATGAAAACTACTTTACCTCAAAGTAAGCATATCGATAAGGCTCCAGTGTAACGAAAAAACATACGATATGATGTTCTCTTTATACGTTAAAGTGGACTAAACGCCTGATTATATTAAGAAGAGAGAAAAAAAACAATGAAGAATACCATTGGGATACCAAACTTTGGTCTAAGTGTCATTTTCGTTCAAAAATAATACATTTTAAATTTTATACGGAGCGCAGGATGAAAACAATGTTATTCTGAAATAAATTATAAAGTAACGTTAGAACATTAAAATAAAAAAGAAAATGCTTCTTACAGGCGCTCTGTTAATAATCAAAATATAAAGGTTACTGAAAATGTATTACCATTTTTAAACCCCTCATAGGGTTTAAAAATACATACATCGTATTTGAAGTATAGCCATACATATACATATATATCTTGCAAAAATGAAGGAAAACATTTTTATGTTAAAAGCAAAAAATATTATTATACTTTATTTCAAAGAAATATACGAAACTTGTTACTTACACTTTTCGAAAAATATAAAAACGTATATACTGCAGTTTGTTATTATGTTTAGCTTGTTGGGTTCAATTTTACCTTCAACATTTCACCATTACAGGATGACCTGGGTTTGAATCTCGGGGAAACAAGATTTAAATAAATCTTCACGGTAAGGTACTGACAGAACACCTAACAGACAAATAATTCACTAAACTGACTCAGAAATGTGTCTTCGGAATTCAAAATTTTCGAAATACGTAATGTAAAATCGGGCATTAACTTCTTTTAAACATGTCTAACTATAAAAATCGTTCAATCAATTTTCGATTTAGCTATTATATAATATTTCACATTTTCCTTTTTAAAAACTCAAGAAGTGATAAAGTTATTTCTCGCAGTAGCAACTGGTCCGTACATTTTTAATTTGACTTAGATTTCAAGAGGCGTCGTTATCCGTGTTCCAATTAGCGCTGGGATTAGATAAGCTCATTTTAATTGCGCATAGTACTTTATCTCTCGTTATTTCACCTGTTATAAATCATGTTTATAAGATATTGTACAGGAAACGGGCTCGATGGGTCGCGGGTTCGAATCCCACCGGGACGACATGGTTTTAATTTTCTTTTAGCATGTTTTCCCCACGTCTGGTTACTTAGGGCATTGAAAGGGTGGGAGGAATATCGAAAGTCCGACCGGGTAACGAACCACCATTCATAGATGGAAAAACCGTGAAGTGTATATTGCGCGTTTCAGTTTCAGTCTATGGATTTCCGAATGCTCGGTTCCATACCGAACTGCTAGTTCATCTCGTCCGTTCTACGCTCTTGATTTGAGAACGTTCATAAGTGTACATTGTCTTACCTAAATAAATAAATGATTTGATTTGAACGCTTGTCGCAATAATAATGTACTCTTGAAAACACTAAACACAATGCTTTTATTGATTGTTTTCATTTTTGGTACTTTTACATATTTATCAATGACGAGAACATGTCGCATCGAGTATAATTCATCAGTTATTTGAAACAATTCCAGACCATTTTATTGCTTTTATTACCGGAAATACCTCACGTTTCGAATTTTAATCGTCAATTTTGTGGTAACAATATATTCAGTGTAATTGTTCCTGCATGACACTTTTTATAAGAGACTAGCAAAGCGCTCCGGCTTCACACGGGCGCTATAAGTGATATACACAAAAATATAGCCTATGTTACTCGCTGATAATTAAAATTTCTATTATAGTATAAATGACCGTGATGATTAGTGAATTCGAAGCCTATCGATATTATAATAAAGTAAAATTTATAAACAAAATACTGTTAGACTGTAGAGAGTAATCTAAGTTATTACTAAACTATGTAATTTGAAAAAAAATATTTTATTTAATTTATTTTCGTGTTTGATATCCGCAATGTTAGTCCAACCGAAAATCCTCGCAAGAGAAAGTAGATTCTTTCCCACAATGATACGCGAGACATCATCGATTTCCAGTTGTTATTGACAATCGCTTGTCAGTTCATCAGTGAAACAGACACAGAAATGTGTCTGCTTATTCCCAACCAATTTTCATGAAACACAAAATTGATCATTCACTAAAATTCTTAAGAAAATAACATTACTTTCTTATATGCATATAAATAAAAAAAATACATGCTTACTATTAAACTGACTAAGTGATTAGAACATAATATTTTAGTTTACTTCTATATAAGGCATCACTGTGCTTATCGGGAAACAGTTGATCAAGAGTTCAAGTAATATCCATTAAATAACTTAGTTAATAATCAAGTAATCCGACCCAAATCTACTGAAACTAACATTAGAATTCAATTATTGGTTCAGTAATGTAACAAATCTATCACTTCCAATCGGGACTCCAGACCCAGAGCTAATTGCCCCGGGGACAATGTTACATTCATCAATGTCTATGTAGCAGATACTTCATGAAGAAGGGAAGAATGGAAACCGCCTAAATAAATATTAAACAAACAGATTGGAGGAGCCAAAAATGCATTATACGAAAAATTTTTTTTAGCAGATATATTTTTCATAAACCATTTGCAAAGTAAAAATAAAAGTATGTACGAGTGGTGGCCTTATTACTATTAGTAATCTCTTCCAGGCAACCATACGAGGAGACTTCTAGACTGAATCGTTTGTGTTTGGTGCACTAATCTAAATAAAATTACCTAACTAAAAATAACAATACTAGGTCCCTAAGAAGTACAGATTTAAATAAAATACTGTATAAAAAAACTGAAAATAATAAATCACGTTTTAATCCGGTATAAAGTATTTTATTAAATAAAATAAATTAACGAGAGACAGACTATAATTATTTCACCGCTTCGTTCTAATTATCCGTAACATTAAATAGGTCACTTATTACCGTAAACTCATAATGATTGATAATAATTATTATCTAGTAGGTAATTGCTTATCTAGAAATGATTTTTTCAGCAAACTAAACTCGCTTTTTGAAAATCTACAATTATTTGGTCCATTATTTTAATTTAATTTTCTTAATATTTATCTAGTGTATTAATCGAGCTTTGAAAACTTGATCATAAGAATTTTTTTTTTCATATGTAAATTTAATATGAAAAAATATACATACAAACCCGTCAAAAATATCTGAATGACAGTGAAAACGTCAAATCCGTTTAGCGGTTTTGACAAGCAGACAGACGGAGGCGACTTTATTTTATAATATGAGAAAACGAATACTAATAGTATCATCATCATTCTTATAATATAACTACCGATCCGCCCCGACTTCACACGGGTGCAATGTAGATGTACTAAGTATATACAAAAAGGCCTATACTACTCGCTGATAATGTAGCTTTCTATTTTTAAAATTGGCCGAGTAATTTTTGAGTTAACATAACAAACTTCTAAAAAAAATAAAAAAAAACAAATCTTTCCTCCTCTTTTTCACAATCATATCATCTATACTAATAATATTATACTAATGTAGTTAAACAGTGATAAAGAAATAATATCCTTAGAGATTAACGATTAATTATTACGCTACATTCACTCAATGTAAAGTTAAATGGCAATTAAGACCAGTTCTGCATCTAAATTACTTTGAATTAACTTAAAATAATGATTAGGCCGTAGTATAAGAGATGCATACATAGAGTAATGAGGTTTATCAAAAACTAATTAATACGTTTTCAATATTTTTTTTGACGGCGGCTGAGGTATCACCTACCATCAAGTGAACCTCATGCTCGTCTGTCGATATCTGACATAAAAAAAATAATAATAATGGCAGTGAGGTTCGTATTTCGAGACATAATTTTATTTCGACGCTTGTCATTTTTTTTCTATTGATATTTGAAGAATAGAGTCGTGACTTCGACTTCGAGCCTTAGCCTGGAGATCTGTCTCGAAAAAACGCGTTGATAACTCTCAAATTCAAATATGTTTATTTTGTTGTAATGTTGTTGATAACAAGATGTTATTTATAAATAACTAGCTGACTTTACTGGGCAAAGTAGCTCTCAGATAACAGCATTTTTCCAACTTGCTTGACACTCATCGTTATAATTTGACCAATTAACTCAATCTTCTTCTTCCTGCCTGGTTCCCTTTTTTATTTTTTATTTGTGGTCGGCGCAGAATGTTCAATTTTTCCATTCTCTCCTTTCACTCGCCATATCATCAGTCACACCTCTCATGAAAACACATATCATTCTTCACACAGTCAATCCATGTTTTTTCGGCCTCCCTATTCCCCTATATCCATCCACTTTCATATTCAATACTTTTTAAACTCATGCTCTTTATTCTCCTCATAACATGCCCATACCAAGCCAAACATTTCATTCACTGGCGCTACTCTCAAACTTCCTGAATAATTAACTAAATTGCGGCAGAATTCAAATCCGCGACCCATCGGCAGTGCCGCTGTTAGGGCCACTGGCAAGAATATTGTGGCGCCCACTTTAGGAAATCTATATTTAATGTTAATTTTCTCTTTATTTATTTTTTATACACGGATTCAATTAGAAAAATCATTTTTTCCAGTGGTACGACATGCGTAGAGCACAGGGTGTAAGGCATAGGTATTGAAAGTATGCATCACGGAAGGTTGTCGCTTAATCCCCCCTCCCCCTAACACCAGCACTGCCCATCGGTACGCAGTACTACCTAAATGCCTGCCAATGACCTCATCAAAATGCAAGATATAAATGCAATGCAATAATGCATTCATTATAATATTAAAAAACTGCCCGTGCATCTATCATGCATCACCAGCTCTTATACTACACAGGCCATAACTAATGCGAATCTAGTGAATGGTCTGACACAATTAGAGGTTGCTTTGAAAATCAGCGATGCAGTGGTCAATGTTTAATGATGCATGCAAAGCTTCCGGTACGTGAGTATGGCTTTCGATAATGAGATCAACTTTCATGTTTTTAATAGATATTAAGCTTTTTTGAGGGGAAACAAAATTTAAAAAAAAGTTCAGTCGTGCAGGGCACAAAAGGCTGATCACCTACTTGCCTGCAGAGAAAAATGATCAGTGAAATAAATATATATTAGGTATTCTAAGTCCGTTTGGCTAAGAATGTTGTCAAGGGTGTACATTTACATGGTTTTAGTGTGCGTATTGTTGAGCTTGCGCTCCTGAGATTACGCACCCTAAAATATATAATATTGTGTAGCTCATTTAACTTTCTTCACCGTCTTACATAAACATTACTTTTCGCACTGTTTCTGTATTTCATTTTATTTGTGCAAAATGAAGTGCTAAATAAATAAAATACTAAATAGATATAAAGGGAATCGATAATAATAAATAATGGAGCCGGCATCTCGCCTGAACTTCCTAAGTTATGTGATAAAATTTTATGTCACTTTCAACGCTCGCGTTTCACCACCGCTATACTCCGAGTTCAAACTAATAATGATAAGTATGTTTTTAGATGCTTCGATTATCATTCGAGTTTCATATTGCTAGTTTTTTGGGACACGTTTACATAATCAATTTCAAGATGAGCTTTGAGGTACGGTTAAAACATTAATTTATGTTAAAAAAACAATGCATATTTTTAAAATGTTCACTGTGCTTATTATGTTATTAGTAAAATAACCTTATACTTATGTATTAAAAATTTTTATTAATAACTTTTCATAAATGTAAAAGAGAAAATATATAAGAAAATTAAAAAAAAGTTTAAACACAATAAGGCTTATTGTTCAAAGGAATTTCTAGAAGACAACCCGGGGAGAAAGAAATTAAAAACATAAACTACGAGGAAGTAGCGTTGATAATATAAGAATACTTTTAATATTGTTAGTAATGATACGTACATCATAGACGGAAAAACCGTGAAGTGCACATTGCGCGTTTCGGTTTCAGTCTATGGATTCCCGAATGCTCAAAGTAAAAAGTAGCTAAGATTACTCGAGCTAATAAAACTTTTAGACCTAAATTAAAGTAATTTGATGATATCACTCGGACACTTTAACCTACTATCAATAGTGACGGTTGCCTTTGATCGATAGATAGATAGATTTATTTTATTATTCATGTTTTCGTGTAAAGTAAAATTATTATGTACATATACGTATATAGTATAATCAGGAGTAGCTCACATCATATTCTTACAGATAATATACTAATTTAAGTGTAAGATATAGATGATTTAAATAAAATACTTTATACCGGATTAAAAAGTGAATTAATGTTTATATTATTTATTTGCCTTTCGGGTGCTTTTCAGCAACCGTGGTCACGGGCAGACTCCACGGGCAGACCACCCGTTGCTGAAAAGCATCCGCAACGTTGGGATAAATATTAAATCGTTTTTTAATCCGGTATAAAGTATTTTTATTAGTTATAGATGAATTGAACAAGCGACGTAGTTCGACTACATTATAAACGCATTAACGTAATTATCTTCTAAAAAGCGACCATAGGATGGAAAAAATATTATTTTCAGTACGGTTTTATTTAACTTATGTGAAAAGCTTCCAATTGATAGCTAAATTATTTGTCTATCATTGAGCTTTAACAGTTGAGGTGTACTTTGACGTTACGCTCCATAAAACTGTACACCGCAGTCTTCGATCAACAATATACTATGTCAATGACCGCAGTGGAGACAAGGTATCGCCGATGGGATGGATTTACTGGATCAACATAACTCTCAGGAACCGACTGGAGGGATAAACAGAGTGAAAACTGAAATTTTGACTTCTTATCGATAAATTAACATCGATATCTCGACATCCCTAAAACTAACAAATGTTCGTTTGCAGAGTATAATTTGTTGAAATCCGCTAAAATTTACGCTTATTTCAAACTGTTTGGGCGGAATCAGCGAAGCGTGATATTTGCAAAAGTTTTGTGTGGGCGTTGTATGTGATTCAAAATAACATTTCAATTTAGGCTCAAATTAGGCTCTCCTTAGTTAAGGAAGTTTTACGCGTAAGCTTAAAAGTATATGAATACATTTAAAAAATCCTGTTCTAATAGAAAAATACAGTATTCTTGTATTATATACAGGATGGAAAGAATCAATGGGCCCTGGAGGGAAACCAATTCCTTAAGATAGATTGTTTTACTTAAAGGAAACATTCCTTTCAGACAGAAACAGAAACAAAACTACATTCAAAGATTTTCTAAAATTAGCTTGTCTCACCCGGAAATCGGACCAGCTAAAAATTCAAAATTTAAATATTTTATTGCACTAAACGATAGAATCAACCTTCAGGATCAAATCTCTCTATTAAACATTTGGTCTTAGAAATAAAAAAGATCATGGTGCTACGATGCTAAATACAGAGGCGGTTAAATCAAAAGACATTACCTAATAAAAATGATTCCTCTTCTCTGCCACAGTTCTCATTTTACACAAGGAGAATCACAATTGAATATGCAGAATTTTCGCTTGAATCAGATATAAACTGCCTTGAAATTCTCTCATCATCTATGAAATGTTGCACAATGATATAGTCAATAATGTAGCACGTTCAAATTCCGGAAAAGTCAGTATTACGTGCGCATTACAAGGAACCTTGTCCGTGATCGAATAACATTCGCCTGGCCGTCTCTTACACCGACCAGTTGGCCTAGCATGACAACCGCGACAAAATTTTGTCGACCGTTTTCTCGTATTTTAATCGATTATCTCTTTATTTCTTCCGGGTCTAACATGACAATTACACTTAAAACTCGACTTTTAATATCATAAATAGATATATTTGTCGATCGAGATATCTTTTCTATCAAAATTGTCGATGTCGAGATATAATATATCGAGATATCTTACATCTTAGTTTGTCTTCTCTCGTCCGCGACATATCTCGTGGCGGTCTTGCTAGGCCGGCTGTACCATAATTATAGGATTAACTATTATTTTTATTAGTATATTTTACAAGATGATCGAAGGTGAAAAGAACTCCGGTTAAGAACCATTTGCGTTTTTAAAATGTAATTTGAAATTATGTTGTATGGTTTTTTGAATAAAATTTAAAGTATCTAATATTTAAAATTTCCATGTCACAATGTTAGTTACCGTACTCCTCCGAAGCGGCTTTACCGATTTTTACCAAATTTTATATGCGTATTCAGTAGGTCTGAGAATCGGCTACTATCTATTTTTCATACCCCTAAGTGATAAGGGTTGTTTACCCTTAAAAAATTTTTTTTAATTTTTAGACGAAATTTTTGTTTTTATAGTTTATAATGTGGCATTAAAAATACATACAACCCTAAATTTTCACTCTTCTATTACCAACCCCTGCTTTCTAAAAATTCTAGACCCGTGCAAGCCGGGGCGGGTCGCTAGTATTGAGAAAAAGATATCTTAAGATTGAAATTATTTTTCTTAATAATCTCTCTTGCCTGTAGTGCTTCTCTACGTTCGTTCAACGATGTTTAAATTTAAAAATGTTAGATTAATTTTTAAAAATACATAGTATTTCAATAAATAAAATTATATATTATAGTATCAATATAAATATAGTATCAATATACTATAATTGATTCTTCTATCATAGTTACAGTGTAAGAAAAATTATTTCCTCATTGTACGTTGTATTATATTGAAAAGCTTAATGTTTCTTATTTTTAAGATTACTTTATAACGATCAAATTTTTACCTTCGTTGCTGTTACACTGCTGTGTAAAGGCAATTTAACTTGGTGGATAGACACAGTAGGAGTTAGATTGCTTTGTTTACGATACGACTGCATTCGCAATGTCTCTGAGGATGTATGTAGGTCGATGTTCCAACACAGATTTGTGTTACAATTTGCTTCACGTTCGACATCTATATTATGACAATGAATTACCATTATATATGTAGATCTGATAACATATATTTATATTTAATACAAGGCCATTATTGTAATCATTTTAAGACAATAATTGATTAAGTACCTACTCTATTTAAATAAAATACTGTATACCGGATTAAAAGGCGATTTATTCTGTCTCCCCTTGACCACGGTTGCTGAAAAGTATCCGAAACGTCGGGACAAATAATTTAAACAATATAAATAATAAATCGTGTTTTAATCCAGTATACAGTATTTTATTTAAATGTGTAATACTCGCGTTAATAAAAGACAATTTTAAGTACTCTATTTTCTTCGTATCTTAATTCTAAAGGTAACTTATATACCATAACCCTTTATTCCTGACCACACGTTTCCTCTCTAACATAAACGTTTTAAAATAATATTTAGTATTAATACATTTTACGAGATATGTTATGGATATGAAATATCGCATGTAGATACATAGGAATTAGGAATAATATCATATCGGTTTCAGATATGGTTTATCCATTCGTTTCGGATAATTTCGGTTCCGGATATTAGATATTGTAACTTAATCCCACAATGACTGACTATCAATAAGCAATAGAAAAAATAATGCAAGGGACTTGTGGGGCTAGTGTATCGGCTCGGCTCGGCTGGACAAAAACAAAAACCTGTTATAACATGTCTTATTGAGACTCCGTCCTTATCTGAAATTATTCGAAACTTTTATAGCTGATTCAGTTACGGTTCCGGATATATTTTTATATCAAATATCCGATAATTTTGGATACGGTTACGGAGCTCCATAACATCCCTAAATTTTACATTTGACAGCTATTTACTTAGTTTTATTTCTAAAATAGAGCTAGACTTTACAACTAACGCAATGCAGCTTGAGTGCATTTCTACAGAGTAATGTGTACTATGTACTTCTACATTTTGTTTTTTGGGTATTTTTACGCGGCATATCTTGCAATGCCACGTAATGTAGTGATTTTGGACCACGAACCTTTGCGATCGTATGCAAAACAACTCACTAAAATTTCATCATAATCGGATGAATAGTTAAGGAGTGCATATTTATCACACACTTATAAAAAATATAGAAATTTCAATATCAGAGAATATCAAAGCAGAAGTATCGTTTTCAGAATACTACGCAACCACGTTCGCTGATAAGCAATTGAAACATAAGGATTACTAATTTAATGTATATTTAGTTGTGTAAGTGTGATAGGTATGTAAATACTTGCATTTAAAATAATATAAATAGATATGTGAGTTTACCACAGATAAATAGCGTTTTAATCTGGTAAAAGTTATTTAATTCAAATGTGTGATACTTTCGTTAATAAAAGACAATATTAAAAGTATCTGTTGTCAAACTGACCTGTAGTGTGACATGATAAAACTTACTTGGCAATTTTTAGTTTATTACGTTACATTTTATATATGCAGGTTTGTTGGAGCGTAGATACAACTACCTCGTTCTACATAATAGCGGGTTCGAATCCTGCCGGGACTAACATATTTACAAATGTTCGTGGTGTTTCTCTACGTCTGCCTGCTTTGATTATTATTATTAAACGGTTTGGATGATAATTGAAATTTCATCCGGGTAACAAAACACAATGAAGTGTGAAAGGTGTGTTACGATCTGAGGGATGAGCACAAACAACTATCGAAAAAGTATTTGTATGTTTCAAATCATTTCCCATACAACTGACAGTTTGATGATTCGAATACTTTGTCGATAGTCGTTCGTGCTAGGCCCTCTGAGGCCCGTATTCCAAAACGTGACTCAGGTTTTAGTACTTATCAAACCATTATTTCTCTATAGAAATTTGATATTTTGACAGTTCTCAATAATACATTTCAACTTGAGATGAAGATGTTGTCTTGGAATAAGGGCCTCAGTCTATGAATTTACGAATGCTAGAAGATGTAGGTCGACAACGCATCATTGATAATTAAAAGTTATTTCATTTAAGTTTGTTATACTCCCGTTAATAACAGACAATATTACACGGGGTATAAATCCAACAACTTACTAACGAACCAATTTTGTTTGTATTAATTTGTTCAACGCTAGGTAGTTATAAGAACTTTGTCAATGCACATTTCAATGTTCTGTTTAATTAATTGTTCAGGGAGTATTTAAACAATTGGCGCTGGTAAAAAATATTATCGATATTAAATCTATAAAAAAAAGAATGTATAATTATAAAAAATATCGGAGTAAGGCACGCTGAAAAACTGTATCACTGTTTTTCTCTTCTCTCTTCCCTTGTTTTGATCCAGTCCTTCAGCGTCGATGCATGGCACTTTCACTTAGTTACATTCTCTGTAAGCACAGGAACTTCGATCTTATTTCAACAAATGCAAAGACGATAATACTTTGGCAGTGAACAATGCTCTGTTCTGCGCTTCACCATATATGCGCCGCTCCCTTAGGGATTCGTTACGAACGAAGATATAGCGAAAAGTTAAAATTTAAAATATCAGAACAGATTTAGTAGTAAGAATGATCACACGGCACAACTCTTCATTACGAACGTGTACTTTATTTCTTGTGTCACACATCGAAATACAAAAGTCCACAAATAATTTAACATAGTCTAAACCCTTTTTTTATGATGGTAGGTGATACCTAAGCTACAGAATATAAGTCAAAGCGCTGTTAACCTAATTTTTACTTCGAGTATTCGAAACCGACCCTTACTTTACCCCGAACCCCAAAACCATAATTAACTAATTTGAGTAACTCTTAGATGAATATAAATGAGAAAGAATGTAATCTTAGGGAATAATACAAGAAAAGATAAGTTTCTTATCCAAATCTCATGAAAACAGCGAAGACATTTTCATTGAATATCCTACCGCGTTGTCGAGCTTAAGAACGCAACTGAAAAATATGATTGCATCGAATTAGATTTCCTTTTCAAAGCAAAATGGATTCTATTCCGTGTTCGTTAGAGATTTTATTATTTTGAAAAGTATTTCCGAGTCAGGAGCCACTTCGGAGATCTGTTGACATCCATAAAGAATAATGCCATCAAAAACATAAATTGTAAAAAAAAGCCAAGTCTTGCAACTCAGTTCTCTCGTAAAAAGTTGTGAGATCCATGTAATACCAAGTCGGTCAATTTATTCAGTCTCTACTGAAGGATCCTTCTGTCTTAAGTTATTACGTAATTAGGTAACCTAACAACATCTTATAGTGATCATATCAATACCAATATTAAAAATCTTTGATGTTTTAAATAAATAGATTGACTCGGCTATCGCATGAAAACACAATGTATCTTTTTTATTTTATTAAAAACACAATGTGTATCACAAGTAACACATATTATATTAAATTAGATAGTTTAGTGCGATTGCCAAGTCAACCTTTTTATTTTAAACATCAAAGCTTTTTAATATTGGTATTGATATGATCACTATAAGATGTTGTTAGGTTACCTAATTACGTAATAACTTAAGACAGAAGGATCCTTCAGTAGAGACTGAATAAATTGACCGACTTGGTATTACATGGATCTCACAACTTTTTACGAGAGAACTGAGTTGCAAGACTTGGCTTTTTTTTACAATTTATGTTTTTGATGGCATCTCATTTCTTTTTGTAGATATTCCTTTTCTTAGTTTATTTGGATAAGAATTAATATAAAGCTATGGATAATAGTCTGATTTTGATCGGCATTTTTATTAACTTTTTAATGTAAAAAAGTAGTTATAGTGACATAACTACAATAGTTGGACATATGGTCTCGTGAAATTTTTTGTACATTTTGATATGTTCTATAATATTGTGAAACGTTTTTTTGTTCTAGCATCAATACTTTCCGCAGCACATGCGATGAAAGACATTTTATGGCTAATTTTTTTACACCTTGGGTTGTTTTTAGTAGGGATTTCTAAGGATCTCTATTTTTTTCTAGTAATAAATACCCTAAGTTACTCAGTGATAATGTAGCTTTCTAACGGTAAAAGAATTTTTAAAATCGGTCCAGTAGTTTTTAAGTTATTCATTAAATACAGAAATACAAAAAAAAATTGTATATCTAGAAAACTGGACCGAAATTTCAAAATATTGTAGTTTTTCCTTGATTTATAGACTAAACACTAATTGTATTCTAAATTTCAAGTTTCTATGTCTGCTAGAAGTGCCTTAGAGTTTTGATGATCGGTCAGTCAGTGAGTGAGTGAGTGAGTGACAAATTATCAAACTTTGACTAGTTATAATTCTTAAACTACTGATTCAAACAGAATGATATTTGATATATACCGAGTTTATACAATGCCTGCTTAGTGACTGAAATTTCAGGATTCTAGTTTTATCCACAACGAAGTTATAGGGGGTCGAAAATGGCCCGAACTACTTCGAGAAAAGGATAGTACGGCCGTGCCGCTTTTTGCTCGACTTGGCGGGGGCACTGCCGTGCCCCCAGATAACTGGTTTGAAAGCAACGCTTTACTTATGACTTAATTTAAGATTTCTGTGTGATTTCTATGTATAACTTTAGTTTCTTGTTAGAATTTAATTTTATAAAAAAATGAGGAGAACAAACTATTAACGTACCTATGCACGTCAGTCATGTAGCATCCAAGATTTAGAAAGAAACTGAGAAAAGATATAATATCGATTGGAGTAGCGCGTGTAACAGTGTATTTCTAAATCTTGGATATTACAAGACACAGTCAGTATTCTCATCTTTTTTTTGTTTACTTTAAACTAAGTTTTAATACAATTAATTGATTAATACGTTGTTACGGAATTTCGCTTACAGCTACCGTCTAGTTATAAAGCTTTAGTACCGCCATTTGAATATTTATTTTCAAATACAAATAATAAGTTGTGTTTCAAGGTAATTTGTTCATCAAAAACAAAAAGTAACTGCATTCAAATAAATAGTATAAAAGTGAACTAAGTAATTAACAGTGTTTCCACATTTCGAACATGTGGAAAAGTAAAAGCAGCCAGAAAGTGGAACGAAGTTTTAGCAGTTGGCAAGTTGAGTAGCGTTCCAGAAAATTGGGTTGAAACTTTGCGTAGAACTCGCAAATACGGTGTAACTTCGTATTATGTTCGCGGAATGAATGGCAATTTAGTAAAGGTACGCCTGATAATAAAATCTTTACATGGAATATATATTTTTTTATATATAACTAGGCGTATTAGGCATTCATTTCAATGCTACGTAAAGTAAAAAGCTTTTATTTTGGTCACGTTCGTTCACGGGCGTATGCAGAACAAATCATCAAAGTTTCGGATGAATAGCTTAGGAGTGCATAGGACAAACCTGCTGCCATTAATTTTTATTTATATAGAATAGATTAGTGTTTTTCAAACTCTTTTAAGTCTTCAAAGCCTAAAATTTTACGTTCATCAACTTTTAAACATACGCATATTCTGTAAAATCAGTCAATAAATCGCCAATAACCGATAACTATCGTACAATGCGACTTCCGGTACTCGATTTTTCAACAAACATAACCATAGTAATTGCAACATATATACATATATTTGACAAGTTTAGTAGAACCATACTAAAATGGCTTACCTACTTCATTCATAGGATGGATAGCTGCCGGCCTAGCATGACAATCGCGACAAAATTTTGTCGACCGTTTTCTCGTGTTTTAATCGATTATAAGATCTCTTTATTTCTTCCGGGTTTAACATGACAATTACACTTAAAACTCGACTTTTAATATCAAAAATAGATATATTTGTTGATCGAGATATCTTTCTATCAAAATTGTCGATGTGGAGATATGATATATCAAGATATCTTACATCTTAGTTTGTCTTCTCTCGTCCGCGAAATATCTCGTGGCGGTCATGCTAGACCGGCTGGTTTATTTCTATTTTGGTTTGACATAATTTTCTAAAAAAAAAATACATTGGTTCACATAGTAGATATTGGAGAAACATGTCGAATAATGAAAAATTCACGCCCAATATTGAAGAGCGCGTTTTGTATTTAGTATTTCAAATGTGAGAATGCTTCAAGTTGAATCAAAATAAATTGACCCGCAGTATTATCTAAGATCCATTGAATAAACTATACTTATGTTAGTATCCAGCTAAAATCATAAACATCCCTCTTTCTTCATTTCTTTCAGTTAAAAATATTTCTCAAAGAAACCTTAAAGCAGGGCTACGCAAAGCTGAGTATTTACGATTTTCTTAAGATCAAAATCGTCTGAGAATTAACAGAACTCCGCTATTACCAAGGCTGTTTCCAAAGAATTATTCATATTGTTGTGGTAATGGCGGGTTAGGGCCTTTGTAATTCCTGTTTTTATTTGAATTTATTCTACGTTTATATTCTAATGAGAGTTTTGCCGCAGTATTTAAGTCTTATTATGGATAGCATAAAAATAAAAGGGTTTTTAATGGAGTATTTTCCCCTACAAAACAAGAAGCATTTAAAGACAGTAAATTCGACAATTACATTTCGAAGACAATTCAGAATATTTAATATTTCTGTCTCAGTTTAATGAATAATTGTAAAAATCATTTAAGTTAGGTGTAGCTGCCATGCGTTATATTGTACATGGTATTCTATAAAAAAGAAAAAAGTACGTAAGAACCGAGTAAGAAAGTAACGGAGAGTGTAGCCGTAATAAATATATAAAGAAACTAGCGACCCGCCCCGGCTTCGCACGGGTCAAGATTTTTTGCCAAAAAAGCAGGGTTTGGTAATGAAAGAGTGAAAATATAGGGTTGTATGTATTTTTAATGGCACATTATAAAAAAATAAAAATAAAATTTAAGGGTGAACAGAATTTAGGGGTATGAAATAGTAGCCGATTCACAGACCTACTGAATACGCATATAAAATTTGGTAAAAATCGGTAAAGCCGTTTCGGAGGAGTATGGTAACTAACATTGTGACATGGAAATTTTATAAAAAGAAATATAAAATGTGTTTTGTCTAAGCTGTAGAAATTAATTTATATAACAATAAATAATTTCAAAATACATACCTATGTATTTGTATGGTCATAAAAAAACAGAAAGAAGCTACTACTTTAACTACTATTATCTAATGACATAAAAATATATATGATAAAAATCTTCAACATTCTTAGCATCCTATAGAATATTAATTATAATTATTACATATAACATAGCGCCTAAAGGTTATTAAAGAACGAACTCAACCCCACTAATCCCCAGATTTACATATTGTAGTAATAGCCAACGAATTTGTGTAGACGAAATTAATTGAAATAGATCCCTTCAGTAGGCTTTGCGGATCAAATAACATCGTCCGGAATGGACTTGATGAGTTTGACTATTGGGTGTTGGGTTCAAACATTATTTGTAGTCAGTTGGAATAAAGGGGATGCCATTGAAATTATTTAATTTATAAATTACTGAATAAGTTCTAAAAATATCATACTGAATTTAAATAAAATACTGTATACCGGATTAAAACGCGATTTATTATTTAAATTATTTATCCCGACGTGGTCGCGGGAGACTGAAAGATGACAGTTGTCTTATATTTGAAATGTCACAAAATTGCCATATTTAATTCAATTAAATGAAAAAAAAAAAAAAACTATTATTTTAGGTAACACAATGTACATCTATGAACGTGAATAAAAAATAATACATATTAAATTACTAATATTACTAATATTAAATGCTTCTAATTTTACATTTACTACCAGTTCACAAATCAAGGGCGTAGAGCGGACGAGAAGAACTGGCAAGAAACTCGCCGCCACTCTTTTTAATCGCCAAGTTTTTGTTTTACAATTATTACATATTAACGCCATCTATTCCTACGGAGTTGATAGTTATAACTCGACCGATTTTTATGAAATGTTTTATGTACATTTGGTAGGTATGAGAATAGGTCGAAAAGTATATTTGATACCGCTTAGTGATTAGGGTGTCCCTATCCAGAGTTCTTTTGTATTTTTTAGACAAATTTGATTTGGCATCAAAAAAATACCAATAATCACACAATTTCACCTTATTGTATGTATATATTCTGACTACACAGGTTTTACCACAGGTTTTGCCTTCTAATATACCTATATTTATAAGTAATATAAGGCATGATTTATAAGTCAGTCAATGATAACGATAATATTAGTGAATACTTCAACCTCATTTTGTAAACAAAACATTATTTCCGTTTGTAAGTCTTAGTTTGACCATCATTCTCATTGTGTAGAGTTTAAAACAGACAGTGTTACAAAAAGAAGTATATTTGAGGAATATACTAAGCATTTAATATAAACCAAACAATTTTTTAATCTTTCCTCGAAAAAAGTGATTTAACAAGATGATAGAAAGTAGAATAAAGTTATTTAAACTATCGATAATGTTATTACTAACTCCCATGTTTGAAAACGATGCCAAAATCTGTGACCTTCCGTCCGAGGAATCGAATAAGCGTTGCTTTGTGAAACAGACGCTATCAACGCTCTCTCACAGCCCAAACCAATTAGCGGTGGACAAAGTGACTAACACGCTGTACTTCAGTTTCGACGCAGGCCAGGGAGAATATCTTCCAGGTGCACTCCAAATTGATACCAAACGGCTTACCGTTTTAAAAGGAGTTAAGGATGCTTTTGCAATAGCCAGCGATGAGGTGAACAACGAAATGTATTTCGGCGGTAGTCATGGTATTTACAAATACAATCCAATGCTGAAAACTTTGAAGAGATTAGATGTGAACAATTTGGATATTTGGTGGTTGGTGTTTAAGAAGCGTTTATACTACATCCGGTTTCCAAGTTTGAAGGCGTATTCTTATGTGAACAGGACAGTAAGAGTGATGCAACAATTGAAAAATTACTCCGTTAACCAGTTCGTTTTCGACGCTCATGATAATATTTTTTTCATAAACGGCTCCGGCTTGTTCGGTATCAAGAAAGATGAGACAAAAGCAATACTTATAAAAGATTATCCAAGGTTTCTGGGGATGGCAACAGATAATTCCAGTCACGTATATTTGTGCAGTGAAGATAATATTTATGTTTTGAGTGAAATTGTCCAGAAAGTGAAGAAAATCGTGAGTATTCAAGGAGTGTTGGGACTGAGTTTCGATAGAGATAATAATCTAATTTACTCGAATTCTCAGGAACTGGTGCGATTGATGGCAGTTGATATTAAATAAATAGTTATTGACATATTTTTGTGACTATTAATTACTTGATTGTCATAAAGTAGAGTCTAATATTTTTAGTAGCTATGTGCGCGTATATATATCATCTACATTTAACCACTTGAATGAGCATTAAACGGGACTATAGAAATTTCGTTCGGATGAAATTTGCGAAATAGAATAGCCGTGAAATTTATATTGCTTACTAGCGACCCGCCCCGGCTTCGCACGGGTCTAGATTTTTTTGACAAAAAAGCAGGGGTTGTATGTATTTTTTAATGCCACATAATAAAAAAATAAAAACAAAAAAAATCGTCCAAAAATAAAAAATAAAATTTAAGGGTGAACAACCCTTATCACTTAGGGGTATGAAAAATAGATAGTAGCCGATTCTCAGACCTACTGAATATGCATATAAAATTTAGTAAGAATCGGTCGAGCCGTTTCGGAGGAGTATGGCAACGAAAACTGTGACACGAGAATTTTATATATTAGATTTTAGATTTTCGAAGACTTGAAAGTAAAAAAGTTCATTACTTAGATTTAACTTGAAAAAGACAATAATGTCGCGGTCAAATAATAAAATATTATAAAACGGCATTGTACAAAGAGGCCGCATTTTCAGTTTTGAATGTTTCCGAAACTACATATAAATGTGAAGTATTTCGATACATTTCCTTCACAAAGGTAACATTAAAATAACAAATGTAAACCACATTGTAGCGAGTATAATGCAACCCACTTTTTGGAACACATCCAAGCCTTTTGCTAATGTACATTACATACTACATACTTGATATTTTATTTAAAAGTTCTGCCAATTTTGTTTATTACTTGAAATCCTTCGCACAGAGATTTAATTTATACTGGCGAAAAATATACAACATATACACAAGGCTATAAAAAATAGCCCTTTTCTCGCTCCTAATGTATCTTTCTAGTGGTGAAAGAATTTTTAAAACTAGTCGAATAGTATTTGAGTTAAATCGTAACGTAATCGTAATCTTTTGGCGAGTGTAAATCAATAAAGCAGCCAGGTTTTTTTTGTTCCGACCAAAACAGACTGATATTCAAGTGAATCAAAATTTAAGAAATAATAACCAGGGATAGAGGAACGTTGAACGTTCAATCGATATCAAAACCTCATCGCATTAATGGAAACAAACATAGAACTAGATAGATTACTGCAACGCGGAAAATGCACCTTTCATCAAATCAATTTTTTACCGAACTATAAAAAAGGAGTTGTGAATTTTATTTCCTTTTTATGTTTTGTTTAGTGGAGTACATGCATCTATTTAAAAAAATATATAGACCGGTTTCTTCTTACAGATTAGTCTACTATTGATGGATGCAATAAGAATTCTAATTCTCTACCAGCTTCTGTCATTCCTACAAGGTCTCATCAGAGTAATTTAAGTAAAATGTGAATAAAATCTTCAGCTTGCTCCATCACGTTAGTTTTAAGTTAAAAAACAAACTTTCCTCATATTGATCGCCATAAAACATCATTATATGCACCCATTAACGATTCAAAATCTATAAATAAGAATATAAGATATTTTTAATACCGTCTGTCGGATCATATCATGAATATTAATTATAAATAACATAGAGTTTTTGTATTGTATAGCGTTACATATTAATTGTATGTAAGTGATATCCACGACGCTGCCCACAAAAAACACGAGTTATAAAAATAATAGTTTAGTGGAAAAGTATTTCTAAGTAGATAATACGGCGAAGGTCTAGACAGATCAGGTAATACGTGAATATCATATAAAAACGATCCTAAAAACAACTATGTCAGATATTTTTGTTAATAACATAAGAAGCTTTGACACCGATGCGGTAAATCATGGTTTAAATTAGTTGTCGTCCAGCCACAAGAGCTGGATAAGCGGATTAGTTCACAATACCGCTTCGAGATTAGATCGACCACGGAAGGGGCTTGGTAATGCGCTTCCGGCCGTATCTAGGCTCCATAGATGCAATGTACTGTACATCTATTCGATTGAATCGTTCTACAGCTAAAATCAGTATGAAGTGAGTTAGCGACTAGAGGATTTATTTTTGAATGAAAACTTTATTATTTATTAATATAAGTAGCTAACTAATAACTTTAACTATGTATAATAAAAAATATTTCTGTTAAAAACGAGGCCGCTCAGCATAAGTTGCGCCTAATTGTGTATATCGGACGCAACACCGATTCAGCGACTTGCTAAGACGATTTGAAATTTAGAGAAAACAGCCTGACAACATTTATAGCATAAGAGAACTTACTGAGGAATCTATGCATGAATTGATCTGCAGATGCGTTGCCGGCCTTAAAATTATATGTATATAAATATCCTTATTTTTATTTAAAAAATAACAGAATAATCTGAGAGAATATTCCATGGGAAGTTTGGCCTCTTAAATAATCGATGGCCGACATAACCAGACTATAAACACTTTCAACTCGAAGTGTTTTGGCCATCAATCAGCTTTATGCATTTGCAACCTACAAATAGATTGAAGCATCATAAAGGCGTGCATTTTAATATCCTTCTTCTTCTTCTTGTGGTGCCTCTCCATTACTGGAGGTTGGCCGTCAGTCTCGCGAAGCGTGTCTCGTCCTGTGCCAGATGCAGCAACTCCTCTGCAGTCGCAATACCAGTTCACTCCCTAACGTTACGCAGCCATGATTTTTTCCTTCTACCAACACGCCTTTTCCCCTGGATCTTACCCATCATGATTAGTTGAAGGAGGTGGTACCGGTCATGGCGCAACACGTGGCCCAGGTATGCAACCTTCCGATGTTTAATGTTCTGCATCAGTTTTTTGGACATCCCAACTCGATTAAGAACCTTCTCGTTAGAGACCTTCTGGATCCAGCTAATACGAAGCATGCGACGATAACACCACATCTCAAATGCTTCTAAGCGCCGGCGGGTGTCTTCTTTTATTGTCCAAGCTTCACAGCCGTACAGAACAATCGGCCATATGTAACAGAGGAGAATTCGGACTCGGAGTTTTATGTTCAAGTGACGACAGCACACAACTTTCTTCATTTTGTTGAAAGATCCCCGGGCAACTTCAATTCGGGACCTAATTTCCTGATCAGGATTCCACTCGTTATTAACCCAGGTTCCCAAGTACTTGTACTGCTGCACTTGTTCCAATGTCTTTCCAGCTACAGATATATTCGCCCTTAAAGTATTGTTTCGGGAAATTATCTATATAATATTATTTTAATATCCTAATATATGGTAACTACCAAAAATTTTGGACGTGCGATCTGGTATCCAATTTACCTAATTGCGAACATCATACATACGAATGCTTATATGTTTCCTTTTCCTAACTTTAGTCTTATAGCAGAAATATATATTATCCAGTAAATCCAGTAAGGTTTGCTCAAAGCTCCTGTCACTCTGTGTTTGTTCCTTCCCTTTGACTCTAAAATGGTGTCGTCACTGAATACGTAAACGACTGCACTACTCTGGCGGCCTTATTCTGATACATTTTATATTATAAGAGTGAAGAAGGATTTATACAATATATAATAGAGAAATGATCTATTTTTTGGTATTCCGTAACCTCAAATGTTAATATGGTATATAAACCAATTATAAATTAAAAAGGAAACCAAAAATATCTATACAAGAATAAGATAACAAGGGATATAAGAAAGCCGTTACCAGCACTCCCAGCATCAGTAGGCCATAAATGAGAGCATGAGCATTCTAACTTTGAAGACATCGAGATTGTAGGAACTGGGAAAGTGTTTCTGTTCAGTTGTTCGGAAGATGTTTTTTGTTTTTTAATTTTGGAATTTTATATTTTCCAGGTTTTCAGGAACGAATTTTGTAAAAATCGGAATTCATCATTTAAATCGATTTTATGTACACAGTTGGGTTAACTATAGTTAAATTTTATCATCATAGTTTCAATCTATACTCAATATCTATCTATAGTCTCAATTACTAAATACCTATTGTGTTTGTAAAGGTAACTAAATAGAAAGGGTAATGGCTAGTTTTAAATCTGTAAATTCCTATAATAAGGCCGGACGCGGCAACGTGAAGGAAATATCAAAGCGACCGGTCAAACATAATTTGCATTGGATTTATACTGCCTTGTGCCACTCAGCTATCTGGGATCACTCTCGTCCGTTCGATAACGACGGTTAGGCTTCAGTCCCAGGATAGATTATTTTGATTATTTTATATTATTCAAACGTCTGATAGTCCGTGGCGTGACTGAGGCTGCAGCTGAAAATCAGCCACACAATGCTGAGACTGCGGCCTTTTAAAAACAGTTTAGTTTTGTTAGTAAACTTTATTAATTTGTTGTTGTTTGTGCAGTAAACAATCTCTCTCTCTCTCTATCAATGTATGTATTTGAGAGAAGTCTAATAGCTTTACTCGCTAAGTTTAAACTATGTACCTATATATTTTTTGGAGACATGGTTTCAACTGACGCAAACGCGCTTTAATTTAAAAAAAAACATACAATTACACAAAATTGTAAATTGATAAAATAAACATACTAAACATAAAAAATATCTAACTTCATGATGATATTCTGATTTCAATAAACATATTTTTAATATAAAAAATGTTAATTGTCACATAAAAATACGCAAAGCTTTACCCTATAATCCGCAAAGCATAAAGCGTATCTAGGTTTATAAGCTACAGGCTACAGTAAATTATTTCACAAGAGCTCTGGTGACACCGAGGCATAGACTATAATATAAAAACCACTAACACGGAATAAGCATTAATATGCATAATTTTATAGACTTATTAACGTGAGTATCACACAATTCAATTAAAAATCTTTTACCATATCAAAATGCAATTTATTATTTACATTATGTATTGAAATATTTCGTGGGCTTATAACTTTTTTCATTTTAAGCAAGTTTGGTCGTTTATATATACTAATATTATAAAGAGGAAAGATTTGTTTGTTTGCAACGATTTAACTCAAAAACTACTCGACCGATTTTAAAAATTATTTCACCGTTAGATAGCTACATTATCACTACATTGCAGCCGTGCGAAGCCAGGGCATGTCACTAGTTGTAAACATAACCTGATTTTATTTGAAGACTTTGTAGCAGCATCTGCTACTGATCGTAATCAGTAAAAAGACGTCAATCCTGAAGGCCTATGACCAAAACCAAAATACGAAGTTCGGTTGACGGATAGTACATTTTCCTATTACAAAAATCTTTCAGACCCGATGATCGATTCATCGTTCGAAATTAGACATTATGATTGTAATTAATTATTATAGTAAAAATAACTGGAAATATTTTCTTAATAAGTTAAAATACGAAATTGGTTGTTTTTTCGTTTCTACGCGGCGTTGGATTTTGGTAATAGACCGTTTGTATGTGTATTCAGCGCTTGATGAAACTGATAGCGCGATTCACCATCTTGACATCAAATACTGGGCGGGCAGCCTTAGGGCCGGCCAGTCAGCTGTTCGACTGGTCGAGGATCCTCCCTTTAGATTGGAGAAAGAGCACGTCTTTCTTTATCCATAACTTCATAGAATTTACTGTTTGAAGGAATTAAGATAAGTAAGTTCTACTACTCTTAACTTAAATTGTCTTTTTAATAAACAACCACAAAACCTTATTGTTAATATATTCTGTCCACAAATTACCAATTATTTAGAGCAATTAACAATAAAATCTTAAATTTATAGACCTACAAAATTTCTTTCTTTTTTTAAACACTTATCAGTGTATACTTAATAAAAAATACTTAAAATATTTTTTTTTGCTTTACTCTCATTTCAGAATAATGTTAGAGACATATAATAAAACCTTGTTTGAATAACTTCCCGTATGTTAATAAAGAAATTCAAGATATTAAAGAAAATTATTTTATTTTCACCATAAAACTACTTCAAAAAGGCCAGGTCAAAAGTACTTGAAACAGACGAGCTTATATGAAAGCATTGATGAAAGTGGAAGAAGCAAAAGTGGTATGTAAGAATCGGAGCATATGGAATTCCGTGATCTCTGCATTACATGCCCAATTAAATGGGAAACAGACGTGATGTATATAAGACCCTAGCAGGACCCCAAACTTTGGTTTTTGAAGATTACAGTGTCGAAAATGTACGGATAACGGATCACCTACATAAAATGATACGGAGGCGATGTATTATTTAAATGGAGTAACATTTTCAATACCCGATTTAACATTACGTGAATGTATACTATTTTATCTACCATACTACTAACTCAGAAACAATTAAACGATACAATTAGAAAAAACAAAAAAAAAGTTTACATGCAATCCATTAGTTTCGAAGCTTTGAACGGTAGATAACAATAAATGATCCCACTAGAAATACTCATGTTGATAGATACACTCAACTTGCACTGAACAAATCGAAAATACATGACAAAATACACATTTTAGCGGTATAGTATAGCGATATACCTAAAAGCCTGTGATATTTTGTTTCAATAAAATCAATTGTACTTAAGTCGGGTGTTGAATTTTAGTAGATTGTACAATGTTGTTTGTGCCTTATAAAGTTGCAGGCGATGGGCCGGCATGAAGTATTGCTTCGCCTTGGTGTGCTCCACCAAGCTTTTTAGAGGCCAATTTGGCCTTCCCTTCCATTCCATCCACCCATTCAATGCACATAGTTACCAGACGTGGGGAAAACATGCTTACAGAAAATTGTAAACAGGTCGTCCCGTTGAGATTCGAACCCACGACCAATCGATGTACACGACAGGTGTTCTACCGAACGCGCCAACGAGCCCGTCAAAACAATATTGCAATTGGTAAATAAAAATACACTTTACTTACATATTATATACTGAGATTCATAGAACTAAAACTTTTAGCGTTCTGCCAATTCCCCGCTATGCATATTCATGATGAATTTCAATTTTAGGTAAACAAAGCAGCCGTCGCTATAAAACCTTTTTAATATCCGACACACAGGTATTATTCAGGCTTTATCTTTTTGTGCAATGCTGGTTTTTCGCTGCATGTTTACATTCATTATGCATAATTAGGTAGTAATGAATGGCTAATGTTTGCTTAAATTGTGTATGAAATGGCATGTTGAATTTAACTTGGTGTAAGTGCGAAGGGTAGGGTTTTGTATTATGTAACACGATTTTTTAGTCAACGCCTCTCACATTTAAGATGTTATACAGTAAAACAAGAATTATACGAATTATATGCTTTGACCCGTTAAGTCATCTACAAACCCTACACCTTAATCAAAATATGCATAGCCGTTTCAAAAGAGTGACGTAGACACTCATATGGGCTTATGAACAGAATGTAGTTCACTAACAGGGCCTTAATTCTATGCCAATAGAACGAAATGGCCAAAACACGCATTTTGACTAACATGTAGGATTTGTAGAGGTCTTAAGACTAGGATTCACGCAGAACACTATACGCTATGATGAGAGAGTGTTAGGTTAGGGCGTGTAGAGCTTGGCTCTACATAAGATCTGATATTTTTACAGTGCAAGCAATATATACCTATTCGTCTTGGCGTTACTTTACATGAAAATGTTTTTGGTGTGATAGAGTATTTTCTTACTGTCACGATTTCTTGTGACTTCCCTAAATGTGCTGAATGTCTACCGCTACTGGACATAATAAATACACCCTAGAGTATTTGACAATTTTGATTGTATATACTATATATCCAGGGAAACAGTGACATAATTAAGAACTGGAAAAGATTTAACATTATAACTTAGCCAGTGATAGCCATCCCCTAATGGACTTCGAGAGAGATATTCTATCTGTATCACCTATTTAGGACTTAGGGGAGGGCATTCGGGGCAATTCCCGGTGCCTCCACAATAGAGAATTCGGCAAAAAATCTTTTAAATTCTGACGAGTAAATAAACATATATAAACAACTTTTCCTTTGATATTTTTTCGCTGTTTTACCTTTACCTAATGTACTATGTACAAACATTATTATATTGTTAACATGAAAATAATTTGGGGCCATGGGGCCTCCACTTCTTTGTTGCCCCAAGGCCTCCACACCTCTAAATGCACCTACCTGAAAAGATCTCTTGAAATAGAAACAGAAAATAATATTTCCTCATTCAAAACCATATTTAATGCCATTTGTTCGACAACAAAAACAATAATCCACATTGTTTATTCTGTATTAAATATTTACGTTCAAGTGACATAACATTTGCTATCAAATATAATGAGAATTCAATATTGTTTCCGTTAACCGGAAATGGGCTGAACGTTTTTGTGTAATGTGTGCTAGTATTCATTCATAATGAGTCTACTATTAATAAAAGGTAAAAAGCCTTTTTTTGCCTTTCACTAATTTAGGGTTTAGGAAAAGTAAAAAAAAAAGTTTCCTTAAGCAGTTCACATTCTTCGATAGCGCAGTGGATTTTGCTCCCAATACACCGCGTATTACAATTTTGATATCGCACTAAACATTCTATCATATCCTAGTAGTTTAAATGTGAACGTTTGTGAGGATATATGGATAGATGTTTGTATGTTACTCTTTCACGCAAAACAACTGAACGAATTCTGACGAAACTTTAGAATATTATTAGGACAACTTCAGATATAATTTCAGAATATTATAATATGCTAATTTATAACGATTTTGAGTTAATTGACCAAATTGTAACGATGAGTGTCAAGTCAGTCTAAAAAAATCCTGTTGAGGTCTATTTCTGCTTGCGGGGCATAAACCATAGTTACACGAAAAAAATATTTGGTTGGATGGGAGTGTATTGCAGTAAGTAGAAAAATCCGAAAACATAACATAATAATTGAAGTCTGCGCGGACGAAGTCGCGAGTAGAAGCTAGCATTAATATATTTGTAAGTCAGATAAGGAACATCTGTCGGAATATCATTGACATATCTTTTCACCACATTGCGAATTATATAAGTATATATTTTTTTAATTAATTTAAATTTAAAAATTACATTTTGAAAGTAATCTCTCACTCTGGTAAAGCACTTATGTGGCCGCCTGTACAAGTCAATATGCAACAACAATATATCTTTTACTTACACGTACACGTGACTCTATTGCACATCGCTTCAAGCAAAGTTCAAGTAATTCTGTGAGACAAGATGGCGTGGCCGCTAAATAAATGACTGCGACTAAAAAAAAGCTTTAAAAGAATTAAAGCTTTTTTTATCTATAATAGGCAGTACTTTGACAACAAAACCATCTGATGATGCGGTCATGGTGGTACAACCAATAAGTTGCCTATTAACCCTAGCATTCAAATCCAAAATCATTTATTCAAAATCATTTATTCATTTAGGTAACACAATTTACACTTATGAACGTCAGTAAAAAATACATATTAAATGCTTCTAATTTTACATTTACCGCCAGTTCTCAAATCAAGGGCGTAAAACGGAAGAGAAGTACTGGCAAGAAATGACGCATGGCCAGCCATCGGCCCCCTCGCCATATTTTAGAGAGAGAGACAACCCGACGCATGGACGCCTTAAAAGCATTAAAAGACCTAAGTTATATTTCGTCTTTTGAATTGCGGTTGTGTAATAAAAAAGTTATTTATATTAAATTACAATTTTTATCAATCAGTTTAGTATTCTACTTACTGTAATTATTATGTCATAGACTTCCGCGACCCGACTCCAAAGAAAATCAAAACCTCACGGGCCTTCCGACAAAAACTATCAACCCTTGGTGGCCGTTTTCGATGCAATATCCGAGGAACAAAGAGTCCTTTCGTTGTGCAAGGGCTAAAACTTAAACATATAAAATAATTTGTTGCCTGAGAAGGGAGCCACAGCATGTCCAACATACATATCGTAGAACAACCACGGTTCTGATCTTTTATGGCATAAAACTGTCTGACTAATAATCAAAGTACATTTTTTTATTTGTTCTGTTGATAAAGAGTTTTAAATTATACAATATAGAACTGTCAAGGAGTTTCAGGTTATGACTATGAACCGTCGTTGTTCTACGATCACGACGATATGTATGTGTGATGCTCTGAGCTGCTGTGACCTCCAAGTGATTCACGATATCAAGGGTGACACCTCGCCTGTGTTTAAATATGTACACAATAACTAGCTGTGACTAAACGTTAAAAAAAACAAGAACGAATATTGACAGAATTAAAAAAATACAATTGGCTATTTACCCCAATTTGCACAATTATTATTTACACAATTTGGCTCCCACAAGATGGACAGACGACCTGACTGCAGGCCGCAAGTGATCGGCCGTACTGGAAGTCTTTGGGGGAGGCCTATGTTCAACAATGGACGTCCTATGGCTGAAACGAACGAATTGGCTATTTGGCGACTAGTCGCAAGTCGTAATATTGGTGGCCTCCATCTTGTCACGTCTTTTATTAGAACAGTGAAGGATGCTTGCATTATTAAACTGCAATCACGGCTCGCACGGTGTCTACGAACTTTCAAATGGGTCCTTTAAAGCGGTCCTTATGTGATATCAATTCTGATTTTTAAGGCTATTTTTTCTATCTGCTTTAAAATATTAATCTAAAAAATGTTCAAAGGGTAATAAAAGGACAAATCTTTTATTTTTCTCGGTAATCGAATTCCCGAGTCCCACTGGGGCATAAGGCCAACACATTTCTGTGTCTGTTTCATTGATAATTTTTCTTCACAGGCTCAGTCTTCTGTGTCCTGCCTGACCGAAACAATTTTTTATATTGTTTACCCAAGGTTTCGAACCCGGGACCTGTAATACTAAACGCAACACCAATTAATCACGGAGAAGTATGAGGTTCACTTGATGGTAGGTGTTACCTTAGCCACAGAACTTCAGTTAATTATGCGCTGTCGATCTTTTTACTTTGAGCATTCGGAAATCCATAGACTGAGACCGAAACGCGCAATGTGCACTTCACGGTTTTTCCATCTATGAAGGTTCGTTACCCAGTCGGAATTTCGATATTCCTCCACCCGTTTAATATCAGAAGTTACGAAACCTCGGGAAGACATGCTTACAGAAAATTATAAACATGTCGTCCCGGTGGGATTCAAACCCACGGCCCATCGGAGTGCACGGAGTGATCTACCAAACGCGCTAACGTGTCCGTCAAAATTTTATGCTAATAGCTAAATACATGTATAAATGTGTATATACTATAATATGTAACTACAGTATACATATAAACCACTGCACTAACACGCGCTTAATCATCGGAATGGTTCCATAAATCGCAATTAGTTAATAATGAACGTTTGGCGTAATCACTTGAATAATGTTATTTGAGTTAGGACATTCAATATTACTTTATCAGCTCTCAAGAGGACTTTGATTTGAAGTTGTTAATAACAAGTCTATATATATTCTAGAGAAGTATTTCTTTAAATAAAAGAACTAAACCAGCTTAAAACGCGATTTATTATTGATAATGATATGTATTCCGACGTTTCGAAGGCTTTCGCGCAACCGACTGAAAGGTAACAAAGGTCTGATTGGAATTTCCCCAAGTTTCCATACTAACGCCATCTATTCCTACGGAGTTAATACTTACTGTAATTTTCTATATTATGGCAATATTGGCGTATAGTGTCCTCATGTTTTTTGCCTCATGTGCGACCTGGGAATGCATTTCTATCCGGTTAATTTATTTATTTAAATCTCTGATAATATAGGTATCATAGCTAGATGTACACCTGTACCTGTAACAGGAGCGTAGCTACTGCCGTATCAAAGATATGCATACATACACCATGTAAGCCATGTAAATAGAAATTTAACTTCCATTAAGTTTTTTTTATACAGGCCCTATCAAGGGTAAGCTACATAACAGCCCTGCCTGTCAATCTATTTTTACTTCGAGAATTTAAAAAATCACAAACTCTAATCAAAACGTGCATTTCGCATCATTATTATTTTTTGTTGATAAAATGCGTAGGATTCCTCCCACCTATTGTGTGTGAATGGAGTGACCATAATATGGTACAAATTATGTAGAGAAAATATTTTGACATTTCTCTAAACTTATAAATAAACCAGACTCGACGGCAATCGAACCCATGCATGAAAGATCAACTGTTAATGTTTATCTCAATGTGATATGAATACTTTGTTGTTGTAAAGAATAATATCCATTGAGTTTAAATAAAATACTGTATATCGGATTAAAACGCGATTTATTATTAATATTGTTTAAATTATTTATCCCGACGTTTCGGATGCTTTTCAGCAACCGTGGTCACGGACCAGTAGGGTTATTCACAATCAATCGAAACCGTCTTTCCGAACCGATTTTAAACGATTCCTTTAAATCTCAATTCACGAATCCGTATCGGAAAAAAATTGACGTTTTAAAACTGGATTTTCACGGAAAGTTATCCGAGACCAATTTGCTGTCGGAAGCAAGCAAGTTCCGAGATCAATTAGTATTGTGATAACCTTAAATATTCATGACTGCTTTGATTATTTATATTTTATATTGATGAAGCTAAACATAAAGGCAGTAGTGTTTGTTTACTTCGTTTTAGGTTGATTCTCTTTAGTATTCACAGTCTTTTTGTATTAGTAAAATAATAATTGACGGTGAGTAATCGAAAAGAGTTTGTGTCCATCTAAAGTTAATCATAATATATTATATTAATAATACAATAAATAATAATATTAAAGTTTAGTTTTAAGCGGAACATATCGACGTAACGTTGGAAAACAAAACAACAAACTAATTGTTGTAACTTCAAATTACTCATAAGAAAGTGAAAAAGGCAGCCCTTCATTTTAATGCTCAATAGCAGAAACCTGATGGAAGGGATTCTTTTAAGTCAAGCTTCTGTATCAAATACTATATCTCAAGCCATAAATAGCCTTATTATATCCACATTTCTGTAAGTGTTTCCACATTCTGCACAATAAAGGCAAGTTAGATTGTTCAAGTTTGTATATTTTTATTTTTGTAAATGAAATTAAAAAGGAAAACATGATTAAAACATAATATTTAGAGTTTTACTTTAATATATACAATTTTGTAGAAACAATAGTAATTTGTAAAATAATTTTCTTGGTATGCTGAGTTTTGTATTAGATACAATGATATCTAAATAAAAATACCAGTGGATTGTGAAAAACTTTACATCAATAGAAAATGCCAACATTCCCTGAATGTACAAGTGATAAAGCCTTATTCTTCTTCAAAGTTCTAAAAATTCAATAGTTATTGAACTATTCATTCTTTGACAATATACATTTATTGTAAAGATATCCAATTTTAATATACCTAATATAAATGCTATTTAAAATATAGGTATCTGACTCTGACTGAAGAATCATAAATATATTGAATAAACTTAAGTCTTTTAAATAAAATACTGTATACCGGATTAAAAATTTTATTGAAAAAAATTTAAATGTGTGATACTCGTGTTAAAAAAGACAATATTAAACTTAAGTCTATGTATTGTAGGTACAGAATGCTGTTGAGAAATGCTTTGTTGTGTGGCCTTCGTAAGCATGAATATCATGAGCAATATATTTTGCATTAGTGATTTAAAAGTGCTGCTGGATGAAGAAACACATGATATCAGCTGCAGCGATCCACCAGACACACCTGCACAGCAAGTGGCAGTGGCCCTTTATAGAGGACATTGGACTTTAGAACCTCAGTAATAAATAAATAGCCTTTTTATTTGAACTGTTTTTATTTTATTTTTAATAGGTATATAATCTATATCTATTGTCTATCAAACCTTTAAAAATGAATATAAATTATAATATTCCATAAGATTCATCAACATTATCAGTTTTTAATATAAACAGTTTTACAAAAACAATATCTTGGATAAATATTAATAGTATATCTATGAAAATTTAAACTTTAATAAACCAATATAGCATTTTACTACCTATGACAAATTATGATATAACTATCATAGGAACTGTAAAAATCTATCAGTTTGAAATATAAAATTTTGTATCTATTAAGAGAACTAGTTACTTTATAATTAACAAAATAGGAAAACTTAATTATAATCTATACTAATATTGTATGTTATGAATAAACACAAAAACTACTTGACCTATTTTAAAAACCCTTTCACCAATAGAAAGTTACATCATCAGCAAGTAACATATGCTATTTTTCTACCACTATGCTACCTGTTTGAAGCCGAGGAGGATTGCTAGTATTATATAAAGTCTTGATCTTTGGATGCAAAAATTAAACCATTTAAAACATAATAATAATTTATTTACTTAATAATACAAACTATTAAATTATATCTTGGTCACCTTTACAAATGAGTTGATAGAATGTAAATTACATGTAACAAAATCACTTGAGTAGACAATTATTTGATATTTACTGTCTAACAATTATAAATACTATATGCACACATTTAGACTTATGTATATAAACATATTAAGAGGTACCAAAACAAATAAAATAAAAATCAATTAGTGATTATAAGTATAAAATTAAATATCTTAATTCATAGAGAACAGCAACTTGTAATTCTTATTGATAGTGTGTAGTGCACTGATGAGGATAAGGAGGTTTTCTGTTAGTATGTAATTCAGTGATTGCTGCAATTTTGTCGTCAGCATTTTGCCTCGAACAGATTAGGGGCGATTCCAATTTCTTTGTTGACTTTGTTAAATATAAATGGATGCATGAAACATGGGTATCGATAACCAAAGGCGGTTCTATCTTTCGATAAATATACCCTATGGATTCTATGTATTCTAGCTCCTTGATTCCAACTTGAAGGGTTTCTGTATGAAGCTAAACGAGTTACAGTTGTTGAACTCGAAATACACTCGCTGTAGCCTTGCAGAGTTGAAGACTTTATCGGTGGGGTAGTGGCGAGGTTTGCGGAGAAATGTCTTGACTTATTGAGTACATATAGTTGGCGTATATTCATTATTATATTATCATTTAACTTTAATTTATTTTTTTATTATGACAGGCACTGTGACAGATGACAAGTAGCGGTTGTGACATATATGCTTCGTGCATTTACAGAGTCTTTTTATTGGCACAAAAAAGATTTTGTTATCCGTAATATATTTAAATATACACAAAACTCAAGAAATTATAACTATAACTAAGAAATTAAACTATAAATAAACCATACAATCTTAAATTAACTTATGTAGTATCTTAGGATATTCATTTTTAGTATAGACCATAGACCATCAATTCACTAGCGTTCTTCATGAACGATTTCTACCATTTTACCAAGACTCTTATCGGAAACTCCCAAAGATTGCCGATGTTCAGTTCTATCGGAATTGTGAATACCATTTTCATATCGGGTAGGATACAAAACATTTTCCGTGGCATTCGGGTCGGAACGCTTTCGATCGATCGTGAATACAAGCACAGACTGGAAAGACTGACTGAATCAAATTAAATCAGACTGGAATAAATAGCGTTTTAATCCAATATACAGTATTTTATTTAAATGTGTCATGTGTGATACTCGCTATAATAAAAGACAATATTATCCATTGAGTTCTCCATTCTCCTTTATATGAACAAATCCACAGTGTACATAAGTACAGCAACAACATACATACACAATTTCTCCATTCATTTGCTGGAAACTCCACGCTGAAGACGCAAATTTAAAAGTAAATAAAAATTTGTTTATCCGCTGTGAGGCATTACTTCAAATGTTTTCCCGTTTTCACGTACGTTAGGCAATTTATTTTACTTTTTATTTATTCTATTCAAAGCTTCTCAGTGGCTTTTAACATTTGAGTTTAAATTAAGCTTATAATTATGCGCTTAGTAAAGTGTAGTACACACCAATGATAAATATTATAGAATTATTTTTTAATACTCTGAATAATTGCCTGTTGTATTATCGAAGGACTGGTTCGAAACACAGGGAGATAATATACATATAAAAAAATACTTTGAAAATTAATTAACACAACAAATAATCTTTCAGAGTATCAAAGTGATTTCAGGAGAAAGCGCACAGGATTCTAGATCTTATTTCAACGAGAACAAGCACGATAATGCTTTAGCACTAAATAATGTTTAGTGCGGCACGCGGCCATAATATGTGCACTAGCCAACAGGTGCACAGGATGTCATAATTTTTATGAAGAGTTCTATTAGCTTCTACATTACGTCAAACATTGATAATGATTATAAATACTTTCGAGGGGCTCGTTGGCGTGCGCTTCGATGGGTCGTGGGTTCAAATTCCACCGGGACGACATGTTTATAATTTTCTGTAAGCATGTTTACCCCACGTCTGCTAACTTCGGACATTGATTGGGTGCGAGGAATATATCGAAATTCCGACCGGGTAACGAACCACCGTAGATGGAAAAACCGTGAAGTGCATATTGCGCGTTTCGTTTTCAGTCTATGGATTTCCGAATGCTCGAAGTATATACATATTAGTTGTAGTAATTTCGACAGCGCACCATTGACTAATGTTCTGTGGCTGAGGTCGTATCATCAAGTGAACCACATGCTCGCCTGTCGATATTTGACATAAAAAATATACTATGACTAATTAATTCGTGTATTTACCAGTTTCTACTGTACTTCCGTTTTAGGGTAAATGCAAAGTTTATAATAATTGCTTAAATATCACAAACTTTGCATTTACCGTCGGCAAATACTTAGAAGTTTACTTAAAACCCTTTTCGGTTTTGAATAAATATAAGAAAAATTAAAAACTAAATAACGTAGCCCGTTAAAATCCTTTTAGTTCAAATTGCGACTCGTATAAACGCTATTTACCTAATTTCCTTATACAAATAGACCTGAGCAGCCTTTGTTTTGTTTTAGCTCTAGCTTTTAACCTTACCTTTTTTGGAAAACTAGCTTTGATCAGCGACTTCGCCCTAGAAGATCTCAAAAAATCCTGAAAACTCCTTTAGGTCCTTTAGGTACCTATAGATTTTTGAATGAAAAATATCGCACACTCCTTAATTTTTTTTATGTTAGATATCGATAGAGGAGCATTCACTTGATTGTAGGAGATACTTCAGTCACAGAATGTCAGTAAATGATGCGCTGTCGACCTACCTTTTACTTCGAGCACTTGAAGACTGAGACCAAAACGCACAATTTGAAATTAACGGTTTTTTCCATCTATGAACGGCGGTTCATTACCTGATTAGAATTTTGATATTCCTCCCACCCGTTCAATGCCCGAAGTAACCAGACGTGGGGTAGACATGCTAACAGCGGTGGGATTCGCGAACGGAAACGCGCCAACAAGCCCGCCGATGTATAACATTCCAGGTATCTAATCACAGGAATATTAATTTTGATGTAGGTAAAATTAAATTAAATTATTAGATTAAATTAAATTAATTAATTATTTATTAATTATTATTATTATTTTTATTTAGATCAAATTAAAGATACTTAAAAAATTAAAATTAGCCATTATTACCCATAAAATACAGAATTAAAATTCCGTAGAGATAGATGGCGTTAGTGTAGCATCTATGTCCAATTTAACTGTTACCTTTCAGTCTGCCCGTGACCACGCTTGACGTAAGTCACTCGAAACCAAGGACTGAATACCGGTTAATTTACTATGGGAGTTATACCGGTATAATAAAGGTTTTTGTTAATATTCTTTCGTTTTTATTCATATTAACTGAAAAAAATTACTGTGGTTAGTTTAGTGTATTACTCTTTAAAACTAATATCATGGTATCTCAGTCAGACAGGTATTTTGGAAAATAAAAATTAACCGGTTTCAGTCCCTGCTCGAAACGTCGCGTCGGGAAAAATAATATAATGAATATATCGCGTTTTAGGATTATTTAGATATATTGTGTTGTATTAATACTGTTTTTGTTTTCGTGGGAGCAACCAACTTCATCATTTCTCCTTTCAACCTCCGTTATAGAAATAAATTCCTCATATTCAGATGCTTAACCCACTAAGTATGAAATTGAAATTTGTAAATTCAATTTGAAATATTATTTAGGGACAAAATTACCTGAGATATACAAATATTATCGCCTTAATATTCTTGGACGCGCCAAGTATGATATAAAATCTTCAAATGAAATAAGTGGACTGTATGTGGGGTGTGTGGAGACAAGGGCGGATAATAATAATAATAACAATACCTGCAACTCTTCTCCTGCAGCTGCACTCAGTCCTTGCACTGTCACTTTCACTTGTTTTTCGCACTAGCGGGGGCGCGCGCCCTTTGTTTTTGATTATAAACGACTTAATTGTCGGGCTTTAATTAGATTTTAGAGAACACGTAGTGTTGCTCGTGCGGTTATTCGAACAGGAACGAACAAGATGGCGCCGTAGTCTTAGTGTTGCCACAGCGGCCGTTGCATTGTTGCAAGGTATAAAAATTAATGGGTTGGAAATAGGAATTATTTTAATTAAATTAAATTAACTTATATATTTGGCGCTACCAATTCTTGATGTGATATATTCTTTGGATATTTGGCAATTTTATGCCTAAACATTTACGGTCTTATTCATAAACGTATAAGCTCGATATAGTTTAAGTATGTTTTGTTTCTGTCGTTCTGTAGTCTTTTTATAAAAGAGCAACTAGTGCAACTAGACGTTTCATAAGAGCCTGCAAAGGCCTATTTGAAATAAAAAACTTTTTATTTTGATATTAGATACTTAACTATATTACAAACAACGTTTATAAGACCGTTAAAGTTCAAAATATACAACTTTTAATGTCATACTACCCTCGATATCTCAGATGTTCAGGGGACATATCGCGTGGGAGATAGGTACATCTATATCTATACTAATATTATAAAAAGGAAAAATTTGTATTTTTGTATGTTATGAATAAACTCAAAAACTACTGGACTGATTTAAAAATTCTTTCACCAATAGAAAGCTACATTATCAGCGAGTAACATAGACTTTTGTGTATAGTACATCTACACTGCATCCGAGTGAAGCCGGGGCGCCTTGCTAGTGTAAAATAAAACAAAATAACAATATTATAGTTTATTTAAGACTGTACACATAAATATTACTTAAGCTACGTTCAATAAATATTTGTCTATATAAATTACAGTGAATATCGCTATTTACATTCGCTTTCATATATCTACAATTACATAATTATTTATTGGACCTTTAAGTAAATAAGTCCCAAAAACAAGTCTTTTATATCTCTCTAGATGAAACAGTTAACAGATACAAGGCAAAAGTCTTCATTTATATACAGGGCCGGATTTAAGGAAGGGCATCCAGGGCACCTGCCCCGGGGCCTCCACAATAAAAAAATCGGAAAAAATCTTTCAAATTCCGACGAGTAGACACTAGTAGACAACTTTTCCTTTGATATTTTTATTCGCTGTTGTACCTTTACCTATAACTGTACTTTGTACAAACATAATTATGTTGTTGACAGGGGGCCTCCACTCCTTCGTTGCCCTAAGGCCTCCACACCTCTAAATCCGGCCCTGTTTATATTGAGATGTCTTCACAAAACATTAATACTGATCAACAAAATAAGTTCATTCGTTACGAGATGAAATTTAGTTTATTTATGTGATGTTTATCGAGACCAAATAAATCCTTTTTGATATTTGAGATTACTTTTGGTTCTGTTTTGTATTTCATCAATCGCCAAAAAATGCCATTTTTAAACTAGAAGCCAAACGACTATCATATCGATATGGCAAACGATGTAATTATGAAATTATTGATTTTATTTTTACGTGTGACGTCATCATAGTTTCAGCCAATGTACTTTGAATCGTCAACTAAAATTTTTTTTTTTCACTCTTTCAGATTAATGAAAATCGCTTTGAAAACTTTGACTACATGGACTATCAAAGCTGTTAATCAAAAAAAATATTCTCTATTACTCTAGAGTCTAGACAGTCGAAATAGTTTGAAATGGTACCAAAGAACATAGATGTACATAGAAGCACGAGTCTTATAGGTGTGCTGAGCACGGTTTCTCTGAGCTAAGAGTAGTTCTGACCCCAGCCACCGCGGTGCTACCAGTATCCGTGTGAACGACACTCTGACGCTGGAGTCATAGCGCGCACTCTCTCGCACTCAGCCGCTTGTAGAGCGGTATTGTCGTTCGCTCGTGAGAGTCAGCGGACTGCTTAGATGTGTGTGTCACATCGATACATTGCCGCGCGCTCTACAGGGCAAAAGTAGAACTATTTTTTCTGTGCCAACAGTTTTATGCGCCTGTTCTTCTATATACAATGTGCATCTATGTTCTTTAATGGTACTTATAAAACCGAAAGATATACTTGAAAGTATATACGCTCTGTTATAAAAAAAAAAAAAAAAAAAAAACTTCAAGAATTACAAGGATTTTGGTTGTAACGTAAGCACATTCCAATGTTATCTTCTGGATTGTCTTTAACCGTCGGAGGTCCGAAGTGCACGGACACTGCGAATGGGGTGATGGAGGACTCCACGTGACAGTCCGGGAACCGAACCCCCGGACAGAACGTGCTCCCGCAGTGGTGGGGGTCGCACACTCCTGGACTGAACATGGAATTCTGAAATTTTTCAAAAAATATGTTTATTCACTCGCATTGTAATATAAAAATAGAAGCTTATCATACCTCTTCTTCTAAACTATACTTGGACGCTGTTATGCAATACAGTGTCAACCCACATGGTTACCATTTTGAGAAAATTGAGTTTGAAGATTTAATTTCTGTTATATTTTAAATTTCTTAAAAATATAACAGAAATAATAGATTTTTTGTAATTATTGTTATTACACTAAATGTAATAAATATCGTTTTTCTTGGTAGCAATCAAAATAATAGAATTTAGTGCATTATTGTTAAATATTCTAAACATTTTAGGTTTTTGCTATTAAAACGATTTAAATGACATATATTTCTTTTGAAATATGTACTCCAGCTCATAAGGAAGCGATCATCCCCTGCATACCATTTTCTGGTGCAAACAACGTTTTTAACCGGAAAATGGTCTCCCAAACAGCCTCTGGCGGGCGAAAAAACGAAGAAATACACGTTCAAAATTTAAATTTTTATCATTTTCTGGGTTATTACTTAACAGCGTACACTTATGCAATGGATCAAGTCAATCCATTCACTCCGTCTTTGAATAAAGAAAAAATAAAAAACACACATTTAGAATATCAGTTCTTATCGGTTAGTTACAATATTGAATATGGCTAAATTAAATATCCAGGGAAAATAATTTAAAACAAATCAAATCTAAGTATCTCAAAAACTTACAGAAACAAAGTATTCATTTTCACAGGGAATAGTGACTCGATCCGCGCACCTCTGCCGGCCGTACCCGCTCAGCCCTTTGCCGTAGTTGCCGTACCCATAGTACGGGAACACATCCTCCCCGTAGTTCTGGGTGTACGGAGACCAGCGCCAGGACCACGTGCGACTCTGCCCCCACATCCAAGACGGCCAGATATAACTCCATATCTAGATAGTTTTGTTAAGGGTTAGTCTAACTACTGGGGTGCTACAGGGGACTTAACAAGGTCCAGGATTATAGTATGTATATAAAAGTTATGAGGGTTTAATATACGGTTTAGACTCGGATTTTATAAAATACAATCACCAAATTTTAATAAAATTTAAGGGTAAAGTAGAAACTGGTAGAATATTATCGTTAATCACAATACTTATATGGTACTAATGTTATGGATTTTAGATATATGGATATAATTTTCAGTTGTTATAGAATTTTATAAAACTTTAGTATGGGACACATTGCACAAATAGAATAATTAAACGCATTATAATTAGTTGAACTTTAACACATACATTAGTTGAACTTTAATCATTAGTGCATAAGTTATTCAGGTTCTTTATCTTCAAACATCGTCTTCTTTAATTTTACAGGGAACTAATTATATAAAGCCTTTCAGATTTATAATCAAATAATACATTTCCAATATTTTACAATTTTACAACTCTAAATCCTCACCCTATTTAGAACACCCGGTGCTTGGGTTGAAGGTGATTCAGCAATCTGAGGAACAGCACCAGATCCCTCTTCCTCTTGAATTGGATCGTTTATTGGCAGCATTTCATCGTTCTGAACTGGATCCGCTTTAAAAAAATATTAATATAAGTTTTGATTTTTTTTTAAATAAGCCATTTTATAAATTATTATTACTACTTTCTTATTTAGTAATAATTTTCATTTCAACAATATTTTGCTAGAACAAATTTCTACAACAATAGAATTTTTACTAAAAAATGTTTGTTATTATATAATACCTGGTTCTTCAGGGCCGGCCTCACCAAGTCCTATCCGGAAGGACCGACTGTCGCACGGCGAGTACCGTACAGAACAATAGCCTATATTTCTTCTAATACAAGCTCTGTACTCTTGTCGGGCCAAATGGCGTCCGTTTGATGCGAAATTAAATGTTCGTATCGTTCCTGTAAATAAAGCACAATGACGAATTTACATTTGTTTTTATTTTTTTATTTGAATATATTTATTAATATTTTTTAAGAATTTCCCAATCTCAATTCAAATTAAATTATTAGAGTGAAATAATAAGGTTTTTATTTTTTTAGTGTGGCTTTATTTCTCATATATTTGTCAAATAACAATTTTATGCACTTTTTTTTAACTTAAGTACTTATGTATTAAGGTGGCCGCATTGCCATAGTGCAGTAGCCATTAAGTTTTGCAGTGACATATAGGAACTGAGTTAACATTACTATGGGCATTTTTAAAAAACAACCTGTGGGCCAAAAATGCAACGTCGGGTTTCGACAAAGTGATTTGCTAAAGATTATATAGTCCAAAATTGTTCAAACCGTTTGGCCGATTTCGCTCACTCCGCTTCAAGTAAATATCAAAACAATCCTTACCATTAGGTTCGGTGAAATACTGCAAACAGTTATGTGGCGAGGAGTACGCGAGGGGCATCTGCGCTATCCGCAGTAGCCAGAGCCGCGGTATCTCCCCCCCTCGCATCCGGAACACGAGCGGAGTGGACCGCGAGGTGGGCAGCTCGCCGGCTTCCCGGCTCTCTACTGTACTTGGCAGCGTGTAGTATACTGTACAGAAAAAGAACTATTTAAAATAACCACCGTTCATAGATGGAAAAACCGTGAAGTGCATATTGCGCGTTTCGGTTTCAGTCTATGGATTTCCGAATTTTCGAAGTAAAGTAAAGTTTCTGGGGCTGAGGTATCACCTACCATCAAGTGTCAAAAAAAACTACTTATAGAATTACTAGTTAACATTCCTGTATTACTTTTTTGAACCTACCTACATTTCCAGGACAAGAGGAAACTGTTCAAGAAAAAGAATAAAATATACATTGAATTTTTGTAAAATGATCTTAGTGACTGCTTTCTTAATATCAAATGGTAAACATTTTCATAATTCAACTCTCTGGACGGTTAAGGATTGCTTAAATTGGGTAGTAAGTAAAGACTTGTTTTTAATTTTGGTAGGTATTCAATATCGTTTTCAATCCAAAGGAGAAGTAAATATTTTACCTAACGTTATGTGGGGCTATTCTAAGGTCTTCAAATATTAACTCCTGTGTATCATTAAAAACTCCTTTGTAAGTGATCGTTATCGGCTATGTTGTCGAATAAAAGAGAACTTCGATTCATTTATATAACTAATGATGAAACATCCTAGCAAATATATTTTGTCAAAGAAACTCTCACACACAGTGAGAGTTAGATAACTAATAAGAAGAATCTTTGTTTTATTTTTTATTTTTTAGTTTATATATATTTTTTGATAATTATAGTTAATTGTGTGATGTCATGTGGAACATGGTGTAATGGTTGCAGCCCCTTATAAAACATTTGTAAAACAAAAACTTGGCGATTAAAAAGAGTGGCGGCGAGTTTCTTGCCAGTTCTTCTCGTCCGCTCTACGCCCTTGATTTGTGAACTGGCAGTAAATGTAAAATTAGAAGCATTTAATATGTATTTTTTATTGACGTTCATAAGTGTACATTGTGTTACCTAAATGAATAAATGATTTTTGAATTTGAATTTGAATAAACTCACCGTGTTGTTTATGATTCTGTCCACACAGAGTAAAGTTAGCTACACCCTCTCCGAGTATCATGGCATCCTCGTCGCATTCACCTGTTTTTCTATTGGGCTGACCCTGGTATAAATATTCAGCTAATATTATATCATACTTTGTCAGGCTCGTTGGCGCGTTAAGTAGAACATCTATCTTAAGCATGGGTCACGAATTCGAATCCCACCGGGACGACGTCGTTAGTTTTCACTTCGGGAATGAAACGGATTAAAATATATCTATACTAATATTAAAAAAATGTAAAATTTATGAGGTTGTAGGGGGTGATCTTTGGATCTACTGGACCGATTTTAAAAAATCTTTCATCACCAGAAAGCTACATTATGAGCGAGTAACATAGGTTATTTTTGTATTGTACATCTATATTGCACCCATACGAAGCCCCGGCTTTGCTAGTATAATATAAATATAACTTGTAATTTTGACATGCTTTAAAGTTTTATGACCTATATACGTCGCGCAATTTCAAAAATTTAAGGCGTGGGTAGGGAAAAAATGCGAACATCCGTGGACCGAAGTCCAATACCTTTATGTGAGATTCGAAACAATAGTAGTGAAAATGTTTAGTGCTGTGTAAGGAACACAAACAAATTGGTCTATGATAGAGACAATAAGAAAAGTGTAATCTTAGTAAGAAATATATAATTTAGTTGTATAAATGTTAGGCCAGGTTAGGTGTGCCCCTAGCGCTGACTTAGTTAAAACTTACAATAGTAAAATGGATGAAATCAATCTTCAGTTGCATGATGCCTGCATGAGTCTTTTCGATCTGGATAGTGCAGTCCTTGTCACCTGACCACAGTTCAGGGAAACCCGGTGACGTAAAGTATGTGAGGTTGTTCAGAATGGTTCCTCCACATGTCACTTCAACTGAAACGAACATTGGAAATAATATTTTCAAAAAAGCCAGATACAATTTTTGATCTTAATTTAGACTGCGATGTATTCTGAATTTTACTCCATATTTATGTACAATGATTCAATACAGGTAGAGTTTGTTTATTTCACCATATCCATGGCTCAAGTATGGCTCCCGGGGAAACAAAATAAAATGATTCTATTAGTCGGGTAAGAGTTACCATCTCCTCGTCAAGAAAATTGTGTCTGCCCCCTATGGGTGTGGAAATTAGGTAACTTTATATTAGAGTAAAAAGAAACTTTTTTCTTTTTGCTGTTTTTAGTTTTAAAATTATTTTACAGACACAATCAGTGACCACGCGTGCTGGAAACGATTCGAACCAGAATAGAAAAATGCCTTTTAAACAGATAAAAATTTGTATAGGTAGTAACAAACAAATATTAATTAATATTTCTAAAAATAGGAGGAACATTTATGAATTTATTAGGAACATTTATAACGTTATAGACGTTAAACATAACGGCAAACAGAAACGTTTCCAATTAACTGCAATGGAAGGAAACGGACAATTTTCGTCACTTATCTCTGGGAAATCTATTGTCAACAAAGGCGTTACGATTATTAATCTTACAAATAAAATTATTTTATAGTCATGTAGTAAAATCACGTTAACTTCTTTTGGAGTTGATTGTATTATTTTCTGTTTAAGAGTATTCCGAAACTATTATAAAATTCTACGGTAACGAAAGCTTTAAATTTTTCAATATTAGAGTTCGATCTAATAAGTTAGCTTGGTAGTACATCTACTTTACTTTCTTATAGTTAATAGATTTATAACGAGGGACAATTTATAATTTCCTGTAATAATTTTTCACACTATCACTATGTCACTACATTATACGGGTATGGAAAATCGAATTTCTTATTAAAAACCACCGTTCATAGATTTAGAAGCCGTGCAAAAGCGCGCTTTGGTTATACTCAAAAATATATCGATCATAAACTTTATAAATAAAAAAATAATAGTTAATATTTTCCTACAAAACATTCCTAAGAATGCAATTATTTAATGTCGTTTTCGAAATAAGAATTCCGTCTGGTTTCCTTTATCAGATTTTTTTATACATTTTATGACATGTTGTTCTAAATTACACTGAAAACCAGTGTGACAAGATTTTTGTCTTGTTACACACTATTTGTTGTATTACTTGTTATTCTTCTAAACTTAATATATACATGTGTTAAAATATATTTAAAACCATCTTATAATTCCTCTTTATGTCTTAATAATTTATTAATATTGAAATATTATTCTGGATGTCTTATTATTTATCGAAAGACCAAAAGCCTAGTGAGGTACCCATTTTTGTATCTGCTTCACTGATCAAATTTCTATAGAGGCAAGTTGAGTATCAGCCTTCTAGGCCCTGCCCGACCGAAACATTTAAAAAAAAACTCGTTTCAGATGTACAAGATTAAAAAACGCAATCATTGTCGGACCGATCAGCGGACCTTACTTCAGAGGATCCGATTCATATAATATGTATAATTTTTATACATGTATATGAATGTTTAAAATACACAATGTGCACCTTAATACTTCTAATAAACGTACTTTTTTCCATATATGTATGTACATAGTATATTTGGAATATTTTTAGCAGTCTTATTCTTCGTCGAAGGACCAAATGCTGAATGGTTCCATAATAAAAATAAATTAACGAAGCGAAATCGGAATCAGCAATACATCAAAGCACAGTTACCTCAAACGCAATGTCATCACTGCGGTAATATTACGTGTATTGGTGGATAAATTAATTTCCCTTTCGCGATAACATTACCTCGCTTGATTGCGTATTCCGTTACTCGCTCATCACTCATGTTATAATCTGTCAAATATTATTGCAACGTTATTGGTAAGTAATTATGATTCTATGAATAATCAATATTGTTATTATTATATATTAAGACAGTGAGTTATGTTGAATGAATAATTTATAGCTTATGCTTAAGCATTTACTACGCTGTCTAAATGGATTACCATGATCGACATCTAAATGGTTGACCACCTGAAAGTGGCGTAAGAAGTGGAAGACGATTTGAAGCCGTTATTTCAATTCAATCTTTATTCAACTAAAATAATTTAATATCGTGATATTTTTAAAGGTATAAAAAAGTTTAAAGTACCTACTAACTCTGCATATTATATTATTATACTTGAATATGCATGGGAAGTGAGATTAGTTAATTACGAAATTGATGTGAAATTTAATAGGAAGGCTAGAATTAATCCCAAATTGCGTAACCACAAGCAATAATATTAAAGTGCGGTCGTGTCTGACTCAATAGTGATAAGATGATTGTGGATTCTTGAATTATAGAAAAGACAGAATCTTTGAAAAGCCTTAAAGGGAATAAAGTCTATCGAAATATCTTTGATAGTCTTGCGTTCAATAGTTGATACAGAAATTGGTATTTAAATAATTGTCTATTAATATGTTGATTTATATACACTACAGAGAAGTTCATGGTAGGTGCTAATGCTTTATTGAACACAATCAACTTTTAGCACTAATTATTACAAATAAAAGGAGGATAAACGATATGTTATGCCTTATTACTCAACAGCTATTTTTTCAGCTTTCATGTAAAATATGCCTTGATAAGTATGAAAAATTTAGCTGTATGATTTTAAGTTTTTCCAAAAGTTTAAAGTTTTTCCCACCATATTGAAATTCAGTTATGTCTACGATATATTTCTACCAAATTTTATCAAAACTGCTCTTCTTCTATTATCCATAAACCGGTCACGAATTCTAAATCGTAACAACGATATTTCTTCAATCCCTGTTTATAAATATAAGAAGAACTTCTTGACACCAACTTAGGACCTTAGGAACGGTCAGTAATAGTAAAAGGCTCTCCATAAAATTGGAGGAAGGATTCTTCAACATTATTAAATGTAAGAAACAATAAAAAGCTACATAAATCAAAACATTCTCTACAAGTAGGTAACCTATACCGGCATCAAATCGAACAGACAAACGAATCGTAAATTAACCGCAGATATCTAAAACAAAGGCTAGAAAGTGGGCCCGGCCTGTTCATTATCCATTCTGGTTGAATTTATTCCGCATTCATTCAAACTGTCCTACTGCGTCAGCGGCTCTTTCTATGAGGACACTAAAATAACGATATGTACTCAGTCAGTCAGATTAGCTATGCTTGTCGATAAGCTATTCTTAATACCAATTCATTAATTCATGCAAATTCATTTGTTTTTTTCAGAATAAGGCAAGTGGCTCACGTGACCTTTAAATATTATTAAAAAAACTTTATAAAGTTCATCTTTATGTGGAACCAATTGAAGATGTAAAAAAGAATATATGAGAAGTTTTCCCGGAATTTTAATTAGCCTTCTACAGGATACAGGCTATCTCCAAATGTTATAAAACTCTTAACAGGCAAATAAATTCTATCGCGTTTACAACATACTGCGGATGATTTAGATTACAAGAAACATTCATGATTATGCAAAATCGCTAGGTTTGTGACCCGACTACTAGTGCACAAGTTGAATTGTTTAAAGATGGGAAAAGTTTGCGGTAACTTATTCGCAACGACAGTCGATTGCGATTGAAAGTAACTAGACTGTGATCTAGAAGAGAACCTAATGCTGCTTCAAAAAGTAAATAAGATGCCTCGAATGAAAATCTTTTTCAAGAAAAGTTATTTCAATGTAGTGATTTCTATTGACATGCTCGTAGTAGTTTAGTTGCAATGGTAGTTAGTTATGAAAATATATGAATGCATTCAAACTTCTAGGAATACAGGAACTGGGATATATTTAAGAAGAAGAAACTTTTATTAAATACATACATATACATCACGCATCTTTCCCATTGTGGTAGGCAGAGATCACGGAATTCCATATGCTCCGATCCTTACATACCACTTTCGCTTCTTCCACTTTCATAAATGCTTTCATACACGCACGTTGGTTTACTTTTGACCTAGCCGTTTTGAAGAATATTTCCGATCTGATCGAGGAACGTTCGCCTAGGTCGACCACTCTCGACTCTTCTACTTATACCTGCTTCATAAATCTTTTTTGTTTTCCTATTTTCATCCATCGCTTCATCGTTTTTTTATTAAATACACTCAGCATGTTAATAAGTTATTTACAGTGAAATTATATTGTAAATTAGTCCGTATTTCGGATGCAACAGTGACGAGTTTTGATATTTTTTCACTGATATACACCTTCACAATAATTGTAGCCAATGTTATTTCTACTAGATCGACTAAATGGCTCCGTTGTACGTATTTCACTTGATGGTAGGTGATACTTCAGCCAGAGCCATCAGTCAGTGATGAGCTCTCGATCTATTATGTATGATTGAAGCCGAAACGTGCAGTATACACTTCACGATTTCTTCATTTACGCTCGTTACCCGATCAGCATTTCGATATTCCTCTCACCCGATGTATGTCCGAAGTGACCAGACGTAGCGAAGACAAGTTTTCATAAAATTACAAATTCCAGAATAAGCACTGGAGGTCTGAATCTCGGAGGCAAGAAAAAAAACAAACCCCTGTAAAAATGATCAGTGAAACAGACACAGAAATATGACTGCTCTATGCCCCTATGGCAACGGAATTCATTTAATTTGGGACATTAGAGCCATAAATAACATAAATTTATATAAAAATGTGTCGTTTAGTATTTAGACTATGGTGAAATCAGGTCCATTTGTTGGTTAGTAATTTCCAACATAAACGTCTACAGCATCAAATGGCTTGCCGGCCTAGCATGACTGTCACGAGATATGTCGCGGACGAGAGAAGATAAACTAAGATGTAAGATATCTCGATATATTATATCTCGACATCGACAATTTTGATATAAAAGATATCTCGATCGACAAATATATCTATTTTTGATATTAAAAGAAATAAAAAGATAATCGATTAAAACACGAGAAAACGGTCGACAAAATTTTGTCGCGGTTGTCATGCTAGGCCGGCTGCAGATGCGTTGCCAACTTTTAATGCAATGATCTACTTACACACACAACAAACTCCCAAGCCGTGCGCGCAGCCTCCCGCGGCAGTACCGTCCCTCTGCCGGCAGTCGTACGGGTTGAGGCAGATGCCGGTGCGAGCCACTGAGTGACCACTCGCCTGGCACTCCCGCTCGCCGCCCACCGGGAAGAAGTTCAGGACTTTCCCTAGCGTGAAGACACCTGGAACAATAACGATTTTATAAAGCTGGTACTCTCACAATTTCTCAAACAATTGTGCCTGTAATACATGTTTTTTTTTATATATTAGATATCGACAGACAACCATGAGGTTCATTTAAATAAAATACTGTATACCGGATTAAAACGCGCGTTTTAATCCGGTATACAGTATTTTATTTAAATGTGTGATACTCGCGTTAATAAAAGACAAAACCATGAGGTTCACTTGATACCTCAGCTACAGAACATCGGTCAAGGATATGCTGTCGACCTACTTTTTACTTCGAGCATTCGGAAATCTATAGACTGAAACCGAAACGCGCAATGTGGCACTTCACGGGTTTTCTATCTATGAACGGATGTTCGTTAACCGGTCGGAAATTCGATATTCCTCCCACCCGATCAATGCCCGAAGTTACTAGACGTGAGGAAAACATGCTTAGAGAAAATTATAAACATGTCCCGGTGGGATTCGAACCCACGATCCATCGATGCGCACGGCAGGTGTTCTACCGAACGCGCCAACGAGCCCGTCATAATTTTTGCTTCAAGCATTCGGAACTCCGTTGACTGAAACCGAAACGCGCAATATGCACTCCACGGTTTTTCTATCTATAAAAGGTGGTTCGTTACTCGTGGGAATTTCGATATTCCTTCCGCACGCTTAATGCCCGATGACTAGACGTGGGGAAGACATGCTTCTTCGAACTCGCGACCCATCGGAGCGCATGGTTGGTGTTCTAACAATCGTAGTTTTGATATACAATTGATAAATTTTTTAGTTAAAGCAATCGTATTATATCATGGATTGAGATAAAAAAAAGTAGTAATTACTTTCATTAGATTTTATTTCAAAATTTATTGCCTACTTAGGTATATGGTATTTTTATAGAAATTATATACATAAGTTGTCTTATTAAAAACTGTCTTAAAATTTTAGTTCCTTCCTTCTGGAAAGCTAATTCTATTTTTATAAATACACAGGAACACGTTATAACTAGTTTTATTATCCTATCACATATTTCAAAGTATTGAAGGAGTCATACCCAAAATGTGTGTGGTCATTTAAAATCCGGTTTAAGACTACAAAGTCTGTCCAAATATTCAAGATTACTATCTGGTAAATGTACATTGTACATATTACAAGTTCAGGTATGATAGTTTTGCTTTTTATCAACACGTACAATAAAATAATAGTTTGTTTCAATCAATCTCTGGAACTGAACCGATTTAAATATTTATTTCATTAATAATATCTATAATAATAATAATATTTATTTAATCAGATATAACCCATAGTCTTATACTAGAAATCTATAAATATAATAGAAAGCATTCATATCAGTATTCTTCTTATTTCGTAGATCTTATTTGTACTTATTTTGATAATTATTTAGTTTTCAGTTCGTAGATAATTAAACGTTTTTACCGGTATTTACGCGATATTTTTGGTTATTTAGTAATTTGAATATTACCCTTTAAACCCTGAAAAATGTTAAAAGAATAAACTTTTAATGTAACATTATTTAGTCATTACATTATATGCGTTACGAAACGGTCGAATAAATGACAATATTGCTTGAAAGCTTGCCTTCTCTTTTGATATATAAACCCTCGTAATTTGGAAGATGCGCGGGTCTGCTAGTCTCTTTTACTATTTTAAAAATCTGACTTAATGTTGAGACACGCATCGATTAAGTATGCCATTATATGTCTACTCTCAGGGCCTTCTAAATTCTAATACTGGTGTGAGAGTCGCTAACTGAATTATTCATACCTATATGTAGTATGTGGCACCACTTAAAAAATCAAATTAATATGATATATAGTTTAAAGGGATCCTTCGCCCGTTATATTGCACATCTTACGTTACTATATAGTAAAAATATATGTATGTGTAAAATTTTTTGAGCGTTTATAAATTCAAAAATTAAAAATTATAAACGAACGAATCGTACAATAATCCGGTAACATATTATATAAAAATCACCATCATCACAATTATGTCGCTTAATCATTTTGTAATGATTGCTTCTGATTAAACGTGGCTACCGTGAGAAATGATACCTACTTCGTTTTTTATGGTTTTGTATAACTCTCACTTTCTCTTGACTAGCATCACACTGCTATCATTAATCATTACAAAAAACCTCAAAAGATATATTAGTTTAAAGACTGCTTCTTTCATTTTCTAATTCGTCCACATTTCTTACTATTGCAAACAGAACCGAGAAAGTTTTTGAATTACTCTATAATAACTGAACAACTTTAGTTCAACGAAATGAAATATTAAACTTTCGTCAAACTGAATAATATATCAGGAATTTGTTTCGAGAAAAAAATTGTTAATATGGAGTTTGTACCTACTTTATCTTTAGACAAATAATTTAGATGTTCCTTTGACGGGCTCGTTGGCGCGTTCGGTATAGAACACCTGCCGTGCTTATCGATGGGTCGTGGGTTCGAATCCCACCGGGATGACATGTTTATAACTTTCTGTAAGCATATCTTCTCCACGTCTGGTCACCTTGGGCATTAAACGGGTGAGAGGAATATCTCAATTCCAACTGGGTAATGAACCACCGTTCATAAATGAAAAAAACCGTGAAGTGCACAATGTATATAAAAAATTAATGATAAAGTATTTCCAAGTGTTTTGGAGATAGTCAAAAAGAAAAATTATTTCGAGAAAATTTTGTAAAAATTAGAATAGACAAACAATTTTATATTAAGATTAATTAATAGAATATTTTGTCCATGTATATCTTTTTTCATTTTTTATAATCAGTCATTCATCAGAGAAAGTATCGCAATCTGTCTGACTTAAGGTTGAGACATTTGGGTTTACATTTTTTATTTTCGTTACAAGAAGATGACTGCAGCTTCACAAATTGGGTTACAAAAACATAATATAATTACTGAACATGAGTAAGCATTGGTTTTTGCACATCATTGACCCGTCGATGTTGAGTTATAATAACATTCTAAGTACTATTCTAATATTATAAAGAGGAAAGATTTTTAAAAGACGATGTAGTGACGAGAATTGAGAAAGGTATGTCGAGTTGGTTTGGGCACGTATAAAGGATGGATGAAAGTAGGGAAACGAAAAAGATTTATGAAACTGTTGTGAGTGATAGAGTCGGGATTGGTCGACCTAGGCGAACGTACCTCGATCAGATCGGGGACGTTCTGCAAAAGGGCCTGGTCAAAAGTACTCGTAACCGTCGAGTGTGTATGAAAGCATTGATGAAAGTAGAAGAAGCGAAAGTGGTATGTAAGGATCGGAGCATATGGAATTCCGTGATCTCTGCCTACTCCAATGGGAAAGAGGCGTGATTTATTTTTAACTCAAAAACTTCTGGAAAATTCTTTCACCAATAGAAAGCTACATTATTAGCGAGTAACATACTAGGTTATTTTGCACCCAAGATTTTTTTGTGTATAATACATTTACATTGACTCGTGCGAAGCCGGGTCGTGTTACATCTATATATATAATAAAACAGTAGAATCAAAATGTTTGCACAATTTTGATTTTTACCAGAAATGGAGAGGGGACGATTGAAGAAGGGAACAGTATACATAAAACTCATTTTGAACATTTTTGTCTGTCTATCTGTTCATGCTAATATCCGAAGATACTGAACTGATTTTTGTTTATAAACATAGTTGAGCTTAGTCTGGGGCAACATCAAATTTGTTTCATCAAAATCGGATGTCGGTAAAAAAGTTATCTTCATTACAACTCAGCAGATGAAGCCCACGCGAATGAAGTCAGGGGCGCCAGCTAGTTATAAATATGAAAGTATGTTTTAAAAATGGAACAACGGATTAACGTGATTTTTGCACAGAAATAGTCGAAGGTCTGAAGCGACGTACGTCACGAAACTTTTTCTCCACAGATAAAAGTTAGTGTATAGTGCTATAAAAAAGTTGCCACACGGAATAATAAATCTTCTAGAAACTTATTATATTTACTGACCTCGATGGCCTGGCCATAAAAAATGATAATGAAATCCGTGACTTTTAAATATATCGTTTAGTCACTTGGTACCAAGTGAGTTGACTCACAGACATGGATTTTAATTCACGGGGAGAAAAATTAAATAATAGCATTTGAATATTTAAGGAATTTAAAGAAAAACTGTTTTTGCTAAATTAATTATTATAATAACACGATCTTCTGCAAACCAAGGTTTGAATGTAAACCAACCACATCAAGAAATACTCGTTCATATATTATGTACATTATAATAATTTTGCACTATATTCCAATCCCTCGAGATTATATTGATTCAAAGCTATACATTATCAACAATGATTTAAGAGATTATCAATAGAATGCCTTCCTCTGAAACAAAACTTTTTGTACAAAAAGTAGACATTGTTTACTCGAAATAAAAAGTTCTAGAGAAAGTGAACTACCGTAAAGCACAAAGTTAAACGTGGTTGAACTAAAACGTCTGCCAATTTCGTCAACATCGACATATAAAAGGAACATTTCTACTTCTTTTTGTAACAGTGAAATTAGAAATTGGTTTAGGAACCAGTTGTATGAGTATCTTTTAGGAGCTTTAATTGTATTTACTCGGATTTTGGACAACGTTATTTTGAAATTTATTAAGAAAAATATATTATTTATTATTAAATATGTATTTTTTTAATATGTATGTATTTTTTATTTATTTAAGTAATGTTGTGCCTATCTATAATTTAAGTACATTTAAAACGTTTTTTATATTTCTAAAATTCTTAGAGCATAGCTTGCTTGCCTTTTATAAAAAATAGCAATGAAACAGCCACAGAAATATAATGGGGATGCCCTATAGGGGACTCGGGAATTCAAATTGAGTGCAGAATAACTATTACAACTGCACTAAGGAAAGTCCTTGGTTTACACGTGGTTGTTGTACTGTTCTATATAATGAACGTTAGTAGTTATAATCCTATGAAATATATATAATATATATCCTATTGAAATTAATGACGATGATAAAAGGTATTTAGTGCATATCATGCAGAAGTTAATCCAACAAGTAACAACTTATCATTATTTTAGGTCAAAGAAAAAGAAATGTGGATGAATGGATATAATACAGGTTGTCTATGACTCAGGGTTTTCCACGAGTGCATATAATTATCTACTAACTTTCTCCTTGAGTAAGGTTAGTTAAGACAAAAATTTCTGATGACCACAAATGTTTCTACAGGAAGTCAGATATCGGTAGAAATACTTTATTATGGCACAAGAGGAAGAAATCTCCAAAAAAAAAAAACCCCTCACCCCTCAAGCCGCCATAATGGAGGAAGAAATCTCCAAGATATTATGGGATATATCAGACAGTGTCAAATGTCTACAAAAATCTGAGTTAATTAATGTCAATAACTACAGCACTATAAAATCTTGTGTCATATAAGCATGAGAATGGGAGCTCAACTATTGGATCATAGAATAGTATTTGAAGCTTTTATTGTTAATACGTTAATCCCATGAAAGAAAAGATAATCACATGCTTGTATTTTTAAAAGAAAATAGAGAACAGTGAGTCGCTGTATTCAATACTGAAATTCAAAAATATCAAAATACACCATCCTAATATATTATGTTTGATGCTCCTTGTAAGTTAATCCCGTTTATCCAGACTTTTATCGGTTACATTGTATCGCTTAGAGTACAAACACGTTACAACTTCCGAGATCAATCTGTTGATATTTTTACTCATCACAAGTAACCTGAGACAGAAATGTTTACAGAATCTCTTCAAGGACTAAATGAAATCGTTTTCGGACGTTGTCTTTTAACTTGTTGAATAAAAAAGTTCGCGTTTTTTTAAACAATAATTAAATAAATGAATGACAGTTAGCGAGCGTGTGAGCGAGTATGTAGGTACAATACGTACAGGTGTCCCAAAAATTTCTAAGCTATTCTGCGTTGAATTAATAACGATTTATCAACTTAATTCATTTTAAAAACAAGTACACATCGCAATAACACTTGAATTGTAATCAATCATATCTTAACAAATATTACTCAATCTTATCCCGCATTATGGAGAAGCTAGACAAGCTATGTTTCAATAATAAAGCTATAAATAGCCACTAGAAATTCTATTATATATGGGGATGATTCAGGTTCAGTTATATACCCTAATAGCTGACTGGTGGCCAGTTACGTCAAAGCGGAAAGCATAACAACCTTCTCCATGAAAACATACATATGTATACCGTACGTGTCAATTCTCATGTTGATTGTCGAACGTCGTTGTAGTTCAGCGATTTCATATATACAAACATAAATTTTTAATAATCCTGGATAACAAACCGTAGATTAGAAGTTTGATAGCGCAGAATAATATATTTCGACTTCATTCTTTAATTTTTCGTGTATTTGAAGTAAGAAAGTTTGACAATCACAATCTATATAACTTTTTTTATTATTACAGTATATAATACTAATATAACAACTATACATATAATTTAACTCATAACGTGAATAAAAATGCTATTTATTTTATTATTCAATCCCGTTTCCAATGCGTGCTACCGTGGTCTCGGGCAGATCATAATATTGCTCAACATTTTTCCCCGCAGTATATTATTCCATATTATATAAAATTGCAGTTTCTAAGTAAAGCGTGACAAATATTGTCGTGCAATTATTGTGGCAACACCAGTACTTTCACTGCGCTGGCTGACGGAAGAGATTTTCAATACTTTTTCTTCTTGCATTTCTACTACCAATGTGTCATTTGGTTACAAATTATCAGTTAATTTTATTTAAAGTATTATGTGTTATAGAGTGAAACCAATATATACCGTGATAAGACCCGTCTTGATGTATGGTTCTGAATGTTAGGCAACGGGTAACGAACCACCGTTAATAGATGGAAAACCCGTGAAGTGCATTGCGCGTTTCGGTTTCAGTCTATGGATTTCCGAATGCTCGAAGTAAAAAGTAGGTCGACAGCGCATCATTGACTGATGTTCTGTAGCTGAGGTATCACCTACCATGTGAACCTCATGCTCGTCTATCTAACATAAAAAAAAGTAATCTGACGGATGAAAAACGTTTGCATGTAGCTGAGATGAGAATGCTGAGGTGTATGTGTGGAGTGACAAGATTAGATAAGATAAAAAATTACTATATCAGAGGAATCTTGAGAGTAGCGCCAGTGAATGAAAAATTAAAAGGTAATCGCTTGGCTTGGTATGGGCATGTATGCATATGAGGAGAGATGAAGGGCATGTATCGTTTTGAATATGAAAGTGGATGGGTATAGGGGAAGAGGGATGCCAAAAAAAAACAGGAATTGACTGTGTGAAGAATTATATTTGTTTGAGAGGTGTGACTGATATGGCGAGTGAAAGGAGAGAATGGAAAAAGTGAACATCCTGCGCCGACCTCAAATAAAAAAGGGAACAGGGCAGAAAGAAGAAGAAGAGTGAAACCAATATATTGTCCTGGAACTACATTTAAATATTAACTTTCCTTTGACATAATATTGTCTTTTATTAACGCGAGTATCACACATTTAAATAAAATACTGTATACCGGATTAAAACGCGATTTATTAAATATGGTTGCTGTAAAGCATCCGAAACGTCGGGATAAATAATTTAAACAATATAAATAATAAAACGCGTTTTAATCCGGTATACAGTATTTTATTTAAATTTCCTTTGACATGTTTATCCCACGTCTGGCCACTGGGGACGCATTCAATGGGTGGAAGGAGTATCGAAACTCCAATCTGATAACAATCTTTTCATAAATGAAAAAGTCGTGCAATGTGTTCGATATATATTTTAATGCATGCAAAGTATAAATTAGGCCGACAACACATATCTGATCTGTTAATGCCCTGTGGCTGTCACCAGTGGCGGGACTACCATACAAGCCCAAAGGTCCTGCTGATTTTAACATAATACGTGTTTATATATTTATATAACTTATATAATTACGTAATCGTATAAGTTATATATGACTAATTACATTATTATATTTCTTTTTAATGCATTAATAAGGCAAAACAGGCGTTTGGGCTTGTATGGTGGTCCCGCCACTGGTTGTCACCTACCATCCTAATGTCTGTCGATATCTACATAAAAACCTAATTTGAAAATTATTCCGTACTTATTTACTCATCCTAATCCTATTATATATGCGAGAGTAACTTTATTTGTCTATGTACGATGCCTGTTAGCCCCAATCAACGGGCTTCGGAAGCTTATATCCATTTACGAAAGCTATTCTCGTCAAAATGGATTAAAATATAACGAATCTAAAACTGATTTTCCATTCGAGGGAGTAAAGCATCATGAGAGGCACTCGTTTAACCCTTATACTATAAAATTTCACTTAATAAATATCTTCCTTAAGGGAACAAAAAGGGGTGGATGTTTGTACACAACCATTTCCGCAGCCGAAAGCTTCTGTCCTTATAGTATTATCTATATCTATACTTAATATTATAAAGAGGAAAGATTTGTAATTTTGTATGTTATGACTAAACTCAAAAACTACTCGACCGATTTTAAAAATTCATTCACTAATAGAAAGCTACATTATCAGCGAGTAACTTTTTGTATATAGTAAATCTACATTGCACCCGTGCGAAGCCGGGGCGGATCGCTAGTAATGTATAAAGTGGAATTCGTAGATAACAATAATAACGATTTTATTAAGTTAAAACCACTTAATATTCAGCTCGAGGGCTCATTAAAAGGATTTGCGAGTCCAATTCTCGCTAAAACACACCCCGACGATGTTAATATTAATGATTCTCTTAGTTCTGAAACGGTACAATAACAAAACTAAGAAAGGACTTCATTTCATTACTTTTTCCTTTATTATTTGAAGAAATACAGACGAATTCATTTTATTTTAAAACTCACAGTTTCAGGTCGTTGCAATGTCTTACTTTTATAAAAAGACTTGAATACAATGTATATATTTTAGTATTCTACCGCCTCCGTGGCTAGACTCCGTGGTTAGTGGTAAGCACCGGAGGTCCTGGGTTGGAATCCCGGGGAAACAAGAGAAAAAAGGCTTATCACCTACTTGCCTGTAAAAGAAAAATTATCCGTGAAACAGACACAGAAATGGGTCTGCCCCATGCTCCATTAGGGGACTGGAGAATTCACTTTATGTATTGTAGGTGGTTCTGAGTAATATAGTATTTATTTAGCAAGGGAATGCTGCTGTCGCTTGCATGGAAAATGTAGAATTATTTCTAGGATATAATTTATTTTAAATTATAAAATGCTATTGTAATGTCCATATTATTGCTAATTTAGTATGAAGTAAGTAATATATTTCTATACCTTATTTACTTATGATATTTTAGCAACTCATTCATAGCATAATACATTCATTCATATATTCAATTTTTTTCGAAAGTCGAGCTTGAGGAATATTTGATGGTAGCTATCTTAGCAGCAGGATACAAAATATTTCTAGGCATAGACTAAGAGCGGTGTGCGCGCTCTATAGGTTTTATACAGTCTAAGGTAATTTTCCTACTTCTTTTCAAACTCAATGCGTGTCGGGTTTTAATTGGCTGGCAGTACCATTAACAGGTGTATAAGTGTACCACGGGGTGAGCCACTGTAACCTGCCCACTGGTATGTGGCCCGAACCATACAGGACTAGATGTTGATACGGACCGGTTCAGGGACTTCATACATCTTTACGCACTTCAATGTTTCTGAGGAATACTTAGTTTCAATGCGAATTTTAAAGTGATTTTTTTATAATTATTTTATGTTATTTCAGAGATTATAAAATAATTAATAGAAACAGACATCAGGTTTAATAAAGAAAAACATACTTAAAAGCCTAAATATATTCTAATAAAAAGTGTGCCTTTTAAATCAACGTAAAAAACATTTTCTATAATCATCATAACTTATCTTTACTAACTACCGTGTATCTAACTGTCTAGGTTAAAATGTATAAACTAGATCGGCTTCAAGACAGAATATCTCACGCTAGGTCACTAGAGTCGTTAAAAATGCGTTCAGTTCTCAACTCTGACACGCCATATTTTATAGTTTTCTCGGTGAATCCAATGTCTCGTGTAATATCCCGATTTTCTGCTTCACTCGGAGTTTTCGACACATTTGTGATTTATCACCGGGCACTAACTTTGCTTTGCGCAATAGGAACCATTTATTTTATAGCTTGTATATTGATACAGCAAAAATATATATTTGTTTTTTCATTCTAATTGGTGTCTTTTAGATGTATTATTTATCTATAATTACATAATTACTTATTATTTGTTATATTATTACTTGAAGTAAATAATGTAATAAATATATGTTTAAAAAAATATCTGTTCAAAAAGCGAGTTCATTAGGGAGTATTTACTTGAAGCTGTGGACGATTGAATAAACATAAATAAATGGTTTCATATACAGGATAAAATATTGAACTGGTGTTTGATACAAAGTAAAATAAAAGCTGTTATAGGAAACATCCCAAATATATGATATCCTAGTAAATAACACTTTTCAGGTCTTGTTATAAGTTTAAAACCCGTTCGTGTAGTTTTACTTTATATTTAATATTTCTCTAACAATACTTCACACGCATTATATGATTACTTAGATAATTTAAGCACATCTAGCAATTTAAGTGAGGATAAAAAGACTTCAACACACATTTAAGTTTTTTTTATATTTTCCGTTGATTTGATATCAGTTTCTTAATTTTTTTCTCACTGAAAATATGCGCCACACCATTGAATAATAATGTGGCAAATGCTGAGTGGCTGTCTTTTTTAGCCACATCTATAATTAATATTTCCATTTTGTTTTGTTTTTATTGCTATTATTTATATTTTTTTTTTTATTTTTTTTTTGTGCTCTTAGAGCGTTATTTTAGCTAAGTTACATTTTAAATGTTTTAGTTTTAAGGATAAGTGTATTTATATTTTTTGTAGTGGCTAAATAAAGAAATTTTCATTTTAAATTTTTAAGCAATTTTCATTTTTCACATCGAGAGCTAAGTTGTGTACGTATAATGAAAAAAAGTATACCTGATATATATTATAACTACACTATTGTCTATACCCCATTTGTTATGAAGCCCTCGACATGATTTAAAGTTCAACCAGCTAATAGCGATTAGATGTAGCTTGTCCCTATAACCGCAATCTTCGCAATAAACGGTTCGGTGTGGCACTTTGATGTACTTTCTAACAGCGATCTCGTTAAATGTGTCAAATTGAACTAAATAGAACTTAATCGGTCATTTCCGAAGTAAATGGTAAGAAAATAAATTTTATTGTACACAAACTAATCTAACTATGTACATGAGAAAGAGAGTTCAAGAGCTTTCCACGTGAAATTCCACGACTAAAGATATGGAATCCCGTTTAGATAAATCAAAGATGCGGTTTGCATTCTATGTACGAATTTTATTTTATTTTAAAATTGTTATTATAATAACATATTCATATTAGTATTGAGTATATTAAAAAGTGTTCTGTAAATATTATACAATAATGCTTTTGTCTTGTATTTACTCGTAGATGAAAGCTTTTGCGTATCTACTCGTATATCATAACCTATAACCTAACCTCTTACGTATTTTTGAATATCAATGAAGTAAAAAACATATGTTTTCAACTTTCTTATGCTTATAGATAATCCTAGACAAACAGGTTATTGACATCATTTTTATAATTTATTATCTGTGAATTACGAATATATTTAATTAAAAATATCGAATATTACTCATCATTATGGATTCAATTCCGGTCGCGCGCTAAATTTTTTAAATAATTCAAACCCACTTTCTCTACAATAGTGGCTCAAGGACCTGATCTCGCTCCAATTAGCATAATCAAGTGTTACTTAATATTTACATACAAGCTATCATTGAACATGTTTCGTTTGGGAACTTTAAGCTTTATATAAAAAGGCGCCACAAAAATGTACCTAGCTATTGAACTTGCTTTGTTTTGATTGTTTTAATCCGAATACAAATTGCACTGTGTCTTTTACCTCAATCATTAGCAAATATAAAAAGGAAGTGATATTAAAAGCTTTAAAGGTAAAACATAAACTTAATTACTTTTTATATTTTTGAATAAATAACTCTGTATAGCTCTTTATCTAAAAAAATTAGTGACATAACATCCTTTGGATAGGGATAAAAATAAGACGGAAGTGCGCTGTCGTGCACGTACAACACAAGACCTTAGGATTTGGAAATACATTTTGTTCATGGTAGCTATATCGACAGACGAGCATGAGGTTCACTGGATGGTAGGTGATACCACAGGCATAGAACATTAGTAAATGATGCACCGTCGACCTACTTTTTCCTTCGAGCACTCGTAAATCCATAGACTGAAACTGAAACACATAATGGTTTTTCTATATTATATAAACGGTGGTTCGTTACCCGGTCGAAATTTCGATATTCCTCACACAAGATCAATGCCCGAAGTTACCAGATGTGCCCACAGAAAATTATAAACATGTCGTCCCGATGGGATTCAAACCCACGACCCATCGATGCGCACGGCAGGTGTTCTAACGAACGAGCTAACGAGCCCGTCAAATTATAACATTAAAGGCCGGTATTACGGATGTTTATGTTCGGCGGTGTTCTTCCATCAGTTGTGCCGTAGGGTCTTTACCCTATACTATCTACAGCGAAGCGAAGAAGACATCGATGGTTTAAAGCAAAAGTACTATACTTATGCAAAAAGCTATCACACGGATTTTTTAAGACTTAGGTTTATATCGACAACAGATCACAACGTTCTCTTGATGCTAGATGATGAAACGAAGACAGAATATCAATCAATGCTATTCACAGGCGACAATTTGAATGAATGAACTTGTAATATTTTGAAAAAAATAATAGTTAGTCGAATCTTTCCCCGCGGAGTAGGGACTTCTTTTCATTTTGTCTGGTTTCCCAACAGTAAATCGTTTAGTTCGACGAGCTGGTGGAATATTGCAACTGATACATCCACTAATTTTTCCTATTAATTATATAGTAATTCTTCAATCAATTCAAATCAACTCGGTTTTGAAGCTTCGAATAACTCGCACGTCTAATAATATCGAAGGAATGAATCAACCAATAATTCTAAAGCAACCTGAAACATAACCCCTTAACCTCCATTACATATAAGGAAAGATACAAACTTTTTAACAATAAAATACAAAAAGTGTCATCTTCAATGTTTTGACCATCTCCGATAAATGATGTTCATGTTTTTGTGACCTTCATAGTAACTTTCTCGATGTTTTGCTTGTAACGGTGAAAACCTCTGTATCTTCCTAAATTATGGTTATTTCATGTTATGCACATTTTAATTATTTATGACGGTTTTGAATGCATTTCCATTTAAAGTTTGACATTTTAACCTCGACCCAATATGCGTTGAACTACAGTTACTTGGGACACGTAGAACCAATGACAACGATGATCTCATTTGAATACACGATAGAATAAGGCTAGAACTAACATACACTATGTTACATAATATGTCACTGTAAAAGCTCGAACTATAGTGAATCCTCAGATATGTAGTAAAATCTAAGATTTAACAACAGGTTGCACAAGTCGCGGGCTCGAACTCACTGGTGGGCGTGGCCAAAAAGCATGCTATTCTCCCGCACCGCACTGGGGCAATCATTATTAAGTGAGATGCATAATTCATAGTAAAAGGGGCGTCTAAAAATACGAAAAAGCCTTTGGAAAATCGAGTTTTATGAAAAAACCACTGCATAAATCAATTACAAATAAAAGTTATTGTATTCTTCGATAATTAATCGTGCTTTGTCGGTACTGACTTTGTTTTGAAAATTTGATACTTCTGTTATTATTAATTTAAGCCTAAAGTTGTGTTAAAAATGGCAATAAAAACGAATCTTTGGTAGCTCGTAACTTTGTAATGGTTTTTTTATTTTACCATTCTGTTTCCGCACAGACAAAATTAATAATGAGACAAAACGATATCATGTTTAACTTTGCATGTACAGTGCTAAATTGTGGAGTAATACCCCCCCCCCCCCCCCCCCCCGAAATTTCTATGGAAAAAATATCCAGATGGACTAGTGTCACCTTAAGTCCGAAATCATTTATAACATTTCCAACTAAAGTTAGATACGATATTGATTCATGTTGGTAAATCCTAATATTTATAATTTGAAATATTCATATTGGTAACTGTGGTAAGAGAGTGCACTGTTTCGTTGATTATAATATATCAAAGAGCGCTAACTAATCGTTTTAATTTACGTGAAAGTGATTCAACAATATTACTTTAAATAGCTTTTTAAAAATGACCTTAGTGCTATAATTTATCTATATTTTATGCTGAAACTGCTATAAAAGTTTTAATCTGGGTTCAGTAGGTCGACAGCACATCATTGACTGATGTTCTGTGGCTGAAGTATCACCTACCATTTAGTGAAAAAAGAACTGGACGTGACTGTTGACATGCGGGATAGCTAGCAGGTATATTTGTAGATGATCATTATTGTAATTAACTTTACAGTAATTTGAGGCTGGTTATTGTTTTTATCACGAATGAATGCTCCCATCCGTAAACCTTTATAAATTAAAAAAAAACTATAAATTATTACTTAGCCTTCACTAGCATCGTAATACTAATTATATCCAAGTCTATTTATATTAAAAAATAATTTAAATTAAGTAACGGTATTTTAAAGGGGGCGAGACGATGGTGTTAGTGTGTAATAATAATCAATAAATCTCTCTGCGTCGAGTTTTTTGCAATTCGTTCGCAATATAACAACTTAATCTTTAATTAATTATAATATTTTTTTGACATCAATCTATATGCAAAATAAGATTATAAACTATATTAATAGTGGTTTATTGCTATTGGTTTATCGTATATAGTCGTAACTCGTAGGTAATCTTAGAAATAAAAAGCAATTGAGTCATGAGTGAAATTTTTATACTATGTATATGATTAAGAGGAAAGATTCGTTTGTTTATATGTTTGTTGGTTTGTTACAATTTAACTCAAAAACTTCTGGACCGATTTTAAAAATTATTTCAATCAATAGTATGATACATTATCAGCGAGTAACATTTTATATTATAAATATTTTATTGTATAGGTGGTGGCTTTCTATTAGTGAAAGAATCGCTAAAATCGGTCTAGTAGTTTTTGAGTTAAATCGTAACAAACAAACATACAAACAAACAAATCTTTCCTTTTTATAATATTATTATAGATAAATACATTATCAATTCACCCTATAACTACTTATTTTTTCTTATATATATTACCTAATTAAAAATGTTTTGTTAGCGTGTATTATCTGTAACTTTTATGACATAAAGTGCATTGCAAGTATTAATCTTGGTTTTTCAATTAAAACGTCACACATGAAGGATTACAAAACAATTGCGTGATATACCCATTATCGTAAAAATGTATAATTACGAACGAAAGTTACATGAATTACATATTAGCTAATAATGTTCGATCTTCTCTTTGAATAAGTAAACAAGTGTTACTGTGATTTTGGGGTCATGTATTCCGAGATGTGACTCAGAATTTCAATTTTGAATTGAATCATTTTTTCTTTATACCTAGAAATCAGTTTTCTTGAAAAATGGGTAACGATATTTAGTACCTATTCTCTAAAGAAATTACAATTCACTTGATGAAAACTATATCTATGTCTAAAATTAATAATAATTTAACAGAGACAACCTAATTTTTTGACGTTAATAAGCGACCATAAGACGATGCGATTTACGGACAGGACGGTTGATCTTTTACTAAAAAAAAGTGAAGTCAGAAACATGGGGCAGACCCATTTCTGTGTCTGTTGCCCAGATTATTTTTTATCTATAGTATGTGAACAAGTAGGTGATCAGCCTTCTGTACTCTGCTCGACCGAAACATTTTTAATCTTGTTTCCCCGGGGTTCGAACCCAGGTCCGCCGGTGCTGAAAGAAGTCTATAGATCGATAATATTATATTATATTCAAACTTTATATTATGGATGATCGGAACTAATTAAAATAATGATAATGTAAAAGATATATATGCAAAATAAAAAGATACACACAAGAGTTTTTAAATGTTAGGATGTTTAAAATTGCATGTTTTTATCTTTCACTGGAGATATACATAATATGTACATATACATATGTATGTATGAGCTGTATAAACCTTTCTCGGTTCTATCTAACAAATATAATTCAAATAAAAAAAAACTCGTTTTTATATTCAATTTAATTTTCCTAACGAAATCGGTTGAGCTGTTTAATAATAATTTACCTTGTGATTCTTTCGGCTACAACTAACCAAGGCTATGCGCCTATACTCCATAATCTAGGAGTTTCAAGTTGTCCTATCAATTACCGTTCAGTAACCTCTAGGTCTCTAGCAAATTGCCTCGGAGATAAACGAGCAAATGATTCTGGTGAAAACTTGATCTTTGCACAGAAAGGGTTTAATAGTATTTGCGATAGGAATATTCTCAATTTAACGCCATTTAGAAAGCACATACGTCGGAAAATAACTGTACAGCGACGCGTGGGATCCCTACTAATATTATAAATATGAAAGTGTGTTTGTTTCTCCTTAAAGGATTCATGTAAATAAAGATGTGTTTGTGTATTTTATGTATAAATGGAGCAATAAATTTAGATGTTTTTGCATAGATATATTTGAGATATTGAGATAGTCCTACAACAGCCGGGCTAGCATGACAAGCGCGACAAAATTTTGTCTACCGTTTTCTCGTGTTTCAATCGACTATCGCTTTATTTCTTTCGGGTCTAACATGACAATTACACATAAAACTCGACTTTTAATATCAAAAATAGATACATTTGTCGATCGAGATATCTTTTCTATCAAAATTGTCGATGTCGAGATATAATATATCGAGATATTTAACATCTTAGTTTGTCTTCTCTCGCGCGAGATATATGTCGTGGCGGTCATGCTAGCCCGGCAGACCTGGTCACAGACAGATTAAAAGGTCAGTAATGTATGTAAAAGAGACATAGTATTAGTTAATTGGGCAATATTTTTTCCTACAGGAAAGTAGCAAAAAAATTGTCCAAAATAAAATAGTTTCCTTTATTATAGTGATCATATAAAATATTGCAATCTGCTTAAATACGCTAACTTCGAATATGGCTTCGAGACAGAATATTATTATAATACGAACAGTTCCTTTGTGAAGTCGGTTAAAAGCTGAAAAGCAACCCTGAAACATAAACTTGATTATACGAAGTCCGTTGCCGTAATTATCTCGGGTTAATTGGTGAAATTAACCAAAGTTTCTAATCTGTTTCTACGAGCTGGTAGATTCATTACTATCAACATTAGTACTACTACTATAGTTAGTCTCTATATTTCCTGAAAGATGGGCAATTTTCCCTCTTTTTCTAGTTAAAAATTAAGTAATTTAGATTACAAACTTGAATTAACAACTTGTTATTTAAATAACATCAAAAAACATTTTCAGCAATTATGTAGTGTCTCCCGCGCGATTTCAATTCATAAAATACACAGATAGGTACATACACGATTGCGTATTATTTATTTATAAAAAATAATATAATTATAATTCATTTTTTTTTTGTTTTATTAGATATCGACAGACGAGCGTGAGGTTCACTTGATGTTAGGTGGTACCTCAGCCACAGAGCTTCAGTCAATGATGCGCTGTCGCCTATAGTTTTAGTTTGAGCATTCGGAATTCCAAAGACAGAAACCAGAACGCACAAATCGCGGTGTTTATTATTGTTTACATATATGTATAATATTTTTATAACGCACGATACCGATCCTTATAAATGCGTTATAAAAATATATTGATCACAAATGTCGCATTTATCGTACAAAGATTTCAATAAAAGCTCCCAATAAAATGCAATAAAACCATATTCCCACGCATCTCAGGCCGGATGTTAAGTACAACGTAATCCTTATACGTCAAGACAATTGCCTGACCTGGTAACACCGATAGCTATAAAAGCCACCCGGTGATATACTCTTATTAACTCTATAGATATATTATAAACACTAAGCAGGTATGAATGGTAAAATTAGTCGTTTCATACCCTTATAACTGTCGAGTTTGAAAGCTCGTCGCAAGTCGAGACATTTTATCTACGGATGGTCACCAATCATGAAAACAATACTGAATTAATAATATATTGATATAATAAAAGAAATGTAAGAAACTAACCTATTTCGCCCAGCGAATCAGACACGCCATTCAGGCAATAGTGCTTGACAACATTCTTGAGGGTGTATATATGTTATTATTAGTTAAGATCTAGGTTATTGTTTTATTTTTATAGTATTTGTATAGTTAGTAACTAAATAATAACAGTATATTAAGTCGCGATCTCAATAGCACTCGTTTATATAAATCCACTCCATGATAGTGCTACAATATAAATTAATTTAATACCCTGCCAATTTTTTTACCTCGCAACATTGCACTGCAACCTGCGTTGTGGTCACATCGGGCTACAGCGCAGCGGCCGTTTGAACGTTCCAATACGACACGGCTATTGATATTTACTTCTCAAACTATTTATTTGCATGTATCATCATTATTTTTTTTAAATAAAGTGCATAAGAATCACAAGAAAATTTATTGCGTACTTTTGAAGGAGTAAAACGGACGAATGAATTTAACCATTAAAAAGTGACTGTGTTGTGTTGCTACAGCAGAAAAAATGCACTTCGACAATAACTTACTCACCGATGTCCAATATCGAGGTTTCGTTTCGGGATTCAATTTCAAGCGGTCCGTCGCACCTAACATTTATTATTTATATTTATTCCATGTACCCTTTTTTATTCAATCCAAAGCTGTTACAGTAGGAAGTATTTTAACTTGACGGACTCGTTGGCGCGTTCTATAAAACACCTGCCATGCGCATCGATGGGTCGTGGGTTCGTATCCCACCAGGACGATTAGTTTATAATTTTCTGTAAGCAAGTATTCCCCACGTCTGGTAACTATGAGCATTGAACGGGTGGGAGGAATATCGAAATTCCGACCGGGTAACGAACCACCCACCGTCCATAGATGGAAAAACCATGAAGTGCATATTAAGCGTTTCGATTTCCGAATACTCGAAGTAAAAAGTAGGTCTAGAGTGCATCATTGACTGATGTTCTGTGGCTGAGGTATCACCTACCATCAAGTGAACCTCATGCTCGTCTGTCGATGTCTAACATAAAAAAAACTTCTATTTTTTTTTTAAGTTTGTGCTTATTCCAGTCATCGTATATTCCATTTTAAATCGATTGTTTATGTAAGTACAATATAATATCAAAATGGTAATAATACTACAATTCAAAAATTAATAAATTGATATTGAAAGAAGTTCAAAAATACCACCCCACCAACTTTCATGTTTTGAAATTTGTTGCCTAATTTCATGATGAAATTCAGTTTTCCCTCTACGAAAGTCTATCCTTGATTTGACTAACACCGTATTTTTGTAGAACAATATGAGATCGCATAGTTTATTTAAATAAAATACTGTATACCGGATTAAAACGCGATTTATTATTTAAATTATTTATCCCGACGTTTCGGATGCTTTAATCCGGTATACAGTATTTTATTTAAATGTGTGATACTCGCGTTAATAAAAGACAATATTATGTCGCATAGTTTATTTTTAATACTAACCGACATTTTTGAAAAGCATTGCGATTTCGACTTTTCGAAACTTTTCGAAAAAAAATGTTTTAAATCTTGCTTCCCAAGGATTCTTTATTTTTATGATAAAGAGATGTAAGTGATTAAGAGTGATAATGTATTCTACATAGATACATGCGCATGATAGTAATGAGGTCGCAGATTTACCTGTACCTAGTAGTACCTCCAGCCAAATTATTCAAATGTCATGAGCACAAAAATAGTGAAGTAAAATTATTATCAGTGAAACAGTCACAGAGTGTGTGTGTGTAGTCAAAGAATTTCGAGTGGCGCTAGGTTCGCTCGTGTGTACAACGCCTTACTAGCCGTAATATACAACTGGTCTTCCAGACATTCGTACCTGTCAACTTTCTTTAACAGGACTTTGCAAGTTTTTAAGTCGGTCATAGTTAATCAGTTATAATTTATTACAAGAAATATGTGAAGTAACAAATTCCGAAACTATGACGTTCTTGAAAATAGAGTTGTTTTTTTTAATATAAGACAAGCAACACGCGCTCCGGCTTTGCACAGGTGAAAAATAGATGTAATATACACCAAAAATGATAATGTAGCTTTTTATTAGTGAAAGAATTATTAAAATCGGTCTAGTAGTTTTTAAGTTTATTCGTTACAAACATACCTACAAAAATACAAATATTTATTTTTTTAAATGATGATGAAAATTTAAATAAAATACTTAACAATGGATTAAAACGCGATATATTATATATATGTATTATCCCCATGTTTCGGATGCTTTTCAGCAACCTTGACCATGGCATCTGAAACATGTCGAGATAAATAGCTATGGCAGTCCATTGGTATCGTACCTGTTTGATCTGAACCACGGATATTTAAATAATATACAATACTAGAACGGGTTCGAATCCCGTGGAAACATGGTAAAAAATATATTATATGAACAGCAGATTAATGACTAACTTGTTGAAACAGAGACAGAAATGTGTCTGCGCCATGCCCCACTAGTTAATATTTTTATTTTATTCAATTTACCTGTCATTTTTCTACCTAATTCACCGGAAAGGTGTGTTTTATTTTAAATAATTACTAAATTCATCTCAGGTCAACCCTTTAAAATGTAGTTTGTTGGTCTAGATATTTTATACCAGATTGTTTATTTATTGAAAAGTATTGCTGTCACTTTACGATAAAAGGTTGGAAAATTATAAGCAGATAGCTTTAAATTTTGTCAAATCTATTAGAAGTATATGTACAAGATATATGTATATATTCTCGAAAATATAAAAAACAAACGCACTTACCATGTAAGAAGCCGCGTTTTTCCCCAACCGCAGTATTGTTCTTTATTTTCAAATTATTTGACTTTACATCACTCAAAATATCTACTTTTCTCTTAAATTTCGTGTGAACATTTATTTTAGCACAATCACAAAAACATAAAAATAATATCACCATAAAAATCACTGGACATATTAATCGGAACGACTTCGTGAACATTTTCGTCGATTCATAATTGCATTGAAAGAATATTTCTTTGGCACAAAAAATAATTTCCTAAACGTATATAGACTCATTTGTTAAAAATCTTTGGTTAGGTGAAAAAAATGACAGAATTTCCCGCGTAACTCGTGGAACATGCTTCGAGGAGCGGCGCATGCGCGGTGTCTCACTATACTGACTGAACAGGTTTGCGGAGACTACCGCAAGCGAATTACTACGAAATCGAATGGCAAAAACTTATTGAACCTCGTTACAATGCTTGTTTTGGGCTATTTGTTTGTATTGCAATAATTCAATTGTTGGTGAAAGATGTACTGAGGTTTTGATGCACCTACCAGGCTTTTTTGTTGATTACAACTTACGTGGGAGGCGTCCATGATTAATATTATATGTAATATGTGATCCCTCGGTAGGCTTTTTTTTTAAATACATCAAATAATTCAGGTGTGAGGATTGTTTGAGAAAGAGATACAATGTTATGCAATGGTTTTTTTATCACATCTATTCAAAAAGACCTAGATCGTTCACTGTAAACAGATAGCAAAATATCTTTTTAATCCCTGGGGAGTGAAAGTGACTTAAATTTAGAATTTGGAATATGGATATTGTTTATAGTAAAATATGTATTTCACTCACCGCTCGATCAAGCACATAGTATGAAAATGTTACTGGCTGTCAAAAAATTATCCGCGCACGGACTAAATTAAAAAAAAGTTTCTGTAAAAGTAAAAACGCGCGAAACGCATTATTTATTTTGTTATTGTTTGTTCAAATTCTTACTTCTTCTGTTCTGTGTTCGGATTTAAGATCTTTCATAATTGTTCAAACATAAAATTAGCATCTAATTATTTCTGTATGTAAATAAAAAACGTAATTCTACTTCATGAGTTGCATTACTTATTTTTCTCATAGAGGTGATAAAAAGTAGTGTTCAGCTCGGGAGCGCAGCGCAGTATTTTATAATCGAGTGACGTACTTTGAATCCCTCGCTCCACTAGATTCAAAAAACACTCTCGCCTTAAAAATATTGGTTTGCTCCCTTCACAGATCACCCCTGTAGGTCCCTTGGTAAAAAATATACTAAGTAGGTATTATTTTTATAGTGACATGTATATTTTCTAATTGATTTACCATATTTCGGAAAAAAATATAATAATATATTATCTTAGATACCCTTACCCATTCTAGGTCTAAATTGATTATTTAAAAAAAAGTATCACGTGATTATATTTTTTTATATAACAATAGTTCCAGAAAGGAACTATTAAGTTTCGTAAGCCTTCCGTTTTTTTTTTAGAATGAGATCCTAAAAAGTATAAATTATTCCACAATAAACAATTGAATATCCACCAAAAATTAGTTTAAAATTTTAATGGGCGCTCGGCTCGTTACCGCCTGTAGCAAACGTAATAGAAACGTAATATAATCAATGTAGCGAACTATTAATTTTGGCGACAAAGGTAAATATAATTTTTGAAATAATTGATTTCAACTTTGTCATGAGAGTGATTCTTTCTAATCTTTATATATATGTATAATTCTTCTGTGAGTGTGTATGTCACTGAACTTCTCTCAAACGACTGGACCGATTTTGATGAAATATTTTGTGTGTGTTCAAGGGGATCTGGGAATGGTTTAGATTCACAAAAAAGTTTGAAATTTTCAAATTAAAGACGTGTAGACAGGACAACGTCTGTCGGGGCCACTAGTATTGATATAAGATCAAGAGAGCGAGAGTGTTGAAATTAATAAATGGAAACCCGAGCAAATAATGAACAAGTGCTCAAATATGGAAAAACAGTATTTATACCTAATATGAATATTGTACGTTTCAGGATGTCTATGGATTTCGATGTATAGGTCGATAACGCATAATTGACTAATGTCACCTACTATCGAGCGAGCCTCGTGCACGTTTGTCAATATTTGATATAAAAAATACCAATTATTTTGTAATTTTGTTCTTGCTATCTATACTAAAATAAAAAAAGTATAGGATAGTTTGTAAGTGTGTACGAAGTAATCTCTGGAAATACTAAACCGATTTTGAAAACTCTTCCGCAAGTAGAAAGCCACATTATTCCTAAGTGACATATATTATTTGATTCAGTGGCGTAGCTATCATAAGGCAAAATGGTGCAGTGCACCAGGGCCTTGAAGCTGAGGGGGCCCCCTGGGCTTTGGAAAGAGGAGGAGGCAGCTCCTTGATCTATACTGAGTAATATTATAAAGAGGAAAGATTTGTTTGTTACGATTTAACTGTTATTGCGATATTTATTTCCTCTGCACCGGGGCCCTTGTCCACTTAATTACGCCACTGATTTGATTGTGATTGTTAATATTTTTTAAATATGATATATTTTTCAATCAATTCCGAGAAAAACGGGCTGACGAATTGATTGATGATGAGATGATTTCAAAGTACACTTTAAAAACAAATTAACACTGCAAAAACAAATAAATTATGTACTAAAGAGGAAAAAACGCAGTATATTACCATTTATCACTCGAATGTGAATCTTCAGTTTACGAATACAAATGAAGAACACTTTCTCCACTCAGCTCTCGCGTCGCGTGCAGAGGACGAGGGATACGCTGCTATACATTGCAATGTCACATAAGGCTAGGACTTTTAGTCTTTATTATGCGCTTATTAAACATTTTACAAACAAAACATTTACATGAAACAATCATTTTACTTCCATCATTACCTACTGTATCTCTGTTTGGGGTGGAGCGCCAAAAACTCAGATTCTAACTATTGAAAGAGCTCAGAGAGCTGTTTTAAAGATAAAGCTTTAAACCTATAGATTTCCCTACAGCTGAACTGTATAAGCACTGTCTAGATGTGTGTTCTAACTATAAGAAAATTGTTTATACTCCATCTTTTAATAAAACAACACAGTTATATTGAATTTGATATGAAATTAGCATCAAACAAAAGGCGATCAAACAGGGTTTGTTATGTGTTCAAGCCTAACCATAGCTTTACAATGAAATTCTATTATTTCCAATGCAATGCAATGCTGTATAAAAAAAAACATTAACTTGAAATAATTTTGACGGGCACGTTTGGTAGAATACCTACCTACATTGCACTTCGATGGGTCGCGGCTTCCACTTTTATAATGTTCTGTCTTCCCCATGACGTCACTTCGGGCATTAAATGGGTGGGAAGAACATCGAAATTCCGACCGGGTAACGAACCACCGTTCATAGATGTAAAAACCGTGAAGTGCATATTGCGCGTTTCGGTTTCAGTCTATGGATTTCTGAATGCTCATTGACTGATGTTCTGTGGCTGAGGTTTCACCTACCACCAAGTGAACCTCATGCTCGTCTGTCCATATCTGACATAAAAAAATATATATTTGTAGAGATTTTAATAATTAATAAAATTTTGAAAATTTTTAGGTTATTCAACAATAAAACACGAACGAACATAATTTCGTATATTATTTTATTGCTTCATTCTAAATTAAAACAATTCGTTGAAACATTTGCATAAACAATATGTTAGGGGTGGTCAACCATCACGGCCATACACAAATATACACAAAATACTTACATTACTTAAATCAAAATAATACCATTACAAAATACAGAAATAATTATCAAATATTAACATAGAAATATATCTCCAAAACAATATAATATAGAAACTACATTACATACATTGTATAAGTAAATACTGATTATTGTCAATTTTAAAATACACGTTTTGGGCAATCTTTCTAAATATAAGAAAATGTAAACGAGTCAATAAAAGACTTTACCTTCGTAAATTAATATTGCTGGTACACAGTTCAATATAAATGTATATATAATATTATATACAAAACATAAATACTTAAGCGTTAATTAGAATAATCGTCCAATAAAAATCTTTACACTTGAATCAGCGCGATAAAAGATGGCAATAACTTATATCAGATCAAATAAACGTTATCTTAAAAACTAAAAAAAATCTGAAGTATAAATCTATTCTATTGTAAATTGAACTGCTTTTGTGCATCCTGTAGAATAAAATGTTTATGGTAACTATTACTTTATCAGTTTAATCTTAAATTGCCAGTTACCTGTAATCCCAACATTAAGATAGACACGACAAATTTTAATCATTAAAAGCAGAAACAAAATAGCACCGCCAGCAATTAATTGTACAATATTGCAAAGTTAATGGGAAAATTAATATAAATATTTCACTGGCAACATTCTGAACTATTGCACTTGTAGCTCAGTGGCGCCATCTACGCACCGAAGACTTAAAAAATAGGAAACGATTGCGCAAAGCTCGTGAATAATAAGCGACAAGCGGAAACGTGACATAAACTCGAATTAAAACTGTACAAAAAACTTAACTCACTGTGCTCAAATATAAAATCATAAGCCTCATCACATGTTCAATAATATATATTTGAGATCTTAAATATGTATTCAGCTTCCGGCTGCCCGACTGTCGGACCCCGCGGCCCGCGCACAGTGTCTTGTGTAAGCGAACTAATATGCACTCTTCTAATCTCATATGCGCGCAGGCATTTAGCCAGTATTTAAATCACAAATAAACATAAGGTTCAATAATTATCTACCGCTTCTTTAAATTATCACGACGAATAGTTTAAACAACTCAAGTCGACAATTGGAAAGTCAAAATCATTATTTAACGCTATACTCCACGAAGACCAGAATACTCTAAAACTCGTACCTTTAATATTACATTCAGAACTGATATCAATATCTTGCAAAATAAACTATTTCAGAGATTTATAATGTATAAATATTGTATGAATATTTCGTTGGAACAAGAGCACTCGACTATTACTATAAATCTGTTTGAATAAAGTATCAGAAAAATATAATTGTCTGTCAATGCGAAGTTTGCAAATAACTTGTATTTCTCATCTGTAAATAGGCTATAGAAAGCAAGAACTATTAAAGCGGGTGTGGCAAAGAATCTGGTCCATAAAATTCATAGTTAACAATTGAACATTCTTAATTAATAGTAGTAGAAAGATACCGTCTAAGAATTAACTCCAAATAATTCGTCTTCAACTAGTTCTACAAAAAAGGTCCAAAATATGGCTAAACGGAAAGTAATTTTTGATTTACTACCTTTCGTGGTCCACTCGAGTCATGGATTTCAACCAGTTGCGTTTAGCCGACGTAAAATACTCAAATAACCAAATTTTAATGAACACTATTTAACAGGACTGTTTCTCTAATACATATATAATTATTTTTTGATTCTACAGTGCCAAAACATTTGAAGCGAATCATTATTCAATGATCTATGGTTCCATCCATTTACTAGTTATTTTTCCCATTTCAAATTCGAATATAATATGTGTAATAAATATATTTTTATATTTACTTGAATAATTGAAAGTGTAAGTATTACTTGATAATTCGTGCAGAGAGTATGTTAGGTGCATTAGTGCTAAACAGCGTAACCCATTATCATGAACTTATGACTATAGAATATATTTTGTGTCAATTAATGTGGTATTTAATGTTGGCTTTGGTTCTTAATCTATTACAATATATGAATGTTTTAGAATTTAACATGAGGGCCTCTTAGGAACCACATATTGGTACACTTTAAACATCAAATACAAAGGATAACATCTGTCACAGACGTATTATAAAAGCCTAAAACACGATTGTATCTATGGAGTTTTATTTTATTCAGTTTGCGTGCTCATTTATATAATGTATAACGAAAATTATTTTATGGTTTTATCATATTTACGACATCTCATTATCTTTGATAAAACTATCAAATTGACAATATGTTAAACAAAAGAAGTTAGTATTGTGTAGTTTGAATTCTGAATCAATATTCTCTGTGTAATATCCGAATCTGCTACCAATTCACTCCTAATTTTATCGTCTACGTTTCAAACGTGCTAATTTCAAATACGTCTACATTTATTTCTAAGTGTATAATGAAATGTATGTATATTGTCAAACGACTAACGAATGTGTATTTCTTAACAGTCAAATAGTTATTGCATTGGACATAACATCGGTATAACCAGTGCTACTAATTGTGAACAGTACATATACAATATACATGCTATTCTAATTTTGTTTCACTGTCAAATATCGTTTAAGCGAGAAATCAAAACCGGAGATTTGTATAGAAAACTGTCAAAAAATAAAATTGCAAATAATCACACAGAAATTCGTCCGTTTTCATTAATGGTTGATGGTTGATACCTCATCCTAGAAACACCATATTTTATAAGAGTAGCATTATCGCCACTTTCCTTTGCGATAGAAGGAGACAGCGACAGAGACAGGAGACATTTTGTAATCATTTGTCCCATTCTTTCGCCAAAACTCCCGCAACAAGCGATGGCGGTAAATATTATTGCAGCTCTTGAGACATCAATATTGAGTAACCGACTTATTTTTCACTTCGAAACACCTTACAATTACCGCTCCATCGATATTATTCATAGCATTCCAACGAATCGCAATAACTATTTGACTGAGGCCATCCTAAGGCCATTTATACTAAGAGTATATAAACCGCTAGATACAACAAAAGTTGTCTATTGCTCCCTAGATATCTACCACGAGTCTAATCTAAGACCTACTATATTTATTTTATAGATTTTTAAATGAAAGTGGATACAGTAATGTCATGTGACATCTGTATAAATATGATACGCTAAATGTATAGTGATAGTGTCTTCACGCCAATATAGGTCAAACTGTACAATCTATCCCACTTTTGATATCATTTCAAAAAAAGTCGATCTTTATAAAAATGCATCATAACAGATAGATATTAAACATTTTGTTTTCATAAATGATTCGTAACTGATCTTTTTCATCTTAAATACGCATGTAATGTCCCTTAGTAACAAATTCAGACAACATAAATGGCCAAACACCCAAAACCATAATTAAAATTAAGAAATATTTAACATAAATTTTGCAGTCATTTTTTGCAACAGTTAATATTTTCTCTCGTTGTCCTTATTTTAGTTCTTGCATTTGAAACAGACAACAGACATATATTTTAATTGGCTGTATACGTATTTGACCAAATATTTAAAAAGAAAACGATGAATATAATATCCATTTTGTAAAAAAAACTTGTTTTTAACATAAGTCCATATCTTTTACACATCAAGGATATAGAAAAGATGGCCATACTTTTTGCCATCGTGATAAAGACTCATTAAGACCATTATTCTTAAAAATATTCACCTTTTTCGAAGACGCATATCAATATTACATTTAATTTTTTAATGAGACAATGTTTTTTAAATTGATATTAGCTTCTTAATTAATATTTCTAAATAGAAAGAGATAAAATAAATAACAAACAAGGACGGGTATATACAGGCTAGCACCTACGTTGCTATCATACATTTAGACCAACATGAACACGTCTGTACAAGTATCATATAAATAAACGAAAATACACAACAGAATAGAGCACCGAGAATTGATGAAGTCGATCAGGTCAAATTGGATTCCTTTGAAATCGCGATTGGATTGACATTGGAATTTGGACAGTTAAATTCAATTTAAATGAGCTATTGATATATGTATTGCCTTTAAATTTTATATTCCCGTTTAATTATTAGCTAAAACAATGATAATTTAGTACAATCAAACTTATTTTAAATTTTTATTTATATAAAACCTGTGTTTCAAGATCAAAGCAATCGCGAATTTCAGTTGATAATAGTAAAAGTACAAATCAATGAAGAATTAGTGTCAAAATATATACTATGTTTTGTCCCTATATTCTTGTGATAAATATAAACATAGCAAACGAACAAAACATAGCTGAAGTTCAGTAAATACTGATATATAGTACAAATAATATTCACATACAAATTAAATACGACAAAAGTAAAAAGTACAGCAAAATTCACCCTCTTAAAATCGTTACGATTCTGGTAATAAGTACCAGAAATTTAGATATTTTTTTGAGTATCAAAAGCGATTAAAGTATATTTTTGACCTGATGAATAAGTAGCAAGAAATATTTTAGTATTATCATAAGTATTAAATAAAATACAGAAATAATATTAGTAAGTATTTGCAATGTCTTAAAAATTTAAATTCTGTATTTTAAGATACAACTGGGCATTTACTAAGAGGAAGCTGTTAAGGAAGAAATTATCGTATCGATGAGACTCAGTAAGATAGGCTATTTTAAAGTATAAGTTTTGTATAGGGATCCATCTAGCAGTATAGGGTAGTTTTATTTTATCATACGCCTAGCCGTTATGACCGTTTATTATTCAATAGGATTTCCATAAACCCTTAATAGCTTTCAATTTTGGCGACTTCTTAGTAGCCTCCAGTTCTTGTTTGAAACTTATCATGAATTTCTCTCGCAAGCTGAGCCGAGGTGACGAAGGTTTCAGTAGAAACTTCTTCAAATCATTCGTGAAGCTTTTGGCCGTGTAATTCGGCTCGTCTTTCATCGATTCCTCGTTACTCGATTCCAGAAACGACACTGATTTATTCGATTGTATCGAGTTCTTCCGCTCTTTGAGTTTACTTGGAGTGGATCTGGAGCGAGAGCTGTTCGTCCAGCTGGACGGGAAGCTGTAGCTCTTGGAGACGAAGATGTACTCGTCGTCCATGGAGTCGAGGGTGTCCGTGGAGCGCCTGCAGATCCTGCAGCAGGACCGGCAGTGCTGCCGCGCGCTGTGGTACCTCCCGTTGCACAGAACGTAATTCTCTTCCGCTCTCCGCTTCTCTTTCTGTCTCTTCTCTCTGTACCTCTTCGTGTTGTCGACTTTTCTCGATCGTCGCCGGCACTTCGGGCAGTTGTTCCTCGCGATCTGTCGGAGCTCTTTAAGAAACTCGTAGTCTATTTCGAAGTATTTCGCGTCGGGTTCCGAGTAATATCTGACGTCGTCGGAGTCATTTTGTGGTTCTTTTTTCTTTTTGGTTTGTGTTTGCGGTTTGTCCGGCTGCCCGGGGTCGGAGTGGTAAGCTTGTTCGGTGTGTCTGTCAGTGTGTTTGATGTGTTTGTCGTGTTTGGGATGTTTGTCGTGTTTAGGATGTTTGTCGTGTTTGTAGTGTGCGCAGAAGGTGACGGACTTGTGTGGGGTGGGGGGCAGGGGTCAGGCCTGCGCCGAGGGCACCCAGAGCGTCTTGTTCTGCTCCTCCTCGACAGCTTCTTTGATCTGAGTGCACATGTACGCTATGTTCACGCCAGCGGGGATTTCCGCTATAATAGAGAAAATGTTATTCAATTAGGTTCTACTTAATCTTCTTGAGAATATTCTATAATAACAACGCGCCCCGGCTTCGCACGGGTGCAATGTAGATGTACTATACACGAAAAAAATATAGCCAATGTTACTAGCCGATATTGTAGATTTATATTAATGAAATAATTTTTAAAATCGGTTCAGTAGATCCAGAGATTACCCGCTCCAACCTCTTAAACTTTACCTCTTTATAATATTAGTTGAAAAATTATCAAATGACAAACAAACGGTGACCAGTTATCTCCCTCACTCACCCGAGATGTAGTTCCGGAACTCGTTCTCCAGCTTCAGGCCGTGCTCGTACATCTCCTTGGCGGCCTTGGCGGAGACCTTCTCGGCGGTGTAGCGCGTGTCCTTCACCTCCTTGATCTGCTTGAAGGACTTGAACTTGATGAACAGCACTATCGGGTAGATCTGGTGCTTGTGCAGCTTCTCTATTATCGCTACCGATACGTCGATGATGCAGTGGATGCCCTGGTTGAAGGAAATCACCTTTTATATTATGATTGAAAAGGCAAATTATGGCAATGTATTGGTGGTGGTATGTATGGGTCAGTATATGTAGATATGTGTGGGTGCAATGGCGTAGCAATAGCGTAGGAAAAAGTGCAATGTCCTAAATTCTAATATTATCATAGGCCCTATAATTATTAATAGTAATTGTGTTGTTTGTAACTACAATTTGAAAATAAAAAAAAACAATTACAATTTTCGTTTTAATTCACTTATTATACAACTCAGCTTTCATGTGTCTCCAACTTGTCCTGTCTTTTTGTCCAACGCTCACAGTACACGTTCGTTTTCATAAGTGGTGAATCCATCCACTTTTTTGCATTTGGGCCCGAAGAGGCTAGTTATGTCACGGCGAGGGTGGGTGTATCAGTGTGTCGGTGTGTTCATATGGCGGAGCGTGTGTGGGAGATAGAATAAGAAATGGCGAAATTCGAGAGCGTTGTGGAGTAAAAGACGATGTAGTGACGAGAATTGAGAAAGGTATGTTGATTTGGTTTGGGCACGTAGAAAGGATGGTAGAAAGTAGGGAAACGAAAAAGATTTATGAAACTGGTGTGAGTGGTAGAGTCGGGAGTGGTCGACCTAGGCGAACGTACGTCGATCAGATCGGGGACGTTCTTCAAAGCCAGGTCAAAAGTACTCGTAACCGACGAGTGTGTATGAAAGCATTGATGAAAGTAGAAGAAGCGAAGTATGCAAGGATCGGAGCATATGGAATTCCGTGACCTCTGCCTACCGCAATGGGAAAGAGGCGTGATGAATATGTATGTGTGTGTGCGTGTGTCACCTTGTCGGCGCGGTCCCTTAGCGCGCGCGGGTCGGGCCGCACGCGCACGAACACGTGCGGCCAGTCCGTGACCAGCTTGCCGGCCACGCACTCGCGCAGCGGGCCCAGCACCGCCACCGGCCGCCGGCTGCCGTCTGCCATAACACGTATACATTTAATACATTGCATTATTTTTCCACAGTGAGTATTATTTCTTTCACATCAAACTGCATATATTTATGCTTTTTTTGTACATGACGAAAAATTGCTTATTCACATAGAAATTATAATGCAAATCAATAGCACTAAAAAGCACCTATGTTCTACTATGGTGTACAGTTACCGGCACGAGTCGTGAGCACACTTTTCATTGGTCGATATGACGTTAACCACGCTGTCGCTCCACGTGATTGGTTCGGCAGTCGATGCACGTCGTCTATTGGGTCCGCGCGTATCATTCGACTATCGTACACTTGAGTGCAATTTTAGTGACAACTTTTTAATTAGTGTATTTTGTAATTTTTGGTACCGATTCGATTGAACTTTAAAAACAAAATATGCAGAGTAGAAAGAATTCGATGATAAATAGACAATCCCGACCAATGATCTACTCGGTGTTTTGTTATATGAAATAAATAGGTATTACGAAAAAGATGATGGACTTTTATTAACACACTGCAGTTGCGTCTTTTACAATTTAATCAATTAATTAATGTAATTTTCAATTACCGATTGAAATAATTAAGGTGCCAAATAATTTTGCCCGACAGTGTACTTACGCTGACTCAATCCCCACCACGGTTCATCTGTGCTCACGACTCGTGCCGCTATCTTTACTGTATTTCAAAAAACTCACAATGCAGCCTCTCGACCCTCTGATACGACAGAGGCGGTACATCATCGGCCAGGGTGCCCGAGTCGCTCCAGCAGCCCAGCTCCGTGTTGGAGAACGACGCCAGCTCCTTGCTGTCCCGGTGCTTCTTGCGCCTGAAGAACGACCGCCGCGCCGTGCTGGAGGCGCGCCTCTGAGCGTCGTTGTCCAGCGTGCCCATCGACCGTCGCAGAATATCTTCCACTCTGAAACGGTCATTGAATTTATTCTAAATGCTTTGATATTCTTAACTAACCATAAAAATGGAGAACTATTATATTATTGTATTAAATCTTAATATTCACCCGTAAAAAAACAACTAAACAATTTTCTTATTTAAAAAAAAAACGTTTGATAGACCTGCTTACTTCAAGTAATAATCGGAGGGCAGAAATATCCTAACTCCCGTTTTCACAAGAAATTATCGAATATTTAAATTGAACCTCACACAGTTCACAGATGAAAAAGTGCATAATTCACATTCATTGATTTTCTGTAACTACCCTGTCAAGTCTCACGTTCGTATGAATTAAAAATTAATTTTTCACAATAAAATTATTATTAAGCAAAAAAACAAAAACCGACTTCAAAACTACATCTATATATAGTATATACAAACTTAAACTAAAAATCAAAAAATAATATTTTAATTATTTTAAAGCATTATTTATTAACAGTTATTTTTGAAGTCAGTGCCATCCAACCGATGCCGCTCGGTACCGTTCGATAAATTGTTGCAAAAGCAGGATTAAACTGTCCTTCTTGATTGCCACCGACTCCAAAAATAACTGTTAATATATAATCCTTTGAAGTAATAAAAATATTATTTTTTACTTTTTAGTTGAAGTTTGTACATACTATATGTAATTGTAGTTTTGAAGTCGGTTTTTGTTTTTTGTTTAATATTGTGAAGAATATAATTGTGTTTTTATATAATATCCCCTACCAAACTAAAAAAGAATTATCCAAATCCATCCATAACTTGCGGAGTTATCGCGTAACAAACATACAAAAAAAAAGCAACATACAGACGAATTGAGAGCCTCCTCCTTTTTTGAAGTCGGTTAAAAATGAAATTCAACCCTCAATCTAAAACACTGTTATAAAAATCGCAAAATGTGTATACAGGTGACCATGTCTCACTTGAATTTACTAGGTATCGTCCCCCAGTGCCGCTTGACCCCCTTGCAGTCGAGCTGCCAGGCGCGCCACAGGCCCGGCGCGCCGTTGAACAGCGTGTTGTCCACGAACAGCACCTCGTCCTTGCGGAACCACAGCGAGTACTCGTCGATCGTGTCCAGCCCGATGGACGTGATCTTCGCGCAGCGGTCGAACCCGGCGCGGATGTAGAACGCGTCTCCGGGCTTATCCTTTATTTCGTGGTACTGCTGGAGGTCGTGGCGGACGAGGACGCTCACCTGGTGGGGAGAATGCATTGTTTATAGCCTTTATATAAAGTTATAACACCAACGCAAAATCATTCAACCGATATCACGGAACCGCTTCAGAGGGTTCTACTCAGTAAAGGCAACAAAACACTTGGCCGTATACATTTTAATTTTGTTATAATAATGTAGTGTTATTATTGATAACATTTAACATGTATTCCGATTTTTTAAACCTATTGAAAATTTGAATTGCATATCTGTCGATACATCTAGTTAATAATGGTATTCAGTGTTTAAAAAACTAACCTTATCAGCAGGTTTCGCTAGTTCCAAAGCCGCTTGCTCCGCCGTAGCTCGCCTTAGGTCTACGTTATTGTACTCTAATATCTGGTCTCCCGTACGTAGTCCCGCTATGTACGCCGGAGAATCTATCTGAACACTATGTACAAAGATGCCGACCGCATTGCCTCCCACCAGACTGATCCCCAAGTCCGAACAATTGCGCATTTCTATCAACAAAAACCTCTGCAAATCTTTGCCTTGCGACTGCCGGAGGGTCGAGGCGTCTGTCGATGGCACGTCCATTCGCAAAGATTGCTGAGGACCCGGGGAATTCCTAGGTGTGGGCGATCCTGACAGAGATACTTCTTCATCGTGAGAACTCTCTCCGGAAGACGAGCTGCCGGGTGCTTCCATCTCATCCTTATACTTCTCAGGACTGAACTGGACGAGCATCGTTATCGAGTTTCCGATTTGTCTCAAAACGCTAGCTGCTAGAGTATAGGTAGCGGATCGCATGTTTATGCCGCACACTTCTAGTAACTGGTCACCGACTTGCAACCCGACTTGGCTCGCCAAGGAGTTCTCATTGACCGTCGACACGAACACCCCCCCGCTACTCGGCGGACAGTATATCTGGATACCGAGCGGTTGCTGACTCTTATCTATGTGCACCCTTCGTAACTCTCCCGGTAAGGGCTTGTTCCAACTGAGACCGCAGTATTCTGGCATCGAATTCCTATGAGCTAACTGTTTAAGACCATGCCCGGGGCTCAATACTTCAACGTGAAACGTTGGCATCGGAGAATTTCTCTCCGAGCTCCTTTCTATAGATCCTGTACTGAGTTTCCCTGCAGAGTTTTTCGATGTTACACTGGGGTTGGAGGGTATTCGAAACCTCTGATTTTCTTTTTTCCTTGGAAATGTCCCGCCTTCATATGTGTGCTGATAGTCCCGATTGACTCTGGGTACGGGATGTAAGTCCGACATATTGTGCGTGTGTGATGTGAACGAATGCATGTCATAACTGGTTCCTATACTCTCTCCGGACTGGCTCTGCGGGATGTTGGTGGGGCTGGACAAGTGTGTGTATCTGCTCGAGTTGTGTGGGTTTGAATTTGTGAACGGACCCCTGTAATATTGCGATTGCAATCTCGTTTGTGAAGGTAGAGTCCCTGTCATGGGAAAGTTTGCATTGCTGTTCAAACTATCAGGACCGAAACTATCGCTGTCAGAGGGGTATTTGTTCACGGTTTTGGGAGAGGACGACTTTTTTGATGAATAATACTGATCGAGAATATCTTTGCCGGTATGATTTTTGATAGAATGCTCTAATGAACTTGGGGACTTTCGGGTTATGAAGTCGAGTGAGCTGGGCCCCTTGTTAACCATAAAATCTAATGAGTGTGGACTTTTCGTTCTATTCCGTATACCGGGTTGGTAGTCTAAGGAGTCGTCGGATGGGTTTAGAACTAAGCTAAGTCTGTTCGGTGTGACGTCATGTTCATAATCACTGATGGATATTTTGTCTCTCTCCTTTTCTAATGTCCGACTCTTTTCGAAGTTCATATTGCTAGGAGAGGCGAACGGGTTGTGTATAGCGAGCGGCGCTGGCTTCGGAAAGTGCTCAATAGCCGGACTCGATTCTATGGACTTGTACACTGAGTGCCGCGCCGGTGCTGTCGCTTGGGTTAGAGGCATGTGCCCTAAGGGTATGGGGTTCGAATTTCGGTTCGTATTGGATCTCTGCGGTTCAGGCGGTAATTTAGTGGGTGGGCTGAGCAGGATAGATAGCGGTGGCCTCTCTTTCCTGGAGCGTGGTTGTACAATGGTCCCGGTGGCGTTATCTTCTAAGATAAAGTTTGCTCGAGCTTTTGGCCACGTGCCACCATTTTTAGCATCATTTTGTGATTCTTTGTTTTTTCTTCGCGAACGCTTTAGTACGCTACTAGTTTCTTTGACTGAAATAAAAATTTACCAAGTTTTAATAATGAAACAACGATGAAACTGTTTGAACCATTTTAAAATATAATATACAGATTATATTATGAAAAAACTCACTTGTTTTACCGTGATAACTGTCGATAACAGAGTCTAACTCGGCGATAGCGTCAGATTCCGGTACCTGCAATATTCGTCAACACACAATTTCGTCAACAATTTCGGCAAATTCGTCAACACCTATTAAACTCATTAAAAAAATCAAAATTATAAATGTAAATTAAAGCTAAACAAACATTACATATTTTAGGTATCCTCCTAAAAATCTTCCTGGGCAGAGATCACAAACTCATTTACTCTGATATTTAACTTATTATAACTTCATTACACTTTTACATACACATAATATAAAACTAAATTTTAAAAAAAAACGTATCTTCAGCTAACCTTATTCTGTTTATCTTTCGATTTGCTACGTCCGGTGACAGCCTCAATTTTCCCGCGGATCATGTCCCACGTCCCTGAAACAACGCACGAGTCTGCTCGATACAATATCTGCTAGGGCAGCGACACACTCGCCTAGTTAATTCAGAGTAGTTATCAAAGTAAATAACTACTCTGATAGAGTAGTCGTAAAAAGCGTGTGCATCCAATATCATTCATGGGCGTAAAGTGACGTCAGAATGTAGTTACGTTAAATTATTTACGTTTAAGCAGCTATTGAAGTGTCGAATAAATCTATGACTAAGCTGCTTCAGATAGCCCTGCAGGCAGGCCGTCAAGTAACCCCTGATGGTAAGCAATCACCACCGCCCATGGACTTCCGGGACTTAAATGTCTCAGATGTGTTGTCAGCCTTTTAAAAACATATATGTAAGTTCAATTTTTGAAACTATAGATGTCGTAATTAGTTGAAAACACTGAAGGCGACAATGTTCATAGTTCATCGAAGGCATATATTATGTATAAAAATAAAATATACAACAATATTTATTGTTATTATCTTTATTAATGTTAACATCGAAGAGTAATGAGGTTATACGAAAACAACAACTGTTTCTTTTTTAAACGAAAATTTTTTTGCGTGTGGCACAAATTAACTATTGTGGTGGCATAATGACCAGGTTTGTGAAACACGTCTGCTCCACAACGTTTTGCTGGGTCAGGTCTCGTTAATAACCATAACACATACACATTTACACCGGACTTCAGAGTATCGTCTGTAACTTATTTCCCCATATTTTCTTTTTTGTAATTATTTTAATATTATTTTTGAGTTTCGTTTGTAATAAATATTTTTATATCCCTAAACAATTTTATAACTTAGTTTAAATATCATGAATATAGTATTCATGCGAAAACGTTTTCCTTTGTCAGTTGTAACATCAAAACAAAACAGATCGACACATAAAGATGTACGTCAGAAAACTATAAAAAAATTACAGAAATTCTTCTACGCAGGTAAACCTCAATATTAATAAAAAACGAGAACACTCAGTGTGCCTCAATTATTATCGATACAAGAATAATCACGATCTTATCAGCGCGTCGAGCCGCTATCGAATGTTATTGTTTGTTTGATAACGCACTAACCGGCCAGTATCGACCTTTGTGAACGGGCTAGTGTGGGAAATAAGCCTTATTGGTATTAATAGATAGTCCTTTTCTATAACAGCAATCTGTTATTTTATAATTAAATCGCTAAATTTAATTACTGTTTGAATAAATACAGTCAGAAAGTAAATAAGGTTATCACCCAGTTTCAGAATAGACATATGAAGGATCTTTATTATTATTGCTTAAAACAATTTAGTTCCATTAAATTTTTAATTTTTAAAACACTTGGGTTGCTGACGGTATATTGCGTCGAAGGTAAAAACGTGATATTGAATATTATTTATTATATACTAGCTGTTGCAATACCACGTAAATCAAAAAGTTTTTTTTTCTTCGTGAGCGTATGCACAACAATTCACCAGAGTTTCGTCATAATCGAATTAATAGTTCATGAGTGCATAGGGGACAAACATTGATTTTTATACAGATTTAACATATCATGCTATAGATTTTTTTTGTTTACAGTACCTAACAAAAGAATAATCCAATCGCAACTTCCAAATAGTAGGACATTATTATCATGTTCACATAGACTATGTATCGAGAAAGAGAAGCTAAATGGACATAGACGTAGCTAGGAGGAGTGTAGGTAGTTAGAGAGGGGTAGCGTGGTCAATGCCCACCCTAGAAACTTATTTGCCCACCCTCGACAGTATTGAATGACTGTGGATAGTTAAACAGAGATGAAGTAAACAGGATTGGAATTCTCTTCCGGCCTCTGTCTTCCCTACAAGGTATAATCTGGATATATTCAAGATTAATGTGAATAGGCTCTTTTTAGATCGCGTGCTCCATCGTAGACCGCGTTGTCACTTAAGATCAGGTAAAACAGTGGTCAAACGCTGATTTAATTTTTAAAGTTAATTACAAAAAAAAGAGTAGAGATATCACCTCTCTCCTGGTGTATCTTCCCCTGGCTGGAGGCGGCCACGTGGTACACGTAGCGGCGGTCGAAGTCCGCCACGCACGCGTCGATGTGCATCTGCGGACATATCGATCAAATATAACTGATCACATCGTTATCGCGGGGGCACGAATCATTTATCAATGGACAAACTACAGTCTTTTGAGAGTACCTAACCTATCTACATTAGGACTTTTTGCAGCGTTTCTGCATCAATTCATATCCTTTCAGTAACAAGGCCAAGGAGGTTTTATGCCAATAAGAGGAGGCCAATGAATTAACATCTCTAAGAGTCCAGGTCGATCTGATAAATTGTCAAAATTTACAAGTTTATGAATGAGAACACCACTGGCACAAATAAACTCTCAGAGGACGCGTAAAACTAGGTATTACATACTAATTGTCTAATCTACACAGACATTCTGACTTATTGTTCGTGCCCTCGCGATAACGATGTCTACTGATCACACATTCAAATATTCCAAAATCTGAGGAGGGCCTAGCACGAACGACTATCTGTCAGTTGTCTGAGAAATCATTTGAAATTTTGTACAAATGACAGCTCGACGATACGAATACTTTTTCGCAAGTTGTTCGTGCTAGGCCCTCTGTATGAAATATACGAAGACATTTTCAATAGCAAGAAAAAACTTATATCGACTTAATGCATTAAAAATCCACATATTCCTTTTAAAAAAGCAGAATTCATAAAATTTTGGGCAATTTTATTCTTTAACCTTAACCTTCACGTGTGTATGTCGATATCATATTATATATAAATATAATAAATCACAATATTCCCACCACACAAATCAAATACAATAACTTTTGAATCGACACTTTTTTTAAAGCTAACACCGGTTTGGAACGTTGCTTCGCCGAGACTATATTAGACTATATATTATTAACTCTTTTTAAAAATAATGTTAAAGATATATTTTGAAATGTATTCAAAATAAACAAGTAATAGATAATATTGTCTTTTATTAACGAACATCACACATTAAAATAAAATACTGTATACCGGATTAAAGTATCCGAAACGTACTGATCAATAATTTAAATAATAAATCGCGTTTTAATCCGGTATAAAGTATTTAATTACAACGAATAGATGTGTTTATAAAGAACCTTACCTTAGGTTCCGGCGGCGGCGGCGTGAAGGGCGCCCAGGCCTCCCCTCCTCCCTCGGGTTTCCCCTCGCCGTACGACTGCTCGTATACGGACGTCCTGCAAACGAAGCTCACATACATATATTGCGGTTTGAGTATACATTATGTTTAGGCAAAGTATTGAGATAAAAATACTAAAGAAAATCAAAAGCAATATATTTGAAATCACTGTGTTAATTGCATAAGGTTGTAAAGAAGAATGAATAAGCAAAAAATACAATAATAGATAAAATATGAATCCACATTCTTGCGATAAAAAAAGGTGCAGGTGCTTTGTATCTTCTACACATTAATTACGATTAATTAATTATTATTAAATGTTATTATTATTGATATTGTAACTAGAATTGTACGCCTTCAAATATTTACTTCGATATTATTATTATACCGATTGAACACTAGCAGCATTACTCAGTTCAGAAACATAATATCAGATGGACGGCACTTTTCTCGTCAGTTTGTTTATGGCACGCGCTTAATTTGTTGACAAATGACAAGAATTTTTTACGTTTGTATAAAAAAATGTCAACAGATGCTGTATGTTTGTAAATAATCGTAGGGCATCCTTCCGAATGTTCAGAGCGAGTTTCCATACATAACACAACAACAAATAATACAAACAAATGATGTTTTTTTAATGTTAGATATCGACAGACAAGCATGAGGTTCACTTGATGGTAGGTGATACCTTAGCCACAGAACAACAGTCAATGATGCGCTGTCGACCTACTTGTTACACCGAGCATTCGGATATCCATACCAATCCAAACGCGCAATATGCACTACACGGTTTTTCCATCTATGAACGGTGGTTCGTTACCCGGTCGGAAGTTCATTATTCCTCCCACGCGATCAATGCTCAAAGTTACCAGACGTGGGGGAAAACATGCTTACAGTAAATTATAAACATTTCGTCCTGGTGGGATTCTACCGAACGCGCCAACGAGCCCGTCATGTGAGCAAGTACCACAATCTCCTATAGTCGTATTGCCGTCTTAACACTTTGCTGACCGGTGACGAGTTAACTCGTCATTGGGCTAGAATTACCTATTTCAATTGAACACGTTGCAGAACAAATTGTCAATGGCGTAAAAATAAATCCAGCTAGAAGGTCTTCAAAAGGAAAGCGCAGCGAAACGAAATATATTTGCAAAACCGGTTGTGCACCGGTTGCGTATTACACGCAGCCTTACAGTTTATCATACCAAAAAAAGATATATAAAATATGTCCAAAGTTTAATTTCATTTGATTCAGTATAAATAAAATTTATTGGAGTTTATTTAGAACGTTTTACTATCATATTAAATTACAAAAATTGTCGGTGATATAACACAGTCTGTGTAGAACTGCGGATCAGCAAATTTAATATACAAGAGAACGAGACAACGCCATACATTATTTCGCTCTGTCCCGTTCTATCGCCAAGGACTCCTTCGGTGATCCTGCTCTAGAGCAGTGGTACCTGTGCCTCTGGTCGTGGCCGTGCAGCGGCCGCAGCGCCGTCAGCAGCACGCAGTCGTACTGGCACTCGCGCAGCAGCCACAGCGCCTCGCCAGCGCTCTCTCTGTCCCGTTCTGTCGTCAAGGACTCCCTCGGTGATCCTGCTCTAGAGCAGTGGTACCTGTGCCTCTGGTCGTGGCCGTGCAGCGGCCGCAGCGCCGTCAGCAGCACGCAGTCGTACTGGCACTCGCGCAGCAGCCACAGCGCCTCGCCAGCGCTCTCTCTGTCCCGTTCTGTCGTCAAGGACTCCCTCGGTGATCCTGCTCTAGAGCAGTGGTACCTGTGCCTCTGGTCGTGGCCGTGCAGCGGCCGCAGCGCCGTCAGCAGCACGCAGTCGTACTGGCACTCCCGCAGCAGCCACAGCGCCTCGCCAGCGCTCTTCACGCCGTCCACCGACCGGTTGTTTAACTGTTGCGATTATCATGTTTAGAACCTTTAATTCATTTTAGTTTACTCGATATCTTACTAGATGGCGCTGTGCAACAGGGATTGAATACCGGTTAATTTACTATGGGAGTTATACCGGTATAATAAAGGTTTTTGTTAATATTCTTTCGTTTTTATTCATATTTACTGAAAAATATACTGTTGTAAGTTTAGTGTGTATTACTCTTTAAAACTTATATCATGGTATATCAGTCAGACACGTATTTTGGAAAATAAAAATTAACTAAATAATAAAATTAATCGGTTTTAGTCCCTGCTGTGCAATGTTACATCACGCTAATATTGTGTTAAGCCTAATATGTATATCAAATGCCCACATTTCTACACACCCAGAGACGCCGTTAATATCTACCTGGTGGAACTAAATACATATATTATTAGAAAATTTTGGAGCTTTTCATTTTTGGACTGTTTGTTAAATCATGTGTAATGCAATAACAATCCATTTACATTAAAAGTTAAATTTCTTACGAGCAAAACAATGAATATATCCTAGAATATTTTAAAGGTCTTAAATTATAGATTGGTCCTTCGAGCCAGAAGAGACACTCAGAACATACTTGTTGTATGGAATTTCAACTTATTTTTCATACAAGTAACAGATTGATGATACGAATACTTTCTAGAAAGTTGTTTGTACCAGGGTATATAACTATACACATATCTTAGCATATAAATGTAAACATTGACCTAGTATTGATTAAGTATTTCTTGAAGATATCTAACAAAAAAATTTGAAAGTCAAAGAGTCGAAGGATAGAGCACGGTTGTTGAAAAGAACAACTGTCTGCGGGTCAACCCACCACATGACTGAAATAGTTTTGAGACAAAATTTGCATTCTATATATCTAACAATATCTTACACAAATAAATACTTACTCCTACAATGCGATCTCCAACATAAATGTTTCCCGCTTTGGTGGCGCTAGCATTCGCTATCTTGCTTATGAAGATACCTGGACCAAACAATAATAATTATTCCTAGTGACTTAGAAATAATTTAAAATCAAATATATCTTTATTAAAATCAGATCACATAAATATGAATTCAAATTGAGGTTATCCACAAGCTCGTGGCTCTGACGCTGATAAAAACAAAATGAAGCAGATACACAATTTCGTCTGTAAAATAATAATATGTTTTTGATAAATATCTAGTCTAGGTTAATTTATAAAGATCTACATGTATAAAGATGTACATTATGTTACCTAAATGAATAAATGTTTTTGAATTTAAATTGAGATGTAATGTTCGTAAGACACTCACCCTGGTGCATGGTGAGCGCGGCGACGGGCGAGGCGAGCGCGCGCTGCACCCGCAGCGCCACGGGCCCGCGCTGCAGCGCCGCCCGCAGCGCCGCCCGGCACGCCGCGCCCCGGGCCCACGCCGACACGCCGCACGCCTCGGTCACGCGGTCTAACACCCTACAGGAGAAATGTTTACATCTATATATTTAATACTAGCCGTCCCCGCCCACCCGCTTCGCTGGGCGAATTGTAAAGGATAGACGAATATGAACTATCCACATAAATTTGAAATAAAATGGTAAAGGGTTGATGGAATTCAAAAAATGAATAGCCTAAAACCTTCTACAATTAATTCCGCGTCGAATGGTCATGGTATCATGCCGATCGGTCCAGTAGTTTTCAAGTTTATCGATAACAAAGAAAAAAAAAGTTGCTTATATATATATACTCGTAGATATAAAATTTCCATGTCACAATGTTAGTTACCGAACTCCTCCGAAACGGCTTTACCGATTTTTACCAAATTTTGCGTATTCAGTAGGTTTGAGAATCGGCTACTATCTATTTTTCATACCCCTAAGTGATAAGGGTTGTTCACCCTTAACATTTTTATTTTTTATTTTTGGACGAAATTTTTTGTTTTTATTTTTTTATAATGTGGCATTAAAAACTACATATAACCCTATATTTTCACTCTTCTATTACCAACCCCTGGTTTTTTTGTCAAAAAATCTAGACCCGCGCGAAGCCGGGGCGGATCGCTAGTAAATATATATAAATGAATCCCTATTTCCCTTGCTCACGGCATCACGCGTGAACGGCTGGAACGATTTCGCTAATTCTTTTTTTGTTGTGTTTGTTATTGTCAGGAGAAGGTTCTTATGAAAGAAAAAAATAAGAAAATTGCACGGAAAATTAGAAAATTTAAGAATACTTAACCACCAATGTAACCATAGCGCTTTTACAATTCAAACGTTTCTAATGTAACCTTATGGCGTTTGAAACAACATTGACAGAATGCGTGCTGCAAATATCGTCAAAGAGGATGTTGGGGTGAATATTTTTTTTATTTTTTGAAGCCAACATTCTGGCAGAACAACGTCTGTCGGATCCACTAGTTAGTAATGAAAATTTTGACGGAATCGTTGGCGCATTAGAACATCTATTTTCTTTGTACTTAAATGTATGTTCGCAAAATGTAATGTGAGCGGGCGTGTACGTACCGCAACTTCCCGTCGGCTACGGATCCGGGCGCGACGCTCGCCACGTAGACGGCCGGGTCGCCGGGGAAGGCGGGCTGCTCTCTACCACCGCACAACTCCAGCCCACCTCCGTTCGCATCCAAGTCACCGCACAGTTCAATCTCCATCGTTTCCCATTCGAAATCCTTGCGAAACATGAAAAAGACTATAGCATCCGACTCGAAGGACCAAAAACTAAAAATAAATTTTTGAGCCAAACTTAAAATCAAACACGAACATTGAGAACAAACATCGCACCCACTCCAAATAATTGGTAAGCAAACAAAAAAAACAAACACATCTCTGTTTGTTTCACATATTGTGTGCTGCTAAATCGAAACAATTTTATTCTTGTTCAGTGCTAGTAACTGACAATCATTGCTAACTAACGAGGCAAAACAAAAAAAAATACTTACTTGAAAATCTCGTGCACCATCACTTGAATTTCCTAATCGGCAGGTTTGATCGTGCTTCCCGCGCGATGATTTCCCTTCCCTCCCCTCTCGCCCCTCCCGCCCCTCTGAAGACTTGGACCCACCGTGACGACGAGCCTCCGCTAACTCGCCGACCATTTGATCCCTCTCCTGCGAATAAAATGTAAATATCAATTCAGTTTTTGCCTTTCGTCACAAATTAAGGAATTATTAATTATTACAAAAAAAAATGGCTTTATGACCATCAGAAATCACAATAACGCTAATGATAAAGCCAGCCGAAATAACTTAATAATTTATTTCTTAAGGTCTAATAATAATTTATTGATGAGAATGAAAAATCTATAATATATAAAATGTAAAATACCACATACCTTTCTAAGTCTATTGCATAACGCCTTCACGCTCTCACGCTCTTGTAACAACTTGTCTCTTTCAGAAAAAGCCCAGTCTCTTCTTCGTTTAGAGACCTGTAAAATAAAATATTAAACAAAATATTTTAAAATTATTATATTTTTTGAAAACAAGATTTGCAATAATTAAAACGATAGTTGATAGCAATAAAAAAACAGAAATCTTTCAGTTTTTCAAAGTCAACAGATTTTTTTTCAGTTGACTTTGAATTATGCAAAATAATAAAAGTATTGAGTGCTGGGACAATTTTTTATTTTATTTCAAACACTAATCGGTTTGTTATGAATAATTAACTCTAAAAAGAGCCTTTTAGATATTATTGACGGGTTCGTTGGCGCGTTCGGTACAACACCTGCCATCATGCACATCGATGGGTCGTGGATTCGTATCCCATTCGTGGGAGGGAGGAAAATCGAAATTCCGACCGAGTAACGAACCACCGTTCATAAATGGAACAAACCGTGAAAGCATATTGTGCGTTTTGGTTTCAGTTTATGGATTTTCGAATGCTCGAAGTAAAAAGTTAGTCGACAGCGCATCATCGACTGATGTTCTGTAGCTGAGGTGTTACCTACCATCAAGGGAACCTCATGCTCGTCTGTCAATATAGAACATTAAAAAAAAAGATATCAACTCTAGTTGGTTCCATGGAGTTTCTTGCCGGTTCTTCTCCATGAGACCCACTTTTTGAAACCGTGCAACTAGACGTTTCATAAGAGCCTGCAAAGGCCTATTTGAAATAAAAAACTTTTGATTTTGATTGATTTTGATTTTGAGTTGAGTTTCTCATCACCTCGGCCTCCCGAGTGGCGTCGGCCAGGTCGGCCTGCAGCCGGTCGGCGTGCTTGCGCAGGCGCTCTATCTCCTGGTTGGCCTGCTCCAGGTTGTCCACGCGCTCCTTGTCCGCCGCGTCCGCCGACATCCCCACCAGACCTACAAAGGTCAAATGAAACAAATATTATAAAGAGGAAAGATTTGTTTGTTTGTTACGATTTAACCCAAAAACTACTGGATCGATTTTAAAAATTCTTTGAACAATAGAAAGCTACATTATCATTTATCAGCGACCATCATAGACTAGTATACTAACTAACTAGATTTTTTGTGTATAGAACATATGCATTGCACCCATGCGGGGAGTGTTAGATTTTTTGTGTATAGAAAATGGTCTAGACGAAATTTTAAAAAAATCTACTCTAGATTGCAATTTTAGGACTGAATTTTTTTGAGACCATTTGTCAAAAATCATTGTAAAGTGTTAAAAAATTGTCTTCATTGTTTTACTTTTTAATAAGCAAACATTATTTTTCCTCCAACTTATATGCCCTTGAACGTTTAGGTTTGATTAACTATTTACTATATTTATTAAAGATTTTGTTAATTATCAAATATTTACCTTGCAGCTTATCCATGGAAGGACCGTTGGAATGCTGTCCATTGAGGAAGCCATCGTTGCCCACTCCGCTAGACAGGCCCAAGTGGTGATATGCTGTATTATCTTGTCTGTGGCAGAAATTATTCAATAAATTATTATCATTCAATAAAAAGAAATTGAATTATCATAATTCAATAAAAAAAATATAATTAGGAAACCGAGATTTGAAAGTACGCATGTTCATATTAGATAGATACGTGTATGTATTTCATGTAAATATATTGAGCTATTAAATCAATTATTTCAGACATACATATTTAATTAAGTCAAACTTATATTTGTAATTCCCTAGATAAAACGTTGAAGCGATGAAGACCACATAAAGATGAACCGATAACTTAAAGAAAACTGTAACTTGGAAAGGAAAGACAAAGATAGAGACAGATGGCACTTTTTTTTACTTAAGTCTGAGTAGATGAAAGATTTGGGGCTAAGCATTAATGTTGTGATTCTTTTTTAAATTATCTTTATTTGCCAATAAATGACGTCATTATCATTACTCCTTATCACTACAAAGTATAAAACAAAGTCGCTTTCTCTGTCCCTTTGTATGCTTAAATCTTTGAAACTACGCAACGGATTTTGATGCGGTTTTTTTAAATAGATAGAGTGATTGAAGAGGAAGGTTTATATGTATAATAATAACAGTTTTTCTGTAGTGTATTTGGTATCAGCATTGCACCGGTGCGAAGCCGGGGCGGGTCGCTAGTTTGTTATATAATATTCATGAACCTTACCTTGATTTTCCCAGTGTGGATGTGTTTTGTGGAGTTTTGAGATCAGTGCACTCTTTGATTGCGCGGTCTCGGTCAACCAGAGCTGATTCTATTTCACGTCGCAAGCTTTCCGCCTGGAACGAATGAATTAATATTTATATGTGTCCGTTCAATAAGGCAGTTTTATCATCAAAAATAAGCGTGATAGCTTAGCGAATAAACGGCAAAGCTGTGGCAGCTGTGGTATCTATCTATCAACCAATTGCATCCCACGCTTTTAAAAAAAAAATATCTTTGCTCTTTAATGAGGGTAGATAATAGTAAAAAACCGTCGCTGTACCAAGTGTACAAAAAAACTCATGGAAAAGCCATCATCACTAGCCTTACAATAATTCTTCTTGGCTAATTAATGAGGAAAGATACAAAATTATTATCTACCCTCATTAAATTTAATACCCTCATAGTAATGATGTCTTTTATTAACGCGAGTATCACACATTTAAATAAAATACTGTATACCGGATTAAAACGCGTCTGTCTCCCTGTGACCACGGTTGCTGAAAAGCATCCGAAACGTCGGGATAAATAATTATTTAAATTATAATTTAAGCAATATAAATAATAAATCGCGTTTTAATCACCGGATACCGATACAGTATGTTATTTAAAAACCCTCATAGTATTTTTCGCATTTTTTTACATCTTTGTGGTATGGCCACCATGGCACATATGGCGAGGTGAGGGTAGAGACAATACCTGCAGCGCAGTGGCCCTCTGCTCGTCCCTGGAGGCCTGCAGGGCGCCCTCCAGCGCCGCGACCCGCTTGAGCGCGGCCTGCAGGTCGTCCGACAGCTTCTCCATCTCCTTGTGCACCGTGTCCCTGTAATACGACCTTCGAGACCTCAGCTATACGGTAACTATATGTAACATATATAAATATACGGCCTTATTCATAAACGTAAGTGTTGTCGCTTTGAAGTGGGGGGAACAACTTTACTGACAACGGGCAGCCGATGATGATAGAAAAGCAGAGTTCCCGCCACGAAGAGTAATTCCACGTGCACCAACTAATCTAGTAGAAACCCTGCCCAATTGTGAATAATAATTACAGTGTCAATTTAATAGTGATCTAAAGTGAATTTTAGCTAAAGTTATACTTTTGTATCGTAGTATCTGAGTGGATATAAAGTGTTGTCATGTTACATTAAAGGTGTCTGCATTAATGGTGTTTTTCTTCTCACATAAGCTTGATATAGTTAAAATATGTTTTGTTTATTTCGTTCTGTAGTCTTTTTTTATATTACATAGAGCGAGACAAAACATTTTGTGTGTTTCTTTCACTTATCATTTTTCTTTACACACAAGTAGGAGATCAGTCTGCCAGACCCCGCCTTGTTTCGGTGCTAAAATCAACACATACACTACCGCTCAAAAGACCAGTCGATATTTCGTGCCACACTTAAAGGAAGATAAAAGACCTAGGTCTCGAACCAAAGTCCGTACCGGGTCGAAAAAAAATAAAAAAAGAGATTTAAATAGAGCAAATCGAACCCTGATCTATCCTTTTTATAACCCCGCAAATCGCAAATGCGAATATCTATTTTTGGCAGAGTTATCCAACTTTAAGTGCGGCAAGACACGTCGACTGGTGTATCCAAACTTTTGAGCGGAAGTGTATAATACTACTTATACATTCAAATGTTCTAATAAAGACTACACAAAATGAAAAATGTTATTATAAGTAAATTATAAGTTTCTCTTCTCAACACTAGCCGTGTACAGGCCGGCCGCACACAAAGCATTCACCTCTCGCTCATGATGAGCGTGTACTCGGCCATGGCGGCGTTCCGCTCGTCCGTGAGCCGCTTGACGTCCGCGCGCTCGCGCACGCCGCCCTCCCACTGCCGCACCACGCTCGACACCTGCTGCTTGAGCGCGTTCCGCTCGCGGATCTGAGGGGCGAGCACGAATAACTATCGAAAAAGTATTCGTATCGTCGAACTGTCATTTGTATGAAATTTCAAATGATGTCTCATACAACAGACAGTTTGACGATTCGAATACTTTGTCGATAGTCGTTCGTGCTAGGCCCTCTGCACGCGTTACACGTTGCCATTACTTATGGGGTTCGAATTTGACACTAATGGGATGCTGATAAGCAATACAGTGCCAGCCCACAAAATGCTAAAATTTTAAATGTTGATACCAATCGCTTTCTCGTGAGCTGAAATGAAATACATTTTTCAAAAGAGTATAGAGGACAAACCTTCGTTTGTTTTATTCGTTTATTTTTTTATTATTATAATTAATTACTTCAATATGTCATGTGGAGCATAGTGTAATGGTTGCAGCTCCTTACAGACATTTTATAAAACCAAAAACTTGGCGATTGTAAATGTAAAATAAGAAGGATTTGATTTTGCTTATTTTATTGACGTTCATAAGTGTACATTGTGTTACCTAAATGAATAAATGATTTTAGAATTTGAATTTGAGTTATTTATCATTTAAATCATTTTAATAGCAAAAATATTGAAAACCAATGAGCAGGAAACCCTAACAGGATAAGAATATTTATTATTTAACAATAGTGCACTAAATTATATAACATTGATTTCTACCAATAAAAACGATATACACTTATTGTAATAATAATAATTACAAGAAAATCTAATATTTCTGTTATTTTTTTAAAAGAAACTTAATAAAACCTATTTAAGAATTCAAATTCAATTTACTCAAAATGGTATTGCTTTCCAGCATCCAAGCAAGAAATATCCCATTTAAATAAAATACTGTATACCGGATTAAAACGCGATTTATTATTTATATTGTTTAAATTATTTATCCCGACGTTTCGGATGCTTTACAGCAACCGTGGTCGCGGGAGACTGAAAGATGTCATCTTTCAGTCTCCCGCGACCACGGTCGCGTTTTAATCCGGTATACAGTATTTTATTTAAATGTGTGATACTCGCGTTAATAAAAGACAATATTAAGAAATATCCCAATCACATTAAGTACTAACTAAAATAAGGTTATTAAATTACATGCATCATAGTTTACTATTATAATAAGTTTATGTTGTTACTACGAATAAATGTCTCTCTCTGTTAATAGATAGATAAAAAATAGACAGTAACAGTCCTATTCGGATTTTATTTACTGCATATATCCAAAAAAAAGTACAGTAAAATATAAAAGTATTTTTAATTTTTTTTCTATAACAGAACAATATCTCCAGCTTGTCTGTATTATAACTTAAAGATTAATCTCTAAAATGAAAAAAATATTTTAAAACAAAATAAAAAGATAGTTAAAGGGATTAATTAAAAAAAATATATATATATATATATATATGAAGGCAAGAACATACCACGGCATTCCTCTCCTGCGTCAGCTCGTGGCACTGCGTCTTCAGCCTGCTGTTCTCCTCCTGCACACTGCGAAGCTTCTCTAACGTGGCGTTGTGGGTTTCTATCAGATCATCGTACCTGAATAAATAACATTTTATAGTATTTACATACTTGTATATAGTATTGACGGGCTCGTTGGCGCGTTCGTTAGAACACCTGCCGTTCGCATCAATGGGTCGTGGGCTCAAATCCCACCGGGACCACATGTTTATAATTTTCTGTAAGCATGTTTTCCCCACGTCTGGTAACTTCGGGCATTGATCGGGTGGTAGGAATATCTAAATTCCGACCGGGTAACGAACCACCGAACGTGAAGTACATATTGTGTGTTTCGGTTTCAGTCTATGGATTTCCGAATGCTCGAAGTAAAAAATAGGTCGACAGCGCATCATTGAGTGATGTTTTGTGGCTGAGGTTTCACCTACCATCAAGTGAACCTCATGCTCGTCTGTCGATATCAGACATAAAATTTTTTTTACATACTTATACATGTAAAAACATATACATATTATGCTAATTCGCTATTTCTTTCAAGATGACAAAGTCCTCGTTTTGACTATTCAATAGCTTTAACATGATTAGACTAATACACTGATTACTGATATCATTCCCATACATACATACATCACACCTCTTTCCCATAGGTGTAAGCAGGATCACGGAATTCCATATGCTCCGATGTTATTTTTAGTCATAATTATATCACCTCTTTTAAATGTGTGATACTCGCGTTAATAAGTCTATATCACCTCTTGGTGAGATTTAAAACATGCTTTGAAACTTCAGAGCTTTTTAGAGAGACATGAACAAACCTCTTCTGGAAACAATCAAACTCTTCCTTGAGGCCTTCATACTTCCTGAGGGTGTGCACGAGAGCATCGGAACTGCCCTCGGGAGTGCTGCTCTGCTGCAAGTGCTGGACTTCGCGCTCCAACCTGCCCGAAACATTTGAAGGATGTATGACGATGTTGTTACCGGATTTACGAACGATTGTACAAACCGTTAGTTTATAATTTCCCGCGTGAATTTATTAACGGCCAAAAAATTTTACACAGACTATAAATCTTGCAATTTCCGGGAATTTGTAAACGAACAATTATCTGTTTACATTTTTTTCCAAACTGTATTTTTATCGTATCGTAATCTGGTGACATATATACCCGTTTTCACCCGACCCCCTCCGTGGCGCAGTGGAAAGTAACGGACACCACCGGAGGGTTCAAATCTCAAGGAAACAAGATTTAAAAAAAATATGTTTCGGTTGGGCAGGTCACAGAAGGCTGATCCCCACTTTTAAAGGCCGGCAACGCATCCTCAAGACCCCTGGGGTTGCGGATGTCCATGGGCGGCGGTAGTCGCTTACCATCAGGTGAGCCGACTGCCCATTTGCCTCCTCTAATATAAAAAAAAACTGCAACCTGCTTGAAATTATTCCGAGCCCAAATGAGCGCGTTTTGTCACCCGATGATAATACAGCGGGCGCCTTGTTGGTGACAGTAGATGACAGCAACAAAAAGTCACCGTGACAAAAATTTTGCAGTCGGCGGCGGTCCTTAAATAACAAAAAGTGTTACCGTTGATTGTCATTCAGCAGATCTCCATATTTCCCTCGAAGGCTGCTCGCCTCCTGAGCCGACACCTCTAACTGATTCATCGCGGCGCGGTGTTGACCTCGGAAATATTCCAACTCCTACATAACACACGACTATATTCACAAAATAGAAATTAAAACTCGAAGAAGAAAATTATCACTGGAAGTATCCAGCTCCCTATTTGTTATATTTACTTTAATAATTGGTTTCTTACCGGGACACTCTAAGAGACCAAAGAAAAATTTCAAATGACTAAGAATCATGTTTCGTTCGGTCTGTAGGAGTCCCGGAGGCCCACCCCCTCCAGCATATAGATGGCAGCACAACTTTTGGTTAAACTACCCCAGGGGGGTACCACGTGCATTTGTACTGGAGAATCCCCCTCTGGACATCCAAGATCAGGACCTAATACATCGCCTGATCTTGGATACCCAGGCTGCCCTCCGTATTCTGGGGGGACGAATTTTTGTATTTAATAATTATTTTTATGCACCTGCATTAAGTTAATTTTTTACCTGTCTGATAGTTGGGTGCAAAATAATATCTAGGACTACTAAACTATCTTTAAAGATTATATCAACTGAACATTACTGAAGGGACCAATTAATATTGATTTTATTCAATTTATCGAGATTCAAATTAACGAGTATCAAATTATCGAGAATCGACTGTATTAGAAACTTAGAGATCCTGGTTTTGAATCCCAAAGAAAAAGAAATAAGAAAAAATTGTTTCGTTTTGTTGGGCTAGGCACATATTCATCTACTTGCTTGTATACAAAACTGATCAGTGAAACAGACACAGAAATGTGTCTAGTACATCCCCCACTTGGTATGAACTCACTTTCATAACATGTTCACACCGCCTCGTAGTCTCTGTGTGTTGGCGTCGCAATTGATTCAAATCATGTAGGGCCTTCTCGCACTGCTGTTTCAAGTTCTCATTAGCCTGTTTATTGATCACATCGTACTGATGATCGTACGGTGCGCTCATGGTATGCGAGTGGCTGGAGTAGCCCTTGTCATAGTTGGAGGATATCACCTCATAGTCTATGGCGAGAGGAATCGACGGTATCTGTGTGGTGGTGTGCCGCTCATTGCTTACGTAGGTGTGAGATATGGACTCTGTGGAAGACAAATAGCCTCTTTAAACACCTTGTTTACTTGACAGACAGGTATATGAGGACACCTTTCACACTGCTAGCAACTAATAGCAGTAAACGAAAAAAAAATCGGAATCCATAGACTGAAACTGAAACGCGCAATAATTATGCACTTCACGGTTTTTCCATCTATGAACGGTGGTTCATTACCCGGTCGGAATTTCGATATTCCTCCCACCCGATCAATGCCCAAAGTTAGCAGACGTGTGGAAAACATGCTTATAGAAAATTATAAACAAGTCGTCCCGGTGGGATTCGAACCCACGACCCATCGATGCACACGGCAGGTGTTCTACCGAATGCGCCAACGAGCCCATAATAATCCTACCTATTATATTTTCACTTCAATATGTTTATCAAAATCATATGACTATTTTGCTGGTTATCATGATATTTGGATATGCAAGCATTTCAGCTACATATAGAGAAGATATTGAAAACTCTATAACCAGACAGTATCTAGAGTTGGAATCCTACTGGTAATTGATTATATAATTATATTTTCTTCTATGCTCTTTACACAGTAAACCCTTTGCAATTTATGTCTACTCTCAGCCAACCATGCCTTATTGCCAATATGTTTGTCTCAGTCATCACATGATAAAAATATTATTATTTATTATATTATATCATAAGTTTGAAAAAAGAATAAATATATTTTGTATTTCTTACAACATTCAATAAAAAATAATTACAACCAGTTTGCCACCTATATGTAAGCTTCTTAATATGTCCATAAAGGGTCCGTAAAAAAACTAGCTAATATTTCGATGCAACATATCCATGAGAGCCCAGTGTCAACAAAACTTTTCTATCTCCTTGTCCTGCCGGCCTAGCATGACCGCCACGAGTTATGTCGCGGATGAGAGAAGACAAACTGTAGATGTATGATATCTTGATATATCATATCACGACATCGACAATTTTGATAGAAAAGATATCTCGATCGACAAATACATCTATTTTGGATATTAAAAGTCAAGTTTTAAGTGTAATTGTCATATAAGACCCAGAAGAAATAAAGAGATAATCGATTAAAACACGAGAAAACGGTCGACAAAATTTTGTCGCGGTTGTCATGCTAGAACGGCAGATTGGGATTGTAATACTACTGCCATGATTAATTGTTAATATATTTTTACTGCAATTTAGTAACATGTAACATGCAATTATATTTGTAAAGTAGTCATAGCTTCTACAATTTTTTAATAACAGAGTAATGTTAATGAAACATCAGATAGCAGAACACATTGATTCAACTTAATTAACAGATTCAAAGGTTGCTCAAATAACACAATACCTAAACATTTTATTACCTCGTAAATTATAAGAATTCATACTTACAGAGATTTATTGAAACCAAGAAATTATTATTAGTTATTAGCAGCTTAATTCAAAAATAACTTTTATTTATTGTATATCCTTCTTATCATTTTATATTTATTTATTTATTTATTTAAACCTTTTACCTCGTAAATTATAAGAATTCATACTAACAGAGATTTATTTAAACCAAGAAATTATTATTAGTTATTAGCAGCTTAATTCAAAAATAACTTTTATTTATTGTATATCCTTCTTATCATTTTATAGTTAATAGTTAATTAACAAACTGAGACAGAAATTTAAATCATTAAGGTGTTTCAATCCCTTGGATTAATGATAACAATTCTAATAGTAACTTATAAATAATTGCTGCTATCATCTATGCCAGTGTTGACGTCTTATGCATGACTATAGATGTCCTGGGTTTAATTCTATCAGAAACAGCATTGTATTTAGTATGTCAGTCTAGAATAGTCTAACGGAATATTAATTAACAACTTGTCTGTTCAGAAAAATTATTAGTAATTAGTAAAATATAAACATGTGTTACACCCCAAGACTCTGCCATCATCTATACTAATATTATATAGAAAGATTTGTTTTCTTTTTTGTTTGTTAAAATTTAACTCAAAAACTACTGGACCGATTTTAAAAATCCTTTCACCAATAAAAAGCTACATTATCATATTTTTTTTCTTCTAAATTGCACCCATGTGAAGCTGGGGTGAATCATCCAAAAATAAATATATAGTAGTATTATACATAACTGAAGTTTAGATCTTTATTTTATAATTAAGTAAATTTAAGTTGAATCAACCTACCATTACTGCCATTGCTTTCCAAAGAAGATGTTCCAGATGCCATATCTCTGAAATGAAATGAAAAAATAAGAATAACCATGAAATTTAAATATGAATATAAAATATAATATGCTTACCCTTAAAATCAGAGGCTGCCCATTGTCTGCTCAGCTACAACAAACAAAAATCGTCTTATAAGAACAATAAACATATTCATAAGCGAATCTAAAGCCCGGAGGGTGTAAGCTTGACACGATTTTCACGCTCTAATGACGGGTTGCAAAACTATAAAACCGCAAGCGTTCATAGTACTTCATACTGTTGCAATTATTTGTGTTTACACAGGATAATAGTATGTCCAGATTTCATTGCAATCTAGCGAAAATCACCGCACCACCCACGATTATCACATAACTGTACAGCGATTCAGCCAATAAACACGATCACCGAGCACTCAAAACACCGAAAACGACACAAAAACCTCTCCTTTCGCTACGAATATGGTTTTCACAGCAACAACATATTACCAATTTCACAACGTAAATAGATCAACAATTACCAGGGCCTCGAATGTCGGGTCGAAAGTAACACCAATCCGTTAAATGAAAATGAATAATTATGAGTACAAAACGATTACACGTATTTATCTTTAGTAATTTGCCAACATTTCCCGTTTCTGGTACCTTTTTTAGTAAGCAAACGAAATGAATGAATGAATGACGGAACAAAAGAAGACGGACATATAGTTGAGTGTTGTCATAATCAAAAATACATACAATCGGATACTTGCACAGAGTAGGTAATTTATATACAAAACTCGTGACTGGAAAGCTTACGACGACGAGATGAGAGCCTTCTAAACTTTTAAGAGTTTTTTTTTGTTGTAAATCCAATCTATTTCTCTCCTTAAATATTGCTTTAAACCTCTGTGCTTAAATCGTTATAGTTCATTCCTGTTCATTTATTGAAAGACGCTAAAGATTTCTTTAACATGGAAGAAATGGTATGTTCTCTAAAGATAAAATTTTAATAAGTATTACTTAGTTTTATTCTCGGGATAAGACATATAAGAGTTCTGGAACATTTAACAATGTATTCTATAATATAGTTCATTAAAATAAAACGGTAACAGACATTAAAAGATATACGCAAGAATTTAAAAATATTTAAGGGAAAGGCTAAGGCTTTTTCAAAAATAGTAATGAATAGGATAGAATATACATATGTACTTTATTGTATAATGATACAAAAAAATAAAAAACTAAAGCTAGAGATTATACAAGAGGATAACCTTATCGCAAAATGCGATATCTTTCAGGCAAACCTCTGTAAAGGAAACAAAAGTATAAAATAGAATAGAAGTTGCAGCAAGAATAAATATACAAATAAAGGTAATTAAAAAAGTATAGAGTTATAAAAAGTACATCAATTCCATTTAACAAATATAAATCACTATGTACTTATGCTCTACATACAATATATTAAATCATTTACAAAGTATCATAATATATTACTGTCAGAAAATATGTCAAGGAAAGATGGAAGATGGAATGGTACAGACGAATTATTATAAAGAAGACAACATTTTTTACCCGAAAAATGGGCAATTCTATTCTAAAAATACCGCAGCGATGGAAGCTTTTTTCTTTGGAGACAATAAAATCAACGACTACTTACTTCTTCTTACAACGATTTGTCATTTTGTAGAGTTTGAGGCAAGGATTTTATCTAATATATAAAATTCTCGTGTCACAATTTTCGTTGCCATACTCCTCCGAAACGGCTCGACCGATTCTCATGAAAATTTTTGTGCTTATCCGGTATCTATGAGAATCGGCCAACATCTATTTTTCATCCCCCTAAATGTTAGGTAGTCCACCCCTAAATTTTTTTTTTTATATTTTTATAATGTGGCATTAAAAAATACATACAACCCCTGCTTTTTTTGTCAAAAAATCTTGACCCGTGCGTAGCCGGGGCGCGGGTCGGTAGTAATATATAAAGTCCTTGGTTTGAGGCCTATTCAGTGGTCTCGGAAGTCAAATGTGAAATCGGTAAGATTGCCAAGTAAAATCTGTTTTTCTTTTATCAAAAATCGGTAATTGAAAAAATGTTTGATCAAATCTCTTAATTTTAAATCACGAATTTTATTTTATTAAAACTACCGAAAAATTGGTAGAGTCGAGACAACTGGTTTATCAGAACGGGGTTTGTCCCTTATATCAAAATCGCAACTTTTTAATCGCTGAAACCACTTTTGATACGTTCGTTCGAATACAACGAATTCACCATAAGATTCGCAAAGTATTTTTGTAACTTTAGTTCTTTTTTGATTAATTAATATATAATTTAATATTATATAAAAAAAAATAGAGTCATGAATATGCACCTTATCAACGTCCATATTTTAATAATAGTAATTATTAATAAATATTTGACTGAACTAGTAAACCACTGCGATATCAATAAATCATAATCCGATTAGATTACTCAATATTACACCATTTTATTCAATTTATAGACAATAATCGTCTTTTTTTGTACTTTAGATGCTATCCTTATTTAAACTTAGGTAACTTTTGAAAGGACAGTAGATTTATCGGCACAAAATTTAGTTTTAAAAGCTCTACTAAAGTCGAGTTAGATAAGAACAGTGATATGTTTACTATCCACTATTTTTATTTTAAAATCAAATTATTTATATAAAAATATTTCGATACAGTGATAAATTAATTGGTTTGATATCATTAATCTAAATTTTATATGAATTTGATATTAAATAATTCTAAATAAGAAATTTTATTTAAATACTTATAAAATATTTACTTTACTATGATTTAAGCTTTATTTTATTCTAATAACAATTTTTAAATATATTGTTTTTTCTAATTGGTTATGTCGCGAGGCCTGTTAGTCAATATTAGGTCTATTGTAATTATAGTAAGGAATTAAAATGATTGTAGCACAAATTTTAACTTTAGTATAGTTCCCGGCACTTAAAAAGAACGCTGGCCTAGAAGAAAGAAGGGGGCGCGACGGGGGAATGCTCCGCCAATGTGTCTGTGCGCGCACGCTATTGGTTCGTCAGTTGACACATGCTTCCCGCGCTTCGTTCGGTTACAAAATACAGTCGCACACATAATTTTCTTTGCACGACGATGGTTTTAAAAAGGAAGGAAAGAAGAAGCTGAAAAACCTACTTTATGTGTATTTTAAGATCAAAAATAAATGCTCAAGTAAACATTACTTATTTTTAATTTTCTTCCAGAGTACTAACAATAAGTAGCTATTATGATTCTACAATTATAAAACATTATTTAGTACTTTAGAAAACGACTGTATGCGTGTGCTGACATATTTCCTCCACTGTCGCTCAGAGTTCTTTTTACATGACGGGAACTATAGTTTTAAAACTTTCTTAAATCATAATTAATCCGGTATCTCGTGTGTTTAGAAGTTACAATTATAAACTTTTATTATGTAAAAGTCGAAAAAGAAAAAACTCCTCATAGCTTCACACACAATATGATAAGATATTTATAATTCTCTTGTAATTTTTACACCATCTAAGCCACGCTATTAAATCTGGTGCAACAATCCGATCTATACGGCTCTATTTTTCTCGTATGTAATCGGTGTTCGAAAAATGACACGCAATAGCGACGAACCAATAAAAAACGACGCGCAAATACAAGAGCTTTGTAAATCAAGTGCAAAACATTCATCTAGTTTCATTTCATAACTTGGTTCTATTATTACTAATAACTGACGGCAGACGATTTTGTGTTAGTGCAGGACAAGTTTGGAAGATGATTGTTTTGATGTCGTTCCAAGGCATGACCACGGCGTGACTTCCATGCCCTGCGTACCTACGGAAGGGCGTGCAGATTACGTTTACTATGAATGGTTTTATCTCTTTCTAAACTCGAGTATCTGTGAATGACCGAGTGTAACAGCGAGCGTACCAAATTATGGATTGAAAAGTGTTTGTTGTTTGTATTTTGATATTTGCACCGCATTGCTGCGAAATAATCGCCGTTATCTCGTTCGAAGATCGCGGTAGTTGGAAATAAGCAGTCATATGGCGCCAGTTGGACAATCTCGAACACGGATTAGTTACGCCGTTCGATTTGTCGAGCGCTTTACTATTTACGCACTATTGAAAAGAGATAGTACGTATTTTTAGTCGTGTCAACTGCGACTAGTGACTTTCATCAGTGTTCGTAAACAACTTGAAGGTTATTTGTGTCTGTCTGATGTGGAGGCGCTGACATGGCTGCGGTATCGGAGCCTGGCGCCATCGTGCGCCAGGGCCACCTTCGCAAGTTGAAGACGATGAAGAAGAAATATTTCGTGCTGCGTGCTGAGACTGCAGACAGTTCTGCGAGGTTGGAATACTACGAAAGTGAGAAGAAGTTCCGGTCTGGGGCAGCGCCGCGTCGCGTGCTGCCGTTAAAAAGCTGCTACAACATAACCAGGAGATTGGACTTGAAGCAAAAGCATGTGATAGCCCTGTTCACCCGTGAGGAGCAGCTCTGCATAGTCGCAGAGAATGAACAGGACTTGCATGCTTGGCTGGCCGCTATCCTCAAACTGTTCCGAAATGATGATGCAAGTGCGGAACTCTTACATCCCATACGTAAGTACATAACATTTGTTTTTATCAAAATGTTTGTGCCAGCAAATATTATATGTTGTTTTTATGTTATTGCATAATAATTGTATTTCCATTACTAAGCTAACCTGTCTTCATATATATTTTTTTTAATAATTTGCTTCTCTAAGTTATTCTGAAATAAGTACTTGTAAACAGCAGTCTGATTCATCAATTTCATTGAATGAAAATAGCATTACTGATAACATGTGCTAAGTAGGTATAGATATTTTAATTGGTTTTTTTAAGTGGCTGATTAAGAAAATTCTTTGAATTCATTTTCAATAATATTTTTCAGTTTAGTGTGATGATAAATGTAATTAATTACTTCATATGATAAAAAAATGATCCATATAATATTCAAAAGCTTATAATATTAATATACAAAAATCCTAAACTTTTTAAAAGCATAGGATTTTTGTGGCAAGATTACATAAAAAAAAATTATATACATATATGTATTTTTAATTATTTATGCTGATGTTTCAAAAGCTTTTTAGCAACCGTGGTTGTGGCAGGTTGAGCGAAATAATATAAATAATAAACCACGTTTTAATCTGTTATAAAGTATTTTAATTAAAATGGGTGATACTCGCGTTAATAAAAGACAATATTAAGTTTACATATTATATAATATTATTGTAAAGTATTTCAATTGATTAATAATAAAGTGAATGTTTATATAAAAATAAAATATACTCATTCCCTTATCATCATAAGAAAAAATATCTATCAAATGAATCACTTATACGTATTTACTATTATTTTAAATATAGGAATTCATAGAATTAAAAAGTTAGTGGTAGTTTTGACAATATATCTCATTTATGTGATATGGCTTGTTATTTTATCTCGAATATTGTCACTTTTTTCAACAAAAATTAAACTCATGATAGGCCAATGGTACTAATGACAATCTTAAACTCGTAGTGTGTGTAGAACTTGAGGTTCTAGGTTTGATTTTCCAGTAAAATATAAGGTTAAGCAATAGATTGTTTGGAATTTGAGTGAATCTTGCACCGAAATGTGTCTGTTTCAGCAGTTGTGTAAAAAGAGAAAACAAATTATTGCCAAATATTATTGAGTCTGATAATACTCGGTAACTACATAGAAAATACCATAGTCTGCCACGACCATGGTTGCTGAAAGGTATCCGAACGTCAGCATAAATTATATAAATAATAAATCGCGTTATAAAGTATTATAATAATTATAATACTATTATAAGTATTATAATAATTTAATTATTAAATACCATACTGTCTTATTAAAAACTTGCATTTATATATTATTGCCAATGATTCTCGCTTTCATTAACAAAACTCTTATGTGAAAAACAAAGCCTCATTATGAATTGATGGTTTGAGGTGGAAAATATATAATTACAAATCGATTTTGTTCATAAAAAATGTAGGAAGATAATGTTTTTTTTTTAATTAACATAAATTAATGATAAAAAGTCAATGAATTGAGGGCTTCTTAAAATGTCTTCCTGCATTTCTTTATTCATTATGTTAATTAATTTGATAGCAATAACTATGAGTCTTTTTGTTGGTAAGCTTTTGAGTTGTTTGCCGATTGTGCAATATAAAATCTTGAATTCCCAATATAATTCAGATACATCTTTGGAAAATAGAGGATTGATTGATAAACAATGCTGTCCCATTTAAAAATAGAAAAGTGAATTTTCGAGTGCTAGGGAACGCTAGTGGGGTAGGGTAAGATATGTCTGTTTCACTGATCATTTTTCTTTACAGGCAAGTAGGTTATTCTGTGCTCTTCCTGACTGAAATGACTTTATTTTTCTCCGGATTCTAACCCGCACTTTCCGGTGTTAAATGCATGGCCGCTGAGACACGAAGGTGGTTTTCGTAACTATTTTTTTACTATTATATAATATGTAACTAGCGACCCGCCCCGGCTTCGCACGGGTCAAGATTTTTTGACAAAAAAAGCAGGGGTTGTATGTATTTTTTTATGCCACATTATAAAAAAATAAAAACAAAAAACTCCGTCCAAAAATTAAGAAAAAAAATTTAAGGGTGAACAACCCTTATCACATAGGGGTATGAAAAATAGATAGTAGCCGATTCTCAGACCTACTGAATACGCATATAAAATTTGGTAAGAATCGGTCGAGCCGTTTCGGAGGAGTATGGCAACGAAAACTGTGACACGAGAATTTTATATATTAGATTGGTTTCGCCTCGCGATTTTCAATAATTTAAAATATTCCTTTTGTTAAGAGCAACTTAACCGGCCATTAAACATTTAACATGGTGGTTGCATTCGCGAACAATATATAGTAAGTTTTAATTGCTAATGCAATTTTATCAAAACATTACAAAACATGTTGCAAGAAATAGTATTTTTATTGTACCGTTATTTGTAATTGGAGCTCAGTGTTAATGAACTAGAGTTGAGTTTGCAAGGACTGTGTACAGTGTACACGCGCGGCGGTAGACGCGTCACGATGGAAACATACTTAGAAAAACTAATTGCTATGTCATTGACCTTACTATTGTAAGTCCTATGATAACAAGTAAACAGAACTATGATCAATCAAAATGAAATTTGTAGCACATAACCAATTGATGTAATATCGCGAGACTGGAATGGAATTATGGAATGGAATGATTTTATCTTCATTCATGACGACTTCTTAGACGATGTATTTAAAATAATTGGCTAAATTCTGCCAGTTGGCGGTATAATCTCATCCTTATTTACTGCTTCTCGAGCTACCGTAAAGTGGAAGCATCGAATGCACAGGGTAGATAGATAAGACTTATTTACCACTTTAATAATATATAAGCTTATTACTAATTTTGTGTGTCTGTTCCGGTGATCTGCGGCAATAGCATGGGAAATGACCCGCTTACAAACGCTTACTTCGTACATTTCCCATCCCATGCTTTGTCTTAATGTAAATATTATAGAATTCGCATGTTTATGTTGCTAATTTCGACGGGATTATTAGGACAGTGGTTAATACTTAATACACCCAGCCGGCCGGTAGCATGACCGCCACGAGATATGTCGCGGACGAGAGAAGTCAAACTAAGATGTAAGATATCTCGACATCGACAATTTTGATAGAAAAGATATCTCGATCGACAAATATATCTATTTTTGATATTAATAGTCGAGTTTTAAGTGTAATTGTCATGTTAGACCCGGAAGAAATAAAGAGATAATCGACTAAAACACGAGAAAACGGTCGACAAAATTTTGTCGTGGTTGTCATGCTAGGCCGGCAGGAGTAGCTGTCTGACTCGTTGACGTCTTGTTTCCAAATCATGTCTAGACTGACTGTCTTCGGGCATTAAATGTGTTTGAGGAATAATAAGCGCTGATTGGAAAGTTTCATCACGCCACCTTTCGGCAACGCACCTGCAAGCCCTCTGGTGTGAAAGACATCTCTATGGGCGGCGGTGATCACTTACCATCACTTGAGCCACCTGCCCGTTTGTCTATTTACTACCTATTCTGTAACCAAATAGCTTGACTTTCTATCGTTGATTAAGGTCCTTTGGTTGAAGTAGCAAGTGCTGTCAAGCTACTTCCTCGTCTATATTTGAAATGAAATTAATTTATATTTATTTGCTTAAAATGGGTAGTAATCAAGTTTTTGACATGCTCGTTGGATAGATACCTAAAATACCTTGCGTTCCGATGGGTCGCGGGTTCGATTCCCGCCGGGACGACATGTTTATATTTTTTTATAAACATGTCTTTCCTACGTCACTTGGGGCAATAAACGGGTGGGAGGGATATTGAAATTCCGAATGGGTTACAAACTACCGTTCATAAATGGCTCTTTTCGGCAGACTAAAGATTTCCGAATGTCTGAAGAATAAAATAACTCAACAGCGTATCATTGACTGATCTGTGGTTGAGGTATAACGTTACATACTACTAAAACTTCTAAAAAAATATTATCTATCCTTCGCATGATATTTTTATGTAGGTAAATCAGTTAATTCTTGACGAGGTATTGTATGGTTCTCAACTAAGTTTTGTCAACTCTGTCTAATATAGTGCATCGATTGATTTGGTACTCGTATGTGCTAAGATTTGCATGTTTTTTTGCCGGCGTAGTTTGATAATATGATAGCAGTGTATCGCTCTCAGTGCAGTATCTATATACTCTATATATTTTTAGAATAATTGGATGTCTATATATACTAGACAACCAATTATTCTAAAAATTAATAAATATATTTTTGAAATATTTAGAACTAGCTGATGCCCGCGACTTCGTTCGCGTGGGGATCACTTTATGCTGAACTTTTGAGCAAGCTTTCTTCATATTATATATCCTCCATCCTCTGTACTTGGTGATTTCTTTTCGGAAAGAGCTATCAGAGTAGTCATTGACGGTTGCTTTTGCATCATATTATCGACATGTTTAATGGTGGTTGAGGTTGGGGTTCAAATGATGATTTGAAATTCAAAAGATATATATATAAATACCATAGTAATTGAAAAAATTAACCTGACTTTAAAGAAACTTTAGGGAGATGCATATCAATCAAATTTTACGTCACCAAAATGCAGATATGTGTCTTTTTTCCACTAATCAGAGTTCAGTCGAAGATTGGATTCAATGCATTTTCCGTCTTAAATATATGCACGAAAATTGTACGGGGGTTTGAAAATACTTGCGACACATGGAAAAAACGCCAAGAAAATGTCTAAATACGAATAAAATGAAGGTATGGAGAAATGCAACGTAAAATGAATGAAAAAAAATAGTATGGCCATGTTGGCCAAATACTTTTTAATAAATTTAATTAGTGTGGAAGATACTATATCCACCTCTATATTTATTTCATTTAATTGATCACTTTTAATTTCAGATATTTTTGTTTAACTCCCTTGGAAAGGAAAGGATTGATGAAAATGCGAAATTAACGATCTCATAAGAAATACATTTTTATATAATAGAATAGTTCAATAATACATTTTCTATTTTCAATATTAGTTCTTTTAAAAATATAAAAAAAAAATACAAAAAAATATTTCCCTGAGTGATGATACGAACTCGCATCTGAAATAGTACGACCGTATATCCACTATGCCACGAACACATATCGAAAAACGGCGAAATTATCAAACTATTTCATTTACATATCAAACTGTGATTGACATCTGACAATTCGAAAAAATTCAACGCGAGTCAGTTTTCATTGCAATTTGTTGAAATGATGCCTTTAAAATAATATTTAAATGATGATAACTTTTTTTTCCGGCAACCGATTTCGATGAAACAAAGCCGTTTATATGTTGCCCTGGACTTTGCTTAATATATTTGTATAAATTACGCGAAAATCGGTTCAGTATCTTCGGAGATTAGCGTGAACAAACAGACAGACAGACAGACAGACAAGAATCTTAAAAATTGCATTTATGCATTCTGCTACCCTTCTCTTATCACCCCTCTTAATTTCTGGTAAAAATATTTAGTGAAGCGTAATTTCGATCCTACTCTTTTATTATATGTATATAGATAAGGATCACATCATCACAATTTGGAACACAACATTTGGAAGATTTTATTTCCAACGTAGTAACGAATTTGGTTAGCTTTTGCTTAGGTTGGACTCTACTGAAATACATTTTGCGGAGTCATAAAAAATTATTGATTAGATAATTAAGTATAGAGTAATAAATACTATTTTAGCATAAAATAACATTCTATTACAAAATGGTTGATTGCACTGTAAAATATAAATAAACAAGACGATTGGAAATAACATAGGTCAATAGTTGATTGATTATATTATTGTATGAGTGATTTTATGATTATTTTATTGTTTAGAAATAAACAAATATGTTTATTTCTGAACCATAAGACGGATTAGATTTATTTACGGTTGTGGTGGAGGTAATTTTGTGGCAGTTATTAATGTTATGTTGTTCGTTTCGTTTGACCAAATCAAAACGAAATTGAAACTAATAAATAATAAAGCAATCTTATAAAGAGAAGGCCTTCTCGTCATTACAAGACGTTCCGCTCGTCATCACAGGTTCCGCTCAAATTTACAGCATATGCAGAGCTTGGCTAGAAATGAAAGTACCCGAACTGGGAGCTCCAGATGGCCAAGCGTTAAGAAAGTAGGTTTTTTTTAACGCGGCTCTTTTACCGTATAAATCATTCATGTTATTCGTCGTAACAACATTTGATACAATAATTATTATAATTAAATATCAAAACTAGTTATGTACAAAACAGCTACGACGAAATGGTCATGGACTCACCATAAAGTGGATAGCATTTGGCTAATAAGACAAATTCTACCATGCTGGTTTTCAGTCATGACGTAAAGTTACGAATATATTCTTACAGTAAGAACTAAGACTCGTAATGCGTACTTTCATTTCTAGCCAAGCCCTGCATATGATGAAAAGAGCGCAATCCGTGATAGGTACTTGTTAGTTTAAAAATTAGGCGCAAGAGTCTTTCAGTGGATTCTCGGTAATTAGTAACTAAATGGTTATTATAATATATCTAATACGGACGCGAATTATTAAGTGAACTTTGTGGTCATTTAACGATAGCGTAGTGGTTCTGCGAATTCGGGGGATTCCCGACCGACGATATTAAACTACACTGTTATCGAACGTAACGCATTTTACGATGTCCTTGATAACTTTTTTCCTTTGATGCTATACTTTGTAATTTAGTAGTTCTGCTTGTTATACTTATAAATCCTTTATTTTTAAGAGATTAATTAATGTGGGAACTAATGTAATTATCAGTTCCAAAGCCACGTTGGTCGAAATCTTATATAAAACCAGCTATTATAAAGTAGCTGATGTCAGCGACTTCGTTCGCGTAGGCTTCACCTTAAGCAGAGCTTCTGAGCAAGGTTTCTTCTTATGATATATTCAATTCAAAGTGGCGAAATAATCAAACTATTTTAGTTACATATCAAACTGTTATTGATATCTGATAATTCGAAAAAGTTCGACGCTACTCAGTTTGCATTGCAGTTTGTTGATATGGTGCCTTTAAATGATAATAACTTTTCTTTCCGACAACAGATTTCGATGAAACAAAGCCTATATGTTGCTCCGGGCTTGGCTTATTATATTTGTGAAAATTGCATGAAAGTCGGTTAAGTATCTTCGGAGATTAGAACCGAACCCGTACGAACAGACAAACAGATAAACAGACAAACAGACAGAGAAACAAAAGAATTAAAAATAATCTGGGTTTGTTCTATTTCTCTTCTTACATCCCCCTGACTCGGTTTTTAGCATTTTTTTCTATGTTCTTTCAGACATTTGACCTCTACAGTTTTATTATATGTATAGATATAGATTAAATATTCACATTGTGCTGTGTGGCCAAAGAAAAATAACATACACAGCTTATGCTAAAATAACTGTTTTTTGTATACCGAAACTCGATTGAGTTGCATTTAAAGACACCATAAAATTGTTAAAAAGGGCCTCTAAGATCATCAATCCCTACTAATATTATAAATGCGAAAGTAACTGTCTGTCTGTCTGTTACGCTTTCAAGCCTAAACCACTGAACCGATTTTGTTGAAATTTGGTACAGAAGTAGAGTAGACCTTGGGAAAGGACATGGGTTTTATCGCGAAATATAGGCTTGGAGGGGTTGAAATAGGGGATGAAAAATTGTATGGAAGTTCGTTAAATATCGAAGATGATACCATGAAACGTAGTATTTAGGCACTTGATAACATATAAATAAATATTTGTTCTTGCGTTTTAGAAATTTCGACCTATGTAGGGATGAAATAGGGGATGAAAGTTCGCAGGGAAGTCCAACCAATTCTATTAATATATTTACTATACGTATATGTATTAATATGTAAATGATATATTATATAGCCGCGATCAGAATATTAAAATAGTTAGGATATTGATGAAAAAATTGCTCGGATAATAAATAAACTACCCGTAGTACTAATTCCACGCAGACGAAGTCGCGGGCAGAAGCTAGTATTTAATAAGACTAAGTATCTCCATATGACTCTATAATACTAGTAACATGCCACGGCTTCGCAAGGATGCAATGTAGATGTAAAAAATTGGTTCAGTAGATCCAGAGATTACTCACCACAAACTTGTTTTTACACCTTGGGTTACATTATCAAGTTTTAGTAGGGAACCCTAATTATTTCTGGAAATAAATATACCCTATGTTACTCAAAATACAAATTATCTAATAGGTTAATATGATTAACTTCAATATGGAAATTTCGAGTGTCATATAGGCGCTAAGGGCCGTTCGTTTTGAAGTGATAAAAGAGCATGCGACTGGATTACGCGTTTAGTATTTCGTAGGAAACATCGACATTTAAATATAATAAATGTTTTAGCGACGGACAAAACGGAAATTCCCGAATGAGCCCGAATAAATTACGACAGACGATTCATAGCGCCAAGCAACACTAGTTGGAGATTCAAGACTTAAAGAATATTTATTTAATAATAAGGAATGTTCCGATGTTCAACCTCATACGTCATTTAAACTAAATTATATAATTAATAATGAAGGTTTGCAACGATGCTCAATATTATTAGTATTACTACCCTCGTTTCAGAGCACGTATGGCAAGTGAACGTCCAGAAGAAGGGTCTGGGCGCGTCGAAGAACATCCAGGGGTTATACAACCTCTGCCTCACGGACAAGACCCTCACTCTGGTCAAGATCAAGAGCCACAATAACATCATCAGCGACCTGGTCATCCCAGAGCGGATCGAGTACTCGTTGAAGAATATCAGACGGTACGTACCAATAATATCGGTAATACTGACCGGATAGATTGGAAGGTCGTGAAATGTATCTTGGAGTAGTAATAAAGATAGGCTGGCAGCACCTTCCATGAAATATGCGCTGGTCTGTCGATATCTGATTAAAAAACTTCAAACAATTACTGTCTTTGCCACGCATAACTTTTTTTTTAAAAGTATAATTAAAGCTTAAAGTTCTTGGGATTTTACGCGGTGCTTCTACATTAATTACTCACCGGATGTAGATAGGTAGGATAATAGTTTAATTTTTCAAATATATAATGCTAATTTGATCGATAAAATCTTCGTGAGATGAATATGGAAACAAGTAATTGTAATTAGTGAAGGTAAGTGTAAGCTCGCAACAATAATTGTGCATCAGAAGAGACAAAAAGCTTTGTTTCATTATGCGTTACGTATTTAATAATATATTCACGTATTCGAAATACTTTGTTGTAAGTCTATTCCCGGTTCTATTAGAATATTTTAGGAATCACTTTGTCCTCCTGTTCGTATTTATTTAGAACAGTTAATTATAATGCAAGACACGTCTAATACAGTTTATATCAACAATGCTGCGTGTGAATACGTAATTTCTCAATGTTCATTTGAAATACTATTGTAAGTGGATTCCCGTGTTTCCTAGTGAGCTTTTTTATAAGTGACTAGCGATCCGCCCCGGCTTCGCACGGGTGCCACATTGCACCCATATATGTACTTTAAAAAATAGTGCCTATGTTACTTTCTATTGGTGAAAGAATTTTTAAAATCGATCGAGTCCTTTTTGAGTTAAATCGTAACTATAATCTAACTAAACTAATCTATAATAATATTAGTATAGATTAGTTTTCTGTGCTCTGGTACCTATTTTTTTTAATCGAATTGTTGGCGCGTACGGAGGAACACATATCTCGCTTTCCGATAGGTCGCGGCTTAGTATCCCGCCGAGACATGTTTATAATTTTCTGTTAACATGTCTTCCTTATATCGCTTCTGGCATTAAACGGGTGGGGAGAATATCGAAATCTGTAAGAAAACCGAAAATATACTATCTAAATAAATCGCGAAATATTCTCTACCGTATGTTCCATGTACTGCGTGTAAGGTGGCAATTATATTTAGCTCTTGTTTTTATGAGTCACTGAAATGTGCGTGGGTTCATATACTATGTACGTTTAGATGAATGAGTAAATAATTACATTCACGACTCGGACAGGTTTAAGTGCTCGTAGTATATCGTAAAAAGGTCTTAAAACACTAATGGACATCGTGGACGAGTGAAAAGCTTATTATATTATACACAGGACTATTGTCCCTGAATAGTACAGCGCCAAACTGTCAAGGTTACGCACACGACGCGAATAATAAAATGTTAATATTAGGATATGTCCCGCAAGAGGGACAGATCCGAAATAAGAATGCGTGCGTCCTATGCATATTTTTATGCCCCAGTAATATCGTTGCGTTTGGCACGTCGATATTGAAGAAAAAAATAGCAATTCGGAGAGTTTGCTTTAAAACTTCATAGCATAGTCATATTATATACATTAAGTCGCACTGCGGGATTTTATTTTTACGTCGTGGATTTTCAAGAGATTTCATTTCTCCCTTTATAATCAAACCGGTAAAAGAGTTGACTTTGAAAGAAACTCTCAGATCATAAAACATAATTTGATCATTGAATTGGTTTTTTCTAAGTCGGCGTGCTTCACCTTATTACCACTTATCTACATGTAAGGTTGTGGTCAAATGCCCATCATTCATAAAAAGAAACAAAATATATTGGTCTAGTAAGATATAGAAGGCTGATCACCTACTTGCTTGAAACAAAATCATTGAAACAGAGCACAGGAATGTTTCTTCCCCATGTCTCACAAGTCACTTTTTTGTATGAGATTCGCCCTAAAATAATTTCGCTTTACGCTTGGTTAGATGTTGGTGTAGTTATACAAATATGGCGCGTAGTTGCATCTACTCGTTGTTAAATTAACTCAGTGTACTATAAGCCGTCTTTAATTACACACGCATCCTCATATTTATCAGATGTTCAAATACTATCGGTGATAGTGGTATATATTTTTCAGTTGCGGTGACTCGGAGTGCTTCTTCTACATGGAGGTGGGCCGGCAGACGGCGACCGGCGCGGGCGAGCTCTGGATGCACTCTGACGACTCCAACATCGCGCAGAGCATGCACTCGACCATCTACCAGTGAGTATAGCGACAGGTTCTAGGTTTTCTTGATGGTAGGTGATACCTCACAGAACATCAGTCAATGATGCGAACATTCGGAATTCATATGGATATCAGCTAGTATTAGATGAACCCGAAAGGTTTCATACAAAATTCACGAAAAATGTTCCACGTCTAAGGTCAATTTTTGGAAAAGTGATATTGAGTAATGGGAACAAAGAAAAGAGTGCAGTCGAAATATGAAAGTAAAAATTACCATAATATGCACAGGTGTAAATTTTCTTTTGTCTAGTAGAGTACAAAATAAAATACTAAGCATGGTAAACTAAAGGTCACCATATAATTGGACATTATCCTACATATAAAATTTAATATTAGGAAGTAGATCAAATTAAAGTTGTGAGAGTAAATTAAATAGAGAAATATACACCGGAATCTGAATAAAAACTTGTAAAATTTCACAATACCAAATGAAGTTATAAGTTGTCTTTTATTAACGCGAGTATCACACCAGTCCAGTCTCCCGCGACCACGGTTGCTGAAAAGCATCCGAAACGTCGGGATAAATAATTTAAATAATAAATCGCGTTTTAATCCGGTATACAGTATTTTATTTAAAAGTTATAAGTTTACAAAAAAAAAAAACAATGCTAAAATGTAAACGCAATTGTCTTTGCTTTCAATTTTTTACAGGCGAATTATTTTTAAACTTAAATTCTTGGTTGTATTTACACGTGACACGCTCATACATTATTCTTGAAAAATAAATAGATATGAAACAAATTGAAAGTTTTGACAGGATACTTATTGCTTTATTTAACCAAACGATAGCAAATAAGTAATTGATTAGCAATTACACTAGCTACACTGCTCATTAGAATTCTTCATGTTTAGCCAGCTACGCTACTATACTTTTGCGGTTTAAAACGATATCGATGGGTTACTAATTCAGTTTTTTTATTCTGAATCGAATTGTATATATATAACTCATTTTAAAAATGGCAGTTACGACAAATTCAAAACCATTTATTCATTTAGGTAACACAATGTACACTTATGAACGTCAGTAAAAAATACATATTAAATGCTAATTTTACATTTAATGCCAGTTCTCAAATCAAGGGCGTAGAACGGAAGAGAAGAACTGGCAATAAACTCTTCGTCACTCTTTTTAATAGCCAAATTTTTGTTTTACAAAATATTTGTAAGGTGCTGCAACCATTACACCATGTTCCACATGACATCTTTAAGTAATTAACTATAATAATAAAAAAATATAAACCAGAAAAAGAAACAAAGATTTGTCCTCTATCAGCAGTAAGTATGGTGAAATAGGAGCACTCACTTACATTCTCGTGAGAACCACGCGCAAATACATAGACAAAATAACCAATATCACGTTTCATATAGTACGTTTCCCATCGATATGAGGATTTAATATAATTACCACATTAATTGTGTGGACTTTTTGAGATAAGAACAATCAGTTTCGTATATTTATTTTTTTTAAAGTACACGTATCTATCTAAATGCTACACCTTTGTGTTATTAAAATCTTTCTCTTCCATATCGGTTGATCGGTCTACTCCCTTTAACTTGTCTTCAATTTGCTGCAACGTGCGCCCTTTTGTCTCTGGCATTATAAACCAAATCAGTATTAAGCAGTAAAAAATAACGCATGCATAGATTCCATAAATACCTTCGATACCCATTATCGTTACTAGGTACGGGAAGGTCTTCAATATGACGAAATGAAATGCTGTGGCTATGGCCGTGCCGACGCTAATCCCGATACTGCGGTAGGCCAGAGGGAATATTTCCCCCGCTATAACACACGTTATCGGCAGTAGTCCTCCTGATACAGCGAAGTTCTGGAGATTTAGCCATACTGCCGGTATCCACACGTAATCGAACAGTGTGATGCCGTACTTTATCATGGAGACGTGAGCGACTATAGCCAAATGCGCGACCAGACCTAATACTCCAGTACTGAAGGTCACAGTTCGCCGCAAGAACAGCTTCATGAAGTACACACCCAGAATATTCGCTACTATTCGCAGCACGTCAATCACAACGAGCCAGAAGTGCGCGTTGACTGTCGGGCCCATGATGAGGGAGACGATTGTCGTCCCGTATACGGCTAGGTTCAAACCGCCAGCGACGTATGTCATTAATGTTACGTGCGAGTAGAGTAAAATTGGTTTGTAAAACTCCACTTTTCTTATAATCTCTACGCTGTTTTTAAAAGTGATAACCGGTTTCGTCGCGTTGTGTTCAATCCTAGCTTGGATTAATTCGTTCAGTTCTAATTCTTCATCATCACCTCTGAGCTTTCGGAAGTGCTTCTTACATTCCTCATATTTTCCTTTATTCGCTAGCCAACTTGGTGATTCTGGGATATAAAATGTCATAATGAAGCTTAATATTGTCATAAAAATACAAATAATGGCCGTATTCTGCCAAGAGAGCAGTGAACCTATAATGTGGACTAAGAAAACGCCTATTGTCTGCGCGACTGTAGCGGTGGTGAGGAAGGCACCTCGGTTCTTAGGGCTCGTGTATTCTCCGATGATGACAGATCGAATGGGCATCCCTTGACCAAATGACAATCCCTGCAGGACTCTGGCAAATATGATAATCTGCAATTAATAACAGTCTTGTAATGATTGATGTACACTTTCAGCTGAACGTTCCTCATGTAGTTTGAAATTTGATTAGTTTAAAACAGGGATTAAAATATGTAAATTTTTATTTTCCAAAATACGTGTCTGACTTATAATATAATAGATACCATGATAATTTACTTACTTACCACACATTTTTTTAGTAAATATGACTAAAAACGAAAGAATATTAAAAAACTACTATTTCGGTTAATCTCCCATAGTACATTAACCGGTATTAGTTGGTATATAGAAATGCACTTACGTATACTCTGCCTGAATGAGATACTTAAAAAAAAAACTAAAAATCTTTCCATACAATGAAATTTAGATAGAATGGTCGAATCCATACAAACCTTAACATTAGTCGCTAATATAATGGTGACCCAGCCAACAGCTGCCGGTATTATAACTAGGAAATGCGCCATCTTTCGTCCCAATTTGTCCATGATCGCAGGCATGGTCAAGTTCCCCACGACCATTGCTATCGTGATCACTGATGCTGAAACAGAATTTATAGAATTTTTCGATGCAATGACACATGTATCATAGTTTATCTTAACGTCAAAAATATAATTATTTAAGGTTTTGACAATGATAAGGAAATGGCAACTTTAGTTCTTTAATCAGATTGTAGCGACATCTACATTCTGCTACAAGAAACAATACAAAGACGTCTGATCCTGAATCGCGCTATACAAATAATTCGGAGCGCTGAGTATATATACAACACCTCGACTGGGGCCTTAGGGCCGGCCAGTCAGTGGTTCGGCTGGTCGAGGATCCTCCCTTTAGGTTGGAGGAAGACCACACCTTCCTTCCTCCACATTGGTGACCCCGACGTGATAAATATAAACGACATCTTAAGTATAAGGTATTATGTGTTATTGTTCAATCATATAAACTGGAAATAATAACGTCATCTTACCTATCCATGACTCTTCCGACGTGGTGATAGGTATGTCAGAGTCGGGCCGCTTGAGTTGCGGGTGCAGCACGGCGGGGAAGCCGTACGCGCAACCATTACTCAGCACGTTCATACACACCGTCGCTGTTACGAAACACTGGAAATAATAACGTCATCTTACCTATCCATGACTCTTCCCCTTTTCCTTCCCCTTAATTCCCTTCCCTTCATTCCTCCCAAAAATATATAAAATACATTTCGATTTGACTTCAGGCTATAGTTTACGAAAGGTTCGAAGTGAAAATAAAATAGGTCGACTCCGCAACATTGATTGTCCTGTGGTTTGAGTGTCAATGGTTGAGATATTTTCTTCTGTTTTGTCAGGTTTGAAATACTAGTATTATATAAAGACCGACAACGCATCTGAGACATTCAATTCACGGATGTCCATGGGCGGTGGTGATAACGTATCATCAGATACCCACCAGCTCGGTTGTCCGGTTGGTAATAAAAAAAAATTACAACTTTATGAAGTACTTAGCGTATAGTTAATTACTTAAAGATGTCATGTGGAACATGGTGTAATGGTTGCAGCTCCTTACAAAACATTTGTAAAACAAAAACTTGGCGATTAAAAAAGAGTGGCGGCGAGTTTCTTGCCAGTTCTTCTCGTCCGCTCTACGCCCTTGATTTGTGAACTGGCAGTAAATGTAAAACTAGAAGCATTTAATATGTATTTTTTATTGACGTTCATAAGTGTACATTGTGTTACCTAAATGAATAAATGATTTTTGAATTTTGAATTTTGAATATCATAAAGTACAAACAAGGTGATATTTCTGTGCATTAAATCGAAATCAGTTTTACTTATTACGCCTAAGGAATGTTTTAGAATGAACGACCATAGTTAATTGCAATGTGAAATAACACTTCATTACCCAACTTCGATCAGGCATCGTTTCATTATTTACAGAAATATACTTAATTGAAATGTTATCTTAATGTATTCAACAACATACCTGCTTCGTAAATGGCGATATTGTCATTTGATTAAACATCGTAAAAATTAAACTAGATATATTCGCGTAGTTTGTAGAATTATATTAAACCTTTTCTATAATATTTATTTCTGAATCGCAGTTGATTTTTTAGAAAATGTACACTCAATTGTTTGTGAATAGCTTGTCTTGTCTTTATAATAAGAGAGAGATTACAGATACTCTTGTTTCTTAGTCAATTATTAATTTGCAGCAATCAAGACGTTTCTCATTTAAATGAACGTAAAAAAGTTAGGAGCTGTCTGAAATATAATCGTAAATTCTATTTAATTCACTTTGTATAAACAATATACACGTATTTTGATCGCAAAATGTAATCAAATACTACAACTGTACGAATCGCGATACTCACTGAAAATGAAACTAAAGTTTAAATATTTACGTGTTACGTAGCCTTTTTTTCCAATTATCATTTTCACTGTTTAAATATCGTGTTTTTTTCTTAACTAGAAAATTAATTTAAATGAAATAACGAAATGATGATAAACTAACTTCGTGGTCAAATTAAAAAAAATCAAATATAATTTATGTATTTGTCGCCACTAATTGTAAAATACTCAATTACTTACACTTATTCTATAATTTTCCTTGTACGCTCACAACGTCCGGCGCCTAGGTCGAATCGAATCACCCCACAATGACAAATTAAAAAAAAAAAACATTTTTTATGTATATATATATTACTGTAAAGCCCTACAGTGAAACATAAAATTTACCATCATCATCGTTCATATTTTAACCAAACCTAAACTAACCAACTGGTATTGGTCAAACCTAAAATGTACTAAACTCTACTGGTAAGAGTCAGAAAAAACTACTCTTACTAAATTTAAGAATTTTAACATTTCATATTAGTAAATCCTAAGATTAACCAATATCCCGTATCTCTTTTCTTTTTACGAATTGTGCTATATATTCGCTTGTATCAATTCCAGTGCCATGATGAATTGTGCAAAAGAGACGGAGAATGAAAAAGATCACATCGTGGTACCGGGGAAAAGTTCATTACTACTAGAGAGTTCGAACCCACTGCCAGCGAGGAGGCAGACCTATTCGGACGGCCGGGGACGGGCCGGTCTCTATAACGGTACGTATTGGGAAATAATATAATCAACTAAATTTGTATTTTTTCAGAAAAACCTATTTAGAATTCTAATAGATATTACACTAACGAAAAAGTTATTATTAAAAAAAATCTCATTTGTTTGGCTCTGTACTTTGAAAAATAATTGATAGTAAAAGTAAATAATAAAAAAATATTTAATGTTTATGTTTTAACAAATATCTAAGTTAAATGAACTCATAACTGTGGAAGTAATTGGTTACACTAATTATACATTTAATAATACAAGTGAAAAAAGAGAAAAGTTTAACATTTAATTAATAATTATTATACAATGCTGTTAATTATTTTTAATAGCTTTTGTTCTTTTTAAAATATCTGTTTCAGTTGTTTTTTTTTCAAATTCAATTGTTAATCAAAGTCTTTTCTCTTTCATTACACTGACATGTCATTGAAGTAGTCCCATGCATCTGGCGGTAGATGTCATTTAGTAGAACACAGCATTATGTAGTTAGATATGTGTGAATTTTAGTAATATAGATTGCTTGAATTGAGACTTTTTGTTTAACCCTATCAATACACTGGTATAGAAAGGCACAAGATAATGTGAATTATGTCATTTATGTTCCATAATGTCCCCAAAAAGTTGTTTAATATTTGAGAATAAAAATTAATCTCAACTTAGTGCACTCAACTTTTTAATAAAATATATTGAAAACATAAGTTGTAAACAAACTTACCTATTTTGGCTTAGATTGGTAATTTAATAAAATATTGAATGAAGTTGAGTAATTTTATACTACCAAATGATTTATCATTCATTCATTCACCGCTTGAAGTTGAAACGTCGCATTGTCAAATCTATGGTTTATCTGTAATTAGATTTTATTTTATTTTCGTTTAATTAATAAATTCGAAGTTTGAAACCAACTAAAAGTATATTTTATGAACGATCATGTGCATCTAAGTTTATGACAAATTTCCGTATAACGTGATTTTCGTATTGAGTGGCTTTGTTTACTACTTAAGACATCTATAGAAAAACAGACTGTAGTAATATTCCTATCAAGATCTAAAAAAAATATCGATATTTAAGTTTTATATTGAAGTCGCTATAAATATTTAGTTTTGGTAAAATAATGTAAGAAGTAGTCCGTCTTGTGTTTTTCTATATCAATGTTCGAGTTCTAATGACTTCATCTTGTTATTATCGCTAAAATACTAGTATGGGTTAAACAAATTGTCTGTAATGTTACTAACTATATAATAGTATTCTAACGGAACTGAATCAGGAAATATACATTTCAGTTTCGTAAACTATTATATTGAGAGGAAATATTCATAGTTATTTGGTGGAATACTGAAACGGTTATGAAAATAATCCTTTCTCTCTTATTTAGTATGATTATGAAAGTGACAGTAGTTTAGTGCAGAGTAAACGCTTCAATATTCGACCATTACACGTTATTACATGTAATTAAGCACGTAGTTAAAAACCACTCACTTCTGACGTTACACGATATAAAATTTATAATTATTCTTGATTGAGACAGAATTTTACGTGAAAATTTCTATAATGCAAAGTATTTATGTAGAATGACAATATTAAAAGCCTTCTTGTGTAATAAAATTCTAAAAATTTAATAAACTTTAGAAGTATACATCGGGTAGGTGGAAATATATAAAAATAATACATATTCACCATATATGTATATACGTGGAGCCCTATAAGAATAGGCCCGTAAATTGATTTTCAGACGTTTAAAATATATAACAATACATAAATATAGTGTATCCTAAAAAGGACAATACGTTTAAATCTAATATTTTTGAGGTATAAAATATAAAGAAAAGAGAAATGAAAAGTAATAAATGTTATATCGTGTGAGGTGTGTGTGGGGCGTGGTCTGACGCGCGTGCGCATTGCAGAGAAGGGCCTGTGCGTGGGCGCGTGCATTCGCCAGTGCGTGTGCGCGTCCGCCGCCCACTCCATCGACGACTCGGCCGCCGCACCCGCGCCCTTGCCGCCCCACGGTACGCGATCGCTTGCTCTGTGGTGCGACTGTATCGACTGCCGCCCTTGCCCTGTGACTTGTACGCTCGGTGATAGTAAAGCATTTAGACGTAGTTAGCAAAAGGAACCCCCCCGAAAACATTTTGCTAATTGGTCCACTTCTTTTTTAAGAAATCAAATTCGCGAGCGTAAAAAATGCGCAAGATACGATAACAGTGTCCATAATGTGATAGTCTTATAGTCGATCATGCTACATCCAGTTAACTGGTTGACGAACATTGTGTTACGGTGCTGATATTTCAATTATCCGCATACTTTTAGTTATTCGATATATACCCCTCTTTTATTTTGTTGGAAATATGACATTAATTTTGCGGATTTGAGATGGCAAACTTTAAAATATTATTGGTCATCCGAGCGTGCAAAATGTTCGAATCATTCATTCAACAGTTGGGTCATTCATTCATTGCAACATCGAGAATGGTCGTGCTTGGTCTTGGAGCGATCGACTCAACACATGTCGTCTCCATCATTCATTCGTTCATGCATCAGAAAGATTTATTAACAAAGTTCGCATCGAGTTTCAGAAAGTAAAAATAATTATACCGTTTCTACATTATTTTAACGAGTGTCGTGAACAAGGAAGCATGAGATACTAATTTTAGTTTTGTGTAAATGTGTGATGTGATGTTTTGTTATTATTTTTTCTTTTTATCCATTACCTTTCATTAATAATTTCAATTGCTCTAACGTCTCTTTTACGCATAATACTAATGCTTTAATTGTGATATTCTTAATAAAAGGAGAAACAAATATGAAGTCACAGAAAGTGATATTATTTGTATCACCGGTGTATATTTAAATAACTTATGTCGTGTTTGCAAATCGCTATTTGGAAATTATTTTAACACTAACATATTTGACGCTTGAAGTGTTGTATTATATATTTTTTTAACTAATCCATACATAATGAATATGTAAGACTAATCAAACTACCAAAATGTACCAAATTACATTTTAATTTAAACCATCTTACCGATTTTGACATTCATCCAAACATCATTTTAGAGATTTCAAAACGTATTATGAACTTAATACTTATAGTACGAAGGTTGACTGTCGTTTGCATGTGTCGGTGATGGTTCGGTCATCGGTCTCACCGACAGATGACCCGTTCTGTGTGATCGTCATTCACTCTGCATGTAAAGATATGGCATTACATACAAACTATTACAATTATATTCAATGGTATAAATGATTTGCCAAATCTTTGTATCGATGTTGTAATCACATACATGCGACCATGGTACTTGATTTTTTAAATTCAGTTATTCTTTTTATATATTTTTGGCTTTGTAGGTTCTAATTAATATTATTTTTATATTATATCACATTATGCGTTAACAGCAAATGTTTTAAAATTAAATTAACGTTAGTGTCCAACATTGAAATGAGAAAGGTTTTCATTAATTCAAATGCGATTTATTTATTTTACTATTTGTCTACTGTCTGTGACGACGCTTGTAAATTTAATAAATCGCGTATAAAATTTTCAACTTTGATTGTTTAGGCCTATAAAGTATTTTTTTTTACATTGAAGTTACACTATTTAATTTAGTTTTATATTAACTAAATCTTTCACTACAAATACTTCATCAAATTGATAAATATTTAACATATTTACTTAATCTTTTTCAGTCTTATGCAAAATATTAAGCTAAAAGTTACATAAGTTGATAGAATGTGGTCTAGGTATTTAAGACATTGTATTTGATGAATGTAAAATTTATATTTCGTGCAACACTTTTTTGCAACGCGTTTATGTTTTATTTAATCAATTGTTCCTTAGTAATTCAAAATGTCCTCTTAAAATAATTACCTACGATATCCTATTCGCCTTACAATCATAAGTTGAGATTTCGATTCTTAACAATCGGATAAGCCATACTCATAATAAATACATAATAGATACAGTAATAACTGAGGGTACCATAGTCCATTCACCAATAACCACCATCGCACCGGGTGACGGTTGGTGCCAAATCTTTACGTGTCGCTTCTCGTTGTCTTCAGCAGAAAACCAACCGCCGAATAACACACTAACGCCCGAAAACCAGGACCGCCCCGCGCGGCTCATTAAACACCATCGAACCGTCTCTCTGCCGAGCGGCTGCTCCATATTCCAAGAGACTCCCCTCAAGATCGCGCACGGCCGGACCAGGTCCGAGCCGCTCACGGGGGACGAAGTAGATCGAGCTATTTTAGAGAAAACAGCGATGCACTCCTCCTGTAAAGCCGTCAATGGAACGGATGCGGTGAGGAAGAATCCGTGGTGCAGGCGCGCGAGTACCGGCACAAGGTTTTCCAAATTGTCGCCGGCGCATACGAAGAGTATGTATTGTCACGCTTCGACTAACCAACATCGCATCGCATCTACTAATTGATACTCTGAATTCTGATACCTCCTGATTTTCTAATTGAAGTTTATAATAATATAGCGTACATCGGGAGGTGTTGGAATATTGTGTTGTCCTGTGTAGTCTTGTAAGTTTGTTTGCTTGGATTGTGTGCATGTGTTTTCTTGCTTTTGTTATTTTTTATCGTGACTTGTTTGCTCTTTGATAATGATGCTTTTTCCTTATGTAAAAATCCCCCTAATTATTATAGACTTTCCCGTAAATAATTGTGTATATTTTGCTTAAATTTTGATAAATTAGTCGTTGGAAATTAGTAAAAATTTAAATATTGCTAGATATATTTGAATAAATTAAGAGCTTTAAATTGATCAATCAATTTAGCTTTTCTGGCATGAGTATATCTTTTAGATTGTAATACGTAAGTATTCGTCTTTTTATGGGTCTAAAGTATAAACTGATTGAAATACACGCGTTGCGTATAGCGAGTGGCTCAGTGAATAGCAGCGAGGTTGTCCGCAGATGCGGCGACCCTGCGCAATCGCTGCGAGACGATGCCGTCCCGCGCGTGCTCCTCGCTCGACTCGGACCGGACGCCGTCACGACACGCCGACGTGCTCGACGGTACGTATTGATGTGACGAAGTTGGAGACGATTTAAAATTGTGGCGGTGAGGCCCCCCTCCAACCTAAAGGGAGGATCCTCGACCAGTCGAACCACTGTCTAGCTGGCCCTGAGGCCCCAGTGGTTGATGTCGTATATATATAGGCAACGCTTGTAAACATTTATATAGCGCGATTCAGGATTAGACGTCTTCGTATTGATTCTAGTAGCAGATCATAGATGTCGCTACAAAGTTGTATACAAAAAAGTATAGTAGATATATTACACAAAAAGGTACCGTAGGATAAATTGATTTATAGCTGATCGTATATATAAAATATATATATGTTATATTTTGATTCAAGTATGTTCCAATGTATATTTCAATATCTTTCTAGATTTGAATATGCTATTTTCTCGCTTATATTCTTCTAGAATTTAAAAAATAAATTAACTTATTTATTTAAAAAGTATTATGGTACGATGAGATATCGTAAAAACCATTCGTTGAACCGTTTCGCAAAATTAAATACTTGTGTTGAATAATGTTTTTAATTAGGTAAGAATGAATGCCATTTTATAAAAAAAAACATCGCACATAATGCATTATTTTAGAACAAATTTGTTCACCATTTGAGTACCTGCCTAAGAAATTAATGAAGACTCCCTAAAAAATTAATTAATTAAATATGATATTGTGAGTCCGCCCGCTCCTGAGCTTTTGCGGATTTAGGTTGTTTTTTTATATTAAAAAACATTGAAGAAAAACAAACTAATATCATAAATGTAACCTTTTTTTTGCCACGGACTCATTTATCTAGTCAATACTCTTTGAGAGACATTCTTTTCACGTCTGTAATTGAAACCGTACCTAATGTCTGTGAAATTGATCTTGGTCCAAGAGACTTTTTGACGGTCTCGTTGGTGCGTTCGGTAGTCATGGATTCGAATCCCACCGGGACCATAATGTTTATAGTTTTTTGTAAGAATGTTTTCCCCACGTCTGGTCACTTCGAGCATTGATCGGGTGGGAGGAATATCGAAATTCCGACCGGGTAACGAACCGCAGTTCATAGATGGAAAAACCGTGAAGTGCACATTGCGCGTTTCGGTTTCACTCTATGCCTTATAGATTTCCGAATGCTCGAAGTAAAAAGTAGGTCGACAGCGCATCATTGACTGATTTTCTGTGGCTGAGGTATCACCTGCCATCAAGTGAGCCTCATGCTCGTCTGTCGATATCTAACATCAATAAAAGAGAATGACCATTTGAAGCGCGTTATAGAGTTAGTAATGTTCGGTTCGGTGCGGTCAGGTCTGGCGTCGTCGCGGGACGACATCGACTCGCTGACGGAGTGGTACCGCACGCCGCGGATACCGGAGGAGCCCGACTGCTGCGAGTACATGTTGCCCAGGGACTTTATGAGGTATCCACTTGTTCGTAAATAACTTTTCATTTAAACTGTGTAAAATATTGTGATACCTAAAGATTTCCTACAGGTTTGTATAATTTGTATAATGTGTTTAGTATATACAGTAGAATCTCACTAATCCGGCACTATTTAAAATCAGAGGGTGCCGGATTATTGGATTGTATAGAAAAAAATCATTATAAATAATCAAGCATTTCATAAAGGGAATACACTATATTTGTATTCATGTTCCTTTTTTGTGCAACTTAAATGGGGGTGGGGGGGTGGAGCGGTTGAAGGGAGCCGGATTATTGGACGTGTCGTTCTATTGAAGTGCCGGATTATTGAGATTTTACTGTTTTTAGTGTAGGGTACTAATAATACGTATAAGGCCGGCAACGCAACTGCAAGCCCTCCGGTGCTGCAGATGTTCATGGGCGGCGGTGTTCACTCTCCATCAGGTGAGCCGCAAGCTCGTTTGCCCCCTATATTATAAAAAAAAAACTTTGCCGATGTACATTATTATGTTAGGCTATACCTAACATCAATCGTTTGCCAATTTCGCAATAAACGTTAAGCGTTTAGGCAGTGCAGTGGTCGTGCGATCTTAGTGATACGCGACGAAACCAAGTTCAAATCTCCATCGAGGCAATATTTTGTATGATTATTTTATTTAATATTAACACATGTTATAATTTAATAAATATTAAAATAATTTGTCATTAGAGGCCAGCTAGCCTTGGTGGATAGCTGTGTGTTATACCGGCATATTTTGATATGGTGTGTTAGTCTTCATATAAATAGTTTTGAGTGAAATATTAGAAATTATGTACCTATATTATTGTTGACGAAGGGCCTAACGAAACGCCCTTCATGCAAGTTGTTCAATAGTCGTGGCAAGGTTTTGGAAGGGTTCCTATAGATAAAATCCTCCTGGCGCCCTATTTACCTTAGTTTAGTTGATTCTTTTATATTATTTAATTAGGTTAGTAAGATATCTAAATACCTTCAACCAATTTGGTTAAATTTTTTTTGTTTTTTTTTTTATCTTTAATAAATAGTATTTAAATTATTCCATTGTCCATTATTTGTATACAATAACCCACAACAATGGCGCCCAACGTAAAATCAAACCGCCTTATTACAAAACGCAGTTTAACTAAAAACCCAGGTTTAAAAATCTAAAAACTACAGTTTAAGCAAAATTGATATTACAAAACGAGTTTTTGCGCTAAACCTTAGTTCATAGCATGGTCTAACGCTAAACTTCAGCGACCCCTAGTTTAACGATGGTCTAAATCGTATCTGTCAAAGTTTCTCTTTGTCATTGTGATAAGTGATTTGTGTTGTGATGTTTTTACCCGAAAATGGATATTAATATGGTCGATTTAATTGATATTAAGGATGGGAAGACATTGAGTTGTTGAAAACGCCCCGCCAACACAACAGAAACCGTGTTTGAGTCAATCCCTTCATGTAATCATTCGATGAAGATTTCATGCAAAAGTATAGAAATACGTTATACAATGAGAATAGTGGAATTAAGAGAAGATTTAACTTAAGACATGCTACATATAGTAATCTGTGACTAAAGATGCCTGTAACTAGAGAGGATGTCCTGTGTCCCCCGAAATACAAGTGGTTTACTCGACATGATGGAGTAAGTAGATTCAAAGTTTATATTGCATTTATCAAAATATTGTTAGCAAGTTATACTAAATTTTATCCTTCTAAAGTAATGTTTTGTTTTAATAGATCCAGGATGACACCGCCGATTTCAACAGAGTATCACAACCTTTTATAAGCCAGATTGATATGCAAAAAAATTGCAGAAGACATAGCCCGAAAATCACATAGATTTATAAAAATGCCTGCCACATTAACAGAGCAAGAGTAAGCAATGCAAAAATTTCGCAGAATAGCAAATTTCCCTCCAGTAATTGCTGCAATTGACTGAACTCACATAAAAATAAAAAAGTTAAGTCAAGATGGTGGTTTACTGTAAAGGATTCCCATCAATTAATATCCAGGTATTATTGATTGATTCTACTCATATTTTGTAAAATAAAGGAACAATGACTAGTCTATTGCCACATCCCTGATGAGGTGTTGGTTGTTGAAAAGTAGTTTAACCTACCACAGGGTTAAGGTGTCCATGTGGAATGTGATTAATATACAACAAAATAATAACAACCCTGCATGGCTTTGCATGGAATATGATAGATTCAGTGGAAAAGTATAATTAGGATGTTTTGTGCATACAAAACTTTCTTAAAAAATATTAAAATAATATTGTCTTTTATTAACGCGAGTATCACACATTTAAATAAAATACTGTATACCGGATTAAAACGCGATTTATTGTTTAAATTATTTATCCCGACGTTTCGGATGCTTTTCAGCAACCGTGGTCGCGGGAGACTGAAAGATGCATCTCTTAATCCGGTATACAGTATTTTATTTAAATATTAAAATAACTATGAAAACTAAAACTTTCTATAATATGTAGTGATAGTGAATAGTCATGCTTATTTATGAGTAAGAAATACTAACCTATTTAACTATTGTTTCAGGTAGTTTGTGATGCTGATTTAAAAATCATGGAAATTGTTACTAGGTGGCGTGGGACAATTCATTGAAACACTTTTAATTGAAATAATATATTTTAAACCTTAAATAATTGTAATTCTTTAACATTTTACAATAAATTTTCTTTCAACCATAAGTTTTTCTTGTTAGGAAATAACATTTTTATTTCACCCATTATTATTTATATAATATAAAATATTTATATTACATAAAAGTTTTGCTTTATCACATTTGTATTTTTGATATTTTTGTGAAGTAAAATCTCCCCTAATACATACCTGTTTGTACATATAATATTTTGGTTAAGATTTTTATGATAATAGTAATTATAAAGAAAAAAAATAAGATAATAAAATACTTAATTGTAAATAAAGTTTATTTCTTTCTGATTTTAATCTTTGTATTTCATTAGAGTAGAAAATATATAGCTTTAAATTTATGAAGAAAATATGTATGTTAAAACAAAATTTCACTCATCATTTAATATTTGCTAAGTACTAGAGTTCTTCCTGTTTTCTTATATTTCTAGTTCCAGTTTTCTTTTATTTTTAATTCAGCAATTTTAACATTAAGCTGATGCTCCACTTCTAGCATATCTAATTGTTTTTTTATAAATTGAGTGTTGCTCAATATTGTTTCTTGCATTGTATCTTTTCTGTAAAATAATTATAATAATTGAAACAGCACCTTCTCACTCAATTAAATCCAAAATTACGTTAATCACTATTATAATGTATTGTATTATATGGATATGTATTTATGTAAGTACTAGCATATTGTATGTATTATATGTTTGTTTATATAATTTTCACCACCCCCGTCTGCGTCTGATGTTGCCTATGACTTATGAGTAGACAAGTTAACTTTAACTTCACCATCAGACCTTTTCTTTCCCGTGAGTTCATTAATTCTGAAAATATTTCAATAATATTATTAATTTGCGTATGGGTCACTGAATAATAAAAAAAACTAAACACTTACTTCTTTGCTATATTCTTCCACTCTTGAGCCTTTTTAATATTGAAGGAAGCTTTAGTACTTTTGTGCTCTATTATGTGGCGTGATTGTGAAATCATCTCACGTAGTATATCCTATAACATTTTCAATTTGGGTTAACAATAAATTAAAGAAGGATTTCAAATTCATCGAAGTAATTTAGCTTTACTTACTTTTTCCTCGGTACTCCAATTCTCAGATCGATTTTTCTTTTGTTGGTCCATCACAATATAATATTAAAATTACCAAAGACAGACACTTAAAAATTCCAAAACTAAATGAACTTTGTTTAACTTGCGATAGTTTTGTTTAATAATTAATATTATAGTTTCAAATTACGCGCGAGAATGTTACGATTCGTTACACGTACTTAGATGTATTAGTATTTAGTAATTAATATGATGTTAATAATGTACCTAAATCTAAACAAATCTACAATCGACGAAATGTCATGTTTATATTTATGCAAAATAACAAATTCCCAATATTTTTAACACTCCTAAACATTATTTAATCATTAGCGTATTATCAAAATGTTTTCTTTTCTGGGCATACGGAACGTTGCAATAGAAAGTCATTATTAATCTGTGGTTGATATATAAACAATGGCTCAAATGACAGTACTAAGAAGACCACGGTTTTTTAATTTTTTGGAATACGAAAAAATTTAGAACTTGGTTTTGCAGATAAGCCTGGACTTGATAAGCCAGGTTTAAACCAATGTTTATTTAGTTTTTTGTAATAAGACCGAAAGGGTTTTATTGTATTATTGTAGTTAAAGTCATATAATTTCATTTTTTTCATAACAAGTAAGCTACCGTATTTACCTTTAAAGATTTTAATTAGTTTGGTAATAATAACGGTTTTACCAATTGTTTTATATACCAATTAGTAAGTTAAGATTTTTCTGTATTGCTTAGATATTAAGATTTAGTGCGGTTCATAGGTAATTAAAATATATTGATAAAATTATTGTATAGTTTTAGTAAAGAATAGATGCGAGGTATATAAAAATAGATATATATAGGCGATAATAAAAATGATAATTTAACTTAATTTCTATACTGATTTATTTAAAAAAAAATAGATCTTAGCATAATACATTTGTAATTATTTATAAAACGGTTTTGTAATGAAAAAACCAGCTGTGTTTTTAAAATAGTTTTTAAACTTTCTCTTCTTTTATTTAATTAGTATTTTTTTATTATTTTGTTAAGTCATATTATAGTGTTAAGTAACTGTTTTTTTGTTTGGATAAAATGGATCCCAAATATTTGTTAAAAGATGAGGTGGAGTTTGAACTTGCGTGTCGAGGATATGTGCAGCCAGGGGGCTTAGCTTCGGCATTAAAGTTAATTTAAAAAAAAATGATGTTTGTGGAAAATTCGCAACAAGTCTCTTATAAAATAAAATTACCTTCCTATTGTAGAGAAAATCTTAACAAAGAATTAGAAATTTGTTCTGATAAGTTGGACACAATATTACGTTATGTGTCGGAATTAAATGAAAAACCAGATAAACAATTGTATAAGCGTTTAGTTTCACGGTTATTTCATATAATGAATAGATTAAAGCTTATTGATTTTAGTGAAGAAATAGATAAAGAGAGACAAAAAGCTCTCATAGATAAAGCAGTAATATTAATAAATGATTTAGAAACTAAGGACGATTTGGAAGATGATGATAAAATCACACCTGAAATGAAAGAAGAACTACACAAATCTTTAGGGGAGGATAGTTATAAAATTTTAAATGAAATTGATCAGACATCTGCTGGGCCATCATCTTCCAAATTGAAACATGATGATAGGGATAATAATGTAGATAATTTTAAACCAAATCTAGAGTATAAGAGAGTTAGTTTTGGTCAGGATAACGTAGATGTACAGGCATTTAATGATAGAATACCTCAAAATGCTTTTAACTCTACAGCAATTCACGATAGTCAAGTGATACGTAAGCATAAATTAGTGCCTATTAGTCAATGGGGTGTTCAATTTATGGGTAATAATAGTTATAGTGTAAACGCTTTTATTTAGCGAGTGAATGAACTTAAAGATGCTAGAAATGCCACAGATGATGATCTCTGGAGGTATGCTATTGATTTCTTTAAAGGAGATGCCTTAATTTGGTTTCGTGCTAATAGAAAATACATAGAGAGCTGGGGAGAATTAGTATTATTGCTGAAACGTACTTTTCAGTCACCACTATATCAAGATGAATTGTTGTCAGAAGCAAAATCGAGAACTCAGGGTAAGCACGAGTCGGTAGTTATTTTTGTTTCGGTTATGCAAAATTTTTTTAATAGGCTCCCAAACCAAATTTCCGAAGTTGAGAAAATTTCTATTATAATAAAGAATCTTCTACCATATTATCAAAGGGCGGTATGTAGGGATGTTTTTACATCCGTTTCAGATTTAATGAACGTATTAAGAATTATTGAAAGAACAAAAATCAATTGTGATAACTTTCAGGAGCCCAAAACATGCAATAATTCTTTAGAACCCGATTTAGCTTATAGATTTAATTCTATGACCATTGATAATAATGAAATTCATGAAATGAAAGCTCAAAACCTAAATATAAACCCCGTCAAAATGAGATGTTGGAACTGTCGAGAAACTGGTCATTTATTTCGGTCATGCTCAGTACCTAAACAACGCTTGTTTTGTTATAAATGTGGGCGCTTTGGAGTCACGTCTAAGGATTGTAGCTGTAAGGGAAACGCGGAAGGGAAAACTCAAAACCCTGCCAAATGAGCTTTCCCTGTAGTAGGTATAGTAAGGAGTGGCAGGATTGGTTACAATTTATTCGTAATTTTAAGGCTCCTGGTTATGTATCATCATTAACTTTTCAAAAAGAATTTGATAATAGATCGTACGTCATTCTCGACATTATGGATAGAAAATTTAGTGGATTATTAGACTCAGGCGCAACCAGATCAAAACAAAGAAAAAATGAAAGAATTAGGCATGAAAACTCAAAGACTTAAGCCTATTCACATTTCTACTGCAGATGGCACTAGACATATTATATGTGAATTGATAGATGCTCCTGTTAAATTTAATAATAAATTTCACATTGTTCCACTATTAGTAATGCCAAATTTATCGCAGGATTTAATCTTGGGTAAGGATTTTTTTATGTTGTTTGACATAAGCTTTAAGTTTAAAGGCAATATTTCGCAAATCAATACAATATCGAGTGATACAGCAGCGATTATAAGTCAAGAAGATTTAAACGTAAATCAGCAGGGACTTCTATTAAATACAATCAAGGATATAAAAGAACAAATTGGGATAGGGTTAGGAAGAACTAAAATTATTAAACATGTGATTGACACAGGTGACAGTAAACCTATATATCAAAAGCAATATAACTTTTCCCCGGTCATAAAAAAAGAAATTGAACAAGAACTAGATGATATGCTTGCAAAGGACGTTGTAGAACCGTCGCGTAGTCCTTGGTGTTCTCCAATCGTATTAGTTAAAAAACCTAATGGCTCTAATAGACTTTGTTTGGACAGTAGACAATTAAATAAAGTGACGAAAAGAGATACGTATCCTTTACCAAGGGTTTCTTCTATTTTAGATAACTTACGTAACTCAAAATTTCTCACTACTTTAGACCTTAAAACAGCTTTTTGGCAAATTGAATTAGTGGATTCTAGTAAAGAAAAGACAGCATTTGCTGTACCGGGTAGAGGATTATTTCATTTTAAAGTCATGCCCTTCGGTCTTGTTAATGCATCACAAACGCAACAGAGACTTATGGATATTTTGTTTCATGCGCTAGATGGAAAAGTATGGGCTTATCAGGATGATATAGTTATCTGTTCTGAAACATTTTTGGAACATTTAGAGATATTAAAACGTGTCACAAATATATTAAGAGAAGCAGGTTTAACTATTAATGTGGATAAATGTAAATTTGCTAGGTCAAGTATGCGTTATTTAGGATATATTGTAGATAAAGATGGTCTACGCACTGATCCTGAGAAAGTGTCAGCGATCATGAACTTCCCGAGACCTAAGAATATTACTGACTTAAAGAGATTTATTGGCATTGCAAGCTGGTATAGAAGATTTGTTAGAAATTTCTCTCTTATTGCTGCTCCACTTCACAATTTAACAAAAGGCAAAAGTCATAAAAAATTCATTTGGACTGAAGAAGCAGATAAGGCTTTTGTAGAACTAAAGACCTTATTAACGTCTACACCAGTCATATCATGTCCAGATTTTAACAAACCATTTATAATTCTGTGTGATGCATCAAATAAGGGTATAGGAGCGGTATTGTGTCAAAAAATTGACAACGTGGAACGACCAGTCGCATATCTTAGTAGGAAATTAAATGATAGAGAGCAATTATATTCTACGTCAGAAAGAGAGCTTTTAAGTATAGTATATGCGATCGAGAAATTCAGACCATACGTAGAAGGTTCACATTTTACCATAATAACTGACCATAGTGCACTTAAAGTGCTTCATAAAATGAAAGATCCTCATGGAAGACTAGCTAGGTGGGCGATGAAATTACAACAATTTAGTTTTGACGTAATTCATAGACCAGGTAAATCTAATGTTGTTCCTGATGCGCTATCGCGATCAATTAATGTTATTGAAAGTATTAATAATTCTTTTACAATATTAGACAAACACAAAGACGATTGGTACAAAAATAAAGTAACAAAAATTTTAAATGGTGAATGTAAGGATAATAATTGGCAAGTAAGAGATGGCTTACTTTATAAGAAAATTTGCTTAAAACAATATCCAGACACAGCGAATGACTGGAAATTATATATTCCCAGTGATCTTAGACAAGATATTTTGAAATGCTGTCATGATGATACTACGGCTGGTCACTTGGGAGTTCGTAAAACGTTATACAGGATAAAACAGTATTATCATTGGCCGGAAGTTTTAAAAGATGTAAAGCAATATATAGGTAAATGTGAACTGTGTGCGAGAGTCAAAGTATCACAACAATTACCGTTCGGTTACATGGGACATCATAGAACAGTTACTAGACCTTGGCAAGTGATAGCTTTGGATCTTATGGGTCCGTTTCCCAGAAGTAAGAATGGAAATACAATGTTATTAGTTGTAACATGTTTATTTAGTAAAATTGTTTTATTGTTCCCACTAAGAACTGGTAAAGCTGATAAAATATGTGAAATTATTGAGCAACAATTTTTACTCTTTGGTATTCCCCAAGCAATTATCTCTGACAATGGGAAACAATTTGAATCCCATTTATTTAAAGACCTTGTGCGAAATTATAATAGTAAGATTTGGTACACTCCAAATTATCATCCCCAAAGTAACCCCACAGAGCGTGTAAATAGGGTTATAGGTACAATGATATCTACGTATATTAATAGTAAGAAGCATAATGAATGGGATATACACTTACAAAAATTTGCTCATGCTATAAGAACTTCTGTTCATGAAGCCACGGGCTATACACCGTCTTTTCTGTTTTTTGGAAGGGAAACCACTATTCCTCCTAAGGTTTCAAACAATTCTAGCGACACAGTAGGTGTTTTTAATAATAATGAACCGATATTCACTAATACTGAAGAATATTTGGCTAACTTAAAATTGAGAACTCAGGTTTATAAAAACGTAGAATCAAAACTTAAGGAATCGCATGAAAAGAGCTCGAAATACTATAATTTAAAACGAAGAGTTGCTAGTTTTAATGTTGGTGATATAGTCTGGAAAAGAACAAAATTTATTTCTAAGGCAGGAACCAAATTCATGGCTAAGTTAGCACCAAAATTTGAAAAAGCTATTATAGTTGGTAAAGCATCTGAAAATGTTTTTCACCTCAATAATGCTTTCGGTAAACCTTTAGGTCTTTGGCATGCAAAGGATTTAAAAGCAGTTTGAGTCGACGATTTTAAGTAGAAGAAATGAAATGTGTCATATACCATTTCATTTCTTCAGTTCGTTGGGGGAATATTATGTTAGGCTATACCTAACATCAATCGTTTGCCAATTTCGCAATAAACGTTAAGCGTTTAGGCAGTGCAGTGGTCGTGCGATCTTAGTGATACGCGACGAAACCAAGTTCAAATCTCCATCGAGGCAATATTTTGTATGATTATTTTATTTAATATTAACACATGTTATAATTTAATAAATATTAAAATAATTTGTCATTAGAGGCCAGCTAGCCTTGGTGGATAGCTGTGTGTTATACCGGCATATTTTGATATGGTGTGTTAGTCTTCATATAAATAGTTTTGAGTGAAATATTAGAAATTATGTACCTATATTATTGTTGACGAAGGGCCTAACGAAACGCCCTTCATGCAAGTTGTTCAATAGTCGTGGCAAGGTTTTGGAAGGGTTCCTATAGATAAAATCCTCCTGGCGCCCTATTTACCTTAGTTTAGTTGATTCTTTTATATTATTTAATTAGGTTAGTAAGATATCTAAATACCTTCAACCAATTTGGTTAAATTTTTTTTGTTTTTTTTTTATCTTTAATAAATAGTATTTAAATTATTCCATTGTCCATTATTTGTATACAATAACCCATAACAACATGAACATCGTGGGGTGATTTACATACAGCGAGGGGAGTATGCCAAAACTGCAGCACATTATACTGAATATAGTCCTAGTCTTTTTTATCGAAGCACATCTTGTATATAAAATATGTTTATGTACCTTCTGATTTTATTCAAAATATGTGCACAGCATTCGAGCTGGGGGGTCGGTGGCGCACTCCCGCACGTCGTCCATCGGCGTGGAGGAGGGCGCGGGCGAGCCGGCGGACGGGTATCTGCCCATGGCGCCCGCGCACGTGTCCTCCTCGGGCTCCCTCTGCAGCGGGACGCCCTCCACCGACCCGCGGTTCAGGTACTCATAGCTCATTAACCTTCTACGGCGAACTATAAGTGGAAGTACTACGGTCAGCGAAGAGCCGGAAGACAGTTTCAGATATAAAGACATGAAATTTTTCAACAGCGAGCAAGCTTATCATATTAAGGTTTATGTAATTTAAAATAAGATATAGTATTAAAACATAATGATAACTGAAATGATGTGTTAAATGTATTATGGAAATAATATTTTTTTGAATCCGAACAATTTTATTCAGAGGAACAGTGTCGGGGATTCAAAGAAAGATATTAGTATTCTCCTACTACTGTTCCTGTGGAATGTTGGCTCTAAATTATTTAAAAACTCGTAGTGAGTACCAACTGGAGCCGGCGACGTCGCACATAACGGAGGAGCGGTCGACGCGCGCGTACAGCGTGGGCTCGCGGCCGCCCGCGCGCGCCGAGCGGGCCGAGCGCGCCGACCGCGCCGAGCCCGCCCGCCTGCGCGCCTACAGCGCGGGCGCGCGCCGCCGGCCCGTGCTGCCCGCGCGCCCGCCGCCGCGCGCCAGCACCGACGACCTCATGGAGATCGACTTCTCCGCCAACTCGCCGCAAACCAAGGTTAGTAACGCTGCGTCTGAAGGCGTGGAATTTGATAACGCAAAAAATACTTTTTTTTATTTGGTAGGGAGATAGCTTATTAAGATTAATTTGCTCAAAATATATGAGATTTATATTTTCAAGGAGGGCATAGAGCGAGCTATTGTAAACTCAAACTAAATGAAAACGATGTTTGCTATCAATAATTTTTTAACACAGACAATGACCCTATTTTTCATATCAGTGTTGGTGACGTCAACGGGTTAGATTTAAATATACAGTCAAAGCTTATATTATTTAATGGTCGATACTGTACCGCTTTTGTATTTCGAATCATCATCAAACAAACGCTCCAGAACGTCTGCCACACGGTCGCCTGCACGCCGCCGGCCAGCAGCTACCCCGAAACGCCAAAGTCCAGGACGAACCTCGACGAGTACGTCGACATGTCGCCGCGCAACGCCGGCTACGTGGAGATGAAGCCCGGCGAGCCGCCCGCGCCCGCCGCCTCCCCCGCGCCCGCCGCCTCCCCCGCGCCCGCGCCCGCCCCCGCGCCCGCCCCCGCCGACGGCTACGTGGAGATGAGCTACGGCCGCAACCCGCGCGTGCCGACGCGGCCCATCGCGATCGGCAGCCCGCGCGCGCCGCCGCCCGCCGCGCCGGGCCGCTCGCCCGACCGGCGGCCGCTCGGCTCGCAGACCATCTTCCCGTTCTCGCCGGACTCGCCCGCGTCGCCGCCGGAGCACGCGCTGAGCACGGTGCGCGAGATCTCGGAGGAGGGCCGCCGCAGCCCCGAGCGCCGGCCGCCCGAGGTGTCGTCGTCGCCGCAGTACGTGACGCTGGCGCGCCCGGATGCGCTCAACAACAACAAGGCGGCCCGGCTCGACGAGAACAGAGGTTTGTTTGTTGTTTATGAGCACCGCGATTTCAAACGACTAATGGGAGCTACTGAAAATCAGTGGCAAACGTCACCGGTATCCAGAGTGCATTCCGTTTCACACCTTTGTAGCAGTCCACACAGCTCCTACACACATACTTAGATGAAAATGTAAATCTTCTTTTATGTTCGTATTGTGGTTTAGCTAATTTTAGTAGATAGTTGGACGCTGATAAGCATTACAGTGCCACATGGTTGCCATTTTGAGAAAATTGAGTTTGAAGTTTTAATTAGGTTTTATTAAATTTCTTTTAAAAAATAACAAAAATAGATTTTTTTGTAATTATTCTTATTACACTAAATGTATATCGCTTTTCTTGGTAGCAATCAAAGTATTAGTGCATTATTATTAAATATTCTAAACTTGTTAAGGTTTCGTGCCCACTAGTTTTTTCAATATTTTTGCTATTAAAACGATTTAAATGATATAGATATCACGAGATAGAATCTCCTTTGAAATATCGTCGCTGCGCCCGACAAGTTCCATTTGTGATTTTTGTATAGTTTTGGGAAACAACGAAAAACGTATTATTGATTCACATACGGAGTTTTTCTTAACGGTCAAAACATATAAGGATTTTAGTAACACATAGACAATAAAACGAAGATTATTTTTTGTGCAAAAACCAAAAATCAAAAAAATCACATATGGAATTTGGCAGGCGCAACGACGCTATATACTCCGGCTCATAAAGAAGCGATTGGTATCAAAATTTACATTTTTATCACTTTGTGGATTAACAATTTTGTCCAGTTATTGTTTTATTCTGTATGCTTAGATGTTCTGTGTTAAAGTAATATGATTATATCGAACAGCAGAGCCGGCGGTGGTGTGCTGCGAGGAGGGCGGGGGTGGGGGCGGGCGGCTGCACTACGCCGCGCTGGACCTGGAGCCGCGCACGCCGCCCGCGCCGCCGCCGCCGCGCCTCTACACGCAGATCGACTTCGCGCGCAGCGAGACATACGCCGCCGACGCGCTCTAGCCGGCTCGCTGCCTCCGCTAAAGTAAATGTTATCATTTTTTTCTTATTCAAATATCGTCGGCTTAATTATCAAACTTCGTACCTCCATTTGGTCAAATTTTACACGAGGAGGAAAAAAACTACAAACAGGTCAAACATTCCCTGGACATAGTACAGCAATAGTAGTTTTATTTTTTGTAAATACAAAAAAAAAAATAGTAGATACGAGTGATTCCATCGTATTCGTTACGGTATTTTTACAAGATGGCATCAAAAAACATAAACCGGAAATTTTGGAGTTACGAAGTTTGATACGGCTCAATTGTACTTGGATTTTTTTACTGTAGGCAAGTAGGTGGTCGCTTTTTGTACCGTGCCCGACAGAACCAACCTTCCGTCCTCAACGGAACGCTTATATTATTGAGTCTCGGTCATACGTTTGATAGTTTATTGTTAATATTGTCTTTTATTAACGCGAGTATAACACATTTAAATAAAATACTGTATACCGGATTAAAACGCGATTTATACTCGATAGATACCCGTGGTCGCGGGGAGACAGCGACCACGGTTGCTGAAAAGCATCCGAAACGTCGGGATAAATAATTTAAACAATATAAATAGTAAATCGCGTTTTAATCCGGTATACAGTATTTTATTTAAATAGTTTATTGTTTCCTAAAGTCAAAAATCATCTTTCAGATGTGTGGAGCGAGTTGAAATACGAAGCACACGCAACCCGCCCACCGGACGCCTCCGTGCCCGCGCTTGCACGCACGCGCCCGCGCCGCCCGTGCGTGTGTGAGAGGGTAACATGTGTATCGGTTCGGACTTCAAGGGACTTGTAACGATATTAAGCAAATATGGTGATAAGTTTGACTTTTATGCCTAGTGAATTTTGAGACTTATTTTTTTTCGTTATTGGGACATTCGCAGCCATCGTAAAACTTCAAAGCATTTCCCGAAGAAACGAGAATTATTTCGCGGCGACATGTGCACCGCTTGTACGGTGTTCCGCCATTTCGAATTTTACTCCAACAGCCTATACTACACGTATATGCTTTAATAAGTTAGTTCAGTGAAAGCTCAAGTCGTCGTTCGGGACAGTGCGGGATGTTATCCTAAAAAAGTATTTGAGGGTACTCGTTAAGTCAGAGCATAACATTGGAATAAAATGGTGATTTTTAAACTTCATTTCAAGATAGCCTTGTAACGTTTACATCTAATTCGTCATTTAAAATAGTGTTATTGGCTTATTGTTTCGTTATAAAATCAATTGTATAGTGTTCGTATTAAAGTTTAATTTAGCGTAGCCATTTGTTTTATAACAAAATAGCATTTCACTCTAACATAATTATCATAACTTGTATGAAATTGTGTTCAGATAGAAAGGTCCATATTTGAAGACGTAAAACTAAATAATTTTAGATTTGACAAGAATAGATCCCAACTCGAGACGCAACTCAAGATTGAATGCAGTTTTGAGTACTCGAGACGTCCTCGAATATGGACTGAGTATTGGCGGAACTTTATATGACAATAGTTTCGCGTAGAAAAGAAATGTTAGACTATGAAGATTAGAGGTGTGTATCTCTTTACTAAACCGATTTACTGAGTCGTTTCATTCAATTGTTCAACTGATTCGAATAAAAATGCATCATTTTAATCAATTGCATCTCCAACTCGATCTCACTCAATCGGCACGCGTCGCTTGCTTCCGATTGCGTATCGTGGGAGCGAATGATCGGGTTTTTCGGAGCGCTTCAGGCAAAGTCACTGATGCAAATGATTGAAATGAAGCGTTTCACTGATTCGAATCTTTAGACTGATTCAGATACAAAAGATACGTGTTTGCCACCTCTAATGAAGATGTACCGAGTCGCTGGTCCTCGCTGAGGCAGGTGTGATCGTGGCTTGGGCCACCTCGGTATAATAGTATAATACATATTGTAAATTAACACTAAAAGTGCTTTAGTTCACAATGACGTCTGAATGAATTTAAAATTGACTGCATTTGATTGAGATTTTATTTTCTTTGTTTTGTTGTTTCCTATTTTTATTTCTTTTTTGTTATCGTGTCTGTTGTTTTTTTACCGATTTTTGAGCTATTAAGTTTTTCCGATCAGATGTCACGTGAACTCAAAACAGTATATATTGTGTATGGCAAACTATCACGTGTGACCCGTCTCGCGTCTGACGTCACGTGGTTAGATTTACCGCGGAATACTGAAACGATAATCAAAGTTTGAGGGCTTCTTAAAATGTTTCTGTCTTTCATTTTACCTTCGTAATGAAAGGGTTAGAGATACTTTTAAGTGCACCTCAATATTGATTAGCGTTCGAGAATTCGGCCAATAGTTACACGGAACTAGTGTCGTGTGTGAGGACTGAGTGAGCTCGCAAGTTAATATACAAGACTGGGATTTAGTTTAGAGAACCGGAAAAGTAATTCTCAAATGATTTAGTGATATATCTAAATCTCAATTTATAGTTAATGTCGTTAGGATTTCAGCTTATTCTTTCCTCATCCTATCGACACGGTTCACACTTCGCGTCTGTTATATATTTGTAAAAAGATAATATTTAATTAATTAGATACTTAATTCATCCATATTTATTGCTTTCATTCGTAATTATAGGATACACCTATACGTATATATTATTATATGATTTTATATCAAAAATATTCAGTGAGGACACTTTTCTCTAAGCCAATGACGCGCTTCCAAAATATAGGATTTTTATTAAAAATATTAAGAAAAATTTATGAAAAAAAAATATTTTTCGTAAAACAGTAGTAAAATTCTCATTTTCAATATTTTTGATATAAAATTTTTAAAAGTTGTGTAATGGCAATTCAGAGATATATTATGACTAAAAAATAACTCGATTCAAATATTGGTGAGACTTTGTTATGATGTTCGATGTATAAATTAATAATCTCTATTGATATTAAAAATAATAAAAAAAAAATACAAATTGAATGCAAGACACAATAGAAAATAATTATACACCCAATAAGTTATAAAGAAACTGATTGATTGTATTAAGAAGTATATATCTATTAAATTAACGAAAAATATTATAAAAATCGCTGGCTTTGTATTGAATGGCTGCTAGATACAAACAATAAGCTCTTCTATCGGTAGACTCATAATAAGGTTTTTTTAACTACCGTCATATTTCACAAGAAGCAAACGTCTGGTCAGTTTCGTTTGCGAAATATTTTTATATAATGCCTTTAAGGAACATTTTCCTTGCCTTGGTGAATACAAAAAAAAAAATAGGATGTTGTGCCTTGCAGTCAATGAAGCCACGGTTGTGAGAGAGGCCTAATTAGTTGACAGTTTACGTTCCGACATACTGCCTATTGTGTTCGTAGGTTACACATACACACACACGGTACGCGACTCCGCTCCGATACTGCGCTGTTGACATTTGTTTGATTCTGTGTATAAAGTTAAATATAGTTGTTTAGCTACCGGCTTCTGCAAGATTGATTTTATGTTCTGGACTGATAAGCAATATTGTATCAAACCACAAAATTGTAAATTTTGATACCAATCGCTTCCTTATGAGCTGGAGTATATTTTTCAAAAGAGTTTTATTTTATTTACTTCGTTAAAATAGCAAAAATATTGAAAAACGGTTGGCACGAAACTCAACAGGTTAAGAATATTTAACAACTAGAAATGCGCCCCGGGTTCACACGGGTACACTGTAGATGTACTATACAAAATAAAAAGCGTATGTTACTCACTGATAATGGAGCTTTCTATTGGTGAAAGAATTTAAATTAAAATCGGTGCAGTAGGATTTGAGTTTATTCAATATATACAAAAATTCAAAAATACAAACCTTTCCTCTTTATAAAATTAGTATAGAAGTATAGATAGTGCACTAAATCCTATAACATTGATTGCTACCAAAAAACGACATACAGTAAAAAAAAAATAATAATAATTACAAAATCTTTCTGTTATTTTTTAAAAGAAACTTAATAAAACAAAATTGACAACTCAAAGTCAACTTACTCAAAATGGCAACCGTGTGAGTTGACACGGTATTGCTTATCAGCGTTCATCTGTGAATAAGATTGGTTGAAAACTTGTTCTATAACGAAAGATCGTATGCGTATACGCATGTTCCTTAGGCAATTTAGAGCAATGCGATTGGCTGACCGTATTTTAGTCGACCAATCACATTCGAGAACCCAACCTTTCGTATCTAATTAATCAGTATTCCAGAAACCGGCAGTTAGGATCCGGTTATACAAACAGAAACTATTCGACTGATTTCCCATAAATTCCTACAGTAAAAATAAAAAATATGAACTTATTTATAAACAGAAGTAATTATCAATAAATATAGCTGAGCTTGCACTTTATATTGAAAGTTAAAGGGACAGAAATTCAGGATTGTAAAGGGATCTTGCACCTCAAAGATACCACCTCTATTTGTGTATAATTTGTTCCATAGACTACCAGTTTTATGTTCCTTTACGAGCGTATGAGCGTTGTTTTATTGTTTACGTAATGTATACATGTAGTCTTTAAACTGTTAAAGTTAAGTTTTGTTGTTTATTATTGACTACTGAAGAAGTATGAATTAGAGAAGTCCTTTGTTGATTCTTTTTTGTTGAATTACATGACATTTCCGTTCATTAACGAACAATTTAAGCACGGTTAAGTTGAAGCAATAGTTATCCGTGTAACATAAGTCCGCTACTACAAAAATATATCAATTTGTTATTTGGACTTCGACTTCCTTTAGTTTACATACTACGATTTCAAATAAAGGCCGGCAGCACACTTCCAAGTTCTCTGATGGTCCAGTCATTAACTCAGCTCGTTCATACACACAACTTTATAAAGAACAGGCTCAGGTATACTATAGCTTACGTAATGATGTGTTCAATTCGAGACGAAAATAGATTTCTTTTCATATTGACATGTTAATATGGATCTAAGGTAGATAATTAATATTGAGGTTTAACTGGTGTTATGTGCTTGTTACTGTTGATATTGCGTGTTTCAAATAGATAATAGGAGGGTCTGACGTGCTGTATTCAAAATGATATGATAGTTAATAGTGTTCGGTTTCGGAGCTGAGACGACCTTATTGAGAAGTTTGAAGTTGAATCAGAATATTGAAATAATATGGTGAGCTTTAGCACAAATGTATAGCAATGGTCGATTTTCAGCTTATATATATATAATATATTACTTATTTATTGTTATTGAATTTTAAAAACCAAGACTTATATACTTATTATTGGTAATCGTTTATATATTACCCAAATGCGGCACGTCAGATACTGATTTGGTAATTAAATATACACATAATACTGATAAATATATGAAAATGACACATAGCTCGTTCTAGCTATTAAATAGCTCAATTAATACATACCATGTAATAATTACATAGAAAATATAGCTCGTCTGTCAGTTTCGGGGCAGAATAGGTAAGTTTTATTCAGTGTATAAAAAACTAGTACAATCTGAAAGGGAAGAGGGCAGTTTAGTATATTGAGAAAGAAAATCTAAGTTGTATAGCACCCTACAAAAACTTCTAAATTATCTATCTATGAAATAGAAGTCAAGTTATTCAAAAAGTAAATACAAGTGGCTGGTTATTTTTTTAAATCAATCTTGAATTTCGCCGATTTCATGAGTTGAATGAACTGTTATGTCGCTGCGGTGAGCAAACTTATTCCTAATGTTTTAGCGAATTAACTTTTAGTCCCTTGCAACTTGGCAACTGGCCACTATGCTTTCTAAAACAATGTATCATATATAGGGTTTTCAGTTATAATCCGTTCGGTCTTGTTGACCTCGTCTAGCTATTCATACAATAATTCTGTGAATCTTAAAGAAATTATATTTAAAGGAGATTTGAAGATTTTTTGTGTTTAGGCAAGTTAATTTACCCTTATATTATAAAAAATAAAATAATCAATTTGAATTACTGAGAGCTGATTTTCCGATCCAGTGATATATGTTAATAAGGGGATTATATTGAATTCGGTTCATTAGAGAAAATATATCCCACGTTGGTAAAATGAGTTGTAGATAAAAAAAGCAATAGACAATTTATATATACAGAGTTGACATTCCGACAGAAGCAATTTGAATAGTCGCGTGTTCAACTATCTTCCGATAAGATACACCAATTATTATAATTAAAAAGAAAGAAATTAGTGTTTCAATATACGCTTTCGCCGCGAAAGTAAACTCGTAAAGTAATGGGACCTGTATATTATTGCCTGACTGAGTAATACACCAAATTTCTATATATAACGTTAATTATTGGGTTCTGTTGGCGGGTTGGGAGAGGAGGGGGGGAGGAGGGGTGTTAGGCGTCTGAGCGTGTTATTTATAAAAAATGATTAAATTTCCAACGTGGACCTTCTCTAGGTCGTTACGCTAGCTTTAAATTGATTACCCTGTAGATAACATAGGACTGATTTAGGATTTAGTTTTTCATATCTGTATTACCTTATTGGCCTTAAAAAGGTACATAAATAATCATCCAGTTAAAAAATATCTCCGTGTGTTATCCAGGGGGAAGCCCGTACCCAAAGGGATTGTTTAAAAAAAATAGAGCCAAAAATGTTTTATGATATTAAATATCTCAATGAAACCAGTGTCAGGTATATAGTGTAGTCTGTTGGCGAATATTTGGAAGTTAATTTATCGTAGTACAATTGGATGCAGCCGTTGTTTTAATGTTAACCTTATTATTGTATTCATGTATATTCAACGACTGCTCCCTCTTGCGACTTCGGCGCCGGTGTGGTTGTATTTTTGTTGTGTTTTGAAGTTGGGGAATTGTTATGTGAGTGAATGAGATATTGATTAATTTCGTTAATACAAATGTAATTTATTTAATTTAGTTAAGTTGATTCCGAGTCTTTGCGACGCATAAGGGTGGATGGGCGATATTATTTACTGAATGAAATATTCAAAATGGCGTCCATACACGGCGGATAACCTTTATATTAATCATACGATGTAGTCGCAAGAATGGGAGTTTAGTTTAGTCAGAGGGGTGAGCACGAACAACTATCGAAAAAGTATTCGTATCGTCGAACTGTCATTTGTATGAAATTTCAAATGATTTCTAATACAACAACATACGACAGTTTGACGATTCGAATACTTTGTCGATAGTCGTTCGTGCTAGGCCCTCAGTACGCAGATAGCTAGTGCCACCTCGCAATTATGTAGGTACATATTTAGGTATACATTACATATATACACATAATAGACATACGTGTAGCGTATTTACTTTATTCCACTTAGCTGTAAGTCGCGTCGAGTCGACCTAGTATTAAGTTCACATCGTACCGGTTAGCGTACACACGGAACCTTCTTTTGTAATGGGCAGTATCGTTCATATATTAATTATACAGAATGTTATATAGCGAAAAATATTTATTCATAAGCACAAAATACGTTTTAAATCAAGGGTCACAAAAACAGATTTAAAAATATATTTAGAAAATAAAAAATGCCTATTATAAAAGAAGCGTTCGGCAACATTTACATTGGTGGGGAACGTATTTTACTACATCGAAAGCTAGTGTGAATGCGGCCTTATTATAGTATATATTTATTAATATACAATGAAGAAGCTCCACAAGAGATGTCATGACAAAATGGAGCTTTATTCTATACTAGTCCCATTGCAAGTTTAATAGGATTTTGCATAAAGATGTTCCTCTAACGGCGTAATTTTTTTTGTTTATATTAATGAGTAAGTGTGAATAGTTAACGTTTAGACGATTTAGTAGGAGGGTAACCGAACCGGACGTGACGAGAGTTAGCGAGCGAGCACCGTCGAGTCGCGGGATGTATGTTTACAAATGGTGCTATGTTTTGTGTTAGTCAATGATAGCTCGCAGCCGGCAGCCCGCCGCCCGCTGCCCGCCGCCCGCTGCCCGCAGCCCGCCGCCCGCCGCCCGTATCACACGTACCCTAGGCTGACATCACTACGTTTAGATGTATTTACCTTTGTAACTAAGTGCAGTTCTCGCTGGCGCGTGGTCTCTATCACATTGTATTTGAAACCTTTCTCGCATTATTCGTGGGCTCGCCCGATGTTATGTTTTATAAACTAAATCTATTTTTTTGGTACGTTACGTTTTGTTTACTTTCATATAACGATTATATTGTAAATAAATAAAAGCTTTGGATTTCATTTTTGTTTTCTTTAACCTCATTTTACGATATATCCGCAGTGCTTAGGCAAGTGGCGATCGCCTCATGTTGTTGGCTTTCCGTTTCATTTGATAGGTTGATAATATTTACTTGGCCACATAGGCTTATGTCAATCATATATATTTTCTACCAGCGCAGGCTACTTAGCTCTGTGCAGAGAACCATTGAATAAGTCCAGTAATCGAACGTTCCCGCAGCGGTAACTCGAATATTCTGTCTCTGGATGCACAAACTTGAAATTGTCGTACTCGTCACACACAAAATAACTTCGATAAACAACCTGTCGTTAGCAAACTATATTTTTCTTCGAGAAAAACTACACTACTATAAAAATGCAGAAAATTGCACTTGTTGGATTCAAACCCGCGATCCATTAGAATTGTAGTACACGTAAAGGGTAATCTCATATCCTGCCAAAGTAATCTAAAACGTGACTTGTGTTTTCGTATTTCGTAACCAAAAAAATCAGACTGACAGGATCTAGTTTATGAACGCCTGCCCAAAAATATACGATGAACACAACTCGTGAGAATGTGAAAAGTTAATGTACCTATGTGTTGGGAGTTTAACGATTCTCATGATTCTTTTTTTAATATCGCGTTTTACATACTGTATATTTATCAATAATTTTACCGCAAATTAAAATCGTAATTATCGTAGTTTTTGCCACTAAATCAATTCAAGCAAATTTTCATTGATAGAATGAATTTAGTGGCAGGTAAATTGTACAACATGGAGGGTTTCTAAATAAAAAATATGTTTGTATAATACTGTGTTTATTTATATGCTAAAATTACGTACAAAAAAAATTTAATTACAAGACGTGATTCTGATTTCACTGATAGATATTGTCATTTTTTCTTTATAGTAGTTTGATATTTATAAGAATTCACAACTTGAGCCGCGTTTTGGACTACATTTCACAAGAACCGGCCTGGAGTGGTGGGGATAATTAAGAATACCACCAAAATTCCGACGTTAACTGCAATACAAGATTCGAACTTACCGTTACGCGAGTTCGCGAGATTTCCTAGAATAATATACATATATCTCTGTACAGGCGCATATTTTTTATAAATCTGTTTTATATTTTTCGAGTGTCGCCAAAAGTCATCATAAATAACAAATTTAAATGTTTATAAAATTAAATTATAATGACAGAAACAAATAAGGGAATCTTTACACCATTTATTAAACAAGTGAGTAACTTCAAAATATTTAGTCAGATATTTGACACACGAGCATGAGGCTCACTTGGTTGCCAGTGGATATCTCATCTCATCCTCAGGATATCAATCAACGATGACCTATTTTTATTATAAGATTAAAATACTGAAATCGAAACGCGTGAAATCATTATTTCACGGTTTTTCTATCTATCAGCGGTGGTTCGTCACCCAGTTTGAATTTAAATATTTCGATTTCCCACCCGCAAAGCCCGACGTGTAGGGAAAATAATATTTATAGGAAATTCAAATGTCTTTACCGCATTTATTTAAATAAAACAAATAATCTTTTTTTCATAAGAATACCAATGCGAAAACAGATTATTTTTAGAAAACTTATGGTCGTCTTAATTTATATCATAGAAGGCTGAAGGAATATTGGGTTTTCTAGGAAAAAGGCAGTACAAAAATATTACTTTTAGTGGTACATCTGCGCCGAGCCCAAGGGGTCTGAAGACATAATTAATTATGTTTTCATTTTAACAAAAGCTATGTCCCATCTAAGACAACGCTGGGAGTATCAGTGTAGTACTGGGTACATAGATTTACCCCATATTAGTATGGATAGCGTGAATAGGGTATGAAATTAGACACTCACATCAAATCACCCGAAATACCAAGAGAAAATAGCAGTCTCTTGAAATCGTATTTCATGCATCAGTTCCACTTACCATGCTGACTTTCTAATATTATTTAAATCTGTATACGTACGTAATTAGCGATTCTGTGTTCATTTACTATTAAATTATAATTCGTTGATGAAAGTGAAATAAGTTTAAAAAGGAAAGTTTTTCATAACAATCCAGTAATCCGAACGTTCCAAAAATCCGGCACCCATTGGTTTTTAATATGCCGGATTAGTTAGATTCTATTTGAATTATTTCCTATTGACAATTGAAACGTGTCAAAGAGCAATGGAGAGGAGCATTCTCAACATAAAACTTAAACATAGGGTACAAAATAGGGTTATAAGAGAACAGACACATGTTATAGACGCTTTGTCACACTGTCAAAGATTGAAATGGAAATGAGCCGGCCATACAGCACGTATAAACAATGAAAAATGACAAAAACTATAACCAGTTGCTCCGGCCCTCCAGGTAAACGTAAGAAAGGCAGACCCCTAGAGAGATGGGCAGACGAAATAAAAAAGATTGGAGGGGACGCTTGGACAAAAACAGCCCAGGACAGAGGGAAATGGAGCAAGTTGGAGGAGCACTTTACTCGTAGAGAGGTCCTTAACACAAAAACTTAGTTATGTACTTAACCTTAATGTAAAAATGAACTAAGAAATACAACTAAAGGCTTTTTTTATTTTTATTTTATTTAATTATTTCCAGTGTTTCGTAACAGCGACGGTGTGTATGAACGTGCTGAGCAATGGTTGCGCGTACGGCTTCCCCGCCGTGCTGCTCCCGCAACTAAAGCGGCCCGACTCTGACATACCTATCACCACGTCGCAAGAGTCATGGATAGGTAAGATGACGTTATTATTTCCATATCAAATTTAAACGAAAGGGAAAAAAAATTGGGAAATTTATTATTAGCTTTCCATTTTTCAAGATCGCTCTAAATTGTCTAGGCCACCTAACGGTCCCGTCGCACACTACAAATTACTTTCCATCGCTAATGCGTTATGAAAATTTATAACTACCGCATTTATTACAGTGTACGAGCACCAAATAATACAATTACATAGATTTGATGTAGATATCACAAGATTCGGTCTCCATACTCCATAGTTTCATTGTTTGAGTCTAACAAATATTGAGTAGATAGCAAAATTCCACTGGTAGTGAAGACACAATGAGCCTATGTGCACGAAGAATGTAAAAACCTGATGATATAAAGTTCATTCCTTGCCATAACTCGAGCTCAGTGCAGGTGTTTAGATTTGAAAACTAACTTCTTATGCATTTTAATATTACTTTCATCAATTTAATGATTTTTTTAGCGTCAGTAGTCACGATAGCAATGCTGGTGGGAAACTTCAGTATGCCATTGATTATGGACAGACTGGGACGGAAGAAGGCGCATTTCATAGTCATGATACCGACGGCTATTGGCTGGCTTTTCATCATCTTTGCAACCAATGTTCAGGTACTTTTTAAAATGAACAACTAACTGCATAATGTAAATAAATAGTAAATATATCTCATTAAGTTAGATTATTGACAAAATCGAAACTATTTTTTTTATAGATATACAAAATAATATGCAATTGTGTATTCACTGCAATTACTGTTGATATCAGAGCTGCAAGTTCTGTGACAAACTCATGATCAATGAGTTACAATACAGAGGTTTCAATGTAAACGACACCACGCAATAGGATTTGCTGGAGTATTCATTTTCATTTTATTAACTTAAGTTAGTTCGCATTCAGACGTCGTACCGGGCGCGACTGTCTAATCCTAATCTCATCTCATCCCATTAGTTTAGTCCACTGCAGTATCAATAAATAAATATCCCAATCCCGAACATTGGCCCTTCGAGCCGGATATGACCAGGAGCCTAAATTTCTAAAATAGTCAATCTGCTGAAAAATAATAAATTTATAAGTAATCCGTTTTCTTGTTCCAGAATTTAATATTAGCAAGAATCATGCACGGTTTGTCGCTCGGTCAAGTCATTCCAATTCGAGCTGTCATCATAGGAGAATTCACGAGCCCCAAGAATCGTGGAGCGTTCCTCACGATGATATCGGTCGCGCAAACAACGGGAGTCTTCTTCGTTCACCTCATAGGGTCTTGGGTCACATGGCAAATGACCGCCGTAATTTGTGTCATATTTACAGTTCTCAGCTTCCTCATGACATTCGTGCTCCCAGAATCACCCAGTTGGCTCGCAAACAATGGAAAGTACGTGGAATGTAAGAAACAGTTCCAATGGCTCAGAGGTTTTAATGAAAATGATGAGTTAAACGAATTAATCCAAGCTAGAATAAAGCACAATGCCACGCCCAGAAAGGTTATCAATATTGGAGGAATCGTCAGAAACGCTGAGTTTTATAAACCAATAATAGTCAGTCTGCACATCTCTTTGATTATGTATGTCTCCGGGAATATGACTATAGCTGTATATGGAACTACTATAGTTTCTCAAATCATGGGTCCGACTGTCGATGCGTCTCTCTGGCTTCTATGTTTGGATATAACGCGGATAATCACCAGTTTTCTGGCCGTGTACTTCATTAGAACATTTAAAAGGCGGACAGTTACGTTCAGTTCTATCGGATTGTGCATTGTCGTGCACATAGCTATAATATCACACGTCTGTATTACAAAGTACGTTCTCAGTTCGCTCGACTTCTCGTGGATACCGGCAGTCCTATTAAATCTACAATGTTTCTCTTTATCATCGGGAATATTGCCGATAAACAGTATTATCGTAGGAGAAATATTTCCTCTGGCCCACCGTAGTATAGGAATAAGCATCACTACGGCTATAGCCACCGGATTCCATTTCCTAGTTTTGAAGACGTTCCCGTACCTCGTATCGGGGGTGGGTATTGAAGGCGTGTATGGAGTCTACTCGATTGTAATTTGTTACGGTCTGGCTGTGACTTGGTTCATGATGCCGGAAACTAAGGGCCGCACTTTACAGCAAATTGAAGATAGGTTTAAGAGAAATGAAAAAACTGAACCGGAATTAGAAAGTTTAAACAACAATACAAAAGCCTAAAAGTCCAACAGTATTATTATTAGTATCTGGATCAGGTTAGGAATAAGTAAAAAAATAAAGTACAAATAGTTTATTTTACATAATAACGTACAAATTCAACAGGAGCAAATCAATACAATATTATACCGTACATTCCGTTGATGCAGAACAATCATTCGGATTTCATTAACATACATAACACACAACCGTTAAAAACTAATATTAAAAATTCGTCTTTCGAAACTTCAGTTCATTTTAGGACACACTTTTGAGTATAATAATTGGCCTGAGGACATTAATACTTATGATGCTCAATAACAATTAATAATTGTCGATAACGCGAGCATCACACATTATAATAAAATAACTTTTATCGGATTAAAACGCGATTTATTATTTATACCGACATTTCGAATGCTTTCCAGCAAACGTGGTCACGGGCTGATTTGAATTTTCAGAAACACATCTATCATTATCATATCATTATCTATCATTACATCTATTCCTACAGAGTATATATTTCCGACAATAACAGCATTCAAAACGTCGGGATAAATAATTAAATCACGTTTTAATCCGGTAAAATTTATTTCATTTCAATTCAATTAACAAGGCAACCTATAGACGTTTATTGAATGGTACATCGTACCCGCGCGGTACGAGATAGCGTTGTTCATCGGAACTGCTAAATGAAATTAGAGACACATTTGTATCTGTAATAATTGTTAATAAATGCATAACAGATTAGATAATAACCTTAATTTTGAGTTACATTTTTGGGTACTGTATAATTTTAAAATGAAGTCCTTTTTACCAAATTGTAACACTGTCTTTTATAGTATTTTTTTTTAACTAAACTTATACTTCTAAACCAACCGTACACGTCTAATACTTTAGAATAACAATACATATATAATTGTACTTTAATAACATAATTGCTATTGCTAAAACTTATTTATGTACCATAATACAAATCGTCGTTGTGCCTGCCAAATTCCATGGAATCGATAATACGTTTTTCGTTGTTTCCCAAAACTATACAAAAATCACAAATGGAACTTATCAGGCGCAGCGAGGAAATAATACTTTTGATATTAAGAAAGTGATATTAAATCATAGAATTTCAACATTAGCACAACGTGCTATTTTAATAAGTGTTCACTATCATTCGGGAGATCCAACATTCCCTCACGTAATTCTTGAATGCATAGTTTATAAAACATGAAGATTTGAAAAATATTGCAAGATACATACATTGTATGAAAATAGTGTAGTTTGTATATCAGATATAACCGCAATTCCTATTTAAATATTTATTTTTTGTAATATTGTATAGTCAATATATAATTTAATTTCAAGCTATTTTTGGTAAGTACTATGGCAGCAGATAGAATATATTGTATTTGTAAACGACATTCTGAATTAAATATGCTTATTAATCTGCAAATACAGTCATAATTGTTGGTGGAATATTGACAGCGTTTACAATAATTAAAATATTTGTCATTATTAAAAATTAAATGTTACAATTTAATAAATATTTGAAAAATATTTTCATAATAATATTTATTATGAAAATAATATTAAATAATATTTTCTTAATAAGCTTGCTAATTTTTGTATATTAAGTAATGTTATGTATGCATAATTATAAGTCTTATTTTACAAAATTGTTTATTTTTTCATATATTTTGTTGATTCCTTTATTGATTTTTACTCTATCGACTCAAATGTTTATTCAGACAAATACAAACATCTTCTAGAAAGTTAAAAACAATAATTTAGTCGAGTGACATTTGCACCTAACAATATCGCACCTCGAAAATCAAACCGTCACTAAATGTAAACTGACGATTTTCAAATATCAACGCCATCTTGTGAGATTATTGTTTATTCATGCAAAAGGTCACCTTTATACCGCTAGATGGCGCAAGTGTCACTTAATCATTATTAGGATCTCGTACACGTTACGAGAACTTCAAACGGGATTTCCCTAAAAACACATTATTCGTTTAGTGTTCGTTTGGTTTTGAAGGTGTTATATATTTTAGCGTCATGTCCCCGGGCGGCCGGCTACGTGGCCTTGGGCGGCGACCGGCCGTTGACGACGGCCGGGCTGTCCTTCCAGGACTTGCCCTTGGGTTTGACCGTGGTGACTTTCCTCCTGACCACCCGTTTGACGGTCACCTCCTCGTTAGACAGTAACCTCTTTTTTGGCTTTACCTACAAGTAAATTAATTCATATTTCCAAAATTGCACTGGTACATAATCATATTATGGGCTCGTTGGCGCGTTCGATAGAACACCCGCCGTGCGCATCGATGGGTCGTAGGGTTCGAATCCAACCGAGACGACATGTTTATAATTTTCTGTAAGCATGTCTTCCCCATGTCTGGTAACTAGCATCAAGTTAACCTCATGTTCGTTTGTTGATTACTTACGTAAAGAAAATAAAAAAATAATAATGATCATCTCCTTCTATTATTATTAAGCGGAATCATCTTCCCCTACTAATTATTGAACAGGAGCATGTTTCTATTAACTAGCAACATGCCCCAGCTTCACACGGGTGCAATGTAGATGTACTATAAACAAAACATAAATAGCCTATGTTACTAGCTGATAATGTAGTTTTATATCGGTGAAAGAAATTTTAAAATCGGTCCAATATTTCTTAAGTTAAATCATAACAAACAATTTTTTTTTTAATAATATGTCTAAATCTATTTATTAGTGTAAAAGAGAAGACAATAGTAAGCTGGACCGTTCTATTCTTTTAATACGTCGCGTGGTTAACAAAGAAATTGTTACACCAGTAAACCATTAAGGGGGAAAAAGAACACTCAAGGATTGGCTCCTGTCTCATCAGCATGAAGAGGGAGACAACTGGCTAGTTACAGCTTCGTAGAGCGTTGTTTCTGTCTATTAGTACACTAGTAGTAGTAATGTCATCTTTGTCGCACGGAGATGGCACTCTACCAAGTCGGAACTGGTCGATTGTTTCCCTCTATAGTTCTAAGTGCATTTACCGCCTGTACACACAAATTAAGCTACGCTCGCCGACCGGCAGCGGGCGAGGAATTCCTCCCAACTGTGAGAATTATTCTTAGATATTAAATAGAAGCCACATCCCTCCCTAATATAAAGCGGCAGTAGCGGAACCTTCAACCAAAGTAGTCAAAAAGGTTAATAAATTGTCAGTAAAATCGATATTTATAACCAAACTAACCTTCTTCTCGAGCGTGAAGGAGTCGTCGAAGATGTCCCCGCTGGAGTTGGCGGTGCTCCGGGACGACCGGGCCCCGCTCTCGCCGATGACCTCACAGATCGGGCTGTCGAACGACACCTGCAATAAAAATAACGTTATATAGTGACTCCAACATAAGCTCGATTGCATTTAAATGAGTGCTGGTGTACCTCTCTAACACTAAAAATTAACTATAATTTTATGTTAGAATCATAAAAAATCTTTAATTTGTCAACTGTACAGCCGGAAGAAAGGGATAAATGTAAAGGACTCACCTTTGACGGCACTCGCACAGACACTTATATTAATTATTTTATAGCAATGTGGCCGCCTGCGATCAGTATTATTATTATTATATTGTTTCTAGCGTAACCAACATATTTTTTTAAATCTCTCTCTTCTTGCTTCCTCTCTAATCCAGTGTTGCAATATTCCTTTCTAGCATATATGGGTAAAGTAGATAGATAGACCCATCACTACATTCATAAAAAAGATACATTACCTGTCGGGGACTCCTCTTGGGTTTCTCGGAGGATGTCTGCGTGGCCATGTTGGTGTGGTTCCGCTTGGCGGGCGGAGTGGCCTTGGGCGCCATCCTGGTTTTCTTCACCTTCACCACATACGACGGCTCTAAGGATTTCCGTTTCTTTGATATACTTGTGTTTTTGTCTGGTTCTGTGTTCTCTGAGTCTTCAGTTTTCTTTACCTTTCGACTCCTCTTAGGTTTGAGTTGGCCATTTTGTTTTGCTGTTTTTTCCTTTAGTTGTGTGTCACTCTCACCACCATTTGCCGTATCATTCATAACTCCATCGCCTGTATCACCTGTATCTCCGTCACCTTTTTTGTTCACTTTTCGTTTCTTTGTTGAACTAAATTCTAATTTACTAGTTTTCGTTTTACCTTCAGATTTTAAATAATTTTCAAATATCTGTCTGCATTTTGTGTAGTCAACGGTATCTTTGGGTTTTAAGGAATTTATGTATTCAAAAAATTGTATTAATTGGTCTGAAAGGTAAAAAAATTAAATTAATCATTATTTATAACACACATTGATCATCTACTTGATAACTAGTTTACATTAGTTTAATTAAAAATACAGAAATTATCATTTAACAGGACACATTTATATATCTGTTTGATGCCCCACCTGGAATTACTTACCTGGAACATTATCGTACTGCTTTTTGATATCAGACCGCACATTCTTCATGAAGGCTTCCTTCATACCCTGCACAGTCTTGGGCTGCGTCAGCACTTTCTCCCAAGGCAGCTCCCCCACGATCCACTGCAGCATGTTGTAGCCCAGGATCTCTAGGTCCCCACGCATTGTTGCCACTAATAAACAAAATATATCAATATTGAGTCATTGGTGAAGCCATGCATCCTAATTAAGTTGTGACAATGCTTCCCTCATTTCTGATTAAAAGATACAAAAGACCACAAAGCAAACCGACTCACTGTTAGCAACAATATCTATGTGAAATATCTATGTCAATTTGACTTAATAAGAATAAACTATTTAAATAACTATTTAATAATTTTACCAGATAAAAACACAATTAATTTATTCTGACATTTATTGTGTTTTAATCTGATGGCATTTAAACATATATTACTTGCATTAATAAAAAACACAAAGTTACCTCCTAAATGAGCATCCCTGCTGGTATACTCAATAGTGCCGTTGTGTGCACATTTTGGATCTGGTTTGAATTCCTTCTCATTTACTCTAGTCGCAAGTCCAAAGTCAACAAGATATGTCTGATTCTCTGTTCCTTTCTTGAGTCCTAGTAAAATGTTAGCTCCCTTTATGTCAGCATGGACATAACCCTTGGTGTGGATGTATTCTAGAACATCTAGCTGAAAGAGGTTTCACATTAACAACCTTCTGGCTCCCATCACAAGCAGATTTTGTTTATTTTTTATCTTTATTTTACATATCTTATTAGATATACAAGAGTTTATTTTAATATCCCTATATACTTTGATTGGTTGTCCATCCTGTTGAATATTTATAGTGATAGGACATTGGTTTTAGACTTTAAAATCAATCTTTAAAAAGCATCAGGTTTTTTAATAATATTGCCAGATATTAAATAGATATTTGATAAATTCATACCATTTGCAAACCTATTTGGAATACAGTAGTGGGTGGAAATGATCTCCCTGAATCCTTGAACAGACTCCACAAGTCTCTCCCGTACCTCTCAAGCACTAAATATCTGTACTTTTCACCCATAAAGTTGTGTGAACCATTTCCATAATAAGATGGCATGCCAAATGTTGCTAATTTCTTTTCCTTCATGAACTTTGCAACTAAAAGTATGGAAAAATTGATAGTTAGAATATTTGTTATTGTTCTATGCACAATTATCTTATAAAGTTGATAAATATTTAAAGACATGTTAACACTTACTATCATCTTTGTTTGCATTTCTGATATAAAAATGCTTCTCCACAAATAGTGGTCCATTTTCATGAGGCTCCTAGAATACAAAAGTGATAATTATCTATCTATGATAAACTCACTCTATCAAATGTAAAAAGACTACAGAACGAAAGAAACAAAACATATTTTAACTATATTAAGCTTATAATATGTTTATGAATAAGGCCATAAGAGGACAGAATAATTAATATATAGGATTTAAGATACTATAGTAAGAAAAATTTGTAAAATCAGTTTCTCCCATGCGTTAACTTTCAATCTTTAAGTTATCACCTCGATAAATTAAAAAAGTTTTAGTACTTTTAATGTTACTGATTGGTAGTCAACAACATGTTTTCATTTATGATATTATAATGAGATTTATAAAAATATACGGCTGCTCATATCTACATACGTGTTTTAGGGGTTTATACTTACTATTTTCACTACGAATGGAAAGTCTGAGCCCTTCTTAGGAGAGCTTTCGTGATTGCACGCAGAGTATATTTCACCGAAACCGCCGACTCCTATTGAGGGGCCAATCCTCCATTTCTTCTTCGCAATCGTGTCGTGTATTATTTCTCCTGTAGGTATTGGAGCTGGCATTTTATAGCCATTGGCTTTTTTCTTTGGCGCTGCCGCTTTTCTTCCTCTTCCACTCATTTTAACAAAGGTTAGAATTAAATATTTATGCGATTGGCATGTAATATTATTCACAACTATTTAAATCCTGAACTAAATCATAAATATAACAGTGAACTTTAACGAATAAAACAATAATAATTCACAATTGAATCAAGCGTCGTTTTTATTTTTGAGTTTTCTTATTTTGACAGAACACAAGCTGTTAATGTAACCGCCATTCGATACTTGACAATTGACATTTGACAATGTTGCCAACTAGGTATCAAGTTTATGGGCCAAATTGAATTTCAAAAAGGGCTAGATTTTCCCAAAAATATGAAAAAGGGCTAAACCGCTAAATAATGAATAAAAGTAGTTAATTTATGAATTCACAGTAATAATTTTCAAATTACGAATAAAATACATAATTTTGTAAAAACTTTATTTACTAACAAAAAATAACAATATTGTACAGTAAACATGCTCAATTTATGATTTAGGCAGTTGATATTATGTCTTCATCAGTCGAAAATATGGTTGTATATTATATTATTATGTAAAACAGAGACAGAAACGTCGAAGTAATTACGGGGAATCCCCACAGAGAATGAAAGTGTGTGCGTTTAGCTTGGCTTGTCTATGGTTTTGTTTGTTGAGAGAAGATAATAATTTTGGACTAATTTTGAGACTAATAAACCATATTATTATATTATGGACTACTAGCAACACGCCCTGGCTTCACACGGGTGCAATGTAGATATACACAAAAAATATAGCCTCGCTGATAATGTAGCTTTCTATTGGTGAAAGAATTTTTAAAATCGGTCCAGTAGTTTTTGAGTTTATTCATAACATACAAAAATACAAAAATTCAAAAATACAAATCTTTCCTCTTTATAATATTAGTATAGATATAGATGGAGGCTAAACAAGCAGAAAAACAAGGCAACATTGTTGACATTTGAAAATAAATAGGTATATTTTTTAAGGCAGACACTACACTTTCGTATCTGTTAGTTCATTGGACATAATAATATGTTAAGCGGTTTTTTAAAAACCGTTTTTATAATTATTTTAATAAAAATAATTGCTATTTTAACTGTGCAACCCAACGGATTCACAAAAACACATGATTTTTAGATATTTTTTAATTTTTCTCAAAATTGATCCTTTAAATCTGACCTTGATCTCTGATTGGGTAAATGATATCATTTTCTAAGCCAAATACCAACAATCTTTTTTGTTTTCTAAAAATGTTCAAATGAAAGAATAACTAAGCTATGATGGCACGAAACCTTTAAAAATGCCTACACGACTTTGATTAAAGATTAAATAGAAAATATCATTATGCCAGTATAGTCTGACAAGATATAAGACCTTAGCTAAGAAATATGTATTTTAATTTGACTTGTTAATTTTATATCATAGAACCTACCAGTATCTTTTCGGTAATTGCTAACCTTTTAAAAAAATATCAGCAAAAAAAATGGAAAAACACTCTCATTCCAATTAAAAAAGTCATCATGTATAGTGTAGCGAAAAAAAATTGTGTGTGTGTGTACCAGAGTACACAGGTAAGAAGTGAAACTTCTTTACGACATATCATTTTTGTACTATTTGCAACTTCACGAAAATGGAGTAGATAAGGCTTAAGCCTTAAGAAAAAAGATTTTATCACTTTCAAATTAATATATTGTTATTGTTATTTCAAACCAAACTTCAAAACTAATATATTGTTGTTATTATTATAATATATTACATTATATTCTTTACGTCACTATACTAAACTTTGATAAAAAAAGCAACATGGCGCGTAACCGAAAAACGTGACGGACGATACTTTCAAAATTTCTCCCATACGTCGATAAAGAAGTTTCACTTCAATAAATATATTCTTATGATAATGTTATGCTTGCCACATAGAACTCCGAAAATGTTCGAACCTACGTCATTTGGAGAAAATTATAATAATTAAGGGAATAAAGACACAAACTATATTTAAATAATTTTAATGAACACTACGTAATTGTTTACAATATACTAAAAATGTATATATTTGTGATTTTTAACATACAACTTCACTAGCCTTAAATTTAAATTAACAATAAAAACCAATAAATAAAAATTAACTATGTTGGTGATATGATTATCATTAACAGTTTGAATAATATTTAATTTAAGTTATTAATAAAATATGTCTTTCCTAAAAATCTAAGTAACAATCACATTTAAATAATAATAGTGTCTGGACTAATAATATTCGTAATATTTCCAACTAGAATACCCTCTATACAATAAAAAGATGGATGCGAATATAATATTTTATAATAACAAAGTATTTGAATACGTTTATTCTGTCTTGTCGCCTCTATTTCGGTTCCAGCGTAAATAAAGTACACCCATACAATTTAAAAAATAGAGAACATAATTGAATTTACCTTTCAAAACTCACCGGGTCGGAATACCTATCTTTACTCAGTATATCATTAAATCCTCTGTGAAATATTATAAACACATTCCTAAAACACACAACACAATACGGACGCTCGCGGATGACGGAAAATCCTTAAACAATAGAGATTTATTCCTAAGGGAACACTTATTAATTATTATTTTTCTATTAATCAGTATTTTTGTTTAAAATAAAACAACAAAGATATAATAAGAATCCATATCTGGAAAAACTAATACGTTATTATTAGTTTTTCCGGATATGGATTCTTGAATGAACAACAAAATTTATTTTTAATTGCTTATTTAGTATCATTTATATAAACATTTATGTATGTTTGTATGAAATCGCTAAATTCCAACGGCCGCGGCGTTCGACCGATCCACATGAAAAAATTGGCTTGTGTAATAGGTATGATAATGTATTTCTTCACGGAAAAGGATTTTCTGTCCGCTTTATTCTAACTCGCGACCAGTCAACTAGTTTATTATAAAATGTAAGAAATAGGCCCTATTGAATCAATCCAACTAATATATAAAATTATACACGCTCACCATCTTCTAACTAAATTATATTATTGTCAATAACGTCTCGTAGTCAATACCACCTCAAAGATTTTGTGTTCGAGCTGTTATTGACTACGACTAGTTCCGGCAACGTCCACAAGACCGTTTTGAAGTTTGTGCAAGGAGTTGCTAGTGAAAATTAATGTTCACTAGCAACTAGGCGAAAATTGAGAGTGTGGGGTCTTTAATGTGCAAATCCTCTGCCATCCTAACTTCAAGATATTATTATTCCAAAAAAACTATATTATATTTTCTTCGAAACATGTATGTTTAAAAAACAGTCTTATTTGATTGGTGATCGCTTAAACTATCCCGTCTCACACATTAGTCATTAGTAGGTAGTACTTTTCGAGATGAATATGAAATGTGGATATTATATAAATAGTAATGCAGGATTTGCTTGGAAATCAGCCAGTATGTCAACACTACTTCAAAATTAATCATTTAGTACTATAACTTCAATTATTATCGACAATCAGATCATTGGCCAAAGACTATATCCGTACCAGGCTTGAATAGGTTGATAGCAATCCTAATGCCTATTATGCCGGCCTAGCATGCCCGTCACGAGATAGAGAAGACAAACTAAGATGTGTAAGAAAAACAAGATAGAAAAGATATCGATCGACAAATATATCTACTTTTGATATTAAAAGTCGAGTTTTAAGTGTAACTGACATGTTAGACCCGGAAGAAATAAAGAGATAATCGATTAAAACCGAGAAAACGATCGACAAAATTTTGTCATGCTAGGCCGGATGCAATGGTGTAAGAAAAATTATGCAAATCGACTTATCAAGCTATTCACGCCTGTTACGGATATCATAAACCGGTTCCATTTATGGTTCTTCGCATAACAATATCTTGTTATGCGAAGAACCATAAATGGCTGAATAGAATATTTTCACAGGTTCTCGTCTCAGTTATGATAGGAGCAGGAAGTTTTGGGAACACACAATCATTTATTAATAAAAATCATCATCGTCATCGTCCGACAGCGAGTACCAGTCGCGGGCCACGTCCTCGTATATGGCGCGGCGCACGCGCTCGCCGTACCGCGGGCGCAGCAGCCGCGGCGAGCGCGCGCGGAACTCCAGCGGCACGTCGTAGCACTTGCAGACGCAGCACGCGGGGAACTTGAACCAGTCCGCGAAGATGCCGCGGCACTCGTTGCGCGGGTCGTACGCCAGCAGCCGGTGGATGCGGTATTGCTGCTCGCATCTGCGGTCGTAGGCACACGATAGTATTAATGGTTCTTTTATGTTAGTCTAGCGACACGCCCCGGCTTCACATGGGTGCAATGTAGATGTACTGTACACAAAATATAGCCTATGTTAAGTATATATTTTTTGGATAAAAACCCTAACAACTTGGTGGTTTACTTAGAGTTAATTGGTAGCCAAGAGCGAATATACTCTTTATTTTGATATTATTGTATTGTGACAAGAATTAGGCAGATGCTATAATATTGTCTTTTATTAACGCGAGTATCACACATTTAAATAATAAATCGCGTTTTAATCCGGTATACAGTATTTTATTGAAATAGGTAGATGCTCTATTTATGAACTCACACTAAACAAATCATGCATTTGGTAATATTTAACGTCTATGAAATTCAGCAGTTACATATCATGAGTCATTTTATTACTATGTCAATAACATACAAAAAATATATTCACATAAAATTATATTTTAACAAGTGTTAATATTTATGTTAGTTGTTGATCTTCTACAACTTCAGAAAATATTTATTTGCAATTAAATACTGTCTAGAATAATAGACAACGCGTCGTCAGCTAGATTGTTTGATGTGCATATTACAACCACATTACAACAGTAAATGCATCTGAGTTTCCATAAAGACAATATAAAAATATATTATTATTTTGTTATTGTATTATTTGTAATTAATTAATGTAATTTGACATAGTATGTCACAAAATCGAGATCACGAACCTACATCCTTCCCTGCAGTACATCTGCTTGTGTTCGTGCACGCAGGTCTCCAGGTGGATGTACTGCTCGAAGGGGTACATGTTCAAGAGCGCCAGCACTTCGCCGCGCGTGCTGTTCGCCCAGAACGGTGCCGCCATTTCCTCTTTGGATTCACATGCGTTACTGGAACAGTTTTTAAAAATTATATTATGAAAAATAAATGTATTATGGGATAAGTATTTTATATTTCTATATCTATTCCAGACTGACTCAATGTACTCTTTGTATAAAGACTATAAAAAAAAAAAAAAAAAAACAATGTTTTTAAACATTATACCAAGAAATGCGAAAACGACACACTATAATATGGGATTTTCGTTATAATTTCTATAAAACATTAAATCCATTTAATTTAAAAACGTTATCGCGTCTGTATGCAATTACACGTATGTATTCCTAGTTCATATTTTATTTTATTCACATAAAATTATATTATTCCTCTCCCATTTTTTCGAAGTATTTGTAAGTTGATTTTACTATAAATAATAATGCTTTTCTAATTTTGTATAAAAGACGCGGAGAAAGTTGGTATTGTCGCTAAATATGGAGTCAAGGAAAACTTCGGTAAAAATGATCTCATCGTGATGATGACCTCAGATGCTCGTACTTATGAATAAAATAAATATTTGTGTATAAATTGTCAACTCACGCTCCTCGTAACTTAATAACAGCTGGTCGCATTGTTTCTTGAGGTTTAGGATGGAGTTCCTCTTTCTTTTCATTTACTTTAGTATCGATATGATCGATTTTAACTTTTTCATGCTTAGAGAACAATAACGTTGGTGGTAGAGTTGAAGTGTCTGCAGTCGGAACGTCTTTCGATTCTGTTGTTGTCTCGTCGTATTGTTCATCCGTTGTTTCTGTTGCGTTCGTTATGTTATCTGTACTCGTAGTTATATTTCCTGTGTCACTCGTTTTGTTATCAACTAAAGTTTCACTTTTCGAGATGCTAGATAAGTTTGGGTATATACTATTTGTTTCTATACTCTGTTTTATAACAGCTTCTAGTGTTATAACGTCTGGATCTAAGTTGTTTATCTCTATGTTCGCGATACTCTGAAGTTTAGTTTTATACGATATCCCTGTTTCATCTATGGTTTCATTGTTCTCATCTATATTTTCAGTTTTTTTATTCTCATTTTTGGTTTTATTATTAGAATTTTCTAATGGTTTTACTTTTAGTGTATCATTGTCTTTCTTCTGTTTATCGCTTTGTATTGGTCTAAAATGAGGTTTATCCTTTATACCACGATGCGTTTTCTTAGTGTACTTAATTTTGGTTTGAATTATATCTTCAGCGAATCCTTTTGATTTCTCGTCCTCATCGTCCTCAATAAAGTTTTCTATTTCTGCTTTCAAAACTGCTATGTGACGTTCTTCTCCATACATTCTTCTCATGAGACCCTGGAAAACGTTTCAACACAGTATCAGCAATCTATCCAGGTAAATAATTATAATATTGCAGATGTCGATTTAGTAGCAATTTATAACTATTTGTTTTTATGTTTTTCTGAAAGACTCAACTCGATGTAATTTAAATACATGCGAAATAAAGAATAAATATTGAATTTTTTACAACTTAAAATAAAATCAATATTTGGAAGAGCCACCTGACTCTAAAAAAAAAATAGATATGTAATTATATACCTGGTTTTCTCTAACGAAGCGTCGTATCGCATGCCAGGGGTAGCTGTTGCCCGGCGTGGTGCAGAAGCTCTGCTTGGTGAGGTCACAGGGTGCGTCCGGCAGGTAGGCGCGAGTGGTGCGGTGCGGTCGGGCGCACGCAGACGCATAGTCCAGGCACCACGCGCCTCTCCATGTCACCTACTTACGAAGAAGGATATCTACTTCACTCAAGTCACAAAACAATACACGATAATGGTGGTAGTTACAATAAATAGCGTTGCTCACGAATGTCTACAACTATTATTCTGCAAAACTTCGTGACCACGATTTTAATTATTATTTAGCATTATGTGAGGGTTCATATTCAGTTTTTCCTACAGCTACCACCACTATGAATTTATGATCCTTAATTAATAAAATACCCTGTTAATTACTATTAATCGGAAATTAAAATATCAACGCCATTTAGTCAAGACACAACTGTATTACAGGCTTTTCCTTCTTCGAGAAGAAAATGCAAGCACATCTCAATAGAGTAAGCTTTAGTAAGTTAAGTTTCGCCCCAAAAACTTTTTTTTGTGAAAGGGATAAAACAACGAACGTGTAATCACTTTCGCATTTATAATATTAGTAGGGATAAGTTATAATAGATTTTAAACGAAAGTAAACGCGTGATGACTACGATATTGATTGGGATGTGATTGTTCTAGACTCAGTTTCACTTTTATCGACTTTCTCGCGGAAGGCACGTAGGGTTGATAATAATCACAACCTTTGTAGGTTGTGAACGATAGTTGGAGTACTAAGATTGAGTCTGTAATCTGAATGCCAAATAATAGAAGATAATGATGTAACTATGACAACTGTTAGATGCTCAGTAATATAGGCGTCAATATACGTACCTACTACAATATTTATTATGCAGTTTGGAATATTATTTTAGGTTATTTGATTTTGATTAATGTTAAATGTGTTATTATTATATATTTTCAATGTTATTTCATGTATTTTTCTCTTCTCTGATTTGAGAATGTAGTCAAAAACTTAGTTTTTACGTTTTTGAGCAAACTATATTTGTGAATAACGAATTAGGGTCATGGAACAATTCAGGACTTATTCGCATTTATATTGTATAAATACGAGTACATATGTATACAACGTGGGTATGTATACTATCCCTCTGGTGAAATTACAAACCGTGAGCCAGAGAGTATAAGTAGGTACAAATGTTTATGTTTATATTGTATACATTTTAATAATATATTTTACCTAGTAATAGTAGGGACCTATTTAATAATAGCTCTATGGTAATATTATTTAGATAACAGGCGTGAATTATTTAATAATATGAATAACACTTTAAAAAAACATTTCATAATCTTCGTTTTAATGGAGAGCTTGGATAATTTAGGTGTGATTTTAAACAGCTGAATAGATTTGCATGAAATTTGTTACACATGATAGATTAGCGGGCAAGAGCTGGTGTGTGGAGCCTTAGTAACCTTGTGCAAATCGAATACTCCAAATTTAACTAGTACATTTGTCTAATAACAATAACCTAGATGTATTTCTGATTCACATAAACTGCTGTTCCAAAACTCATGACCCAAAAGCGGTACGTGCGGGCTTGCTCTACCGTTATTATTAAAATTCGCTTCTACACATCTCTACTTCAAGTGTTTTTCCTTTAATTACTTCTGTACTTATGTGTGTTAAAGATATATTTGATACGCGGTTATTACAGAATATTCCGAAAGGGCTTAGATATTTGTAGGACTATTTTACACTCGGAATGCTTGCAAAAAATAAGTTTTTCTTTAGTTCTCAAAGTTCCTGTTAGCCGTTATTCTTCTAATGTACAATTGTATACGCTTGAATAACAACTAGAATATTTAAATATATTTTTACCAACCAATCTATGAAGTAAAATACACTAATGTAAGAGGCATTTTATTTTAATTGAATAATTAAAACATATAAAATGTAATATAGTTATTAAAGTAGTACTTTAAGATTTATCTTTTTATTTTATATATTTTTTGGCCCTGTTTTATTTGTACTGGTTAAAGGCTCCATATATTCACATTTAAAAAAAATATATGGTGTCCAAATAAATTAGCATTCCGCTGTACATAAAAGCAAATGATGGGATTTCATCGCTGGGATATTCCACCAATTAGAACTGCTCATTTTATAAAAATCAAAAGCCAGTCAAGTGGTACTTTTTCTGGCGACTGTTTTCCGAGATCACCAAGCCTTTTTTTAAATTTCTTTGGTCCAGAACATAAGTTTTACAATTATTTATACATATTTACATCATAAAAGAAATACAGAGTTAAATAAACACAACATGCCCAGTGTTACCTCTAATTCAGAGTCACTCGGTATTTGAACAGACATATTTTCTATATTATTTATTTTTCGTAAGGCGCGAGTGAAAAGGCTTTCTCTAGGCTGGTGTGCTACACCTTAGGCCACTTACCAGATGGGATAGTGGTATAGCTCCTGTCATTCAGTATAAAACAATACATTTAGTATAAATTACAAACCAAATATTAAACTATTATAGAGCTTATTTGAATGAACATTGTTTATGAGTGTAGACAGTGTTGTCAGACAGTCACATGATAATCATTTGCTTCTTATAGTTTAGTGTGCAAGTTGACTGTAGTGTGCAGACAGATGGACAGGCTTGCGAGTGAAAGTGTCGGCCGGTATTTGGGAGCAGGTGTGACGTCACGTTTCACACCACACACCTATTGAATTTACATCGATAGGTTAAACTGAAATTGCTTTTGGCTTCCACTAAGTAAGCTCTTTGAAAATCTTTATTGTTATTACTTAAATGGATTTATGGACTGCATTTCACCTCAAACTATCATACATATATTACAATAACAAGTATTGTATTGTTTAAAAATATTTGTTACTCATGAGAGTTTTACTCATTAGATTTTTAAATATGATCTAATTTATTTTATGAGTCTTGAAAATACTTAGCAATCACTAATTACGAGATACTTGTAACATTTTTTTTCCTTTTAGTTCATTGTTTACACTAAAATATAAGTTTGTATATTATCAAATCAAATCAATCTAATCAAAAACACTTTATTGAACACCACACGTGAAAATAATAAAAAGATACAAAAGTCAAAGTGAGTAGCGTACAAAAGGCGGCCTTATCGCTGAGAAGCGATCTCTTCCAGGCAACCAGAGAAAAAGAAAATATTAAATAAACATAACATAGATTAGATTAGGGTAGTGCTCTAAAAAGAAAACATACAAATAAGAAAAGAGATAATGTACAATACATAAGAAACAAGTCATAATATGTGAACTAAAAGAATAATAATAATAATGTTTTCCGAAAAATCGTAACAATATATTTTAACAAATAATAATAATAACCCACATTAATGAAAAATATGCATATATATATTCACATGTGTGTGTGTACACACAACATACATATATACACAATACTCCATAAAAGTAAGACTACCTCAGAGACTGAAGGAAATGCACCTTGAGCAAGCTTTTAAACTGTAATTGAGTCTGAGCTTTCCTAATGTGAAGAGGTAAATTATTCCACAACTTAATCTGTTATGTTAAATTATGTACTTTACACTTTTTTTAAGCTGAATTATTATTATTATTATTATGTTAGTTATTTATTTAATCAGAAAATCAAATCAAGTATGACATTATTAAATTAGGTATGACATGAAATTAAATTGATATATTTTTTTTTTATGTATACTATAAATGTTTTAATTTGTAACTGTTAATTTGTATTTATATATTTTTAAACTTTTTTATTTTTTGACATGGAATTATTATAATTATTTTAATTAGTGGATTATCTAAATTGATTATTATTGTTAAATTGAAATGTATGTTTTGGTAATAGAGAAATAGAAATAGTAATCTAATCTACTTATCTAACGCATTGGGTTTCTGTAATGTTAGATATAAGTATTATGAATAAATAAATAAATAAATAAATGTTATTTTTTTTTGTTTCTACATTAAAATAGTTTTAGTAGTGTAACTGGTTTTGCCTTTCTTCTGAATAAATAAATAAATAAATAGTTTTGGCAAATAAAAAGTATAACCTTTATTTACAGTTAGGAATTATATGATTGTGACAAAACCTTAAAAATAGTTTTTTGGTAAGTGAAACTTATGACAAAAGCAATGTCAACGTTTCCTTTAAGATCATAATATGGGACCTTTTTATGTTACCCTGTATAGGAAAGAGCTTGGACATTGTAATCAAATCGGCATAATAATATATAAAACGACTTATTAATTACAAGTAATGGAGAAATCATCACAAGTCTACTTTCTCTAGATCGAATGTAGGGTAAAGTATGATATAAATAAACATTGCGATCTACCGCGGGTGCCACGAGTATCACGTTTATGTATCAATCGTAATTTCTTTCGGAAACATTTTATGTGTAAAAGACATTCGAACACCAAGATTAGTATTAAAAATATAAGTTCAGTACTGATATTTGTTGTAAAGTAAATGAAATCGATTGAGAATAACAGAAATATGAAACCTACTGCCATCATAATGAAAAATTATGTTTCTAAGGAAAATTTGAAAGGAAGAAAATGAATACTAGTAGATCGTGTTTTTACTAATCCCTATATCGTTAACTTAATAACTAATGTAACCATAGAAGCTATACGCTCTTTTTTATAAATTTATTTTATACTAGCAACGCGCCCCGGCTTGACGCGGGTGCAATGTAGATGTACTATGTTTTTCGCAGATAATGAGAGAGAAGATGAGAAATAATTTTTAAAATCGGTCCAGTCGTTTTTGAGTTTATTCAAACATACAAAAATACAAATCTTTTCTTTATAATATTAGTATAGATAAATAAGCATTAAAATTAGCCGCATTTAGGTCTAAATGAAAATTAACAATAAAGTCTCAGAAAAAGTAGAGCATGCGAATTCGCTGTTTGATTAGCATTAAATTTCTGTGTAAGTAATTGTCGCCTATACGCCTGTAAAAAATGGGTGTAACTTCATCTGACCCGCTTCCCACGGTGTCTGTGACCCTTAGCTAGGGCTGCCATCTTATCATCTTAGTTTCATATTAGATTGAAAATTAATTATTCCCATCTAATAAACATGTTATTACTATATTTAAAAAATAATCATAATATATTTCTAAAATCTAATATGTTAGATAAATATAATAACAGTCTTTATAGATCTCATATTCAAGAGAAATTATTTAGAATATATTTGTTTACAGAAATAGCATGACCCCTTTTAACATTAAGCATAAACTTTTAAAAAAAATTTTATGTATCACAGCAATTTTTTTATCAATTAACTAATATTCTCTGCACTAGGTGCACCTAACAATATATAGTTGGTTGATTTTATAAGTTTAAAAAATTACAGAAATAGATAATCAATTCTTTGCAAATCTGTAATCTATTACATATTATATGAAACGGTGTCTTCGATCATGCGAATGAATTATAAAAAACTAATAATTCGGGAAATCCGAGGTGACAACCTTACTGATATGAACTTACATACATCACAGACTGGATTCACATTCGCTACGTCCAGGAAAACGTCTCCATTTAAGGTATAACTACCGGCAAGATTTATCGCTTTCTGTGTCAGTAAATACAGGTTTCCTTTCAGGTGTTATCTAGTCTAATAAGAATTAGTGCTAAGAAGCATTGGCGCTATACTCAGTTATATTATAGTACAGCAATGGACTCTTTGGTCCTCTTGATCGTAAACATCGATGAAGCATGATTTATGTTTGCAAATTTAACGTTAGATTGATAACAGTTTTCCAATGAATAAACTCTCTCTTAACAGTTCCATGTAGAGTCGTAGGTATTGCAATTTTCACGTAAAACAATTTTGTTTTAATATAGAGTTTATTACAGAAAATCAAATATTATTATATTATTTATAAATAACAAAAATATGTCAAGCAATCTTTAAATTAATACATTTTGATTTTAAATCAACTAATCCAAATACCTAACGACAACTGCTTCTTTTTTTTGATCATGTCATGTTTATAAATATCTTTTAGTACAAATGAATATAATTTAAACTTTCACAATCAATAATTTTATTTGGCTTGTGATTCAGTGTACCACGCAAGGTAGAGTCGACTCTACATAATAAGATCGATACTAAAATTATGGAAATGACATGATCTTTGCAATTTAACTGCGAACCTAAGTACGTAGTTTACAAGTCTTGATTGCTGGAGCTGGTTATAACTGTTCTTAGCAATTATTTTCTATGAATTATGTGAGAATTGTTAAAATGTGCGCTACGGGTTCGGTGACCTCAATGCTTCCTAAACATTGAACAATAAACATATTAGTTATCTCAAATAGCCATAAACGAGGTAAAGTGTTGTTTATTACTTCTCAAACTGTTGACTATTTGGTACATTAAGCAATGAATAACTGTAAATTATAATTACTTATTTGACAGATAGATTTAAACACCACAATTTTATCTCATTTAAGCTATGATTTTATTGTTTTTTATATATACTTATATGTACATGTCTATAAATATTATAACAGATTATGCGATACTCAATCAGAGTTATTCTGTTTTTGAGTAACAGTTTACCTTTGACAGATAGATAGAACCTAATAAAGCGCTATGGAGTAAACATCTTACTTTAAAAAACGTAATTCTTATGTTCTTTTATAACTATTTCTTTAGATATTTCTTTTTTTAATTCCTGCAATTCGAAAAATGGTGTTGTTGCTATTTGTGTCTGCACACATGCTATTCTACGATGTCAAACAAGTGTATTTCATAAAATTAAATATTTATTGCTTCGAATCGTTTATAGTTTATACTAATATAATATATCATAATATCGTTTGATAAATTTTGTTCCAGTCCTTTAAGAATAATCTTTACCAAATTGGTGATATTTTGTAGGGTTCGTTTTATGTAGCGAAGGTGTTTTATATGTTGTTATTATACAATATCGTTTAGATCTTAATATTATTACTTACTTTCTTAAAAATAATGGACTTATTTATATTAGCGTGCGTGAAATCGGTGTTAGTAGAACGATATCACCGTGGAACACTAAAATTATACAATCTTCGATAAGAAAACATCAAGCACTTCAATGTAATTAACACTCACCACAAACAGAAAGGCAAGAGCGAAACGCATTTCTCTAAGAAACTTTCACTGTAAGCACGGTTAGTTTCATGGTGGCGACCGCACTGCACTGCGTCTGGTAGACGACTGGTCTCTCAACACAATTATCAAATTATCACAATGTCAAGGACTGGAGATTGCTCACTGAAGATACATAATCACTAAATGAAAAGAAGTAAGTAGAAGCACGTAGAAGTTAACATTGCCCAACTGGGAAGTATGGTGTAGTGTGTTACGTCTTTCGGTTATAAAAAAACTTATGCGGTTATATATTTTCATTATTGTTTGTACTTCTTTATTTGTAGTTCCTTAAAATTGTAGCGGTTGTTTGCTATAACTGAAAAGATTTATATAAGAAAAGATATATATTATTTTCTGGTATTAACCTCAAAATATGTTAAGGTATGTAGGGATGTCAGAATGGCATTCTCTTGAATTCCCACACGAGCAGTAAGTGAGAGGTAATTAGGTTAATCGTTTTAGTAATGAAATGGTAAATAATTTTGGTTTTTTTGGTAAAGTTATTTCGGTAAAAAGTTAAATTGAAATATTATAACTTATTTAGCTCATAGAGTAACAAATAATACTTTTATGAAGAAAAGTGGAGGCAAACGGCTAATTCGAAGATGGTCACCTTGTGGTATTGAATAACCGATTACAGACATCCCCGAAATTAGAAGTGCGTTTCCAGCGTTTGTTATTGTATCGTAGGTATATTTATATATATATTATGATATGATTCTTATAAGCTAGTTTCTATATAATTTTTCAATAAGTACTATCAAAGAAAAATAATCACTAAATATTTATTGAATGAATACTTTTTGAAATATAATAAATTTAAGTTTCGAAAACTCTACAGTCTGGTAGAGTTTTGAAAAATTATAGAATAATGACTTGTTGGTGCGTTTTATATTGGTAACACTTGTTCCCTGAAGTAAAAGTAAACAAATAATATGGATTAATACCTAAATGTGAAATAAGAGGGCGTCTTCAATGACATATGTACCTACTTTTAAATATGGCATCTTGCTATCCTACTCGTACCTTCCGACTCTTGATATTTTTGTTTCTTAATAAAAATAATATACTTAATTATAAGTCCCAGTAATTATTAGGTACAATATGCTTAAATGTTAATTGTGAACATAATTTTACAGCTTATATATGTATTATATATGCTTATTTTATTTATAGAGACACTACACTAATAAATAATAATTTAAAAATGTATGGAGGTGAAATTTAATGTTTGATTATCGTGATCGGTTGTACATTAATTTGATAAGATTTCGGTTCTTTAACATTTGTATATAATGAAGTCGGAGGAAAATGCGTTCTTCGGCGGTAGGCGCTGTTTACAGTTGAGTTTTCGTGAAAGTGATGTACTACAACAATGTCTCGAACGCCCGCGCTCCAAAACATCAAGGTTAAGTTAAATAAAGTTCCCATGCCATTACAAAATAATAGGGAGAGGGTAGACGGTAGGTATAGATATTTTTTTTAGTAAACTACTCATGAGAGCGGGCGTAACACTTATGGAAAGCCTCGACGTACCCCACATTTTAAACAAAACTATCAATAAGTTGTAATGAGAGAAAAGAAAACGGTAGAAAGAGAACCTTAGTGATGGCATTTTTGAAGTAAAGTAGTGAAGAAATAATCACCTTGTGTGTAGACTCTAGAACGTTCGATGAAGAGAAATATATCCGACGAATGAGGTGATGAAACACCTTACTTGCATAGTATCAATATTACGGTAATTACAAGCCTAGGTTTAAGCATATATTTAACTTTACACGCCTAATTTGCCTTACGGGGTTTTTATTTGCATATTGTTTTAAATCATTGAGGTCTATAATATCCACGTTGACCATTCTTATTAATAACATGATGATATAACATTATAATAAAAATATAATTATTTCAATGTATCTACAACAAAATATGTCAGCTTTCCCGATTTTTGTCTATTGTCGGTTTTATCTTAAAAGTGATCTCGATACATAAGTAATCAAAATATTTGAGCCGCAAAAACTTAAAATAGCTATTGACATTATTACCTATTGCAATATTGTATTAAATGAAAAGCAAGGAACTACCACTTGATGGTTTATTAAATGAACTAATTGATTATGATTGACTCGATCAACAAAACTGTATCATAAAATTATTATTTATAGATTCACAGTACAGAAAAGTAAGGTTCCGTTCGTTGTCAAGAAAGAATGGTTGCGACTGAGTAGGTCAGTCGGTAATCGTTCACAGTCTGTATAAGTAGATCAGTCCATCTCCTTCTAATATATGATCTATTTGCTTGTGGGAGCAAGACGCAGTTCCGCACACGACACAAAGGGGGAACGTTAGGTATTGTAATTGTTATTAGGTACTTTAAAAAAAATATAGCCGGTTTTCAAGGTGCGTAATAGTACCAATTGTGAGTCTAACCCCAGCTGGAAATAATTTCAAATCCCTGACAGTTATTACGTCAGTGACAATTACTGTATTAGAATATTCTTCCGATAGGTATGAGGTATTCCTTGTTTTTGGTCCATGGTCTAGCAGAGCTCAGAGCAGGTGCATTTTCTCTTATTTAATCAGAACTTCTAGTTTTTACACAGTAGTGTATTTTTACAAAGCGATATTTTCGCAATTATTTAAGTAAAAAGTGAGGAGAATTTTTAAAGTGAAACCAATGTTTTGCCCCAAAATATCTGTTGCATTGATTTTAAATGAGGCCCTTTCACTATTAACTTAAAACATATTGGAAAACCGGACGAATTAGTGCGCTTGGCACTTTCGCTTTGAGTTAAATTTTATTAATATCGGCTCATTTTGTTGAAAGTGGCCTTAGTTATTGAATGTATCAACGGGATTTTTCGCAGGACTACTGTGTAATACATATTACATATATGTTCGAATCAAAGTATATATTTTTATTAAAACACTCATTTATTTTTTACTAAAACATTTCTTAATTTCTTAAAAAAGTCTTCTGGGTTTCGTTCATCCCATGAATGATAGATCTTCGTCTTCAACAGGTACTTGAGTGTCGTCGTTAAGTATTTCCTCTCGACTTCACCTATTTTAATTAGAACTAAGGGATCATACGGAGTGCCGTCATCCACAAACAGTCTATGATACTCAGCTAGATGCGTCTCCCATCTACACCACTGGGACTTTGCAAAAGCATTACTAATAATTAAGATAATGTACCTACTTTCATTTATACTACCTAAAATTGATTCTGATATAAACGCACCTATTTCAAAATCTCTTTCATAAATACATAGTTTTAAAAAAGGTGGCCTAGATTCTAAATGAGATATCATTTCTAAAACAAACTCTCTATCATCATTGCAATAAGAAACGAACGCATCGTATTTATAACCTTTTTCTTGATAGTGTTTTGCTTGGAGGGATTTCCGTATGAACTGCCGACCCAATGCTACTTTCGCCAAAAACAACCAGTACCCGATATATATCCTGTATTTGTGTATCACTATGAATATGAAAATAACGAGAGCTATTGTGACTAACGACGGGGCTGTCCAAACTAATAACATAACATTCGACATTTTTTCGTAGACTAAACATCGTAGAGTCTTGATTGACGAAATGTAGTCGGCTACTCTTCGATCTTCCCACACATCGGGACTACTGCATAATATGTTAGAATTGGCAAAATACTGCTTCAGAATTGCAGAGCCATTCACTTGTAACCACATGTAAGTTTTGTACATAGAGTTGCAGTCACAAACGAATAGATTGTCAGCTAGATCTATTTCAACAGAAACGCTTCTTGTCTTCTTTTCTAATAAAAAGTTTATATCTTCGATCATGCTTAGAGTGAAATGCGTTATCTTATTATTCAATAAATACAATTTTCTAGGTTGAACTCCTGCAGCTAAAAACAGTGGCTGCCACCATGATACGAATAAATTTTGACTTAAGTCTAGAACTTTCAAAACTTTTAATGGTTTTAATGTTTCTGGAGTTATATAAAATATTTGGTTATTAGTGAGTATTAAATGAGTTAAATTAGGCATCATCTCAAAGATATTATCGTCATCATAGAAGCGTTTTATCCCACAATTCTTGAGGATGAGTACTTTTAATTCATTCAATCCATCGAACATTCCACTTGTTAGATTTTCGTTTGCTGTGAGTGGATTGTTTCCCAAATTAAGCATTTCCAATCGCTTCATGGGCTTAAATGTTCCACTACCGATGTGAAAAATTGTACCATTCTCCATATTCAGAATTCGTAGGTTTACTAAACCTGTGAAAGTGTGATTATATATATGTTTAAGTCTGTTAAATGCAAGGTTCAGAAACCTCAGTTCTTTACATTTGCTAAAGACACCACGGCCAAGTTCATAATACATTGGTCTTGTTGCAGTTCCTTTGTTTGATGACAAATCCAATAGAAGCAACTGTTCACTCGAAATGTGCTGCAGATGAATACCGGGTAAATTATTTCCACCAAACAAAAGTATACGCAGTCGTGGAAATTTAAGTGGACTGAAGGTACTATCTCCTATGGACATAGCAAAAACTCTTCTCAAATCTAATATTTCTAAAAACGGCATTGAAGGAAAATCGTCGTCTTCAATAACTTCAAACTGATTGTCAGCAAGACTGAGTCTTGTGATTGTAGAATTTGCAATTACTTTCATTAGTTCCATCGGTGGTCGTTTTCTAAACCCAGTGCCCGATAAGTCCAGATGTGTGAGGTTAATATCATTGTAATGTAAGCTTTTTAAAAAGTTTACTATCGTGGGTGTATTTAAATCATTTTCACTGATTCGTAACTCTTTCAGCTTTTTTAATTTTAAAAAACTATTACGATGTATAAAATCTAATCTACAAAGGTTTATGTCAAGTCTTCTTAACATTGAGCCGTCCATTGGTGCAAAGACGTTTTCTGATATTTCTCCGAAAGCATTTTCAGACAAATCTAATGCTTTTAAAGAGGGTAAAATAATAGGCTTAAAAGCTGGAATTAGTTGAGCAATATTTTTAAAACCGTTATTGACTAAAGTCAGATTATGGAGTTTGATAAGTCCCTTGAAAGTATTTGCATGGATAGAATGCAATTGAGTATTATACGAAATAGACAGCTGTTCTAGGTTCGATAGGTTTCTGAACAAGCCAGGTTCCAAGTAATCTAGTTTACTGTTTCCGTCAATCTTCAAAACTTTCAAATTATAGTAGGAATCCAGATCTCCAACAAATATCTCTGATATTATAGTTGTTCTCACTATTAATACATTGCTTGTAATCGTTTTTATCTGGAATGTTAAACAATTATATTAGAAAAAAAATATTTTTTATACAAATCAGTCTTATCAATCAATGTTAAAATATCTTAGAAAATAAAACTTGGATACTGATATTTAGTAAAAACTTGTTATCATGCTGGTGAAATTCTTGGGAATCAAGATCAACCACGAATTGCTTGAAGCATATAATAAATCATTTCAATATTAATAGTAGGTATAAAAGTAATAAGTACTATTAAAGTTACATTGTGCATTGTTTATAATTTGATATGAATCTATTCGTATTAAATAATTATTTTTCTTTTACTTTTTATATCGTAGATGTAGGATCCGTAGCAGCCTGCTGTATGGTACTCGTATTTGATAGAAAAGGATTATTTGATATGATATTAACCTCGGTTTTTCCTTTAAGAGTTTCATCAGAAATGTGATAGAGTATTGTTAGATTGTTTTTATAACAACGTATAGTGTATGAATGTACTAGATGTTTTTGCTAAAGGTTGTTTGAAATAAACACAAAGATTACTGAGATTATTAATGTTTTCTTACGTTTGATAACAATTTACTTAGTTTAAGAGTATATGGCGGGGAATCGTTGCAGCAAATTTTCCAAATATTGTAAAATGTAGATATTGTTATAGTACGAAAATAAATATTATTTCAGACTCAATTAAAGTTCCAAAACTCTATTTACCATTACGAGAATTAATGATTGATTTAAAAAAAATGAAAATAATCCTTTTTGATAGTTTTTAAAGCATCTTTAACGATATTACCTTTGGAAACCGCTTGCATTCGTAGTTCCCAAAACATACAATTACTTCTCTGTCTGTTGTTCCTCGACAGAGACAACCTGAGATTTTGTCCCTCCCCACTTCATACGGCAGTGCAAGCGTTGTCTTGTCTACAGGTGGTGATAATAAGCTAACACTGATGTCCTCGTACTCTTGTAGGAGGTTACTGCTCGTGTACTGGGCGTAACACAATAATAACCATAGATAAGTAACCATTGCAAATTAAATTTTCTCCTGAAATTAACATATTTTGAATTAATTTTTGTCACACCTTCAATATTGCAGTTCAAAATCAAAATCAAAAGTTTTTTATTTCAAATAGGCCTTTGTTTTTTTTTTGTTTCAAAAAGTGGGTCTCATGGAGAAGAACCGGCAAGAAACTCCATGGACACTCTTTTAAGTTTAGTTAACTGATAAATCTTCAACTCATAGAAGCTGGTTGTTATAAAGTGAGGGTACTAATATTTCATCTATTAGCTATTCATGGTATGATATTTGAATCGTTTATTTTTCTATTTTTTCATGAATTTCCATTGTCACATTTATTCAATTAAATTAATAGATTGAAGATCAGATGATTTAAATCATTAAACATCGATCAGATTTTACACGATGCACGTGGAATTCCCATGGAAGTTTAGTATTAGGTAGTATTCAACACCCCAATTTAATTATAATTTTTATAGCTCTCTCGTTTATCACAAGCAAATCTGTAACGAAAACTTAACACGCTACGTTAATATTATCTTATCATTTTGTACTTTACACAAAATTTTATTAGTTGTTTATTCACGTTTTTGTATATATACTGCGCAAAAATATCAGAATTTTCATTAAAATTTTGTTGATATTAATATATCAACAAAATTTTAATGAAAATATTAAGTGATTGTATTTACTTAAAAGATTTTCTATTTTAATGATAATTTTGTTCTGAAATTTCTTCATTCTAGAAATTAATAAAATATGGTTTTTACCAAATGTTTATTCTTATCCAAGTCGAATTGACCATTCGATATTGTCATGCAGGTACTTAGTAATATTTAGCACGTTCTTATTTAACTAGCATATTAACATTAACTATTTGCCATCATCTATACTCTACCTGAAATATGTATTAAAGGTTTTGAATAATGTATAATTTTTTGGTCCTTTTCTGTTTAGATGCAAAAACAGCAGGCGTCAAGATTTTAATCATTCATTTGCCTCACTTCTCCTTTCACACTTAGCTAGATAATTTAATTTTTGTATATAATAGAGAACATAAACTAAGTGACGTTCTTTTAAAAAATAAATGAAAATAATTGTCAAAACTGTTGACCTAAGTTTTGAATGAAATGATGTTGCCAAACGATCCTAAAGAAATTAAGTATCTTCAATTCTTCAAGTCTTCTTGAGCTTCCTATTTGAGATAGTGGGATGATTTTATGGGATAAATAGTTATGTACTTACTGTAACTATATAGCCACATCGACCTCAGCCGTTGCAACCTTTAATTCTTAACAAGTAAAGCAGTAGTATCTTCTGGGGCCATGCCATTTATTTTTCATTCACGATTCACTATTTATTAACTCAGTCACCAGATCCACAATTCATATTCACATCAGATGAAAACTGATCAGTTTAAAATTCTTAATATCTGCTACAGTCTGCGATGGATGAGAGTCGACTCGCGATCGCTCTAAGTAAATTTGAGTTTTTAGCTGACGTTCCGTCACTGGTAGGAAAATATTTGCACTAGTGATAACTTTATTGTGGTAGGCGACACGCGCTCGCGGATTTTGGAACGTTGTCTTTGCATCATTATGCTTATTTCTTGACTATCGCGGTATATTTTAGAGCGAAATATATTTAAGGATTGTACTTACATAATGTCAAAACTTCAGCTTCAATTGATGATAGGTGGAATCCGAGCCACATAACTTCAATTATTTTATCATCATCAACGCTGGTCAGGCGATGTTTAATGGTATTTTTTGCGATGTAAATTTTATACTTCCTAGTAAAATGTTACATAACAATAACAAATACCTGTAATCACATATTTCTATAATATTTTTGGTTAGTTTAAGTTGGTCGGCGTTTCCTCGCATGAAGATACAGTTACTTGTCATAGTGGACAGTTTCCGAGAACCAATAGTGGCCCAATTAAGTCGATATAACTGGATTAAGTTTATTCCGAGCACGGTCGAGTCCGCATCTCGCCAAGATGCCACTCAGGAGACAGGCTTACGCTCAAGTGTAGGCAATAAGGTTGTAGAAACAACAGTTTAATACCGATAAAATAATGGGATGTGAATACTAGTAATAACCATTCCATGGACCAATCTTATAGGCTCGATATGCCAATCAAAAGCCTTTAGTCGAAATGTTATATTTCATAGGCTTAAAACCGTTGAATACTTATATAATTTCTCCTTTATTGAAGCAAACAATGACAAGTAAAAGAAAAAGTAATTTTCCGTAAAGGAAGTAGTAATAAAATTATACACTCTTACGTAAGATTAGTGAGTTATTTAAAGATCACGTACACAAAACGAGATAAGTTTGTGTATTCATTACATGTCATGCCTAAATTAATTTTGCTACTTTGTCAAGAACTTTATAAATACCAACTGAGATCGATATCCAAAAAAATGATCAATGACGAATAAATGAAATGAAAAAATAATTTTTATTTTTTTAGTTTTTAATTTTATATAAAAGTCATAAACATTAATATATTGGATCCAGACGAGCGTAAGTGCGTAAGGTACCTTTGGAGTACGTAGGTATGTTAAAGGTTACATTAATTTTATTAAAACTTTAGTTGGCTTTAGATCTAAACTATCAGTAACATCTCTTCGATACCGTCGCAGAGGTAGTCTATCTCATAAAAAGCCTTCAGTACACTGTGGGTTTATCGATATACAATCAAATAAAAATATAAGACGGAGCGTTTCGCCGAAGAATAAATTACAATTAATTCATATAATTTCGCTTACTTTAACACATATTTAAGGAAGTAAAGTTTGAATGTTTGTTTTTAGATCAAGGGGTTGGATTAACAATATACATAGTCATGTCGATCACGATTCACGATCTTTCCATATTAATTTCAATTTAAACGGGTGTCCCAATAATCAACGTCAAACTGATAAGATGATCACACTACATGACGTATTTATTGCAGGTTTACTGTTATGTTAACAGAGAAAAAGGATTAAATTAAGAGTTGGAATCGTACTGATAGATCATCACAGACCACAGAGTATGCGTTTATATGATTCGTGTATAATTATAAAATTATCACTTTGTACCCCTTATCTAAACATACAATATCAAAGAAACGTCATATCTGTAGCGACACTTATACCTCAGTCGAATTAGATGAAAAGCGGGGTTGACATCGAAAAAATTATAAGTAATTTTCCTTCGGAAACCGTTTGGGGTTGAAAATAAACGATCTATTCAATAAACAAAAATCACCCTCAAATTCAAGATGGCGGATGACGCAATAGGGTGCGACTCCCGAAAACCAAAATGTAGATTGCCAGTGCCCCCAAACGATTTCCGAAGGATTTGCTACTTATAATTTTTTCGATGTCAAATCCTAATTCGACTGGGCTATTAACGTTGAACGTTATAACAGTTTTTTATTTTTTTTGTTGTTGTGGAAATGGACAATGCCCGCTATTTCACATAGTGGAAAGTATTGTATATATTTACTTTGAAATATATTATATATACGTACTTTGAAGAATATTTTTATGGAATATAGACAAACGGTAAATGCAAATGTTCCTTATTTGATAAGTAATCTGACTGGCACGATGGCGCATTTGGTAGAATATCTACCTTGTGCACGGAAAGGTCACGGTTTCGAATCCCGCCGGGATGACATGATTATAATTTTCTATTGGTATGTCTCTCACGTTTGGTCATCTCGAGCATGAAACGGGTAGGAGAAATATCGAAATTCTGACCAGATAACGTACTATCTATGCACGATGGAAAAACCGTGAAGTGCACATTGCGCGTTTCGGCCTGTCTATGGTTTTTCGAATGCCCGAAGTAAAAAGTAGGTCGACAGCGCATCATTGACTTATGTTCTGTGGCTGGGCTATCCCACCATGTTGACATCTGACATAAAAAAGAACAACCGCTCATAGACGGCCTTTAAGAAATGAACATGCTGTTTTGTAAGGTTTTCTTCTTTTTTTTTAACAAAACAAATCGCGTATCGTTCAGTCCTAGAGCGGCGAGGGCAGCGCGTCGGCCAGGCCGAGCGCGAGCGCGTCCAGCTGCCGCAGGTTGGCGCGCGCCTGCCGCGCCAGCGCGCCCTCCGGCAGCTCGGCCGGCTCGTGCCGCAGCAGCCGCGCGCTCTCGCACAGCGCGCGCCGGGACTCCTGCACGGAACGGCAACCGGTGGCTCAAATATACACGAAAATAGAAACATTACATTCAAAACATTTATAGACATAGACATAACATTTATTACGAACGAAACACACACACAGAATCACAAAATAATAACAAAAAAATTTGGAACATCAAATCAAGCTACATTTTTTTAAATCGTGTATATGTGTGTGTGCTGTGTAATTGGCCCTGGCTCAGCATAATGCTGTGGAGCAGACGAGTTCCACAGCGCTGGTCATTCTGCCAGAGACCACAATAGTTTATACGCAAAAAGTATCTGGAATCTGATATTCAAAAAAATGCCCCCACAAAATGTAGTTGATAAACCTTTCTGAAACTATATACCTACATAGATTCAAGAAATAGACACATTTTAAGAAAATAATGTTAAATTCGGTCACTCACGGTGAGGTGCCCCAGCAACACCAGCGGGCCCTCCGCGGGGGCCCGGCGGCGGCCGGCCTCGGCCAGCGCGGCGTGCAGCTCGAACAGCAGCGACCCGCGCAGCCGGGTTTCAGCTGGAATTATCGTCATCTATTATATTTAGCACACAAGCAGTACGACTACAACAAAAATAATTACAAGAAGAATAAAGTTCATTTTCAATTTATTTATTTTATTTATTTATTACATTTTACATATATTGAATATTACATTGTATCTTTACATTTATTTATAATAACAGTAAAATACATTAAGGAGGTGACGTGACCCCAAACTAGGCACAGCCTGTCTCTTGGTGGCCACAGAAGAAATGCCGTAAATACATTGTAGCAACATAATATGTTAGGTAGGATAGCAATAAATAATTATATTCAATTTTAAATTACAACACAATGATAAAATTATAAAACAACAAATAATTTAATTTTCAGTTTAAATTTGTTTTTATTTTACTAAATTTTTATATGCAATGATTTCCCCGATGCGTGATGTATATGTATGTATGTATGTGTGATTTGTAGGAGTGTATGTATGAGTGTTAGAGTTATATGTGTGTGTGTGTGTGTGTGTGAAAGAGACAGTCTTAGCTTAATGTGTACAGCAATTCTTCAGTTTGGTGATATGTCAGCGAGAACAGCCACTTACGCACCATGACAGTCGCAGCTCTGCAGTGTAGGGACTTAATATCGCACAACTTGACGACTTTATTATATGAATATGTGTGAATATGCAGAAATTTAGGAGGCCTCACCACTCTAAAAGTTTTAATTGTAGGTAGTCTGATCTGATAAACTCGTTTGCTCAGGAGATGGTCGTATTCAAGAGACCGACGAACTTCGCCATGTGCAATAGAGATTGCCTTCAAGATGTAAAGTTGACGAACGCTTAGCAGTTCAGCTTCCTTGAAAATAACATCGGTTGCCGTGAGGATTGGTTTGTTCAGCATTACCTTTATTACCCCTCTTAACGCTCTTTCTAAAGTTATCATGTATGATTTGGCACTTCCTCCCCAAGCCGCTATACAGTATGTAATGACCGACTGACATAATGCGAAATAGACAGTCTTGAGAGTATTCCAAGGGGCACATCTTCTTAAACGTTTAGAAACATAAAGAAATTTTCTAACACGAGCTGCAACACTTAAGATATGATCCTTGAAGGTAAGTCTGTTGTCAATTGTCACACCAAGGTAGCGAATTTTGTCCACTGAAGATATTTTTTCGCAGGTGCAACTTTGGGTTCCTGATTTGTCAACACACGAGTGGATCCTTACACTGGAGGGCGTCAATGGAGCCTTAGCTTTAAGTTTGTAAAAGTTTAAGAATTTTGTCTTGTTGAAGTTAAGCGTTAGTAGATTTCTTTGCAGCCAGGTTTGTATAGAAGTCAGTCCATTTTCGACATTATATACCGTCTCACTCCACGTGGCGCCTCGGAACAAGACCGCGGTATCATCCGCGTAGCAGATAAGTTCGCCATTTGGTAGATCTACTTGAAAGATATCGTTTATGTACAATGTGAATAATGTAGGCCCGAGGACACTACCCTGTGGGACGCCATATTTAAGAGGTAGGATTTTACTAACATCATCGATAAGCTTAGTGCATTGGAAACGGTCCTGTAAATAAGTAGCAAACCAGTTGAGAGCAATACCCCTCACACCGACTGATTCTAATTTACTTAATAAAATGGATACAGATACAGTGTCAAATGCTTTCGACAAGTCCAAGAAGACGCCTACACAACATTTATACTTGTCTATATAGTCGTGGACAGTGTTGGTTAGTTTAACAGCAGCGTCCTCTGTGGATTTTCCTTGACAAAACCCAAATTGGTTAACAGAAATAATTTTGAGATCTGACAAGTATCTTGTGAGGCGTCTATTTACAAGTTTTTCCAATATCTTCGAAAATATTGGCAGGAGGGAAATTGGTCTGTAATTGGATGGGTTGTTTTTTCCACCAGACTTATGTATTGGAATGACTATCGCCCGTTTCCAACAATCTGGGAATTCACCATTGCCAAGACTCAGATTAAAAATGTGAGTTAGAGGCTCTGCGACATAGTTTTTAATTAATTTTATTAGTTCAGAAGAACATTTGTCATAACCGGGTGCACTGCCATTTTTCAGATTACCAATCAAAGCCGTGATTTCAGAAGGGTCAGTGGGATAAAGGAAGAATGACTCTGCCCATTTGTTTTGGTTACTTACCTGGTGTGCAAGTTCCGCTTCTGACTTATTTAACTTAACCAAAATGTTATCGGCTAGAGATTTCCCAATGTTAGCAAAATATTCGTTGAAGATATCCGCAGTTTCTGTGTTATTACTATCCGAGTCAGTGACTTCCCTTGAGCGGGAGGGGAAGTCGCAGATATTATTAATAGTTCTCCACAGCTTCTTGGGGTTATGTTTATTGTCGCTGAGAATCTTATTGTCATACGCGTTTCGCACATTTCTAAGTAAATTATTGCAGAAATTCCGATATCTTTTGTAAGTTATTTCAAGAACTTTATCGTTAGGTGATTGTTTGAGTGCCAAATGAAGTTTGTCGCGGTGTAATATACATCGATTAAATCCTTGCGTCTTTTTTATTATCCAGATTAATTAAATATGTGACACCCAAGATATTTACTTGGGTGATTGAAATTATTCTTTATTTTATTTATGGCTGGGTGTCACACTATCTGCAAAAAGAGTTTATTAATGACCGACTCACCTGGCGCCAGAGTCTCCAGCAGTCGAGTGATCTTCTGGCAGAGCTGCGTCTTCAGCAGCAGCCGGTCGTCGGAGACCGCGGCCAGGCCCAGCTCGTGCTGCTGGCCCAGCATCTGCGCCAGCGCCAGCGCCGCGTCCGTCATGTAGTAGTGCGAGGGGTGCAGGTAGGCGCTGCAGTGCGCGAGGAACCTGCCGAGTGCCGTACGCGTTACGCAACTCTCCCCCAGGTAGCGACACATGGGGGGACAGAACCTTTCAGCTCTTTTATGAAGGCTAGCAACTTAGGAGCGATATACAAAAGGTGATAGGTTGGTTTGGACATGTGAAGGACGGGTGAAGAAATGGTAACGAAAAAGATTTATGAATCGTTGGAGTGAAAGAGTTGGGAGTGGTCCAGCTAGACTAACGTACTTCTATCAAATTGGAGACATTTTTCAAAAGGGCCAGGTCAAAAGTACTCGAAACCGAGGCGTGAAACATAACGAAAACCATTGTAAGAAACTCATTAAGTAAATTGAAACACAATATTATTAGTTACTTACTGAACTAGTTACTTTTCTACTTTCTCTAAATTAAATTCTATTAAATAATAATAAGAACGTCTTGATGCGTACTCTCTTGTTTTACATATTATATGGTATCAAGAGTTAAATAGAAATTCACTAAAATCAAAATTTCTCCTTTCTTCATCAAAAATGACGTAATTAAGATGTCTATTATCTTTAGACGAGGCATACGGTGATATATAGTCCAACATTTCAGGACATAGACTGAAAAGAAGAAAAATTTACGCGTCAGACAATTCGCCCTTACTATTTCGAGAGAACAGGATAATTATTTAATGTTTGGAATCAGATGACCTTATATAAAGTTAAATAATCAGATCACCTTCTATGAAATGTAAAGTCAAATAATCTGATCACCTTCTCCTAATAAAGAAGGAAAACCACTAAAATATATTAGATAAACGCCTTCACTTCGTCCCCACAAAGGGAGTCGCTGTACTCCAGCACTCACTTCTCACAAGCATCCGGCTCTCCTTTGGGCAAGGCGCTCAACTCCTTGCCGATGTCCTGGAGCAGCTGCTGTATGATGGCGTCGGAGACCGCGTCCGCGCAGACCGGGCACTTCCAGAACTTGTCGTCCAGGCCGCGGGTGCTCGGGTCCGGGGCGGTTGTTTTGTGGAGAATGGGCACGAGGAACGTGTCCGGCAACAGGTAGCCCTTGCAGTCCCTGAATGGATTGTGGTCACATCATAAATCAAAGTATGGAGATGTCTTATATAAACGAAGTAATGCAATTTCTATACAAATGACAAATAGACAAATACTTTGTTAAGAGTTATTAGTGCTTGGGCCTCTGGTTTTAAGCTACTTATAAAAATACCATTTCAGGTTGAAACATTATAGGTATATATCTAATATCTTTAAGACTTAGGAAATTGTGAAATTATCTTTAAAAATGAAAGATGGTAACGGGCACAGGACGCACTGACGGACTGCAGCCACAACTGTTACCGATCACCTCAATACTAGACAGGACTCACTTCTTTTTGCATTTGACGGCGCTGTACATAGTCCCGAGCTCAGTGACATCGGCGCACCTCTCGCAGACACACTCGAAGAACTTGGAGTCGGCGAGGTGGTGCCGCCGGGCCTCCGTGCCCCACAGCGGGTCCGTGTAGCACACCGCCACGTGCGCGCCCGCCGCGATGTCCGTGCCCGCGCACAGGATCTGTGCCAGGGCATGTGTGTTCAGATGCACTATACATGGGTTTTAATACTTCTATATACTCTCCCTAATAATATTAAAATTAAAATATTACGCCCGGGTAAATTTATCATCGCCTTCGCGTACAGCGCCTTCGCTGGTGAAGGCGATGATCCTTGTTCCGTGCATCCCACACCTGGGTGAGCTAACGTCCAGCCCTTAGGGCTCCCTCCCCTCCTACGGCAAATATCAAGAATGAGCCTCAGCGCTCGCTCCTCACGTCCGTCTTAAGCTGTAAAGAACAATAGGGCCAACAGCGAGATACAAAAATAAAGTTTGCGGGCAGTTTATTCATGCCGCTCGGTCCGTCAACTTCTAAGCTTAAGCATTAGCATCAAGTGTTGATAATCTCCAAATCTCTGATATAAATATTATACAGTTCAGTCAGTGGAACTCATAGTCCTCACAATGTCCCCGGCGGACGTGAAGCTCTTGTTGCAGTTGGCGCGGCAGCTGTGCTCCGCCATGGACACGCGGTCGAACACGGCCACGTACTCCGGCTCCAGCAGCGGCACCTCGTGACCGTTTATCTGAAAATGTTATAACGCATCTACAGCTAACTTTATCTTTAACTAGCTGATGTCAGCGACCTCGTTCGCGTTGGCTTCAGCTGAGCTTTTGAGCAAAAAAAAGTGGCGAAATAATCAAACTATTTCATTTCCATATCAATCTGTTATTGACATCTGATAATTCGAAAAAAATCGACGTGAGTCAGTTTGCAGTGCAATTTGTTGATATGATGATAACTTTTCTTTCCGACAACCGATTTCGATGAAACAAAGCCTATATGTTGCCCCGGGCTTTGCTTAATTGCATGAAAATCGGTTCAGTATCTTCGGAGATTACCCCGTACAAACAGACAAACAGATAAACAAACAAACAGACAGAGAAACAAAAAATTAAAAAAAAACCGGGTTTGTTCTACATATTTCTCTTCTTACATACCCCTGACTCAGTTCTTAGCATTTTTTTTCTATGTACAGACATTTGACCTCTAGTTTTATTATATGTATAGATATAGATTATTATTTTCAAATTGTCATTAACTAGCAAAACGCCCCGGCTTCGCACGGGTGCAATGTAGATGAAAAAAAAGTAAAGCCTATGTAACTCGCTGATAATATATAGCTTTCTATTATAGGTGAAAGAATTTTTAAAATCGGTTTAGTAGTTTTTGAATTAAATCGTCCTCCTCGCTGTATTGCTGCGTGGCGGCGCGACGGCCGCGGCGTGTATTTTTTGTTTATATTGATATTTTTAATTTCGTAATATCTTTTGAATGGAATGTCCGATTTCAATATTTCAAAAAGTATTCAACAGGTATTGAAACAGTCTTAAATATGAAATAATTTATTTGTATAAGAATTAATACAAAGGTATGGATAACATGATCTGATTTTGATCGGCATTTTTGTCAACTTTTAAAATGTAAAAAAGTAGTTATAGTAACATAACTACAATAGTTAGACATATGGTCTCGCGAAGTTTTTTGTAGATATTTATATGTTCTATAATATTGTAGAACTTTATTTTGTTCTATCATCAATACTTTTCGCAGCGCATCCGATGAACATAATTTTTTGGCTAATTTTTTTACACCTTGGGTTGGTTTTAGTAGGAAATTCTAAGGATCTCTATTTTTTTCTAGTAATAAATATAGCCTATGTTACTCAGGAATAATGTAGCTTTCTATTGGTGAAGGAATTTTTGAAATCGGTCCAGTAGTTTTTAAGTTTATTCAATACATACAAAAATACAAAAATACAAATCTTTCCTCTTTATAATATTAGTATAGATATAGATATAGATTATTATTTTCAAGTTGTTAAATAACAAAAGATGTTTTCTTTATTTTGATAACCGTCTCCGGGGTTCAGTGAACAGCGCGATGCGGTGTTATTTATGAGGATAGCAAATAGTACCTGTATAATACCGCAACACTTCATTATCTCCTCCTCACTGAACGTGGTGTCCAGCTGGAAGAAGCTCCAGATGAACTGGAGTATCATCTTCCGGTCGTTGTTCCACTTGTCCGTGCCCCGCCGCTGCGCGCAGTGCGCCTGCAGCGCCTGCAGCCGCGCCCACAGCTTCTGGTCGCGGTCGCGCTGGTACAGGCAGCGCAGCACGGTGATGCACTGGTAGTTTGGGTGCGGCGTGCCGAATGTTGATATATTTACCTGTAATATTTAAAAATGGGCAAAATAATAATAAATCTTTATAATTTTAGACGACATTTTGTCATTGAGAACCAATTCTGTAGCAGTATGAAAAAATGTTAAGCACAGTGTACAATAATTAAGGTATCTGTCACTAGATGGCGCATTTTGTATGGTGAGGCTATCAAAGTATAATGTCAATGAGGTCTTTGGAGATGCGGCGAAATGCAGCACAGTTAATATGTCTTTATAAAATATTGAATAATTTTATAGATTGTCCAACCCTTTTGTCCCAGATTGGTTTATGTGTGCCCTCATTTAACTGCCGAATTAGCACTTACACCCCCCTCCACATAAAATGTTCAAGGTACAATTATGGTCTGAACTCCCCCCTGCAACTTTGTTTAATTTTATTTAATATATACTTTTTAAATTAGATAATACTATCGATAATTTTGTTAGATTTAATGATTTTAAGAAACAAGTATTTAATATTTTAGATAAGTTAGATTAGTTTTTTTTTCTTTAGATTATTTTGTACTTTAGAATTAGTAATGTGGTGCCTACCTATAAGTTAGATATATAAATAGTCATAAGTATTAATATTAAGTTAAGTAGTAAGTAAAATTATGTATCTAGTTGGTAAGCCTTAAATAAATAAATAAATAAATGGTTCTTTAAAGTTTTGCCATCCGCCACTGGCGGACATTTTATGTTAAAACGCACAATCAAAGTGTTTTGCATGTTTGCTATAGTGTGTTCGAACTAATTCGATTAAATGAGTTTTAAGCTATCGAAGTATTTCAATGAGCTACTCGCGGACTCCCTTCGAACCAGATCTTAACTAGCGGCCTATGGATGTAATTTAAAGCATTAACTTTACTAGGGTGTAGCCACCTCTCGTTGACGGTTTTTGTGTTAATCTCAAAACCAATTAAAAATATGCAGTTAACGTTATGCATATAAAACTCAAAGCCCATATAATATAGTTTTTTTTGTTATATATACTACAATACTTTGACATAATATTTTATATTAAAAACTACATATTATGTTTAATTATAATATAATTTAGGTTAATTTAGAGATATTATACTTTACTTTTTCTCCTCTATTTTGCGTGTAGAAACACTCCGGTTTGTGCACGTCTCTCTGTGAACATTCCTCACTACACATAGGCCAGCCGCACATCTCGCAGGACACAGTCTTTCCTTCCTCCAAAAGTCTGTAGCAACCGAGGCACACTGGAGGTGTTACCTGAAATTTAAGGATACTGTAATTGTAAAGTAAACAGTACACATAGTTCTAAATATATTAAAACTAGCTGACCCGGCAAACGTTGATTTGCCATGTAAATAATTTCTAAAAAGCAGGGGTTGGTGATAAAAAAGTAAAAATTTAGGGTTGTATGTATTTTTTAATGCCATATTATAAAAAAATAAAAATAATTTTTAAGGGTGAACAACCCTTAGGGGTATGAAAAATAGATAGTAGTTCTCAGACCTACTGAATACGCATATAAAATTTGGTAAAAATCGGTAAAGCCGTTTCGGAGGAGTACGGTAACTAACATTGTGACATGGAAATTTTATATTATTAGATAATATTATTAAAAATAAATATTATCGCTATGAGATAAAATACAGCGCTTTGTGATAATAAACAAGCATTTTAAATTAGGATCGTATGTGTATTCAATTTGTATTTATAAGTCAGTCATCTTATACCTACGTTTATCTTTCAAACAAACAAATGAGACAATAAAATAATTTAAATATACAATACATAAATATACTTTACCTGAGATGGACCCGTAATAAGAGGCGTTTCTTTTAAAATAATATCTCCAGCTCTAATATTTCTTGTTGCTTCTAAGTACCTCCCATATTTGGAGTCTTCCTTCACCCTCACGGGGATACACTGGTACTTATGCGTCTTCCAGTGTTGTTTCTGATGGTCTCGAGAGCAATAGTGTATAGTTTGACAATTAGAGCATTTTTGTTCAGCCGGTGCCAGGCATATGGCACAGCAGCCGTTTTGTGTCATATCTGCAACAAAAAAAAAAAACGATTTGCCTGACTTAGAATTTAACTAAACATTCTAATGGAACCGAAACAGTAAAAATTGAAAGCTGTTTCATTAGGTTCTGATTTCCATAAAAACACATAGAAATGACAGACATAATTATACTTAGCTTTCATTTTCTACAACCACACTTATGTAGCTTATGACGGGCTCGTTGGCGCATTCAGTAGAACACCTTGCGTGCGCATCGATAGGTCGTGGGTTCGAATCCCACCGGTACATGTGTAAATAATAATTATGTTAAATTTTTGTTCGATATAAAGTATTTTATTTAAATGTGTGATCCTCGCGTTAATAAAAGACAATATTAAATTCAGACATTCTCTCTAAAATAATCCTTAATCATCACTCCACTTTACTAACAAAAAAACGGGCTCAACTCAAATAAAACGGATCACATTTGAAGTTTATAGTATTAGGTACTAGCAACGCGCCCCGGCTTCACACGGGTGCAATGTAGATGTACTATACACAAAACATAGCCTATGTTACTCTGATTATGTACCTATTTCTATTGGTGAAAGAATTTTCAAAATCGGTCCCGTAGTTTTTGAGTTTATTAATAACCTACAAAAATTCAAAAATACAAATCTTTCCTCTTGATAATATTAGTATAGAAGTATAAATAATGATCATGACGTTGCATGCATCTAACCTAAAACGAATGAAGGCATATTGGATATGCCCTGAGCTTTTATTTATCAAATTTATAAAAAACGTTGTAATGTAAATATGGTGTTTTATTAAGCGATTATCATGCATTAAATGAATAATTAAATAAATCTGATTTTATCAAGGATCCCTTCTGTTGTTCAAAAAGCTTCTTATGTCGATACAATTACATGGAACGAAATTATACGTCCCTTCTTCCTTAATTGTTTTTACGAATAAATATCTACGTTTTGATGCGATAGTTCGTACTTACCTAATAATAAACAATAATTCCACCGATAAAGATAACGACAGCCGCCCCGACCGCTAGAGCACTGCGGTGCGCGCGCGCACGTTCCTGTGGTATTAATAAACCCTCGCCTGAAACTTGACGCGCTGCTGTGGAGTGTGGATGTCGTTATGTATTGTATGAATGTCAATGCAAGGGCCGGTATTTGACATATTCTATAAGGCGTATTAGGGGTTTACTGCCCGCCTAGCATGAGCGCCAAGATATCTCGCGGACGAGTGAAGACAAACTAAGATATAAGATATCGATTATTTTCATAGACAAGATACATTTGACATTAGAAGTCGAGTTTTTAACGTGTCGTGTTAGACCCGGAAGACATATAGAGATAATCGATTAAAACACGAGATAACGGTCGACAAAATTTTGTCCGTTTGGAAGTTAGTATTCATTTATTATATCGGTCAATACAAAGAATAAATCTCGATACGATTATTATAGCAAAACAAATTTTTTTTATATGTCAGGCTTTACTTCGATCATTTTTTCTTTACCGGCAGTAGGTGATCAGCTTTCTGAGCCCTGCCTGACCGAAACAATTTTTTTTAAATCTTATTTCCCGGGATTCGAACCCAGGACCACCGGTGGTAAACGCATCGGGCTTACCACCTTAAGTTATTTCGGGCTGTATATAAAGTTTTTATTTTTTTGAGATATTTCAAGTAAAACCAAAATCGCCAATATCGTAACATTGAAAGTGAACAATTTGTATGGTGTAAATGAGGATAATATTATAAGTTCGCGAGTCCGCTAGTGGGGCATGGGCTATGGGGTATATTCATTTCTATCTATATGTAGATTGTAGACTGTAGACGTATTACACTGAACATTTTTATTTTCTGTACACATGTAGATGTTTAGTGCCACTCCCCACTGAAAAATATATTTTTATCTTGTTTCCCCGGAATTCGAACCCCAGATCTCCGTCGCTAAACGCATCGCGCATACCACTGAATCTCAGAGGCGGCGTTGTCTGTGAGGTTAATAAAACAAAAAATAACAAAACAATTATAAAATATTTATTACAAAATATTATGTAAGTACAGCAAGATAGATGTGACTTATAATGAAAAATATACAATAATGGTACATGAACATACAATAGAAAAATATAGTTTTAGATATTAAGAGGCCGGCAACCAATCTGCAAATCGTCTAGTGTCCACGGGCGACGGTGTTCACTGTTCCCACAGGGGAGCCGCTATATAATACAAAATACTAATAATAAAAAAGTATGTCTTTATCGAGATGTGGATAGTTTATAAATACGTAATTACAATACTTCAACATTCTAATGACGACAGACGAGCATGAGGTTCACTTGATGGTCGGTGATACCTCAGCCACAGAACATCAGTCAATGATGCGCTGTCGACCTACTTTTTACTTCGAGCATTCGGAAATCCATAGACTGAAACCAAAACGCGCAATGTGCACTTTCTACACGGCACACGGTTTTTCCATCTATGAACGGTGGTTCATTACCCAGTCGGAATTTCGATATTCCTCCCACCCGATCAATGCATGAAGTTACCAGACGTGGGGAAAACATGCTTACAGAAAATATAAACATGTCATCCCAGTGGGATACGAACCCACGGCCCATCGATGCGCACGGCAGGTGTTCTACCGAACGCGCCAACGAGCGCGTAAAAAAATTATAATTATTTTGACGAATATGTCCCGAAAACCTTTATCATTATTTAGATGTAGAATATTTTTCATGTTTCATTGTAGATATGTGCATATGAAAACATTTGATCATTAGAATTCTCTGACACTGAAAAAAACGGGAACGAAAATAAAAGTTAACAATTTCATTATCACAAAAACAGGTAAACACGACGATACACGATAGTTCCGCAACATTACGATATCTTCCCTATGATCTGCTCCCAGGTCTTGATCTTCTTGAGCGCGTCCCGCGCGGCCGCCGCCATCAGGCCCTCGGGGGACTGCCGCGGCTCGAAGCCCAGGATGAGGGCGGCCTGCGTCAGGCAGCTGACCACCTGCGGGGGTGAGAGGGGGGGGGGGGGGGGTAACACAAGGTACACTCATGAACGTCAATAAAAAAATGTAAATGCTTCTTTACATCTACTGCCAGTTCTCAAATCAAGGGCGTAGAACGGACGAGAAGAACTGGCAATAAACTCGCCGCCACTCTTTTTAATCGCGAAGCTTTTGGTTTAACAATGTTTGTATGGAGCTGCAACTATTACACTATGTTCCATATGACATATTGAAGTAATCTAATATATAAAATTCTCGTGTCACAGTTTTCGTTGCCATACTCCTCCGAAACGGCTCGACCGATTCTTACCAAATTTTATATGTGTATTCAGTAGGTCTGAGAATCGGCTACTATCTATTTTTAATACCCCTAAGTGATAAGGGTTGTTCACCCTTAAAATTTATTTTTTATTTTTGGACGATTTTTTTTGTTTTTATTTTTTTATTATGTGGCATTAAAAAATACATACAACCCCTGCTTTTTTGTCAAAAAAAATCTAGACCCGTGCGAAGCCGGGGCGGGTCGCTAGTTTATTATAATAATAAAATATAAACGAATAAAAATGGGCATGGTGAAATAGGAGTACCTACGCCCTTAGGAAAAAGAATGAGAGAGAGAAAATATTTATTAACAGCCTCAAAAATATCTAATATATAAAATTCTCGTGTCACAGTTTTCGTTGCAATACTCCTCCGAAACGACTTGACCGATTTTGATGAATTTTTTTGTGCTTATCCGGTATCTATGAGGATCGGCCAACATCTATTTTTCATCCCCCTAAATGTTAAGGGTAATCCACCCCTAATTTTTTTTTTTAATTTTTGGAAGAAATTTTTTGTTTTTATTTTTTTATAATGTGGCATTAAAAAATACATACAACCCCTGCTTTATTTGTCAAAAAATCTTGACCCGTGCGAAGCCGGGGCGGGTCGCTAGTTTCATACAAAATTATATATTTAGAAATAAGTGACAAGGCATATTGTGTTAAAAATCTGCAGCTTTTCAGCCACTGCCTTAGAAATAGTCACAGCGCAGAATATCAAACTCAACAAAAAATCGTAACAAAATGAATGTTACTTCTACTAATAACTTGACAGTTGTTTTTAATTAAAAACAAACAAGATATAACTATCTATACAAATACAACACTGTAGATACAATATGAATAAATGTATTCGCCAGTTCCTCAGCCATTTCGTAACCTTCCCAACCCACCTCCTTCAGCCGAGTCCTCAGAACGTCCTTGGTGATGGCCTTCCTCTCGAAGTCCCTCGTGGTGAGCACCATCAGCGGCGCGTGCAGCTCGTACAGCGTGATGCCTGGTGACGGTGGAGACAATATCAGTATGACACGTTTTTTTCTTCGTTCCATAGATTAAGAATATGTCTGCTATCAACAGCAGCTGTCATCAATATTTATTCTTTTGATGTTCTTCAAAGTTCAAAAGAACAACCCCGACCGCACTATTGTCTTCTTAATATATTGATTTAGTAACGGGACATTACAGTTAAATTTAATATTATAATTTGACATCTCCAAATCCTTCAAGTTGCCACAAAGTCACGAGACGGTACGCTCACCTCGCAGCCTGGAGAGGCCGGGCTCGATGACGTCGAACACCCGCATGAGGTCGCGGCAGACCTGCAGCTTGCGGCGCAGCTGCTGCTCCGGCATCTCGTGTATGAGGTGTCCGGCCACCTTGCCGTACAGCTGGCTCAGCGAGTGCAGCGCCGACAGCCGCAGGTAGTGCTGCGGGTCCAGCGCGCTGCGGTACTTGTGCACGAACCGCTCGAAGCCCTCCACGTCGTTCGCGTCTATCTGCTCGAGCTCCTCGGTTAGTCTGGTGGATAAGGAGTTTGCTGTTCTGTATTCTAAGGGTATAAGGGTCAGTTCTTCATCTGGTTCTGATTGATACTTTCACATCCCATCGGAAATGTATATTTAGGACTTAGGTGTCACCTGGAGGGGCATGGAGTGGGCAAATATTTCTGAGACTCACAAGATACAACACTAGCGGCCTATTATAAACGTATTATAAGCTTGATATCATTAAAATATGTTTTGTCTCACTCTATCGAATATAAAAAGACAGAACAAAATATATTTTTTTTAAGTAAATGAAGCTTAGTTCATTAGTTCGTTCTTTTATGAATAAGGCCATAAAGGTACAATTTATAATAAAAATGAAGACGTCAAGAATTCTGAATCGCACTAACAAAGTTTCTTTGATCATGGAGTCTGACAACCAAACAGTGGTTAGACTGGTAGAGAATCCATCATTTATATTGTAAAAGTCCACCCTCCTTCCTCCACGAGTACAATATGGCGCACGCACCTCTCGAGCATCGCGTGCACGGCGGGCGCGGTCATGGCGTACGCGCAGCCCGGCGCCAGGCAGCGCCAGCTGGCGGCCGGGTCCAGCGGCGCGGCGGGCAGCACGCGGCCGGCGCAGCGCGGGCAGCGGAGCGCGCTGGCGTGCGTGCCCAGCTCCGTGGGGTCCGCGCAGCGCCGGCACCGGCACTCGAAGAACTTGCTCAGCCGGATGTGCTCGCGGCGCTTGAGGGTCCCCTGGGGGTGCATAAGCATGTTTTAACTAATAATACTAGAGATTTAGACCAAGATTTGCAATTATTGCAAAATCGAGAGTTAGTCGGCCTATAACTAAGAGACAAGACCTAAGATCTAGAACTTAAACTGGGTGATAAATACATTTGTATAGTTAAAGGATTCGGAAGGTTAAAGAAAATAGCAAAATTAAGACAGGATACTTGAATAAAATCAATTATTATCTTTGTTAAGTAGGTTTTTATTTATATTGATTTAGATCTTCATGATGAAAGTCCTGATTTCCTGTCCTGGGAGGCTCTCACCAAAATGTAGGCTTTTAAAAGTGTTTTTTTCTTATGTCAGATCAAATCAAAATGCGCAAATTGCACTTCACAGCTTGTTTATTCAAGATGACTCATTTGGAACTTCGCCATTGCTCCCGCGGGACGAGGCCAGCGTGTAGTGTACCTGCAGGGTGTACGCGTAGCACAGCGAGATGACGTCGCCGGCGCGGTGCGGCACGGCGGCGCGCACGGTGAGCGGGCGGCCCGCGCGGCGCTCGGCGTCCGTGTGCGTGGTGCTGGGCGTGCAGTCGTGCGCCAGCAGGCACGCGGCGGCGTACAGCGCGCGCGCGCTCGCCCCGCCGCCTCCCACCTCGAACGCGTTCACCTGGACACGCCACGCCGCGCTCCGTCAACACATAATTGATCAGGAAAACGAAGACGTTGCTTAATCAACTGAGGCCCGACCACAAACGACTGCCGAGAAAGTATTCGTATCGTAAGTCTGTCACTTGTATGCAATTTCTCATACAACAAAGAGATTCACGATGATATGAATACTTTTGGCAAGTCTCTCCCCCTCATCTCTCGTAAAATTGACAGATTGTCCGTGCAGATACTTTCTCGCGAGCTGTTCGTGCTCGGGTCTCTCATTGATTGGAACGGATTAAGCAGTCATTTATTTGACTTGAAAGATGAATTTTAAAAAATTAAATTGAAATTCTAATAAACTTGATACACAATCAAAAAATATTTTTCAAATATGAAAGCCTTCATCAAAATATTAGCAATACTGTAAAAATACCAACTATCCTACATTTTAACAAGGCGTTTAAAGAATATTTAAAAAAAGGAAAATTTAATTGTATTTATTACATTAAATGCTATTCAGAGTCCATTTCGGATTTCTTACAGCACTTTTCCTAGAGAAAATCTAATCAACCTAAATACGCCCAATTTATTTTCGTGCAGAAAATATTCCTGTTCAATCAGAGCGGACGGGCACCGTATATTATACTTAATTAAATATGGTGGGAATATTTAGAATTTAATTAAATAATTTCAATTCCTGTCTGTTTTCATTTGTTTCTTATACAAGTGTTATGTGTATTGTACATTTATCTCTCTTTTACAGGTCAATTAAAAATAGCGCTTTACAATATACGAGTAGCTCATAGAGAATGTTGAGACGTTTGAAGTCTCGTAAATCGGGATCAACTGTTATTTACTTTATAAAATGAATGGTTTGAGAGAGTCTTGTCTGTTTTCTGAATATGATAATAGATAAGATTTATCTACGATGTGGAAGCTATGTTAGTAAAAATAATACAGCATAATATTATGTATGTACAAAATAATCTTGTGTTTTTAGCTTTTTTGAATCTTCGTTTAACTAAAATATTTTAAGATTTTTAAGTCGTGTCGAGTTAAAGACGGATCTAATCTATGTTTGAACTTTCGAAATATTTTAATATTATGTTAGTTTGATATTTTATGGAGGGTAGAGATAAGGAGTAATCTGTCTGTATATTAGAAGTGTCCATAAAGTCATGTGATATTATGGTGGCGCTGCTGTAAGCTGATGACTGCATTTGAAAGAAAGCGCCTAAAACTGTTAGAGTAGGACAGAATGAAACGAAGAAATATATATATCCGGTCCGTAACCACTTTCAAAAATTTAGTTGTAAAGTAAAGTAATTTCTTACATTGATTAAATATATAACAATAATTTTAAAAAAATCAGAATTCTTTTGAATAATGACGTTTTCAATTGCATACTCATTTACTTTATTTTTATAAATTACTCAGTCAGTACAACTACATACTTCTGAACTTTACTATTTCCGTTTGGCATACTTCACTTCATTAATGATCACCAAATTCACATCGAACCATCAGAGGTCATCAGCGCCTTTTTAAGTTTTTTTTGTTGGTTTTGGAACTATAATCTAACAGCTTATCATGGACACTTTTGAAAGTAAAGCCCCATATGAGAGAGTACTCCTTATCTCTACCCTCCATAGTTTGATTGTAGCGCGTATATGGCTTAATGGATTTGATAAAATGTGTAGTTTCGTTCATCTTGCAGATTAATAAACAGCGTAAACCGCCATCTCCACTGCTTATTTAGTAGCATTTTTTTTTTGCAAAAATATATCCATGTTCCGTATCCGTCGAAAAACTGACGGATTGACGTGACAATGGTGCCTTGTTCCTCAGTGCTCGGACTTTGTGCACAGAGATAGAACATAGAACATATTGTCCAAAACATCACAAATAACACTGGATACAGTTTACCTCCAGGATCCCGCAGACGGTGTGCACCTCCGCATCGTCAAAGCGGAACCCCCAGGCGCGCAGGCGGCGCAGCACGAGCCGCTCGTTGGCAGGCCAGATGTCGCCGCGCGCGCGCCGCAGCTCGTCGTGCGCCTCCATCGTGCGCACCGCGGCCCAGCGCGCCGGGTGCGCCGTCCGCAGCAGCAGGCATCTGCGACCACGTGCGATACTTAGGCCCGTATTCCAAGACGCTACTGAAGTCGAAATCTATTCTTGAGCACTGTCAATATGTCAAAATTCTATTGAGAAAAAATGACAAGTCTCCAAACTGAGACACGTCTTGGAATATGGGCCTTAAACTGTGTTTTGTCTACAGGGCCGGATTTAGGCAACCGGAGTTGCTGCCCCGGGCCTCCACAATAGAAACGGAAAAAAATATTTCAAATTCCAACGTGACTAGTAAACAATTTTTCTGCTGACTGATAGGCAGGCGTTTGACCACAATCCCACCTGATGGTGAGTGGTGATGTGATCTAAGGTAGAACACGCCGACCTAGAAAAAGCCTATTCACCCGCGCCTTAAAAAGATTCAAATCATAGTGATCCGGGAAAACAGTCGCTGGAAGAGAGTTCCACTCCTTTGCTAATTTAATTATTATTTATCTATAAGTGTACTTTGTACAAATAAGGATATATTGTTAACATGTTTATTTGAGTTCAGGGGGTCTCCACTTTTTTGTTAACCGAGGTCTCCACACCTCAAACCGGCCCTGTTTGTCTCTCTCTATCGAACACTAGAGGACGCGGTTAGAACTAAAGACACAGAACATAGTTTATTATGAATAATGGTCTTGATGTTTACAAGTCTCTAACTGTAGACTGCATTCCTATAGTTGCATTTTAGATTAAAGCCAGTAGGGATTTGAGGATGTGTTGAATGATTTTGACGAATTGACACTGTTTCTGTATGCTATTTCAAATTCAAGAGCTGGCTGAAAGGTCATTTTGCGAAGATATGGATTTTGTAATACAGAAATGATAACTCATGAAATATCTTTTGAGAATAGGTGAATAGCAAATGGATAGGTAACCAACATCTTTTTTTCCACTCGTTTTACAATGAGGACTAGGCTGAACCGTGTTACGATGAACTATTCAGTTTTCGCTTAGCACAAATACTTATTATATTATTTAATATTTTATATATTGTTCGTTCTGAGGCCTCTTATATGTATTTAAGTTTCAAAAAGTTTTACGAATTAAAGCTATAATCGGAAGTAATTGATATATGAATAAATATTAAATATATATTTTTTTAATTTAGCACCATACAATATGAATCTAACAACGTGTACTTGCCTCAAAGGCATTATGGCGTGGTAGCTTTCCTTCAAGTCTTCGATATCGTCGTAGCTTGGAGCCGCGCCCTTCAGCGCCTCGCACTCGTAACTGGAGTGCCCCGTGTCCTGGCCGCGCCCGGGGCACTCGCTGCTACACAGCGGCCACTCACATCCGGGACATCTGCAAATGTTATATGTATTGATTATGCAGGTACATATACTACGGGATCACCATACAAGCCCAAACGCCCGGCTTGACGACTTTAACCTAATATGTATTTTTAGATCTTTCCTCTATACTAATAAATAAAAATAAAAGATTTGTATAAAAAGGAAAGATTTGTATTTTTGTATGTTAAGAATAAACTCAAAAACTACTGGACCGATTTAAAAAAATCTTTTAACAATAGTAAGCTACATTATTATCAGCGAGGTACATAAGTTGATTTTTTTGTATTAGGTACATCTAAAATCAAAGCAAAATAAAAAAAAAACATTGCAAAACTCTAAAGCCAAAATCACTGATCTCTCGTATTCACAAAACATGAGTTCCATTACAGAAGTTTTCGCTGTTTTATCCCTGTTTTGGTACACTTACTTGAACAAGTTGGTTTCATCCAACTCCCGATAGCACCCCAAGCAGATGAGGCCGCACCCGCTGCAGGGCCCCACGGCCAGCGCGGGGGCCTCCACTATCACCTCGCCTGCCTGGATGTCGCGACTGGCCACCAGGTACCTGTAAAGAGAGGTTACTTCGATACACAACACACTTCTGATGCCTCTCCAATTAAAGAACTGAACTTGTCTCTGTCCCTGGCTATACGGAAAAGTTTAGTGGCACTGGTGATTCTCATCCATGACCAAATATTGCCGAGCCACGACTTTTTTCTACGGCCTACACTTCTCTTTCCGGCCACACGAATTAGAAAAAACTAGTACAGTCAAAATATGAGGTGGTTTTAAAGACTGCGACGTTTTGAATATCAAATATTTATTTTTTATTCCTTGAATTTAGTTTTATGTAACTTTTGTATACAAATGCTTCCGGCAGTGAAAAAATAACAAACCCTGTACTCTTAAGTAACAACTAGTTACTAGAGAGACAGCTCTAATGGTTCAGATTTCTGTCAGCGTTTTATTATTTTATATGAGAACGATGGAAAGCCGTGAATTGCACATTGCGAGTTTCGGTTTCAGTCTGTGGATTTCCGAATGCTCGAAGTAAAAAGTAGGGGTCGACAGCGCATCATTGACTGATGTTCTATGGCTAAAGTATCACCTACCATCAAGTGAGCCTCATGCTCATCTGTCGATATCTGACATAAAAAAACGAACTGCAAATGATTTGGTATTAAATGATCACTGACTCCCATAACATCAATAGTCGTGTGTTGAAGGCCTTTTAGGTGGTGTCGTTTCTTATTAGTTTGTTTATCATATTGATTCGAGAACAAGTCAGTGAAATAAATGTTAATTATATATTAATATATAAATTAACATAGATTTAAGATTTTAGAAAGAATAATAGAATTTTGTTTTTCAGTCGAAAGCCTATCGTGGTAAGGGTAACACACAAGCCGAGGACCAAATTGGGTATTAATTTTAATAATTATTGTAGAAACAAAGTTATTTTATATTATTTTATAACTTACCTGCCCATAACATCCGAGTGCTTTATCTCGTAGCATAGTTTATCCTGTTCCTTAATTATTTCAGACGATTCCGTTTTGTTTCCTTTATCATCATCACCCGCTGGTACATCTTCTATAATATTTTCTTTGTTTCGCACTTCGTGTTTGCCGCGTTTCTTTTGCTGTGAAAATAAAAACTATTTACCTATTTGTTTCATTATTCATAATGTTTATTTTCATTTACAATCCTTAGTTCCAGAATGATAGGCGACATAATTTGTTCAACATTGCAGACTATAAAATCAATTGTTTATTCATTGCTTTTTTAAAATGTTTTATGACACAATTTTCTTAAAATATCCAATCAATTCTCACTTTTATATTTAGTATTTTCTAACACCATTACAGTAAATCTGAAATGAGATCGAATCACAGAAACATAAACAAAAACTTGACGAAGATCCAAGAAAAGAAATCATTCAAGACCTATCTAAAATTTTCACAACACATACACAAGTTAGACATCGTAGCATCAGAAGAAATCGCGACGGCTATGAATGACCGGTGTATTTGCTGTGACGTATGAATTATGAATGAGTATCTGGTAGGCGGTGTTTGGATGTATTTCTGTTCACCACTTGACTCCACGCGTGGATACGTAAAAAAATCATAACCCTGCCAATGACGGCCTTGCCAACGGGAACTGGGAAGAGACTGATGGATATTGTGGTAATTTCATTAAGAAGGAACGCTGATAAGTGCGATTTGGCTGATAATCCACCGTATTAAGCTTAGTGCATAGCTCAGCTGTACTAAAGCCCCTTATAGAAACTGTCATGCGATTGAATAAATGAAATAGACAGGTGTGAATGTTCATTAGTTAAATCAGCTAAAAAGTAGATAAATTGTTTGCCAGCAGTGTGCCAGTGGGGTGCGGGTGTAACTAGTGTCACTTAGCAATTCTGACAACAGTCGTTTCGTAGAGTGATTAGCAAAGTGTACCTAATGCCAAATCGAGCAACAAGCGCCACGGCCGTACCATTTAGTAGTATAGTTCAGGCCATTTTCGACCCCCTATAACTTCGTTGTGGATAAAACTAGAAGCCTGAATTTAACTACTTAACAATCTAATTTAATTTAATGTGTATTACTTGTGAGATATATTGCATTTTTATTTTTTTTAAAAAGATACATTGTGTTTTCATGCAATGGCAAAGTCAATTTACCTACTATTTATTTAAAACATTTTTTTTTTAAATATTGATACCCTATAAGATGTTGTGACAATTATTTATATATAACTTAAACTTATCTCTTAAAAGCAGGTAAGATATTTCGCTCGGTAATTTATCGGCAGCACATAAGTAGGTACCTAACTGATTTTCCTGTAGGTACAGAAATTGTGAAAGAGGATATGCTGATTGACTCTATGGTTAACTTTAGTCATGCAAATATGTTTGTAAGTCAATGTAATAAATTGCAAAATATGCTTTCCGAGCTGTCGTAGTTGTCAAATTATATCATGCATCTTGGCACTCTGTCTCTCACTCAATTATCTAAATAGCTCAATTTCAGCAGACCAGAAAGATATTTACGAAATCGTTAAAGTTTCGTAAATAAATCATTCAATTCATAAATCGGTTAAGTACGTCCTGCCAGAATGTTGACTTCAAAAATAAAAAATATTTCTATATAAAATGCTATTTTCCCACTTATATTATAGGTAAGTACATATAGATTTGCATCTTTTGCTAATCAATTCTGTGTCAATTCTGTAATCTAATCTATCGCAATTTCATACTCGAACATCGATTTCGTGTTGATATTTTGTTATTATACAATAAAGATACAAAAGCTATAAGCGGACGTGACGTGAGCTGCTCTAAGTATGACGTGAGCTGTCAATTGCGGAAAATGACGGATTTCCGAAACTAATTTCTTTTAAAATTAATTTTCCGCATATTTTGTTTACTGAATATTTTAATAGTTATTCTGTGATTTAACAATTCAATCTTTAACAATCGGTACAGCCTTTATTCAGTTACAAATGGTGTTTTACTAACACGACTTTGTTTTATATAGATAAAATATTCGCGTATATACTTTTTTTTTTTTTATGTCGACAGACGAGCATGAGGTTCACTTGATGGTAGGTGATACCTCAGCCACAGAACATCAGTCAATGATGCGCTGTCGACCTAATTTTTACTTCGAGCATTCGGAAATCCATAGACTGAAACCGAAATGCGCAATATGCACTTCACGGTTTTTCCATCTATGAACGGTGGTTCGTTACCCGGTCGGAATTTAGATATTCCTCCCACCCGATCAATGCCCGAAGTTCCCAGACGTGGGGAAAACATGCTTACAGAACATTATAAGCATGTGTTCCCGGTGGGAATCGAACCCACGACCCATCGATGCGCACGGCAGGTGTTCTACCGAACGCGACAACGAGCCCGTCCAAGATTTTATTGGGATTGAGATTTATCGAATACTACACATAATAACATAAAATACTTGATATTCATAAACTGTCAGGAGGAATTCTCTAACCGATATAGTGGAAAGCGCACCACAATATAGACGTGATGCTAATCTAATCGACAGGAATAACCTTTGTTGCTACGTATAGTATTACAGTCAGTATAAAAAAATATTTTAAAAGATTTGACATAGCAATAACCTATAATTACAAGACAAAAAGTATTCTTGGCACACGTCTAGTAATTGATGTTTTAAACAGCGTCGAAACTAAACTATTGTTCTAACGGCTTGTTTTTGGACCGCGTTCAAATTACTAATTTCATTATTCTTTTAATATTTGATCATAAAATAAGTATATCTAAAATCGTTTATGTGACATCTACTCCAGATTTTTTTTTAAAGTAACATACAAAATTGCATTTACTTTAATAGTTAATTAATGTATTGTTTTTCTTAAAAAATGCAGTGTCTTACTCTAGTAGGTACACATAATAAATAATAGAAGCAATTTATTTGATATCTCTTAATAGATCTTTATAGGTTGCCATGAATCTGTTTTAAAGAATCGCTTACATTACAAGACGTAAATAGATGTTAATTTCTTAAAATTACTTGATTGATGATAGTTTATTTCTCAATAAAGCGTTGGAGTTCCTGGTCCCGGAAAGGAATCTAGCCTGGGTGTGGTCTCTATAGTCTCAATAAAAACTAGTCTCTTGAGGCTACTTCACAAGATTAGATTAGTTTTATCATTTTCCATACTTACAGGAATTCAACCTGTCCGAAAATGCCTTATTAAAATTAATTATGCAATAAAAAAATTCAATGTAAATTAAAAAGTAGCAAAAATATTGGTGTGTAAACTACGATGTTCACGAGAGTGAAATTTTAGTCACGAGTCTCGAAAATGCAAAGAAATTGTCGAGATAAGACCCTTTTTATAGTCCATATATATATTCTCATATTTTCTGTCAACAGTTATCTTATTATGACTCGGCACCATAACTTTTATAACAAATGTCTGCCTACTACCGAGAGCTGTTGTTATATTAATTAAAATATCTATATCGAAAAACCACCAGTTATTTTGTTATATTAATGTGGTTAATAATTTGCTCCATAATTCTAAATGCCTCTAAAACTTTAGAAAAATATATTCTTTGATAAGTTTACGGGGTAAGTGACAGCCTGTTTAGCTATTAATCGCTCCTATTCGCAGTACGGATTTCGCACCAACTAACAATCGTTTTATTTATGGCTTAACTCCGAATACATTAGTTTAATAGCTCTGTTGACACACATAATCCTTACTCGGAGAGATTTATAGGAAAGTAAATTTTTAGTTACCGAATATTTTAATGAACATAATATGTACATTCTTTAGTTTTTACACAATTTGGGTCTAGCGTTTCATTTTGGACTTTAAAAAAGTAAAATAATTATATTAATTCTATTCTTTTGCTCTAATTTCTTGACTCCATAACGTAGCATCATACTACTTTATTTCCAAAAGTTATCTATAAGAACTGGACGTGGAATACGAATCCTAAAGTAAACTCTAAACTCATAAAACAATATTTAAATTGTTTTTTATTATTATTAATAATGATATTTTCCACTTCAGCAGAGCGTTGACACGTTTCCAATGGAATGACAAGCTGTTCGCACTTCGCAGTTCGCACAGACCGTTTGCAAGTGCGAAGGGCGCTTTGAGATTAAAATATACTTCTCAAGTCCATTAGAAATAGTTTCAACCAATAAAATTTTATATTAAAACAGTGTACAGTTTCTGACTCATAATTGCTGTAGTGGAGCCCTATGTAAGGAGTGTTTTATTATGAGGGGATGTGGAAATTCAATAATTTGAACTCCTCACCTTTCACAGCAAAAAGAATCTTATATTAATTGAGAAATAATGTTTCATTTATAATGGGTCAAATCTCAAAAAAAAAATCTTCATTTTGCCCAATTTGCGCGCCAGTCGAGGAACGTTAGCGCTGCCAGCGCCTGGCATTTCACTGGCGTCACTATTGGCACCTCTCTCAATCATTGGATTGTCGAAGAACAATTGGGGCCATACGCGTGGCAGGAGATATGAGGGCTACGCCCGAATGGCATGTTGATATACGTGGTACAATATTGACAAACGTTTATAAGGACTAGTTTAGATTAGATAGCTTTTTAATAAAATGTGTATTCGGAACAGCAATAGAAGCATTATTAGTTGAGCATCCTGTTTATGAGAACTCTATAAAATATTAAACTAAAAGGAATACGTTCGCGAGATTTAACATCGGAGTAAATAGAAACTAACAAAAGCCCTTGGTTGAGATAGCAAGCATATCTATTTTGAGTTGGCAACCATTTTGCCATTGAAATCTGAGAATGGAACGAATTAACATAAGTCAGAATATATTTTATAAGCTATAAATAATATTATCTATTACATCACTAGCTTGTTCGATCTTCTCGTTTGTATAATGGATTTGCATTAGGTACGAAAAGATATAATGGGTATAGTATTATTTCCTCCTTAAGGAGCAGCTTTTGAGACAAGGATGCGAATCCACATTATGACCGCGACGTTATGAACACATTCAAAACATCCCACAAGTCTGTCACTGTCGACTTCTGAACCGCCTTCAAGCTGATGTAGATGTGATGTAGACCTTTAAACTGCTTAAAAAATATGATCTGTATGACAAACCTTTTTCTTATGTGATTTCTTGTTCATGATGTTTTAGAATCTGTAAGAAGACAGTGAATATTAGTTTCTTTTCTTGATCAAAGGGCACTATGGTGGTATAATATAGGGAACCAATCTTCGTCGGCGATTTTTCCGAACCAATAAGGCTTAGGGATGTTCATGATAATAACCTATCGAAGCCCTAAAGGCCAGTGTAGTTAAACCCTCGAGGTTTAGATGTCTATGGGTAGCGATGTATATTGCCAGATTTAAGGGAAAAGAACCCTCTTTTTATTTAATATAATAATAATAATTCGATAATAACCTACCATTATACCCCATGTATGTGCATCGATAACTCCTATTACTATTTCTGTTTATGTTTAAAAGAATTTCATGATAAATTCTAGAATCTATACCAAACTTCAGACGCGTTTATAAAAATGGCTTCGTTCACATTTTTATTCGTCTTGGGTTCAAGACATTTTATAAAAATCGGTCAATGGTTAAACCGTAAAATGAAGGCAGACTGAACTAACTTTCACACTTATGCTATCAATAGGTACTCGTATATATAATATATAGGTATAATATATTTTAACCATCTAATTCATACGTTAATTACAAAGGAGTTAAGCCACATATAGCCACGATATAACATTGTGACTAGACGTCAACTATTCTCATGAACGTGTCGCGTAGTAAAGACCTTGCGCAACCAGAATTTTCAGTTTCACAGCTGAACGTTTTACGATGGCATAAAGTTTATGCACAGTTATTACGGCGGCGGGTACATAGCTAAATATTGTATCAACAGATATTTTATAGCTAACATGTATATCAGTCGCTTTGATCACTTTGTTTTATGGAAATCGTAAAAATACAAAAAACATGCTAAAATGTTTGTAAAAATATAGGACAAAATATGACGACTCAATAAGATGCCGAGCATTTAAAATTTTGACGGGCAATGCAACGGTAATGATTGATACATTCAACCATGGTTCATACTTCATTCCCACTAACTTCGATACTTTTACTATGAATATATTAAATTACCTAAGTAGGTAATTTTGTCTTTTATTAACGCATTCACACATTTAAATTAAATAAACGATTTATTATTTATAGTCAGGATAAATAATACGTATTTATCAACAATAACGAGTTATTGTTTTAATCCGTTATAAAGTATTGTTGAACAAACTTGTTGGCAAGAAAGCCCTTCGATATGTAAATGAACTCCACAATAAAGTGGACATTTTTCATTGTATGTGGAGTGAACTCACAAGGGCATTATTATGTGTTACCTGTATTTTGGTTTTTATTCTTTATTATTATTTAATAGTTAAATTTTAGAATTAATTAATTATTCCTTGCTTATTATTTTTTTGTATTATATGTCACTGTCGCATTAGGTTAACTGTAATGGCAGTGGATGTGTGTGTGTACAAATAAAATAAATAAATAAAATTTTATTTACAGGTTAGTATCTACCACACCTGCATGGCTACTTCAAGGTCGAGTTGAGGTAAAAATGAATGTCAAAATTTCATGAATTTCACGGTTTTTTCATTGTTCGGTGGTTCAGTACCCGGTCGAATTTTCAATATTCCTCCCGCCCGATCAATACCCGAAGTGACGCAGGGAAACATGTCTACAGAAAATTATAGACATGTCTTTGGGATTCGAACACCCAATGCGCTAACTATACCGACAAATATTATTAGTTAGATATGTGTTTTAATACGTACCCTCTTTGCAAATTTCGATTGACATGCCTATTTAAAATTCAGCGGAAACAGGAAATGACAATCATTTAATATAAGCTTAGCTCACAATCATTTTATATTCTTAGACATTTGCGCAACATATTATGTTTGAATCATCAGTGGATTTCAGAAATATGAAATTGCTTGTCTTAATGAATCAAAAACTTCATATGAACATGTAACAACATTTTTTTATCTGCCCACACAAACGGTTCAAAGTAATCACGTATTTTTGACATGTTGCTTGGCCGGCAAATATTAATTAGCTTTAGGATTCTTTTCTAAGTGTATATTTGGTTTTCTGCGGCTTCATCCACATCATACACAGCAAAAATTGTGTTGATATGTAACTAAAAGACAAATAAACAAACAATGACATACATTCCTATTTACGTAAGTCACGTTTAATATTATAGGAGAACCATCCACTATCTGACTTAATTATAATGTTAATAAAATTAATTTTAACACGAATTTGCAATAAATAATCTAACTAATCTAGGAACATTTACTTATTAAATATATACATATATCACGCCTCTTTCCCATTAGGGTAGGTAGAGATCACGGAATGCCATATGCTCCGATCCTTACATACCACTTTCGTTTCTTCTACTTTCATCAATGCTTTCATATACGCTCTTCGGTTTTTAGTACTTTTGACCTGGCCCTTTTGAAGAACGTCTCCGATCTGATCGAGGTACGTTCGCCTAGGTAGACCACTCCCGACTCTACCACTCATTTCCCTACTTTTATGAGAATGATTTGATTTTGAATTCATTATTCATCTCTACCTGCTTTAATATTGTATTAACTTTAGCTGGATAAAACTAAATCAAGACGTTTCAATGTTTGTTTAAGCCGTTTTGGTTAAATAAGTTAAGCCCTTTTAGCCGATAAACAAATATTGTGTTGTCAAATACGCTTAACATATACCTACATTTCACAATACATGAAAATAGAACACAGGCATACATATACTGCTATACAGACGTAGACGTCAAATCACAAAATGGCGGGATTCAAACCCACGATGCACCAACGAGCCAACGAGCCTCTCACAGATCACACCGAATTTCGTATTTCTCCAAGCAAAAGAACGGGTGACGTTCCTCATTTTAATGCGTATCATCGGAGAGATTTCACAACGCGACGGCCAAATGGTGGCCCAGTTTAAAAACGTCACCCGTTACGTTTAATTAAATTCCTGCTTGCCTCATTTATTATTTTACAAAATCGCCAATGGCAAAAGACGATTATTTTATGTTTATGACGCAAAATAATATATTTCAATGTCTTAGATCTAATTGTTATTATAGATATGTATATCGAGAGTTCCAATGAAAATTGTGTATTAAAATACCCTTAATAGCTAGGGAGGCGAGGTAGCTAAATGGCGTAATTCAACGGCGCCGTCGAGACCTATCAAAATCGAAAGATAAAATAATTTCGAAAAGAAAAGCTCGTATGGTAAAAACCATTTTAGCGGTGGGTTTGGCGTGTATGGTTTTTCAAAAATGTTAAAAAAAACAGTTACTTGGGCATTCTCGAGCGCGTCAGATATTCATACTACGTATGCCCCAAGGGCCTCTGATAACAACGGTATACTAATCTGCCGGTTTGCGTGGTGGGGGTAGGCATATAAAGTAGTCAAAAATGCAAAAAAAAAAAATTTACTCGAGCGCGTCAGATTTTCAGAAGGGGTGTTACGTAGGCCCCAAGGAAGCTCCCTTTAAAAAAACTGACGATTTGGGCGTGACGATAAGTTACGATGAATTTTTGAAAATGCAAAAAAAAAAAGTATTTTTGAAATACTCGAGCGCGTCAGATTTTTATAGGGGAGGTTTATCTCGGTATCCTGAAAGCATATTTTCTTAATCTGACAAAAATGTTGGTGGGTTCTCTTAATCTGACCGAAAAAGGTTTTTTGGTTTCTATTTTCCTTTCTTTCTCCTTGATAAAACGGGGAATTTAATCGGCGACATACTGAGGGCACACGGGTCTACGGTAGGGGACCATAAACATATATACATATATATATTAGGGTGTACCGCGAAAATTGTCGAGAATCTTTAGAAAAAAAAAATTTGAGATATAATAAAAGTCACATAATTTAATCATCGTTATTTCATATCAATTTCTTTTAACACCCTCAGTTTTCGAGACATACGCAAAAAACCGGGAGTTTGAGTTTTTATGATGCTTCAAGTCAAAAAGTTTTAACTTTGGACAAAAATGTAAAGAGATGTTTTTTGTGTAAAATAAAATTACCTTTTAAGTTTATTTAAATTTTTTTTTTGTAAAATGTATCGTTCGCGACTTATATGCCGCAACGCGTTTTTCGGAAGACGAAATGGCTCCTCCACACTTCCGGTCATGCGGAAACCGGCAGATTTTGTATTTTTAGTAAGTTTTAGATTATATTCTTCAACTTTTATATTCACGGTTTACCTCTGTAGATTGGCGTGTACTATATGAAATGCGTGATGTAGATCAAATGATTAATTATTTTTACACAATAATCAACGGTATTTTAGATGAATGTGTACCTAAAAAAAAGGATAAGTCAGATTACTCTAAGTATCATTACCCAAAATGGTATACTAGAGACTTAATAAATATAATTAAAACAAAGGCCAGGCTTCATAAGCGGTATAAAAAAACAAAATTATTAAGTGATTATGTTGAATTTTCTAAGCATAGAAAGTACGTAAAAAATGCTATAGATATTGCATATAAACAATATACAGACAGAATGCAGTGTCAGCTACTAAAAGATCCAAAATCGTTTTGGCATCACGTGAAGTCATTAAGAGGGTCATCGAGCAAGGTGACGATTATGAAAGACAGTAGACCTCTTACAGATAAGGAGTGTGCTTATCAATTTGCTCACTTCTTTGAGAGTATTTACAGCAGTGAGAAACCGAGACTAAATGCAAGGGAGGCGGCGACATATGGAGCAAGCAGCGCGCGTGTGCAGCTAGAGGAGCTGAGCATTGGAGATGTTAGAAACTCACTAGCTCGCCTCAAGCCGAAACGATCCACTGGACCAGACGGTATACCACCATTCCTTTTCAAGGATTGTGGTAGGGTGTTAGCTGAACCTCTCCAGCACATATTTAACACTTGCTTAAAATGTGGTAAATTCCCTTCTCTGTGGAAAACAACTAAAGTTATTCCAGTTCCAAAGGGAAAAAAAGGATCTGACATCAATGGCTATAGACCAGTGGCTGTGCTGTCAACACCGGCTAAAGTATTTGAGTCCGCAATTCAGCAAAGTCTGTTCACGCAGGTATCACCGCAGCTATGCAACGAACAGCACGGATTCCGGCCGGGGCGCAGCACTAACACCAATCTGCTCAACTTGATGGCACAATTGGTGCCGGCGGTGGACTCTGGTTGGCAGGTCGATGTTGTCTACCTCGATTTTAAAAAGGCATTTGATACTGTCAATAATGACATCTTATTAAGAAAATTAGCAGAAGTAGGCTGCATCCCAAAACTGCTACAATTCTTTGCCTCGTACATGGAAAATAGACAGCAGTATGTTGAATATAACGGCTACGAGTCGGAGCCCTATTTCACACGCTCAGGTGTAAGCCAGGGCAGTAATCTTGGACCTCTAGAATTTATCTTGATGATAAATGACTTATCAGAGGTCCTTAGATATAGTCAATGCTTGATGTTTGCAGATGATTTAAAACTTTTCATTCAAGTAAGAGATCGCACTAACTGTGAACTCCTTCAGGATGACATAAATAGGGTTAAGGAATGGAGCGTCAAAAACGGACTTCACTTTAATACAGCAAAGTGCTCTGTATTAAGTTTCAGCCGCGCTATTTCACCTCTCGTATATAATTATAAAATAGGTACCGAGACGGTGCAGCGGGTGACACAAGTACGGGACTTGGGAGTGCTCTTCACGCCTGACATGATGTTTCGGGATCATATTATCAAAATATGCAAAAAAGCATATAGGAATCTTGGGTTTGTCTTAAGGCAAACTAAAGATTTTAATAATATTGCGGCCATGAAAGTACTATATAATTCATTAGTAAGGAGTTACTTGGAACATAACTCGATTATTTGGGCTCCCTACGAATACAAGTATAGGATCATGTTAGAGCGTGTCCAAAATAAATTCATGCGACACCTCTATTTGAAATTATACGGAGTGTATCCCTTTTATCCACTAATGTACTCTGTTGCTGCCGGCGTTCCTCAGGGTGGTGTGTTGTCTCCTCTTTTATTTGCTCTTTTTATTAATTCTATCACTAATTCTCTATCTTCGCTCTACCATATGTATGCCGACGATTTACAAATATACTCTCAAGCAACTCTGGAAGATCTCCCTATTGCTATATCCAACACTAATGCAGATTTGGATGCCATAGTGAATTGGAGTAAATATTATGGCCTTACTATCAATCCTAAAAAAAGTCAGGTCATAATAATTGGTAGCCCTCATTTTATCTCCCGAATTGACTGGACCTGCTTGAGTTCTATTATAATTGATGGCGTTGTGATTCCTTTTAGTAATTCTGTCAAAAACCTGGGTGTATACTTAGATTCAACGTTGTCTTGGACGAAACAGATACAGGAAGTCAGTAGTAAAATGTATGCTACATCGAGTTCACTGAGGCGCCTCTCTCACTTTCTGCCAATTCCAACAAAAATTATGCTTGCCCAATCTCTTTTACATCCTCTCCTAGATTATGCTGATGTTTCCTTTCCAGATCTTTCAGAAGAGCAGTTAAATAAACTTGAGCGTCTCCAAAATTTCTGTATAAGGTTCGTATTTGGTCTCCGTAAATACGATCATATCTCTGAATTTCGCAAAAATCTCAAGTGGCTTCCCATTCGACTTCGCCGGGATTCTCACATACTACATCTCCTCTATAAAATCCTATTCGATCCCAAGACTCCTCCTTATTTAAAAGAAAAATTTCAATTTCTTAATTGTGATGCGCATTCGCTGCGATCCACTGATAGACTTACTTTGCGTGTTGTTCCTCAGCAAACTGTTTACTATGGACAGTCGTATGCTGCCACTGCGATTCGGCTGTGGAACTCTTTACCCAATAATATTCGGTTGGCACAGAATCTGGCTAAATTTAAAAAACTTATTAATGAATATTTTCTTTCAATTGAGTACGGCCCGAATTAATTTGTATTTTTTTCCTCATATATTATAGGTTATAATTAATTTTCCTTACTGTTTATAAATAGTATTTTAGATTCAGGTAGACATTTATATTATTTAAAGTTTTTATATATATCCTATATCCCACACCTACTCTTCTATTATTATTATTTTTCTCTTTCGCTTTATCCAGATAAGGGTTGCCTGGAAGAAATTGCTAATAAGCAATAAGGCCGCCTTTAATGCCTTAATTAAGATTAGTTTTTTAAGTTATTTTATGTTTGTATTATAGTCTAAGGTTATTAATAAAGAGTTAAATAAATAAATAAATAAATAATGTACCCAACGCTGTTTGTTCTAGGTATGGTGGGCTACACTGAACTAGAAGTGCGAAGAGACTTTACATTAGTAATGTATATGTTGAAGGTTTTGCGTGGAAATTCTCATAATCCGGAATTATTGGGAGTTATGAATTTATATGTGCCCGATCGGTATGTGTGGAGGCGCCATCGCCCACCACTCATGATGGTACCACCGGCCAGAACTAACTTGTTAGAGAAAGCGCCCATAAACAGATCTATTTCTGTCATAAATAAAGTTTGTGACAGAGTAGATGTGTTTATGGTAGCATTGAGTGAGCTCACAAGATTAGTTTTATCTACTATAACATATGGTTAGTTGTAGTAATAGATTTTATTTGTTATTGTATGGTTTAGGATTTTTGTTATTTTATGTTATTTTATATTTATTTTATATTGGGTGTTTTTTAATTTGTAGTGTGTTATTGTATAAGTATAGTGTGTGTTAATGTATAAGTATAGTGCATAGTATGTAGTGTATCGTTACTTGTCGCATTGGTTAAACTGTCAAGACAAGTAACGTTTAATAAATAAATAAATAAATAAATAAATAAATAAATAAATAAAATAAACAATAAAAAAATCGCGCTCGAGAATGCCGGATTAACGTTTTTTTTTACAAGTTTGCGACCCTATAACTCGGCGGCGTCAAGGACTTATCGTCAGATTAGTTCAATTTAGTCTTAACACACTAAAATCAACCCCCAATATCTTAATCTGACGCGCTCGAGTATTTCAGACTATCGATTTTTTTTTACTAATCTGATCGTCTATCCTAGGCGCGCGTCACTACATATAGAGCTAAATACTTTACAAGGTTGTTCTATTAGGTCTAATAAATCTCTCATATCTTAAACTGCCACGCTCGAGTATTACCGAAAATTCACCTATTCGCCTCCTTAACCATAATAACTAATATAAACTAAGTCTGCTTAAAAAAGTGTTTAACGAGTGTATTGAAATACAGTATCCAAAATATCTACAAGTAATTTGGTTCGATAATTATTATAGTACCGAGTCAATTCGAAATATAACGACAAATTACTATTTGTCTACTGGCAAGACAGGCTTATTTTATGTATATACCCAACAGTCGTTATCCTGCCAGAATGTTGGCTTCAAAAAATCTAGATTTTAATTAGCTATTTTTATAAATAAGGTCTAATATGTCACTGATTTGCAGTGGACATCAACATATTAAAGCTATAAGCGAGCGTGACGTGAGCTGTTGGATCCTTCTCTTTTAAGGTTGCACAAGTCGCGGGCTCGAACTCACTGGTGGGCGAGGCCAAAAATCATGCTGTTCTCCCGCACCGCACCGGGGCAGTCATTATTAAGTGAGATGCACGATAATTCATAGTAAAAGGGGCGTCTAAAAAAATACGAAAAAGCCTTTGGAAAATCGAGTTTTATGAAAAAACCACTCCATAAATCAATTACAAATAAAAGTTATTGTATTCTTCGATAATCGTGCTTTGTCGGTACCGACTTTGTTTTGAAAATTTGATACTTCTTTTATTACTAATTTAAGCCCAAAGTTGTGTTAAAAAATGGCATTAAAAACGAATCTTTGGTAGCTCGTAACTTTTTAATGGTTTTTTATTTTACCATTTTGTTTCTGCACAGACAAAATTAATAATGAGACAAAACGATATCATGTTTAACTTTGCATGTACAGTGCTAAATAGTGGAGTAATACCCCCCCGAAATTTCTATGGAAAAAATGTCGACTAGTGTCACCTTAACAAGAGCGTGTCCAATATTTAACCGTCCTCTAAAAGGCATAAGTAACTTTGACTTTCCTCAATTAATAACATATTGAGCCCCCTTACAAACAAGGGGTAAGCCTACGCGGATTCGAGTTATAAATTTATTGTTGCCTCGCTATGCGCATGCGATCCATTTGGCAGGTGCATTGGGCATATTATATCCTATATAAGCTCGCTCTAAGATTATTGAAGTATATTTAGAGGATCTTATTAATATTATGTATTGAAATTCTAATATAAGTATTAAAATCTAATACAAAATTTAAGATCCCTAATTAAAATAGGAGCTTTATAAACCACAACAAGTCCTTTTTATAATATTATAGTATAAGTAGATGGTTTAAGACATAACTTAGTGGTATGCGTTAATTATTAACGTTAAGTAATGCGTTTTGGCCCCGGGTTCGAATACCAGGAAACTAGATAAAAATATATTATTTTTAAATGACGACGACGTAAACTGATCACCTGTAAATAAAAATGATCAGTGAAATACAGACAGAAATGTGTCCGCCCTAACTAATAATTATAATCTCTATATATGTACCTACTGTTAATATTTTTTAATAATGTTCGTATTTTTGGACGAGTATTGCACAAACGCCTATTCTGTCTAAATTAAAAGTTTACAGTGACCTAGTTAAACGTTGGGTTCTTTATATATGTATAATGTATATTATTTAACATGTATGAAATCTTTTGAGAAATAATAATTTTATATGATTGCGTTAGATGTTTAATGTATGAATTAGATGTTAGTCAATACTAATATTATAAAGAGGAAAGATTTGTTTGTTTGTTATGATTTAACTCAAAAACAACTTAACCGTTTTTAAAAAAAAGTCACTAATAGAAAGGTACATTTTTTTAATACAGTACATCTACATTGCACCCGTGTGAAGCCGGGCGTGTTGCTAGTATTCTATAATTTATAGTATTGATTCCTATAGTGCAAATGTATTTTTTTAAATAAATAAATAATACTAACAAATATAGAAGATTAATGCTACAGCTTCCTATCTAGTGTTATAGGTATATATACTTATTACTTATATCCGTTAACTAATGGAAGTTTTAGAAAACGAGCATTAGTTTTTCCACTTTTTTCTTGATTTCCTTTATATCAAGGATAAATAATACATATTATGTCATGGGAGAATACATAAAGTAACTTAAATAACATTTATGAAGACTTTTAAAGGAATAGTCCATGTGCCATGCAGAATTTCCCTAATACAGTATTTTTTTATAAATCGAATTCTACAAAATTACAATCACATTACATCGGTGAATAGATTGACAATGTAAATAGCATAGATAGAGTCGGACAATAGTATATTTATAGAGCTGTCCAAATACATGTGTAGAGCGCACGGACAGACGGACCGACATAAATCCTCTACTATGCAACGCTTGGCACTCGCTGCCACTGCATTTTGATCGCTTGATAGCCTAACATCGTACGGATAGAACGAAAATAGTTTAAGTTTTTATAGACGAGGGGGCAAACTAGTATGGCATTATCAAACACGAGTTGCCGGGGTTGTTTGAAGGAAAGGAAAAGCACTCCATCGGAAATATCTTTCAATAGAGAAAAAGCGTCTTATTCAGTATTTATATTCTGACGTTTCTAATAATAATCAGACAAATAAGCGGCCAGATAGAGAAACAAAATTGTAAACATCTCAAATCCGGCGGGATTCTAACCCGCGACTAAACGCAATGTTCTGATAAATACTTGCACATTCTGTCTTGAAATCAAACATGAAGATAATTAAAGTTAAAATGACAAAAAAAATATTTAGTTATTTAAGTAGGATAGACTGTAAATGACTACCGCTTGACGGGAACGGATCAACAGATCGAAATGCTGTTTTAACAGGTGCTACAGTGTGACAAGATTACATAATACATTAGAATAATTCATCAAATTTTCAATAAATATAAGTAGTTTATAATGTCAGGACCGAAGATGCTGGCAATATTTGATACTAAAAGTGATTTCAATATAATTTATGTTGACCGTACTCTTAATCAGTCCATATCGTCTGTCTTATTTGAGCAATGTTTACATGAAAGCTATTATTGTTAACCGAGCGAATCACGGCTGACGATTTATTGCATTATAGAAAATCGTACTGAGACGCTATCTAGTACCTATCGGCGAAATAATTGAACAAATCATAATAATAAGATAAATAATTTTGTACGAGTTTTGAGCATGGATGTGGATTGATATAGGGGTAGAGAAAGACCGAAGAAGTTATAGATGGAGTGTCTGAAGAATGATACGTGTATGAAACTGTGAGTACAGAGATGTCGGCTGATAGAAGGAAATGGAAGAGAAATACATGATGTGCCCAACAACACCATATCATCGGGAAAATTGTTAATTATGCGGGAATTATCGTTGGAATCATTTTTTATTAACATTGGATCTGATATAATTGCTGTAAAACATGGGTTTCGCTCCGTCATATCACTTCGAACATGAAAACCAGTGTAAGAATAACCTACTTGTACGTATAGGACCGTGTACTTTTTAGCATGAAAAGGCAAACGAAGTGGATTTTACCCCCCCTTGGTTATGTAGAGTAGAACTCTAACTATGGTAGCGCAAAAAAGCTAGTATATCCGACTCCATGCCCCACTAGGGAAAAGAAAATTACTTTTACCGACTGAGAAACGTAAGTGCTGATTACTATTTAAAATTAACAGTTATATTGAGATTGTAACAATGTTAAGATAAATAATATGTAAGTATAAGATTTTTTTGTTAATTATTTAGTAGAATAGGGTTTTAGTTAGTTTATTAAAACAAAATACTCACATGTCTGACACTTCAATAAAATTTCACTGTATTTTTCAAATTTAGAATCTTACAATTCGTAAACCTTTTTTTTATAGTGAGTCACCGATACTGACATACGACAATAAAGTGGCGGGAAATTTTAATGATGGCGCGCGCGTTCGTTTCCCGCGCAAACGTTAACTGCCGCGTTCGGCTTGACACAATAAAATTAAGCATCCAAAATGCTGGGCGACTCACAGCTTTGCACTGAATTTCGTAATATCCAAACAGATCCCGATTTGCGGGACATTTCTTAAGAGTTAATTTGGCAACAGCAGAATGCCAAATGGTTTTAATGGCACGAGACTTCAGACTTTGTTTATATCTCGCTTTCCATTATGATGCCAACAATACATTTGTTTTCAGTCAATCTTACTTATTAGTAAGATTATATTTTATCAACGTGAAAATATGGATCTTTGTAACTTTATCAAACCAAACTAAAACGATTGGATAAAATTGGGAACATAATTTATAAAAATATATCCTTACCTTACCTTATCCTTCCGTGCATGCAAACCGCAGGCAAAAGCTAGTCCTACATAATACATTAACCGAATGGTTAGTGCTAATGATGCTGTATTCCAAGACTAATTGAATATTTGTCTACAACTTGGTGCATAACTCTATTTTACCGCTGAGCTGCTAGTTAGGCCTCTAACTTTTGGTCAGGTAAATGTCAATTGTCAACTGTAAATCTTATCGTTTTTGCGTTATTTCATTGTATTAATTTGGTTGTGGAAAAGAGTTCAGTGTGTAGTATTGCTTTTAGAGCTCTGTAAATGTTATTATTTAGTATGTAAAATCTACATGCCTTGGACTTTCCACTATTAAAAGAAGTTTGATATACCTAGGTACGAGGGCGGTTCAAATATGATCGAGACAAAGGCTCTGACGCGTTTATTTACACAGTTTTTCTAGGTATTTCACTAATTACGCATTTTGCCTACCTTTCCGGAAGCTTTTTGATGCCGGTATCGAAGAATTCCTTGGGCAACTCGAACAGCCATGTGCGCACGAACTCCTCTACCTCGTCGTCGGTGTTCAATTTTTGACCTCCGAGGGCTTCTTTCAGTGGTCCAACATGTGGTAGTCGCAGGGTGATAAGTCCGGACTGTAGGAGGGGGTGTTCCAGTACCTCCCACCCCAATTTCGATATTGTATCGAGCGTGAGACTCGCGATATGAGGGCGCGCGTTATTCTGGAAAAGAATCGCACTTCGTGCTGGAATGCTCCTCCGTTTCGCGATAAGCGGGTTACACATGTGTTTTCAGAAGGTAAGAGTTAGTATTCAGCATTGATGGTACGTTGGGTGCGCAGGAAATCGACGTACAGCAAGCCGAATATTGTCTGGTGTGATGCTGGTTCGCGGTCGACGATCATGCGGTTCATTCTCGACAGTTTCGCGGCCATCCTTGAATACTTTGTTCCATTTAAACACAGCAGCCCTACTCAGGCACTCACTACTGAACTGATTTCGCAAACGCAGAAAAAATTCCATGTTTTTAACGCCTTCCCACACTAAAAAACGAATGACAATACGTTGCGCAATGGCCCTTGATGTTCACTCATGATTGTAGCATGCGGGTGAAAAGTGTGTTCCCGACGAAAACTAGGACCCAGCTATCACATACTCAGGCCACGACCTTCAAAACAAACATGCGCGCCATTTACAGCGTTTGTCTCCATTATATTTGAACCGCCCTAGTAGTTAATACTTGCTATGTACTGAGTACTCCTTTTATTATAGAATCTAATTTGAATTATGCCAATTTGGTCAGATTCAACGCCGCGTGGTGTACGTGTCTTTCTACTGCTAAACGGAGTCCTCTTCAACTAACTCCAACTTTCCGCAATGAGCAAATCATCACACTGATCGTCTGGATTCGCTGGACGTAATATTGTCACATAACCTCGACTTCAGAGGGTATATCAAGTCCTAAGCCCAGTTAGCCGCCAAGAAGCTGGGAATCCTAGCCTAGGGGCGGCAGTATTTCACACCGGGGTAGCTTTTAAACCTTTACCAAGTTCGATCGTGTGTTGAATATTGTTCTCACCTTTAGGGAGGTTTGGCCTAGTGACATCTTGCTGCTTTGAACTCGATGGAAGGATGGACAAAAGGCTTAGGTGACCCATTTTTGATCAACAGTCGCGTCGTCCAGTTGGACCATCGCGATCGTCGCTAAGTTTTCTACTGGCTTCATTTCGGTGAGTGCACTACGGAACTTCACAATTTAATTTCTTCATTTATTTTTCACCTTCGGACAACCAGGCACACTGGGTTTTCCATCCGTATATATGTACCAATACTTAGCACAAATCGTTTCATCTCTATTTAATTAGGAAAAAATATATATTTAGAATAGCTGTAGGTAACCATTGTTCGCTACCGTGAATACGCAACGCATACGCATACTTTTTAAAGTTCTAACAATAAGAAACATGAGAGAACTATTTACCTATATTATATATGCATTATACAAACGGATCTTCTTCCCGATAAAGCTGTTGACTAATGACTATAATACGAAGTATCGAATACGTAAACCATATTTAACGTGTCTGATGAAATATAAACGAGCTTGACGTAAATAAAATATTAGTTTATTTTTGGTTATTCTATAAGTATACATTCATAGTTTATGTTGGCCCTATGAAGCTATCTATACATATAATAATATTATAATAATAAAAATAAAAGAGTAGGATCGAAATTACGCTTCACTAAATATTTTTACCAGAAATTAAGAGGGGTGATAAAAGAAGGGTAGCAGAATGCATAAATGCAATTTTTAAGATTCTTGTCTGTCTGTCTGTCTGTCCGTCTGTCTGTCTGTCTGTCTGTTTGTTCACGCTAATCTCCGAAGATACTGAACCGATTATCATGCAATTTACACAAATATATTAAGGAAAGCCCGGGGCAACATATAGGCTTTGTTTTATCGAAATCGGTTATCGGAAAGAAAAGTTATCATCATTTAAATATTATTTTAAAGGCACCATATCACCAAATTTCAATGCAAACTGAATCGAGTTGAACTTTTTCGAATTGTCAGATGTCAATCACAGTCTGATATGTAAATGAAATAGTTTGATTATTTCGCCATTTGCAATATGTATTCGTAGAATAGTGGATATGCAGTCCCATAGCGTAGCTTCTTATGCGAGTTCGAATCTGAAGTTGAAATATTTTTTTGTATTTATTTATTTATTTTTTGAAAGAACTATATTATGACAAAAACAGAAAATGTATTATTGAAATATTATATGAAAAAGTATTACTTATGAGATCATTTTCATTATTATCAATCCTTTCTCTTAAACAGAATTACGATTATTCGACATTGCTTTTTTGCTTCCATATCTTAGAGGTTTCCGCATTTAGCACTGGAAACCCGGGCAGGAATCCCAGGAATTTAAAAAAAATGTCAGAAAATGAAAATGACCAATTAAATGAACGCACGTATCTAAGACAGAAAATGCATTGAATCCAATCTTCGATTGAACTCTGATTAGTAGAAAAAAGACACATATCTGGATTTTGGTCACGTAAAATTTAATTAATATGAATCTCCCTAAAGTTTCTTTAAAGTCAGGTTAATTATTTCAACGATTGAATTTCAAATCATCCTTCGAACCCCAATCTCAACCACCATTAAACATGTAGATAACATGGTGCAAAAGCAACCGTCAATGACTAATTTGATAGCTCTTTCCCAAAAGAAATCACCAAGTACAGAGGATGGAGGATATGTCATTTGAAGAAAGCTTGCTCAAAAGCTCAGCTTAAAGTGAACCCCACGCGAACGAAGTCGCGGGCATCAGCTAGTCTTCAATATAATATAAATAGTATTGTTACATATTTAAACTTTCAATTATTATTATTTTGTACATAGGTAAAACAACAATTGCAAGTTTTGCTTCTGTAAAATCTATGTATATTATAGACGCATTTATTGACGGAATATATTGCCGCATGCAATGGCGGGATAGGAGATAGTGCCCAGTTATCTGGATGACTTTATTGATTTATCAAAATGCATTATTGATTTTCCTTAGATAAAATAACTTAAAATCAAATCTACGATCTTATTATATCTCACCGACTCCGGCGCGAGCGCAGGAAGAATAATAAACAAAAGGAGGGTCATTAAAATGGCTATTTTGGCCCGTTTCATGAGCGCGACCCAACTAGATAGCAAATACCTACTCTTTGGGAATATTATGTTTGCTGTAAGTCAGGAAATGCCTCAGACGATAAAATAACATTTATATGAAATTTTTTGATATATGTATTTAATGTTTTTTTTGTTTTGTTTTGTAAATATAGATAAACAGAAGGAAAAAGGCATTTCATGGCTTACCGGCAACAAATTTAATAGAATAAAAAATCGAAAATCAGTATTGTAGGCAGATGTAGTAATAACCATCATTCATAAATGGAAAAACCGTGAAGTGCACACTGCGCGTTTCGGTTTCAGGCTATGGATTTCCGAATGCTCGAAGTAAAAAGAAGGTCGATAGCGCATCAATGACCGATGTTCTTTGGCTGAGGTATCACGCTATCTAATATTAAAAAAAAACCATTAAATAGGTACTTACATAAAGGTATAAGTTATAACGTTATGTTTACGTAATATTTACGTATCAATATAAAACCAGCCTAAGCCTGGCCTCAATGAGATGAATGTATGCAATATATTAAAAAATAACAGAGGCTGAAGGATGAACGACTTTGCAAGAAAGTATCGACAATCTGTCTGAGAAATTATTTGAAATTGCATATAAAGACACTTGAGTTGCGGATGTCCATGGGCGATGGTGATTAGTTACCATCAAGTAAACTGCCTGCTCGGTTTCTGAATGTATTTCCTTTTGCAAATCTCAATATGTAATAAACCTTTTTTGATTGGGAATGTGAACTCTAAGGTTCATCAGATATTTTGCTTCAAAGTTTGAGGAACTGCTGTAGATACCCCATATACTACTACTACAGTATGTTAATCTATGCCATTGAGGTAATCCTCATTCCTCTTCATCCTCATTAAGTTCAGATTTACAGTTGCCCAGAGAGAGTCTCACTTTCAAATTAGATTTGGTGCAGAAACACTGGGGACATTAACTCTCAAAAAAAAATATATATATATATTAATACAATATTATTTTTAAAAGTTAACATTCTTAAAATAATGGAACATTTATAAATTATAGTTAAAGTAGTTGTGTCTCCTTTCTAAATCACGGATTTCCACAATATCAGTTTTCAACCTTAGTTTCAGTATCTCCCGCCAGATGGCCTCACGGTGTTCCTGGTTTGTGATTTCCATGCGGAGAAGAGTGTTGTCATTAATACGGACTAAGGCACGCCCTGTTATATCATGCTGGAATGTTAAAAGATACATTTTTATTTTATAAATAAAAATAAAATTATTTTATTGCCTGGAATCATTGAGATATACTATGTCAATGTCTGAAATTTACATTTAATTTGTTTCTTTGTTGTTAGTGGTGTGTTCATAAGGTTAGTAATAAAAATTATACACATGTTTATACACAAAAAAATCATGAAATTTCGAGTTATTCCGGTCGGATCCCCTAATCGGATCCACTGCTGATTATTATTATTATTTAATTCCGTTCTGATCCACTCTAAATTTAGTCATTCCGGTCGGATCCCCTCATTGTTTTTGAAAGGAAAGTACAGTCAAGAGAAAAACAGTTGTTCATGTAAAACATATTTGTTTTATTTATTTAAAATATTAAAATATTCACAGGCAATCAGGCATTTGGTCTTTTTATTTGGACAAACCTTAATTAAAAAAAAGATTTCGACCATCTTAATAAAATAACAAAAATAGTACTTAAAATAACTAATTATATAAAATCATCACAGGCGATTAGGCATTTGGTCTTTTTTTTTGTTGGACAAACCTTAATGAAAAATAAATAACCAATTAGAACTTACAATTTCGATATTAAATTATCACAGGCAATCAGATATTTGGTATTTTTATTTGGACAAACCTTAATTAGAATTTGGCCATCCTATTCAACTAACAATAACAAAACATATAATTACGATATAAAATTATCACAGACAATCAACAAACAACAACTTTGTCAACAACGAGTCGTTGTTCCTCAATACTAATATACACGTTTCCATTTCAATAAGTATTATGAACATAATATGTATTTTAATAAACCCTTGCTGTACGGGTGCTGGTAGCTGCCTCCTCGTGTGCGAGCCTGGTTTCCTTCCTTGTGGAAAGTTTATCCTATTGGAAGGCAACCTGGTTTGCCGGCGCGCCCCGGGCAACACAGCTAGCGACTGGTTATTCCTCTCTCTAGCTGTGGCTAAACGCTACAATTCCTCCGTGGTAGAGCCACGCAGAAGCTTCTTAGCTGATGCACGAATGGGCCGGCTCGACTGGATCATCACCACGGGCTCACAAGAAACCGGCGTAAAATAGTAGAGCTCTACTGTGTTTCGCCGAGTACGTGAGGACACCAGAGGCCTATCCCCACGACCCGAAAAATATGGCAGCGGTTTTTAATTCAAATATACCCCAGGAGGGTACCAGCTCTACCGAGTCTGGAGAATCCGTCGCCGGGCGTCCATGCTCAGGCTTAGCAACGCCTCCTGATCATGGATGCTCGGGCTGCCCCGCGTATTCTGGGGGGGGCAAAAATCCGCTCGTTTTTAAGAAGCATTTTTCGAAGCGATGTAAAAAGACCTCGGCGTACCCCTCTGATCTCACAGTAGATCTAAGCAACATAAGAGGGCTGAACTCAAACTTAGATGCCGTACATCATCACCTGGGATCTTTGCGACCAGCCTTACTTTTTCTGACCGAAACACAAATATCCTCTCCCCCAAACACCTCCCATCTCACATATCCAGGCTATAAACTTGAGCACCGTTTTCTGCCTCGCGCTGGAGTGTGCGCCTATGTGAGAGAGGATATTTGTTTCCGGCGACTCGGTAATTTTGAAGGCGCGGACCTGTCTATTTTGTGGCTACGTGTAGAGTGCCCTGACCATCCACGAATATATGCGTGCCTTTACAGGTCCCATAGCGGGAACTCAGAAACCGATCGCCTCCTCGAACACATTCAATCTTCTACCGACTCACTGCGTGAGCAGACTCCTTCAGCTGAAATCATAATCCTAGGTGATTTCAATGCTCACCACGCTGAATGGCTCGGGTCACGAACAACTGACTACGCAGGGAGATCGGTATGTGACTTTGCCGCATCCTATGGCTTCGTTCAGCTAATTTCCTCCTTCACCCGAGTGCCTGATATCGAAGACCATTCTCCATCTTTGTTGGATCTCGTGCTGACTACACATCCCGATAATTACCAAATATCTGTCGTTGCCCCCTTGGGATCTTCAGATCACTGCTTGGTACGGAGCACTGTGCCCTTAGAATCTCGCTCACGGCCACGATCTGCAGGTTGCCGCCGAGTCTGGCATTTTGGTTCAGCAGACTGGGAAGGGATGCGTCTGTTCTTCTCATCCTACCCTTGGAGAAAAGTTTGCTTTAAAACAAACGATCCTGGTGTTCAGGCTGACTCTGTCGCCGACGTGGTGTTGCAGGGTATGGAGCTTTATATTCCTCACTCTGTTGTACCCGTTGGTGGCAAGTCTCAGCCATGGTTCAATCGAACTTGCAAAATGGCGTCTCGTCAGAAGCAAGAAAGTTTTGAAGCCTGGGCAAAAGCCCTGAATACTAAGAACTCGGACATTGGCAAACTTAAAAAAACATATAACTATGCCTCCAGATCCTACAAGAAGGAAATAGCAGCGGCAAAGAGCAACTTCATAGGTAGAATTGGACGCAGGTTGACACAATTTCCTTCCGGTTCTCGCGCCTTCTGGTCTCTGGCCAAGGCTGTTCAAGGAAACTTTTGTCGGTCGTCTTTCCCACCTCTTCGCAAAGATGATGGCTCCCTTGCACACTCTTCTGAAGAGAAAGCGAGTATACTATGCACTCACTTTGCAAATAATTCAACTTTGGACGACGAGGGAAACACCCCGCCAACTATCCCGCGGTGCGAATTTTCTATGCCCGACGTAAAGTTTTCACAAGACTCAGTTCGGAAAGCACTTTTCTCCCTCGTTACACACAAGTCCAGTGGGCCTGACGGTATTCCTGCCATCGTCCTTAAAATATGTGCACCGGAGTTGGCGCCGGTCCTCACGCACTTGTTTAGACACTCCTACTTAACTGGCATCGTTCCATCTTCTTGGAAGACCGCTATTGTGCACCCAATCCCTAAAAAAGGCGAACGCTCTGAAGCTTCTAACTACAGGCCAATTGCCATAACCTCCCTGCTGTCTAAAGTGATGGAAACCATCATAAACCAACAGCTCCTAAAGTACCTAGAGGATCACCAGTTGATAAGCGATCGTCAGTATGGCTTTCGTCGCGGTCGCTCAACTGGTGACCTTCTCATCTACTTGACCCATCGTTGGGCTCAAGCTGTTGAAAGCAAGGGAGAGGCTCTGGCTGTTAGCTTGGACGTAGCTAAAGCCTTCGATCGTGTGTGGCACAAGGGTCTCCTTTCGAAGCTACCATCTTACGGACTCCCCGAACGTTTGTGCACTTGGGTCTCTAGCTTCCTTTCTGAGAGGAGTATTAAAGTTGTCGTTGACGGATTCTGCTCGAACTCTCTGAATGTGAATGCTGGCGTTCCTCAAGGCTGCGTGCTTTCACCGACACTGTTTCTTCTGCATATCAATGACATGCTAGGAATCGGTGGATTTCATTGTTATGCGGATGACAGTACCGGTGATGCCTTATATTGCGGCCGTGCAAGAATTACTGGGGAAGAAATCAATAAGTGTCGTCTACAACTTGTGTCGGAGATCGAAGAATGCCTTGACAAAGCGTCGACGTGGGGCCGACAAAATCTTGTCCACTTTAATCCCTCCAAGACGCAAGTTTGCGCATTCTCCACGAAAAAGGACCCTTTCAGCGCTACACCTATATTCCAGAACACTCCATTAAACACCAAGTCCTGTATCGGAATCCTCGGTCTCGACATTTCGAGCGACGTCCAATTTCGCGGTCATCTGGATGCCAAGGCCCAATTAGCCTCCAAAAAGCTTGGGGTGCTCAACAAGGCCAGACGATATTTCACGCCGGCCCACCGTCTGCAGCTTTACAAAGCGCAAGTCCGGCCACATATGGAATATTGTTCACACCTTTGGGCTGGAGCGCCTCAATACCAACTGTCTCCTTTTGACAGCATTCAGAGAAGGGCATCTCGAATTGTCGGTGACCGAGACCTTACTGAACGGCTTGATCCGCTTAGTCTTAGGAGAGACGTCTCATCTCTGAGCGTTTTCTACCGCATTTACAACGGCGAGTGTTCTGGCGAACTATTTGACCTAATCCCAGCTGCAGACTTCCATCACCGTACCACACGTCATAAACAATTATTTCATCCGCATCACCTTGACGTATGGAAGTCGAGCACCGTAAGATTTACGCGCAACTTCATTCCACGTACAACAAAATTGTGGAATGAATTGTCGCCTTCAGTTTTTCCAATTAATTATGACCTCGCTGGTTTCAAAAAACGAGCCTACAGATTTTTAAAAGGCCGACAACGCATCTGAGACTTCGTGTCGTAGATGTCCATGGGCGGTGGTGATTACTTACCATCAGGTAACCCACCTGCTCGGTTGTCTGCTCTGAAATAAAAAAAAAAAAAAAAAAAAAAAAAACCCTGTACGTATATTTTGTTGCTGACTGTCCCAAAAATCTGTTAATAGATAACGAGGGGATCCGACCGGAATAAAATATTTAAAATTATTTGTGATCCTCTGAACGGTGGATCAGACCGGAATAGAAAATATTATAAAATAAAACGGATCCTCCAGGGTATCGGATACGGGGTATCCGACCGGAATAAATCGAAATTTCTACCTAAAAATAGGGCAGAATTTAATCTGTTAAACAGTCAAACAAGATCTTTCCTGCCTGATTGTTTCAAAGATTGTCATTTTCTTTACAGACAAGAAGGGGGAGAGACATATTACTGATTTATAGTTTTTAGTGTTATTAGAATAGTGCACCAACCTAGCAGTTTTTCGGCCTAACAATGTCCTAAAATGGTTGCCTGGAAGAAATTACTTTTAGTAATAAGGCCGCTTTTTGTACAATTTTGTCTTTTAACTTTATGTTTATTCAATTTCTGGTGTACAATAAAGTATTTTTCATTCATTCATTCATTCAAGGGGGAGATTGTGCCCTGTGACAAACCTATTTACATTATTTAGATCTGAATGTCAATAAAACCAATAAATAACGTCGTGAAAATATTTTGATATTACAACTAGACTAAATACAAATAGCTATATATTAAAGTCTTTATTCAGGATAGTAAGAATGAGGCGTGCATTCAAATAACTCATTTTAAGATTCATCTTAATGATACTTGGGAAATGCACTCTACTACATCTATTCCCACACTGACTTAAAATAATACTGCATACATCAGAATTAAATACAGCAGTTTTAAGGAATTGCATCATTCTTATCGAGGATGTGTATGCGGTACTTACCTCATGAAACCTTTCCCAATATAAATTGTAATAATCACTACAATGTCTACGAAGCCACTTTTGAACATCGGCTTCAGTCCAAAGATATACAGCTTTAGGTCGTGCAGTTTTTGTCTATAAAATAGTAAGAGATTATTGATTAACATTTTAATGAACACACTCAAAGTGCTTCAGGTTTAAAAAACGCTCAGGCTGCATGAAGACTCGCCTTAGATTTATTAGAGTTCAAACTAGAATCTTCAACCATTTTTCTGTTTTCATGTACTTATATTCCCAAATACCTGATATTATGAACAGGACGTTATCAAATAATATTAAAATAGAATATAATATATTTTTATAATATAATTAATTTGGAAAACGAAAACATTAAACAATTATCTTCAAGCCGAACTAATTGTTGTCAGTGTCACTTGTCAAAGAGTTTGTACTTTGCTCAGATTAGTACTTAGTAATTATTTGTTTGTGTCTTCGATCAACAATAGTTTGTGTTCACTAGGTATTTTGAGGTGTTCACTCATCACTGGTGTTCACTGTTGGTTCCTCACTCCTCAGTACTCAGTATACCTATATATTTTATACCTACTTCTAGGGATACGCAAAAAGTATCGATACCTCAGGGTATCGATACTTTTGTTTCGATACCAAGTACTTTTGGAATCGATACTTTTGTTCCGATACTTTTGAGGTATCGATACTTTCTCAAAGTATCGATACTTTCTCAAGTATGAAGATACTTTCTGAAAGTATTGATACTTTTCTCCCCATTTCTGATAAAGAAAAGGAAATTTTTTTAATAGATTTTTGAAACAAAATATTTGTCACATCACTACTAAATCTAAGACATGATTCGGGGATTAGTATTTAGTGACCTTGACTGCTAAGCCGGAGGTTGTGGGTTCGATTCCCACCCATGACAAATATTGTGTGATCTGTACGGTAATTTGTTCTGAATTTGGGTGTAATTTATGTATAATATGGATGTTTTTAAAAATATATAGGTATGTTAAATGTTTATATTATATTATTAACACTCCATAAAGTTTTTATAAATGTACTAAAAAGTACTCGATACCTTGAGGTATCGATACTTTTGTTTCGATACTTTGTTGGTATCGATACTTTTGATACGATACTGGTATCGAGTAAAGTATCGATACTTTTGAAATTTTGCGTATCCCTACCTACTTCGATCAACAAATGTCAATGGTTTTATAATGTGTTTGACAGTTCATACTTCATTTTGATTATGGAGGGTAGAGATAAGGAGCTAGACATGTGTAACACTGCGCTGCGCCGCGCAATTGCGCCGGCACGCTTCACTGCGCAGGGTGAGTCAGCTCACACATTCATAATGTGTCGGCGCACGGCGCAGTACTCACTCACTGAGTGAACTATGAGCGTGGCGCGGGCGTTGCGTTCAAGGCTCGCTTTGCGCGTCCCATTTTATTGCGTCGTGGCGCAATTTTGAGTTGACTCAAAGAGCCGACGCACTACACTGCGCCTGTGTTGCTGAGTTGGCGCGGGGAATTTCGCTGAGTTACCCATGTCTATAAGGAGCACTCTCTTATATGGGGCTTTACTTTCAAAAGTGTCCATGATAAGCTGTTAGATTATAGTTCCAAAACCAACTAAAAACTTAAAAAGGCGCTGATGACCACTGATGGTTCGATGTGAATTTGGCGATTATTAATGAAGTGAAGTATGCCAAACGGAAATAGTAAAGTACAGAAGTAGTTGTACTTAATAGAGTTGTATATAAAAATAAAGTAGAAGAGTATGCAATTGAAAACGTCATTATTCAAAAGAATTCTGAAATTTTTAAAATTTTATTGTTATATATTTAATCAATGTAAGAAATTACTTTACTATCTTTTGAAAGTCGTTACGGACCAGATATGTATCTTTCTTCGTTTCATTCTGTACTCTTCTTTCAAATTCAGTCATCAGCTTACAGCAGCGCCACCATAATATCACTTGACTTTAGGGACACTTCTAATATACAGAGAAATTTCTCCTTATCTCTACACTCCATAGTTCAAGTCTCAAGATGACAGTCTAGTGTTTGTCACTCGCACAGAGTACATTCTATATAACTGAAAGTCACTCGTCAATCATTTTCATTTAGTGTCAGTTGTCATTTGTCACGTTAAAGAAAAGAAAAGATTTATTTTATTTATTTTCGACGGCCTTTCGTCTCAAGATAATTAAAATGCAATAATTTTAAAAACTAGCAATGGCACAGAATTTACAAAAGAAGCCCTCAAAGGGTATTTTAAAGACATCGCGTAGTGTAGATGGCCAGGATGGAATGCCGTCCACCAGTAAACGACCGAAAGAACAACGATTCGATGAGATGAATATTATGGAGACATTTCACCCTCCAAATAAGGACTACGGCCATATGAAAGTAGATGAACCTAAAACTCCATATTCAGAAGCTGTAGATAGCGACATGGAACCCACTGATGAGTTAGATGCAAATATTTTGGCAGCTAAGTTAGCGGCAAGTATGAATAAGCCACCTAAGTGTGTCGATATGAGCGAAAGTGACGAAGACGAGCCCGAAGACGTGCGGCAGAAAAGGTTAGAATTCGAAAAGAGGAGAAAAATGCATTACAATGAGTTTCAGGTACAATCTATTTTATCTATGCACCTCACTACAATTATTTTATAACTTATAATATTATCATATTTGGTCATAGATCAAACTGACTTTTATCAAATTACATGATAGTCTAATGTATGTCGTTAATATCAAAGAAATATAATATTATTATCTTATCAAAATATGAAACAATTACTTATTTTTCTACCAACATCATTTAAAGCTTTTGCAACAAGCAAGTGTCTCATGTCTATGCATTTGAAAGATAAGATTTAGCTACAACTTGCATAATTTTGCAATAACATACTAGTATAACATTTCCATTTAGAATGCCAGGATGGTGCTATTTTATATTAATTTGTTGATTTTTGATAAGATATCGACTCCGTAATATTCAGAAACACTGCATTATAAATGTGTCATACATAGATAAAATTATGTAGATTATCTAATTATAGATAGAGTCTATAATTGAATGTGGAACTAAGAAGTTATAATGTGTTACTTATTTAATCTGATCTTAGGACTGATTAGTTTGATATTGAATAACCCACATTAGATTACAATTCTGGCAAACAAAGACAGGCAAAAGTCTGGTGTTTTTCCCAGTTAATTCTTTCAACTGAGCCAAGCTCTGCAAATCTTATCTTATCTTACTAATATTATAAATGTGAAAGTTTGTGAGGATGGATGGATGGATGGATGTTTGTTACTCTTTCAGGCAAAAACTACCTAACGGATTTTGATGAAACTTTACAGTAATATATCTTATATATCAGAATAACACATAGGCTACAATTTATATAGATTTTTTGTATATTCGCCATAATATTACGATAATTATCAAGTAACTCGGAAAAATTTCTGCCTTCTGAGGGATATCTTGGCGTGCGCTGCCTAAACTATTGGAGTTACACAAAGATAATGTATGATGGCGTTGTTTATCTTAAATTGTTCTAAATAAAAGTCCGCGACAGTATATATCTACCTTTTATGTGGAAGCCAATATATCCGAAATTATAAGTCATAAATATATTTAAATTGAATACTTTTTTTACAATGCACATTTTAGAGTATTTAGCTAATTCTTATTAAAATTAATATATTTGTCGCATTCTGTATTTAATGTAGATTAACTTTGTCTTTTACACTAAGTAATTCGGACGAATAGTTGAAAAAATATCACGATAAGATTGACTCGAGTGGAGCGCCATTAATCGGAGATTGATGAAAAAAACAGCTCGGTTAAAAAACAAGTTACCCGTAGTACTAATTCTACGCAGGCGAAGTCGCGGGCAGAAGCTAGTTTTATATAAGCAACAAGAGGAATCTGGTTTTTTTTTTGCTCTAAAGTCTTAACTATTGATTGATCAAATTACAGGCCCTGCAGCTAGCAAGACAGTTAATGGCACAAGAAGATGAGGATGATGAAGAGAAGGACCAGGCTACAAGTACTTGACTGCAGTTTACTATTTTATCTATATATTATACCAAGTGTTGTCATTGGTAAGTCCAACTTAGTGATATACATACATATTTAAATATGAAATACTATTAAATAATCAAAATATAGGGATCCCTTAGAAAAGTGTGTGGTATTCTAGAAAGTTTTATACTGTTGCGCCTTAACAACTTCTGAACTATTAGTAAGTCATAAGAACATTACTTTATGTCGGAGACCATAATATGTACAAGACTGTTTCGATAATGTTGGTGCGTACGACATACTCATTTGACTTTCACAGCTAGACATTTTCTTATGACCTTGTTTTTTTATGAAGAAAAGGCTCTGAATTATTAGTATTCAGTAGTAAACTTAGCAGGGAGGGATAATGATGCTTTCAATATCTTATCTGATAACTTGACCAATCCATTTTTTCAAAGCTTTAAGAAAATATTCCTTTACCATTCCCAAGAGTTTTATTTTATAGTAATAAAATGTTGTTCTGTTACAGGTTTTAATTAGTGTTTACGAATTGAAGCGGACAGTATACTTTGTTTTTGTCATAGCCGTTCTGCGTTTCTGACTCGGCTGTGGAACTGGGTACTTCTAAGATTACAACGATCAAAATTTTGTGATCTTTATTTTTTCTTTAATACAAAACACTCATGACTAGTATCTATTGATTTTGAGATCATAATTTTTGTTAATAAATGTCACATATTATATTTATTATTTTAATTTTTGATAATTATGTAGAATTTGAAGAGAAAGTGGGCTAGTATTAAAATTATTGAATAAGTAATCGCACAAAGTTGACTTTATGAAATTTAAATAGTGATTGTTATGGCAATAAGAATGTGTCGATATTTTAAATAAAAAAGCATAATTTATCTTATTTGTTTAAAAAAAAATACTAGTTCCTTCTCTTAAAAATCAATTATAATTTCAATATGATATAACTTTTTATTATATATAAAAATATATGATGAAGTTCAAAATATAATAATAGATACAACATTTTCAAGATATAATATATTTATGTAGGTAAAGCCATACAATTATTATTATAATATTAATGTATCAAATCGTGAGTGCAATATTGGTCTGAACAAGGCTATTTATGTATCAAATTACAAGTTAAATTCCTTCAGTAAAATTTCTCACAATTATAAATATTGTTTTGACCAATATTGCCATAGACTTGCTTCCAATGTGCGCATTGCGTAGAATGTACTGTTAGTCATATTGAATAGTTACTAAAATAGATGTATGAATTCATATATGTATGTTTTAATTCTATAATTAAAATAGATTTTTTTATCTTTGAAAACAACAAAGGCTGTATTAATTTTTAACTTTGAATAAAATTAACTTTAAAGTGTAAGTGCGCCCCAAAAAGTTAACAATGTTATATTGTCATTTACATATTTGCAAAAGTGAGTGAATATCTAAAATTAAGATGGTTTAGACTTTACCCTTAGGTGGTAGGAAATCCTCATTATTGTTATACTAATTGCAATAAAAATAGCTGTTGAATATATCAAGGGTAAAACTCACTAAACGTCATTTGAATGAAAATAAATGTTGCTACTATCGCTTATTTTAAATGAACATCTACGCTGAGAACAAATTACAAAGTGTGTATTGCGCATCATAGTTTAGTTATGGACCACAATACGCAATTAGTGCATTGTTCTTACCGTAGGTTTACGTTTAAAACAAGCAATAGTGTCAACATTTATTTATATTAAAAATTACGCTTAGTTTGTTTTACATTTGAACCAACGATATATCCAATTACAGGCTAAAATAGCAGCTATAAAAATATAAAAACAAATAATTATGAATGCGCAGTAATAATGAATGTTTAATGAAAATGTTGATAATCACAAAGTTATTGAACCATAGACAAGGTTTTGTTTACAATGCTATCTACTATCTAGTGCTATAAACGCTTATAGTGATAAAGTTAGATTGCAGCTGCAAATGTCAAGTGGATTTAATCTTAAAACTAACTGATGTAATGTGTTACTTTTTACATTTACTATAAATGCGATTTGGATTTGTAGGCTCCATCGGAATCATAACTTCAGTAACTGCTACTGGTTTCAATATACTTATTTGCTCGACTTCAAAAGAAATAAGGCAGTATAGGCTTTGCTTATAGAGCTGAGATGTCTGTAGTTGATATAAACGAAACATATAATATACTTATTTATTTAATGGAAAACGGAAAAGCTTCCCACACGTGCCAATGTTTAATAAAACTTCAACATTTCCAGGAAAATGAAAAGGCGGGAATCCTTATTATCTTACACTAGCAAAACGCCCCGGCTTCGCACGGGTGCAATTTAGATGAAAATAAGTTACACGCTGATAATGTAGCTTTCTAATGGTGAAAGAATTTTTAAAATCGGTCAAGTATTTTTTGTATTAAATCGTAACAAAACCGCAAAAATTGAAGAAAATGACAAAGTATATACAATACTACCCCTCGCAGCATTGCTCGCTGCGCTGCGCTGCTTGAAGCCGCACCGGCCGCGGCGCGACGGCCGCGGCGTGTATTTTTGTTTGTATTGATATTTTTAATTTCGTAATATCTTTTGAATGGAATGTCCGATTTCAATAATTCAAAAAGTAGTCAATAGGTATTGAAACAGTCTTGGATATGAAATAATTTATTTGGATAAGAATTAATATAAAGGTATGGATAACATGGTCTGATTTTGAACGGCATTTCTTTCAATTTTTTAAATGTTAAAAAGTAGTTATAGTAACATAACTACAATAGCTAGATATATGATCTCGCGAAGTTTTTTGTTGATATTGATATGTTCTATAATATTGTAGAACATTTTTTTGTTCTATCGTTAATACTTTCCGCAGCGCATGCGATGAAAGACATATTTTGGCTAATTTTTTTACATCTTGAGTTGGTTTTAGTAGGAATTTCTAAGGATCTCTATTTTTTTCTAGTAATAAATATAGCCTATGTTACTCAGCGATAATGTAGCTTTCTATTGGTGAAAGAATTTTTGAAATCGGTCCAGTAGTTTCGGAGCCTATTCAATTCATACAAACAAACAAAAAATCAAACCTTTCCTCTTTATAATATTAGTATAGATAAAAATTATTGCACACTTTAACGTCAATTTTATTTTTGTTTTAAGAAGTATTATTTAAATAGTGATTTTTATAATAATGATATTGTTATGTTAGTAATCAAACCTTTATTATGGCATGGTTAGCGTAGAATTTGGAAACTTCAAAAATAACGGATCTTCAACTTTAGGGGGATGAAATAATTTAAAAAAGTCCTTCCCTAGGATAATGCAACCGTATTCAAGGTGCCATTGTGCCCATTGCCTTAGGCTATGTGTTGATAAATAAGTCAGCCAGTTTTTCTTTTACATAATATACATATTTTGAGTGTCCTGATGAGGAAATGAATAAGTAATTTTATTTCAGAGTCTAAGATGGCTACTGTACATAATTAAGGTTAAAAATTAAAGTTTCATAAAGTGAGAAATTGTTTTATGAATCGGCCTTATACATTCGCTTATTAGGTCTACATACAGATAAACTTAGCTTTTATTATACTAAAATGTGTATATAGAAATAAAGCTCTAATTTGAAAATATATTTTGTTTAATTATTACTATTAAGTATTATTGTTCCATATATTTATTTATTTAAGAGAACATACTGACGCCAAATAAAAAAAAGGGAACAGGGCAGGAAGAAGAAGAAGAAGAAGTATTTATTTAAATGCAGTGGAGAATTGATCTTTGAGTTAAATTAAGTAGTCAGAAATTTAAAGGTTTTGAATGAATGAATGAAAAAAACTTTATTGTACACCAGCAATTAAATATACCTAAAGTAAAATGACAATTTTTTTTTACAAAAGGCGGCCTTATTACTAACAGTAATTTCTTCCAGGCAACTATTATAGGAGATTTGAATGGTTTTTAGATCGATAGAATTCTAAAATGAAAGTAAAACCTTCCAGACCGAAGAACGACCATAATATAAATAATATTATTAATGGAGGTGATATTTTCAACATTATATGTATAAGTTGATGTAGCCTTACAAGGTATAGACTTGGGTTTTAATAGGGAACATGCATATCGTTGGATCTTCTATAAGAATAATGAATGCCATCAAAAACATATATTGTAAAAAAAGCCAAGTCTTGCAACTCAGTTCTCTCGTAAAAAGTTGTGAGATCCATATAATACCAAGTCGGTCAATTTATTCAGTCTCTACTGAAGGATCCTTCTGTCTTAAGTTATTACGTAATTAGGTAACCTAACAACATCTTATAGTGATCATATCAATACCAATATTAAAAATCTTTGATGTTTTAAATAAATAGATTGACTCGGCTATCGCATGAAAACACAATGTATCTTTTTAATTTTATTAAAAACACAATGTGTACACAAGTAACACATATTATATTAAATTAGATAGTTTAGTGCGATTGCCAAGTCAACCTTTTTATTTTAAACATCCAAACTTTTTAATATTGGTATTGATATGATCACTATAAGATGTTGTTAGGTTACCTAATTACGTAATAACTTAAGACAGAAGGATCCTTCAGTAGAGACTGAATAAATTGACCGACTTGGTATTATATGGATCTCACAACTTTTTACGAGAGAACTGAGTTGCAAGACTTGGCTTTTTTTACAATATATGTTTTTGATGGCATCTCATTTCTTTTTGTAGATATTCCTTTTCTTAGTTTATTTGGATAAGAATTAATATAAAGCTATGGATAACAGTCTGATTTTGATCGGCATTTTTATTAACTTTTTAATGTAAAAAAGTAGTTATAGTGGCATAACTACAATAGTTGGACATATGGTCTCGTGAATTTTTTTGTAGATTTTGATATGTTCTATAATATTGTGGAACGTTTTTTTGTTCTAGCATAAATACTTTCCGCAGCACATGCGATGAAAGACATTTTATGGCTAATTTTTGTACACCTTGGGTTGTTTTTAGTAGGGATTTCTAAGGATCTCTATTTTTTTCTAGTATAAATACCCTAAGTTACTCAGTGATAATGTAGCTTTCTAACGGTAAAAGAATTTTTAAAATCTGTCCAGTAGTTTTTAAGTTATTCATTACATACAGAAATACAAAAAAAATTGTATATCTAGAAAACTGGACCGAAATTTCAAAATATTGTAGTTTTTCCTTGATTTATAGACTAAACACTAATTGTATTCTAAATTTCAAGTTTCTATGTCTGCTAGAAGTGCCTTAGAGTTTTGATGATCGGTCAGTCAGTGAGTGAGTGACAAATTATCAAACTTTGACTAGTTATAATTCTTAAACTACTGGTTCAAACAGAATGATATTTGAAATATACCGAGTTTAAACAATGCCTGCTTAGTGACTGAAAATTCAGGATTCTAGTTTTATCCACAACAAAGTTATAGGGGGTCGAAAATGGCCCGAACTACTTCGAGAAAAGGATAGTACGGCCGTGCCGCTTTTTGCTCGACTTGGCGGGGGCACTGCCGTGCCCCCAGATATGCTCACGAAATATTAGTCACTAGCAATTTTACATCCAGAGCCATCTAGTGTCAGTTTTCTACAAGCTTAGAAGCTGTTTAAAGTTATTACTTATTATTTATTAAAATGGCAACATTTTATTGTTGTCAATGGCGGTTGTAGTTGTGTTTTGCGTTTCTATTTTGTTTGAAAAAACGTCGTCTTGACAACAGAATATTGAAAATTTTACAAGCGAATTTAAATAATGGATATAGTATGAACTGCTTAAATTATGGATGAAGCTCACAATAATCTACCTCAGTCTTCAGAATTTCATGTAAGTATACCAATTTCGAAAGCTACAGAATGTTTTAGTAAGTAAGTTTTGTCTTTTAAATTTTCACGTTTTAAACGTGTATATTAAGTGATTTGAGATAAAAAAAAGTCAAATAAAAATAATAGTTACGGCTACATGTATTTATATCTAACAGCTATAACATTTATAGTCACGAATTTTTGGTACGAATAATTTATTACTTTGTGTATTTTTAGAATGTCCTTCCGGACGTCGTTCATTCTCAACAGATTACTACTTTGGAGAGTGAAGAAAAAGTATCCGAAATAGATACAGGCCAGACTAGTCGGGTTCCGCAAGAAAACACGATACATGTGGAAAGTGTTAGTGATACAGAATCTATCTCAGAACATATTCCCTCCAAAATTGAATATTCGCTTTCCGAAACTGACGCGGGCCAAACACAATCCCGAAACCTCCTCAAAGTAGGAACTGACCTTAACAAAACTTCCAAAGATGGCTCATCCAGCTTGCACACATTACAGTCACCCAGTATTAGTCCCAGTGTTCAAGATCAGAAGCAAAGCACATCTTGGAATTATGATGTCGACTCCTCTGAGGTACACATAAGTAATGAAAGCCCAGTAAATTTACCAATATCGTCAGATACATCTCGGGAAGTTCGAAAACCAAAATCTGATTCTTCAACCAGTGAACATGAAATTGAATCTCCAAAAAGCTATTCTGATTCATTAAATGAGAATGCAAGCCAAAAATCAAGCTTAAAAATTAATGAAAATAATTCAAATGAACATATCAGTATTAAAAGTGAAGAATCTCTAGATAAATGCAGTTCAGGCTCAGAAGATATAATAAAGCTAGACATTAGAGGTAAAGGAGCTCCAACATTCCCCTTAGAGACAGCCAAAATAATATTCGGACCTCCACCTGATTGTTCAACTGTTATTGAACCCATCATAAGACCCCTACCTATATTTCCTTTATTAACACCAAGATTGAGTACTGATACTATGAAAATAGAAGAAGTGTTTTGTGAGCCATCAAGCAACATAGAAGGGTCATCTGAGCCAGTCATTGTTGAAGAAATTTTTGACCAGTCTGAGACTAAAGAACCATCCCCAGAGCAGTCTCTAAGCTCAGGGGGTAGTGATAAATTTGAACAAGATGTTTTAGTTGAAGAAGTGACTGTTGATTACCATATCACAGACAAAAGAGATGACGGTACTTGTCAATCTAAGTCATTTATTCCAGAGGAAACTATGTCATTCAACACAATGACAACTGATTATAAGACAATTTGTGAAGAATATCATGAGAAGGTACTGTTTGCATGTGTGCTGTGTTATCGTGTGTGCTTCATTTGTGTTGTGTTTGTGTGCTGCATACTAATACTGCTTGTAACACCCATCGCATGCTATATGTGTACAATACACCTTTTACACTTTCACATTTTCAAAGACACGTCTAAGTTTGTTAATTTGTAATTTTAGTTAAATAAATTATTGTTATGGTTTAGATTTTTATTTTTTTATTATTTGAAGGATAGTCTTTAAATCTGAGAAATTATATTGCATGAGTACAGTTAGAAAAGTAAGGTTTATAAACAATGTTGTACTAAAAATGATGTTCATATTCCTGTATATATAACATCAATTTATTTAAATGATGGTATTTTAAAATCAAAATTTTCTAATGACGTTAAGTTAAAAATTATTTCGTTAATAATATAAGTTGTTAAAATTTAGTTTTGTTAATTTTTATGCATTGTCTATGTTATATTTTCATCTGTCATTTCAGCTTGTGCATTTGGAAGAAGCTATAAACAAACGCGAACTGCTTATTCAAGAACTGACAATCTCATTACAGAGATCAAACAATGACCGTGAACAGCTTAAACATGAAAACAACCACCTTTGTTCTGAGGTACATCAACTGCAACATGCTATTGCTGAACAATCACAGTCTGACCATGACACTATAAAAGGACAGCTATCAGACTTCATTAAATACCAGACAATGGTGAAGGATGACAGTACAAAGTTTTATTCTGCAGTTATGAGTGGAACAACATCACTACAAAGTTCTAATAGCGAAAAGGATATAGATCGCGAAGAAATTACCATCAATCATTCAAAGTCTGACTTGAGATCTGGTTCAGGATCTGACGATTTTCAAACTGGTTTTGAGAACAAGCTTTCGATACTTTTGAACAAATTCGAAGGCTACATTGAAGACAATTTAAGAAACAAGCTGAGAGAGAGTTTGATACAGGTGCTCTGTGACGAAATTGGCAGAATGAGGCTTGATTTTGACACCGAATCAAGAGAACTCGAGAATCAGATGCGAAGAGATAAACAGGAGTTCGCTGTCGAGACGCGACGGCTCAGGGAGCTCCTCTCCTCTGTGAAAGCTGGAAATGCAGACATTGACGAACTTAGAAAGGAGTATGAGAAGGAAATGCAAGATTTGAGAAGATTTTTCGAGGAAAAATGCTCTGATATTAAAAGGAGGTGGGTTTACTATTTTCATTAATTTATATTTCTGACTTAGTAATTACGATTTGATTTAGTAATTTAATTATTTTTTCTATATTTCATGCTAAAGGACTAAATGGTAAGTATAAGTCATCATAAATCCCATCGGCACAACATGCTTATATTTTTCTGTAAGCATGTTTTTTCCACGTCTGCTAACTTCGGGCTATAATCGGGTGGGAGGAATATCGAAACCGTTCATAGATGGAAAAGCCGTGAAGTGCACATTGCGCGTTTCGGTTTCAGTCTACGGATTTCCGAATGCTCGAAGTAAAAAGTAGGTCGACAGCGCATCATTGACTGATGTTCTGTGGCTGAGGTATCACCGAAGGACCAGAGGAGCCCCAGGACATAAACCAATAATACTAATTAGCCAAAACATGCAATATTGTGGTTTTGTATCCACGAACGGTAGGACGTTATTCGGTCGGAATTTCAATTGTACCGACGCGCCACGTCCAATAATATATAAGCCTAATAGTGTTCGTAGTTAGTTGAACAGTATTTGTTCAATATAAACCGCTTGCAGCTACTCGGAGGAGGTGTGGCGGGAGCGCGCGTGCGTGTCGGCGGGCTCGGACGAGGAGGGGGGCGCGGGGGACGCGCGGCGCCGCACGCGCTCCGCCGACCTGCCCTCGCTGCGGATCGAGGTAGCTCTCATTAGGTTTTGATAATATAAATGAGGCCACGAGAGCCAGAGCGGCCTAACTTAAACAAAAGTTTAAAGTAATAAGAAAAAAGAGGATATAATTTCAAATAATTTTAACTTTTATGAAAAATAATAATTATTTATTTATTTGCATAAATTTTAGGCCATTTTGGCGCTACGAATTAATAGTTTTCAGTAGTTTTTTTAAATATGTATAATCAAAATGAAAAATTACAGTAAGGCCACTCTGGCTCTCGTGGCCTCAAATCAGAGCCGTCCAAATCAAGGCCCGCGGCTAGAATTTATGCGGCCTGCAAATCTTTTTGTTTCTTATTTTTTAAATTTAAAATATAACATAATTCAGAGAATTTGCATTTAACATTTTTTATTAATTTTTTTTTGTAAATTGTAAAGATTTTGCGACCTCCAATCTATTTAGTCATTTTTATTGGCCCTAGATCCCATCTATTGTACAGGTCCCAAGAACGAAATCGTATCTATGAAATTGTCTAATTACAGTATGAAGCTTAGAAGTTCTGTGAAAATAATAATTATCAATTATTTACTCTAATAAGGACGAATTATGTTAAATCATTTAAAATATTTTCCCATCGATATAATAAATAATTAGAATAAGTCATTATGAAATAACCCAACCTACCCGCATTTTAATATGAAAGATAAAAATAGTAATACTAATGTTTATTTACTGTTATATATTTTAAGTACCTTTACATTTATACATATTTTATATTAAGTAGCACTATACAACAACAAAACTTTAAGAACATTTTTTTCTTTATATCGCTATTTCTCGTAAGAGATTTTTCTAATCTTTGAAGAATAAATATAGATTTTAAACCACATCATACGCAATACATTTGTTTCAGACATCGACTCCTATAGAGTTCACTCACAGACTAACGAACAGAAAGCTGGAGCACCAATTGGAGGAGCTGAAGGCGGAGCACCTGCAGTACGTCAACGAGCTGCAGGCGCGGCACAAGGAGGAGGTGGCTTCTCTCGAGGAACAGGTCAGATAGTCTCGCTGGGTTTAAATTTATTTGTTATACTCCTCGGACTATACCCAAAATCGTTTCTTTTCGAGTATACATGTATTAAAACTGAAATCGGGAGATTCGCTCCTACAACCCATTGCAGCATGCATTGTAAGTTGTACAGATAAGGGGAATATCGAATTTTCTTCAGTTTTTCGAATGATTTTAAAATGCAGTTTGCATGGCTGGCTTCAGTGTATGAATTTCCGGAAGCTTAAAATAATTATAAATTAGCATTACAGAGTATTTATCACCGATATACTGTACCGATATATATTGTACGTATTGCTGAGGTGTCAACTACATTCTAACTTTATTATTTTTAACATTCTGTTTAGACAAACAGACAATCGCTTAGTATACAGTTTTACTTCACAAGGGTGCAATGTAGCTGTAATATACACAAAAAATTATGTTACTCGCTAATAATGTAGCTTTCTATTGGTGAAAGAACTTTTAAAGTTTAGTTTTTGAGTTTATTCTGAACACACAAAACTACAAATCTTTCCTCTTTATAATATTAGTATAGATAAGCTCTACTTCAATGCTCTACTACGATGTTCAAGAAATCGAATATCGTGATCGTCTATTAAGGATAATTATATTAATTGCCAATGAAGTCGATGCGATTGACTATGAAGAATACTTTTTTTATGTTAGTTATCAACAAACGAGCATAAGGTTCACTAGATAGTAGGTGTTACCTCAGCCACAGAACATCAGTCAATGATGCGCTGTCGACCTACTTTTTACTTCAAGCATTCGGAAATCCATAGACTGAAACCGCGCAATGTGCACTTCACGGTTTTTCCATCTATGAACGGTGGTTCGTTACTCGGTCGGAATTTCGATATTCTTCCCACCCGATCAATGCTCGAAGTTAACAGACGTGGGGAAAACATGCTTACAGAAAATTATAAACATGACGTGGTGGGATTCGAACCCACGACCCATCGATGCGCATGGCAGGTGTTCTACCGAACGCGCCAACGAGCCCGTCAAAATATAATGTTCATATTTTGATCGTTGTCGCATAGAGACCGTGGTCGCGACGGGGTTGCCAGTTTATGTAATATGACTGATGCAACGTTTCCATCCACAGATAACTCATTTGAAGGCGCACATACAGACGGCGGAGAACACGGAAGGGGAGTTCTCGTTCCAGCAGGACATCGACTCGGAGCTCGAGAAGGTGGCTACTGCGTCTGATGTGCATTATATATATATATATATATGTTGCGTGTGGTGGACCCGCCTGTATTGCATTACACTCCTCTCTTGTCTATTAACTAAAAGATGGGCGATTCTTGAGCTATATATCTAATGGTGAATCGGTACATTTGCATGAAAGTTATCTATAAGTTCATATCGACACAAATAATGATGACCAAAAATCAATACGTGTGACTAAATAATGACATAACTCATAATGATTCACAGTCAAATATATCTATACTAATATTATAAAGAGGAAAGAATTGTATGTTTGTTTTTTTTATATTATTATATTATGTTTGTATATAGTACATCTACACTGCACCCGTGCGAAGCCGGGGCATGTTACTAGTAATTTATAAAATAATGAATAGTCTAATACAGTTGATGAATTGTTGATGAAATCGGTGCCGCTCCATACAGTTCCAAAACTTTTTGCAAAAGCAGGATTAAACTGTCCTTCTTGGCTGGCACCGACTCCAAAAATAACTGGTAATAAATAATGCTTTGAAGTAATTAAAGTATTATTTTTACTTTTTAGTGCAAGTTGTGGTTTTGAAGTCGGTTTTTGTTTTTTGCTTAAAAATATATATTTTTTTAAATTTTTGTAGGAAGTGTATGTATCGTAAGTTTATTAATCCTTACATAATAATTTAGTAGACCTACAACTAAAGGTGCTGCTCAAATGAGACAGCGCCGTGAAAGGAACCACAAAGCAAAACATCATCTACGTATAAGTAAATTTTTGTTATTGTTGATTTTCTAAAAAAGTACCAAACCAATGCCGGTAAAAATTATATGGGACCACCTCTGAAATATCCCCTACCAAACAAAATCGCGCTATCGTAATCGAGTTATCGCGTAACAAACATACAAAAAAAAAACATACAGACGAATTGAGAACCTCCTCCTTTTTTGAAGTCGATTAATAAGAAGCTCCATCGCCCGTCTTTCACACAAATATCGTCTATTTTTGATAAATTAAATGTTTGTCCTTGTCATGTTTGAAAGATTTTTAAAAATATTGTTTATTTTTCTTGTTTTGCTCGATTGTAAAATAATAAATTTATGTTAATGTCGTCATGCTAAAATGAGTTCACGAATTACAGTGTGCACTTTCTCTTAATCTGTGGTTAAATTTCATGTCAAAATAGTGCTATTTCGCTTCAAATCCTTACGTTAAGGCGGGACAACTATTTTTTGCATAATTGATACTATCCTAATTATTGACTTCTATACATCGGTCTAAACGTCTTGCAAGAATCGAGATAATTTTGATAATTAATTAATAGCCGTAATTTACTAATTAGGTACAACTAAAAACAAATACATATTGACTTAATAATGAGATTTTACTATTTTTTTTTTAACGTAAAGATGTAATTATCGCATCATAAGATTATCAAGAAGAGCAAACGAGAAAGTTGAAACTTTTTTAAAAATTATATAATTATATTTAAAAAAGTATATCAAATTTGTACATAAATAAGTATGACAGTTATAATTTTAAATAAGTTGAAATTCAATGGACATAATCCAGAAAAATACAGTTTTTTTTTTGTAATTTGGTAAAACTTCGCTAAAATAACGAAATAAAAGTGACTGTAATACTTTTGTTTCGACGACTATGTAGTACAATTTAAATTAAACGAATAATCTCGATTCTTATAAAGAAGTATGAGCTTGTGTCCGTGTAGAGTGTCGACTGTGGACTGTAGGGTGTATATACATTATCGATGGTTTCCGCAACAAAGGGCGTAAAAACTATTTTGGTTGAAATGACTTTTTAATGCAGTATTGTTCAGTTTTCGAAGCTCTATCGAACCTTATATTTAAAATTGCAATACGGCGAAAAGTATAAGGAAAAAAAATACCGGAGGTAATAACTTTTTTTGAATCGTTTTTTGCTCATTGCCAAAAGTATGCTAAATGGAGATACGCCCTTTGTTGTGGACACCATCGTTATACTCGTATAGTAACGCCTGCATGGTATGCACTAACCGCTCGCGTGTGGCAGGGCCGCCTCGACCGCGCGCGCCGCGACGTGCTGCAGCAGCTGCAGGAACAGCTGCAGGTATGTATATCTCTTTCACACTCATATACTTATTGTGCAACGTTAGAAACTGAGGTATGTTGCATCCTTTTCTCACTCATGTTACACCTAATATTTCGTCCGGCTCGCAGGATCGCTCGATACATTGTATTGACCTTTTCCATTTTCTTATAAATTAAGAAATAAGTTAATATTAAAATCTGTATATATAAAAATAAATGTTTGTATATATGAAATCGCTAAATTCCAACGGCGTTTGACCACGACTATTTTTTTTTCTTTATTATAGAGAAGAATTGTGTGCTATCCGCGTAGTGATTATTTGCCTCCAGTCAGCTAGTAGAATATAAAACCTTTTACGTTGTTTCTAAGAGACGGTAATAATTTAACTATACCGATCATGAAAGCCATGCATTTGTTTAAACATCAACGTTTATCGACGGGAGTCAGTTAAACGGCCGTAAAAATTGATAGCGACTGTACCTCTAGGATAAATACTTATAGCTTCGTAAACATCATTTATAAATAAACTAGTTCGGTTGGGTCGGTTTGACGGGCTCGTTGGCGCGTTCGGTAGAACACCTGCCGTGCGCATCGGTGGGTCGTGGGTTCGAATTCCACCGGAATGACATGTTTATAATGCATAAGCATGTTTTCCTCACGTCAGGTAACTTCGGGCATTAAACGGGTGGGAGGTATATCGACATTTCGACCGGGTAACGAACCACCGTTAATAGATTGACAGTTTATGGATTTCCGAATGCTCGAAGTAAAAAGTAGGTCGACAGCGCATCATTGACTGATCTGTGGCTGGTCTGTGGCTGAGATTTCACCTACCATCAAGTGAACCTCATGCTCGTCTGTCGATATCTAACATAAAAAAAATGAAAAAAGAAACTATATGTAGTGTTGTGGTATGATACGTTGTAGGACACATCTGTGGAGTTTGTTACCTCTTCAATGTATCGTCTTTAGCTACTTTGTTTATTTGTTTACATTTACGATTTTTTACGTAAATGATATGTTTATGACAACAAAAGGTGGCCTAAGTTTATCTCGAGAGTCTAATTTCCGCATAGAGCAACACGGGCCACCGGCGAACCGGAGGGGAGTAGCCATAGCGTTCGTTACCGATACCAAACAATCTGGCATTTTTTGCGGGGGGAAACCTGCGCTATGTGTGCGTACTCAAGTTCGCACACACGAGCAATCGTCTGTCACTACGAAACTCACACCGTGACAATTAAAAAATACACTAACAATTTCACACACACATTTAAACATTCCGTGTCATAACAGTATAATTAAATGGCGCAACTACACTGACAAGTCCTTTTAGCCATAGTTGCAACAACTGTCGATACGCAGTATCGATAATTTCAAGAACTGGGTTTGGGAAATTAGGTTTATAAGTTCGAATTAATTTATTTATTTTAAAGATGGAGTTAATTTATAAAAATGAACTCGTCGGGTAATGCGCACGTAGCAGGTCACGGAGAGTGGACCAGGAGTTGGTACATAATAAAATCTTAGAAATAATTTGAAAAATACTTTGTTATTACAAAATATGTATATTCCATGTATCCCTTAACGGAGATGGAAACGATTACATACAACTTTGGGCCCCCAATGTAACAATATGAAATTGGTGTGAATTAATAGATTGAGACTTAACAGTCCTTCGTTGAAAATTCTATTAGTTTTGACAATCTGAGAGCCGAGTTATTAGAGTTTTAAGTAGTAAAAGCAGTGGCGGGACCACATTAAAAAGAAATATAATAATGCCATTAGTCATATATAACTTATACAATAACGTAATTATATAAGTTATATAGAATAGAATAGAATAGAATACGTTTATTCATCAGAAAGTACATAGTAAAGTATAAAATATAAATATATTATAAATATACTATAAACACATATTATGTTAAAATCGGCAAGACGGGCTTTTGGGCTTGTATGGTAGTCCCGCCACTGAGTAAAAGTATGGTTATGTTACAATCAATAACTGACATATATATCATAAATCTGTGATCAATGATATTTGTAGTTGTCAAATCATAACAATTCCTAAATGACGACAATCGGGAAAGCACTCAGACTCAAAACGTAGAAAACACGAAACGAATTAGCACAGGCCACAGAGTCATGCGGCATGCCAACGACAGACTAAAATAAAATATCGATTTTAATCGATAATCATGTATATTCATTTTCTTTAATTAATAATTTATATTTTATTTAATAACATAACTGTAATTATATGCAATATATTGTATTTAAAGTGCATTTATTTACTTTTGAGTTAATTACCTTGACCAAAGGTTTTTTTTTTGTGATTGTGTAATCGATTCAATTAATCGAGAATCTCAGGAAAATTATATTTCCCATATTTCTCCTCTCCCAGACTGAGAATTGAGCTGATTTTTTATATTATAAGATAAAAAAATCTGACATTTTTTTTAGATCATATCGCAATTTATTACATATATGACCCACAATTTTCCATCTCTTTTAGATTTTTAGGAAATAAAAAAAAACATTATCGTTGAAGTTTACACTAAGTGATTTTAATAAATGTGTTAACGCGCGTATTGTATTATATTTAAACAATGTATATTAAAATAAAGCTCACAATATAATATTTGAATCAGAAAATTTAATCTCAAAACTGTCTCTGTATAGAAGACTCCTTTGCCATTTTTATCGATAACTTAAAACAATCCGACAACTACACTATCGCTCGGTGACAGCGACTTCTCGGAAATAAACTCGGATCAGTCGCTCGACAGATCTGTGTATTGTATGAGGGCGAGCGGCCTGTGTTGGTAAAAAAATCCGAAACAACACGAACGATAATATTGTAATTTTTTAAGTTTTAAAGAAGTAAATACTAATAATATGATTAAAAAATACCTACATATGAAAGGTAACGCTATCTTTTTGTAAATTTGACGTGGCAGATATTTTTTGGCAACAAGAAACACAAACAATTCGGCATTTTTTTAGGATGTCGATTCAGTCGCGCATCTGGATTTAGTCTAGTGAAAAGTGCGGCTACAACTAGTTTTATTGTACGTATAGGACCATTTGGACTTGTACCATGACAGAGGGGAACGCCTGCGTATGGCTACTCCCCTCCGGTTCGCCGGTGGACCGTGTTGCTCTATGAATTTCCGTAACGAACTTAATCAATATCGATTAATTAGTTGAGTCAGAGATAAACAAGTTACTTTGCTATTATAGTTATTACAATAATAATGATGAAAACTATAGTCGTTTTTGATTTTATGTTCTACTTATAATAAAATGTCCGTAGATCATCAAACCAGGAAATCCTTAGCGGTGCCAAATGTATTGGGGTCGCGTACGCTTATTCGCACGTTGCTAATCTTTTAGGCTAGTTATGATCGAATCACTTTATGATAATTATCGACGCAGTTTCAGGTGCTATCGATAGATCACCGATATCTGCGAGAAAAGAAAATCTTTAATTTCTCTATCTAAGTTTGTTTTTTTTTATGTTAGATATCGACTAACGAGCACTTGATGGTAGGTGACACCTCAGCCACAGAACATCAGTCAATGATGGACTGTCGACCTACTTTTTTACTTCGCGCATTCTGACAAAGTATGTATACAAAGAACAAATATATAGTTTGCTCCGAATAAAGACCTTGCTATCCGTATTCTATTATTAGGAAATTGTATTTTTAAATATATTACATAGTTCTTATATCATTGGACTTATTGGACTATTAAAGTCCAATAAGATAGTATTAATACGTCTGTTTAAATGATACAATAAAATAAGATAATTAAATTTATGGACATCGTTACTGTTTCCAGCAGTAAACAGTTTAGCTTTGGGTTCTTAAATACTGATCAAAAACTTTTGTTAGTTTTCAATCACATTAGGTCAAGCTTATTGTCTTAATTAATAATTATTATATGTCAATACTAGCAATTGCCCCCGCAACCCCCCTTGTGGGTTGAATTTCGTAAAATCCGTTCTTAGCTGACCTCTACTCGGCGAAAGGAATATTCCTACCATATTTCAAGTTGCTACGCCTTATGGTTCCAGAGATATCGTGATATATAGGTGGGAATCTCTTTTATATATATAGATTAAGGTGCCATCGAATGGTGCATACAGAATGTGATTTTTTTTCAAAATCGGATTCAATTCCTGGCTAGAAATATTGCTTTTTCAAAAATCCAATGTTGCAGTTTTAGTTTTCATAAAAATCAACCTCGAGATTCCTTTCAGTACTTTTTGCTATTCCTCTTAGTTTCGGAGTTGGTTACTTACAAAATTCACCTGTGTACAGATCTATAACGTAAATATGTGTGACATTGTATTGCCATAAAAATGGACTCTGAAATGTCTCAGCATCATCATCATCCCTATGGGCGGGAATTCGCTCGGCCGAGAAAATTCTTGTCCTTATAAATTTATATAAATTATCGTATATGCATTTAGAAAACTTTGTTCGTCTAGGATCAGCCCATCGCTGGCTAATCGCCAATGGTTAAAAAGTACCATGAATAAAATCGGTATTGACTACGCTCAAGTGGAGCAAGGTCCGTAGTTGTTGTGACGATTTCGACATGTCCACAACGATTTTCCGCGGTTTTTTAAGGTTATAATTCGGATATAACAAAATTAAATAAATATCTTTTTTAAATAAAATACTGTATACCGGATTAAAACGCGATTTATTATTTATATTGTTTAAACGTTAAACGACGTTTCGGATGCTTTTCCGCAACCGTGGTCACTTTATTTAAATGTGTGATACACGCGTTAATAAAATACAATATTAAATATCTAGTTGTTGATGACTTTTTTGGACTTGAATTAATTATAAACTTTGTGTTGGATGATTTAATAAATAAGGATTGAAGTGTAAAATAATGTGAGATGCCGGATCGTAATCACCTACAGTACATACGTCGCGTAAGTTTTTATTTTTATAAGACAAGAGAAGGTTCTGAAGGCCTAGCACGAACGACTAGCGAAAAAGTATTCGTATCATTTAGCTGTCAGGGGGCCTAGCACGAATGGCTATCGACAAAGTATTCGAATCGTCAAACTGTATGAGAAATCATTTGTTTCATACAAATGACAGTTCGACGATACGAATACTCTTTTGATACTCGTTCGTGCTAGCCCCTCTGATACCCGTGTTGTCATTTGTGTACGTCAATGGAAATATTACCACTGTAGCCTCAATGTATCCATTAGTTATATTCTCTAAGCAATGAGAGTTGTAGCGAGTTACATTTTCGTATTAACTTTGCTCACGCAACTCTAGAATTACCCAAAGTTGAATAGTTTTACAAATTCTTATATATAAAACGGTATTCGCTAACTATTGATAAGCGTTCCTGAGAAATAATTACTAAATCATCGAATCAGTTCATATATATAACCTTATGTACACTGATTATAATCAGTGTACATAAGGTTTTAAAATTCCTCGAATAACGAATTTTCTTCTTTCTGGCTAAACATTTCCGAAGCATAATCTGCTAACTAATTGTCACAAAATCGCCAAACATATTATATACAGAGTGGGCGGTAGACGAAGGATTTACGTACTTAGTTTCATATATCCGTACACTTACTTGAAACTCCTCCTCATTTTCAAACTTAAACTTGTTAGACCTCGCCGATATTCACGGCCGTGTCGAGAGCTCCCAAAATAAATAATGATTTAGTAAATTGTATTTTCATGTATTGAGACTATGTTTGATTAATTTAAATAAAAGTCTGACAAGAGCTTTAAGTCGACATAAATGTGTCGCTAATTATTATTTAAGGGGCAGCAATAGCTTTAGCTTCTAAATGATGACAATAATTCTTTGTAGAACGCCACTTAAGCACCGATACAAAATATACAACAACAAAGATGAACAATTCTAAATTTAGATACTGCATGCACAGATGCTATTTCAAGAAGATTTTAATAAAATTGTGGATACTCATTGTGTCTATTTAGATCTCCACAGTTAGCGTGCCATTTTGAAGTATGGCGGCGTTCGGTTGGATAGTTGCCAGATTAAGTGACATTTTTCGCGTGGATGACCCGGTTTTTGACCACGCTGTCTCGCCCATTTGTTTTTGTAAATTCTATATTATGTAGGTATATAAGGTAGGTCTTCAAACTCAGTCTACTAAGTGAAAGAAAATCATTAATCGGCAATATATTCTTTATACATGTCTACATTCGTTAGCGCATTGGAGAGGCTTGAATCCCAGCGGGCCTGACATGTTTGTCAATACGCGTGTTTCTGAAGACTGATATTGAAAGAGTGGGAGAAATATAGATATTGTTCAAAGATGGAAATGCGAGAAGTAGAGATTGCGTGTTTCGGTAGCAGTGGATTTCCGAATGGTCTAAGTAAAAAAAAAAGTTGTCGTGTGGTAGAGGTGACCTACCACCGTCGATACCTGACAAAAAATAGTAGGGAGTGCGGTATTTAATGGAAATATTTGCATTTTACTGATTTTTTTAAAGTAGTGTCTTATTCCCTGGGATCCAAACCTGAACATCTGGTGCTTAATGCAGCGCGCCTGCCAAACCTTGGAGAGGACCAAAAATATCGCCATTCTTCTCATGCCTATTTGCAAAAGTCAGTCTTCGCCTTTACGATAACAGTGAAATATATTTTTAACTAAATACCAACTTCTAAATGTATCTAAAATATACAAAAGTAGAAATAATTAGCTATAAGCTGTATCGAACTTTTTACATTCTTATAATCTTAGAATATTTGTCTTAAATATATTGGTCTCTCTAGCTTTAACTATTTAAGAAACAAAATAAACAACAACGCTTAATTAGCACGACTCTATTATTCTCTTATGCACATTAACGAGTTTGTTTTCATATAATCAGTGTCGCTGATAAGGGAGGGTCAGCTGTTGGACCTCTAGCAGTTAGTTCTCTGTTTGTATCGTCAGTGTGACGTTGTGAGACATTTTGGATTTCTGTGTGACATAATGATGGATGTTATTGTAAGTGATTTCGCTTCTTCGTTAACCTTGAGAGTTGAGAGAGGATGATCGGTGAACTTAATTGATATTGATATATTTAAGAAGCTTTTATCTCAGAAATCCCGCTTCTATATAAGAAAACAATAAACTTAATAAAGAAGTATATTCTCATAAAGATTTTAGATAACATTTTTAATCTTAACGACTTTTGGATATATGTATTAAAAAAGTAGTATATTCAATTGTTATTTTTTAAGTATTTTATTTATTTACTCAATACAACATTACAATTTGAATAAGTGAGGTTGTAATATAATTAGTGCGGTTTTAAAAACAGGGCCAAAAACATTAGCGCCACCCTTGAACTTTTCAAATAGTATTACAAATTTACAACCACAATACAATACCTATTAAAATACAATAACTTTGTATATAATATACTACTTAATACATTCACGTATAACATCTTACATCTTCTATACATATAATAAAAGAGTAGGATCGAAATTACGCTTCACTAAATATTTTTACCAGAAATTAAGAGGGGTGATAAAAGAAGGGTAGCAGAATGCATAAATGCAATTTTTAAGATTCTTGTCTGTCTGTCTGTCTGTCCGTCTGTCTGTCTGTCTGTCTGTTTGTTCACGCTAATCTCCGAAGATACTGAACCGAATTTTGTGTAATTTATACAAATATATTAAGCAAAGTCCGGGTCAACATATAGGCTTTGTTTCATCGAAATCGGTTGTCGGAAAAAAAAGTAATCATCATTTAAATATTATTTTAAAGGCACCATTTCAACAAATTGCGATGAAAACTGACTCGCGTTGAACTTTTTCGAATTGTCAGATGCCAATCACAGTTTGATATGTAAATGAAATAGTTTGATTATTTCGCCATTTTCGATATGTATTCGTAGAATAGTGGAAATGCAGTCCCATTGCGTAACTAAAGATGCGAGTTCGAACCTGAAGTTGAACTTGATGAAATATTTTTTTTGTATTTATTTATTTATTTTTTACAAAACTATATTAAAACAATAAAAAAAGTATTATTGAAAAGTATTTCTAATGAGAACGTTTATTTTATCTTTTCATCAATCCTTTCTCTTAAACACGATTATTCGATATTGCTTTTATTGCTTCTGACTGCCGGGTAGGAATCCCGAGAAAAGGGAATTTAAAAAATATTCCGAAAATGAAAATGATCAATTAAATAAAATAAATATCGAGGTAGGTACAGTATCTTCCCCACTAATAAAATTTATAAAAAAATAACATTTAAAGTGAACCCCACGCGAACGAAGTCGCGGGCATCAGCTAGTACTAAATAAGACAGATTTTGTATTTTATCACAATATGGTAATGTAGGTGTAAATCATTTTATTAATATTGTAATTCAGGTGCTGCTCTCAGACCCTGACGCAGAGCTGTCGAGCTGGCCTCTAGAGCTGGTCGCTTTACGGGACAAAATTCATGGCGAAAAGATACAGGAAAAAGAGGTAAGCTCTTTATACCGCATTCACATACTGTAGGGCATGGTACATCTTGTGAAGAGATACAAAACGGATCACATCCATGTGTTACGGCGATAAGGTTGTTCGATAGATTCGAATAAACCAATTCGTGATTTCGAAATTCGTAATAAATAAGTTCGAAATTCGCATCGTTCATTTGTGAAAACTCATCCTTAGGCATACGTTGTAATTAACTTGATCTAATGTAGCTATTTTAATGCTAATATCTTCAATAACTTCTGAAACTGTCAATTTAAATTAAAATCAGTTTCTGGTAATTTTGTTAAATTAGTCGACCATCGTGAATTCTTTAGATTTATGGTTAGAGCGAATCATACGAGTCACGAGTCGAGAATGCGAGGGTGGCCCGTATTTATAGACTACCCTCCATAGATTTATGTCTTGTTGGACCGCCATGTCGAATTAACCCGTTTGTTTTATCGGTTCGAGCACAGAATATACAAAAGTAGTAGGCATTGGCATAAAAACGCTTGTGTTTAAAACAGGGACTGAATACTATGGGAGCTATACCGGAGCTATATAGCTATATTTAATAAAGGTTTTTGTTAATATTCCTTCGTTTTTATTCATATTTACTGAAAAATATTACTGTGGTAAGTTAAGTGTGTATTACTCTTTAAAACTAATATCATGGTATCTCAGTCAGACACGTATTTTGGAAAATAAAAATTAACCGGTTTCAGTCCCTGGTTTATAATACCCGAAATCTTATAAATATTGTATAATTATATATATGACCCCAATGCTTGTCATAACGTGGCATACTGGAGCGGAGTTAACATTTCCACAGTTTCTGCATTTAAAAAAAATCAAGAATGTTAAAAAAACCTCAGTAACTTGCTGAATTTTATTAAGACACAAATTCAAATTGTTCAAGCGGAATTTGAGATCTGCTCAGAAACGCAAATGCCGTTTCAGTTGCTTCATGGGAGCTTCGATCTCCAATAATGAAGTTATTGTTTTTAATTCATTTACTGTCGACTGTGATATCATGACACGAAGTTGACAGTTTCAATAATTGCGTTTGTCATGTAAGTTCCAACGGAACCTATTATTATGTACCCCGCGTATACATTCGGGCGTCATTTGATTGCTATTCGAGAACGTTATTTTGTGGCGCTACCACGCTACTGCGAGATTGACGCGCCGCTGATAGAAGGAAATCGATGGACAGATGTTCCTTAGAAACGAATTGTAGGCGAGATGCGAATTGCGAGTACTTGAATGCTTGCCTTCTCATTAGGGAAGTTGGAGGATGAGTACCGAGGGACGGGTGTCGTAGTTAAGAGAATATATATGTATATGATGGCTTATGTAGCGTTATATGAAAACTAATTTGTCTGTCTGTCTGGTCAATGTTTCATATTATATGAGTAGGTCTAGTTAAGTTGACGCGCGAGGGTGAGTGAACCGTCCAGCTAATTATACCGGCTCACATTTACTATGCACCGCCGCTAATCACGAGTAATATACCAGCGCAAGCGCAGACATGAGAAGAGTATTCATAGAGCTTTATGTTTAATTGTTTTTTGGATTTCGGATCTTTATTCCCTTAGAAGCGTATTATCTTAATACTTACGTTATAGTATATGCCTAAAAATGATGCGTTAAAAGTCAGTCAGTGTATTTTAATAGAGAGACAGATTGGTGATAAAGTTAGATTAATAAAGTTAGTTAGTTAAGATAGTAAGCATTTATCGTTATTTTTATAATAGATGAGTTTTACCTACCATTAAAACTCTTATTATGTCCGGGAGCCTTATTCGAGGCCTTTAAACAATATTTTGAGAGAGGCGACACTGTCTTCCGGTCGAAATGACGTAGTTGTAGTTCCATAAATGTCCCATAGAGGGAGTCGTTTCCGGTAGCCATGTTTACCAGGGTGGCGTGAGCGCAGACTCCGACTCATTGTGTCTCATTGATAAAGAAAGTAATGTACCAGGCAGAACTTACTGTAAGGCCTCGAATAAGGCTCCCGGACATAATAAGAGTTTTAATGGTAGGTAAAACTCATCTATTATGTCCTTACGCCGTTATTCGAGGCCTTTAAACAATATTTTGAGACACTGTTTGTTTTCGCCTGGTAAACAAGACGCCAATGTGATATTCTCTTTTTTTTTTTTTTTTTTTTTTTTAATATTATTCATTTATATAATTTTTTTTTTTTTTTTGTTTTTGTTTTTTTTTTTTTTTTTTTTTTTTTTTTTTTTTTGTATATATTTTTATCATTAATATTATTATTATAATATTTTTTTTTTTTTTTTATTTATATATATATATATATATATATATTTTTTTTTTTTTTTTTTTAAATCTTTATACATTTTACAAACACGTGATTATAGAATCGTATTAAAGATGAAGATAATATTATTGCAACGGTTCAAATAGAACTCCTAATGAATCTGTAACGCTATCATTATTACTACTACGAACTTGTTTTTTATAAAAATTTGCAAAGGTATTTACAGACCTCCAATTTCCTCTAGCTAAAATCTTATCTATTGGTTCCCTATCTAGCCATCCTCTGGAAGCTACAGCAGATCGAATACTTCCAGGAGTCGCATTAACTCCAGCTTCTTTTAGTACAGATTTTACCCAACTAGCAATCATAGTTCTTGAAGCGGCTTTGGCTATTCCACATGTAGTCACGAACAAATTATCTATGTTAGCCTTAGACCGCCTTTCTTTCCCACTAATATATAACTTTCTAACCCACCAAACAGGATCAATATTAGGGTTATCAACATTTGCCAACAATTTCCAACCAGATTGAACGTGTGATTCAGAATCAGTTTTGGAACCATACTTTGGCCAGAATACTACATTATTGTCTACAGTGTTATTAACGAACGCTCCCTCTGCGACACTTAAAAGAGTCAGGTCGTGTACTCTACGCCCTGAACAAAGCAGTAAAAGAATAGCACATCGTCGCGATATTTCCCATAAGCTTTTAACGTTGGTAGGATTACTTTTTGCTAACCAAGAAATCAAAATACCCGTATCCCAAATGCTTTCTGAACGTATTTTTGGTTTACAGTTTACTATAGCTTTTAAAATTTGTTTAACCAAAATATTTGAACTAAGTTTTGAATTACTATCAGAACTACATAAAGTGGAAACTACAGATTTATGAACTAAAATTGTCCTGTAAGCTAATTTCTCTATAAGATGTAGGTAGAATTACTATCAGAACTACATAAAGTGGAAACTACAGATTTATGAACTAAAATTGTCCTGTAAGCTAATTTCTCTATAAGATGTAGGTCAGCTAAGAATTTTGCTAAATCAGCCCCCGATGGATTTGTAGCAGATATACCCGTATTTCTACACCACTTTACCCACCGTGTCCAAGCAGGCTTATACGTATTTACGGTAGATTTTCGCCATCCTGCTTGTAGCAGCGCTTTTTGCTGTGTTGACCATGATTCTAATTCTTGAGACCACCCCACATTTCCAAATTTCCAGTACTAAGTCCTTGACCTTCGGTGGAGGGAGACCCGTTGACAGGTCCACTAATTTGGACTCCAGGTGGTGTACGGTAAACGGCGGCGCTTTCGCTCGAGACTTCAGGTCTGCTCTCCAGAAGGCTTGGGGCCATCTTGGCGCTACAACAAGGTACGTACCTTTTGCTCGATTGAGATGCATGAGGACTCTTGGTAATAAGTTCGGCGGTGGAAAGACCCAAGCCAGACTGAAATCCCAATCCCATGCGAACGCGTTGTGTTTCCAAGCTTTTTGATCTCGTTGATCTAGACTCACATATTGTGGTACAACGTGGGCCCTTGCCGATGCAAAAAGATCGACTTCTGGTACTCCCCATTTCGTAAACACTATGTCTGTTAGTTTGGGTAGAAGGTGCCACTCTGGAAGTGTCAACTTTCGTGACAGGCGATCCGCTACAACATTCAATCTGCCTGGAATGTGATAAGCGACTAAATGAATATTGTAATGGTCCAGGATAGTGTAAATCCGGTAGGTTAGATTCATTAGCTCCATAGATCGGCTTCCCCCTTCTTTTCTCAAGTATGCGACGACAGATTTGTTGTCGCACTGTAGTAGTACTGACGAATGAATCAGGTAAGGACCTACTTCGCTGAAACACTTTAATACAGTTAACATTTCTTTGTGGTTCGAGTGAAGAGACTCTTCTCCGGGTAACCACTCTCCCCTCATTTGGAATCCGTTCAGCTCTGCTCCCCAACCTGAATCTGCTGCGTCTATTGTTAGAAAATGTGTTACTTGAGGGGGATGAAGGTGGGAAAATTGTTTGCAGTTTGTCCACCACCACTGCAGTTCCTTGATCACTTGTCTTGGTAAGCGAAACGAGGCTTCCGATTGACTTCGAAGAAGATTGTTGGAAAAAGCTAACAGGCAACGGAAATTGAGACGGCCCCGTGGTATGACCAAACGAGCAAAGTTTAGAGATCCCACTATACTTTGGACTTCTCGCAACGTCACAGCTTGTGCTTGCAGTACTTTCGAAATTGTTTCTTGTAACCTTCGAACTTTCTTTTCGGGTAGAAATTTCCTGTTTTGCCATGTGTCCCAAACAAGGCCCAAATATTCCAAAAATCTTTGAGGAACAAGAACCGACTTGTCCATGTTCACCACCCAACCTAATTCTCGAAAGGTTTTGAGCACTTCTTGAGTCTGGGTTAGCAATGTTGATCTGTCTTGGCAAACAATCAAATAATCGTCTAGGAATACTACTATTCGAATACCTTTTTCTCGGAGAATTTCTGCAGTCCAATTCGAAAGGGCTGCAAAAACTTTGGGAGCCGTCGCAAGCCCAAAAGGCAAACAGGTCATTTGAAAAATTGTTCCTCTGTAGGCGAGCCTGAGAAAACAACGATGGCACGGTGAAACGCTCACGTGATAGTAAGCCTGTCTGAAATCGATTTTGACCATCCAATCCTTGGGCTGGAGAAATTCTGGAATTCGATTCACTGAAATTAGTCTGAATTTGGTTACTCTGAGGTATTGATTTAATCTTTTTAGGTTGAAAATAGGGCGAACAGAACCATCGCTTTTTGGGGTCAAAAAGAGAGTCGATATAAAACTCGGCGTCTCGGGGGCATACTCTAAAATCTTTTCCAGTAACATTTGTTTTATAACTTTGTCCATTTCGATCGATGGTACAGTTTGATAACGATGTTTTATAAAGTTCGGCTTTACCAGTGGAGGTTTTGCTTGAAATGGAATTTTGTAACCCGCAATTATCTTTAGTAAAGGGTCGGGTGCGCCCATATTTTGCCACGAATTCATGAACCCCCTCAACCTCCCCCCCCGAAACGCCTGTAAGCAGTCAAAACCTTTTGTCACCTCTGCCCTTGAAGCGAGAGGCGTTAGATTTGTTATTTTGTTGTTTAAAATTGTTCTTTGAAGTTGTTCGCCCAGATTGAAAACGAAATGTCTGGTCGCTCCTAGAAATACTATTCTTAGGTTGCAACATATGAGGAGGAACATATCTATTGTAATAATTATTATTTGAATAATTCATTCCAAACGGTGCCGTGTGGCGACCGGTTTGAGTTTGGTTATATATATAACTAGTACTGGGCCTAGGTTGCACAGCCTGAGGCGCAGTTATCATCCTTTTCTCTCGCATAGAAAAGGATTTATTACTTGAAAATATTTTATTAATACCCCCATTAATTTTCACAAATTCCGAAAACTGTTCTTTTTCAAATAAATGTTCACAAGATGGCGGAATTTGTTTCAATCTATTCTTTAAACACGGGTCTTTTACTAAAGACAAAATTAAGTCCCTCCTGTGTTCAATAACATCAGCTCTTCGCCCACAAACTAATTGAAGGCAATCAAGCGAAACTTTTTGAAAGTCGCCAGAGAAGATATCTTTTATTTTAGAAAGCAAACTGTCTTTATTTAATTCCTCACTGTCTTGAGTCCATTGTAATAACTCAGACACGCCCTTCTTTAAAGCGTCGCCTTGCATTATTAATGCATGTGTAATAGCACTTAGTGATCTTTCAGCCAGAATTAAATCTGACCTTTCGGAATAACAGATTTCGTCATTAACGTTGAGTTCAGTAAAACCTGGGCGACTCTTATAAGATTTTTGAATATCTACATAACGAACATTTCTCCAATTTTCAGTATTAAAATGTTGCAATGAATTTAATACATTTAAATGTTCAGGTGAGGTTTTAAGTATAGGTGGTTCCTTAAGGTTCGTAGACAAATCAAAATTAAATGAGGGTAGAGGCTCGACGGACACGTCATTAGCTTCATGAGCATAAGTACTTCTATCACTTTCGTTTATAACAGAGTAACCGCCAGGCGGGTAGTAACTCATAGGAGGGTATGCATTAGCTAAAAATCTTTGGATTTCACTGACCTGATTCGACAAAAAATTCAAACCTTCACTTTCCGCTTCCCTCCGCTGTTTCTTGCAGTAGTAGGTCTTCTTCTTTTTGCCGGTTCGTCGCCGCTTCCTATTTGGTAACTCGGGAGGCGTATCGTTTTCACTCGATGTCGAAGATGATGACGATTCAGAGTTATTGGACGGATTATTATCACCCCTACCGCTCATTTTTATAAAGAAAACTTTCAATTTTTAACACAAAAACTAATAGAAACTACAACTTAGTTGAAAATTAACAAAAATATATAATAGAAACTACAACTTAGTTGATCCTTTCACAAACTATCGAACGCTAACAGCGTTTTTATTAGGTGTTTTCGGCCCGAAAACTAAGACGCCAATGTGTCGGAGTCTGCGCTCACGCCACCCTGGTAAACATGGCTACCGGAAACGACTCCCTCTATGGGACATTTATGGAACTACAACTACGTCATTTCGACCGGAAGACAGTGTCGCCTCTCTCAAAATATTGTTTAAAGGCCTCGAATAACGGCGTAAGGACATAATATATAATCTCTGTGGTGTGGAATAAAAACGTATACATATATACAGTTCTACGAACCTGAGGTAGAACACACCTCAAAACCCCCTCCAAAATCTGGTTTCATCTCTATTTGAAATTAATATTAAAAAGGCTTAGCAATCACCAACCACAGAACTAGAAACTCATCTGCCTTACCGTACTTCGACTTGCACTCTAATATACAGGATGGAAAGAATCAATGGGCCCTGGAGGGAAACTACTTTAAATCCTTAAGATATATTATTTTACTTAAAGGAAACATTCCTTTATTTTTAAAATGAAACAAAAGTGCATTCAAAGATTTTCTAAAATTAGCTTGTCTCACCCGGAAATCGAACCAGCTAAAAATTCAAAATTTAAACATTCCCTATTTTATTCCACTAATCGATAGAATCAACGTTGAGGATAAAATCTGTCTAATAAACATTTGGTCTTAGAAATAAAAAAGATCATGAAATCTAACATTAATTTTATTTTGTCATCAGTTCTAATATGAAGGACATTTAAACATGAAAGAAAGTTATTACCTAGCAGAACATTGATACTTGAATTATTTAAAATAACTACTTGTTACACTTTAATAATTTAAGTGACAGTAAATTGATCGAAATAAGTTTTTTAAATGTCCCTCGTTTCGGATACACAAAAGTCTTTTTTGTAATTCACCACGTGTAGTCTTCTACAGTGTTGTGGTGAATTCTCCTTATAACATTTTCTACCATTTTCAACCCTTAAGTAAAAATGTTATTTACAAAAAGTCTTATAAAACCGTAGAAGAGCTAGATGTTATTTACAAAAAGTCTAATAAAACCGTAGAGGGCACAACACTTTGCAGAAAGCTACACGAAGTGAATTTCAAAAAAGACTAAAGTGTATCTGGAACAATGGATCTTTTTTCGAACAACTTATTAGTTAAATTATTAGTGTTTTCGAACAACTTATTAGTTAGATTACAAAATTGTAATTTTAAATAGTTCTAGTATCAACTACTTATCAATGTCAGGTAATAATTTTCTGTCAGTTTACGTGTCCTACGTATTAGAACTGATGACAAAATAAAATAAATGTTAGATTTCATGATCTTTTTTATTTCTAAGATCAAATGTTTATTAGAGAGATTTTATCCTGAACATTGATTCTATCGATTAGTGGAATAAAATAGCGAATGTTTAAATTTTGAATTTTAACTGGTTCGATTTCCGGGTGAGATAAGCTAATTTTAGAAAATATTTGAATGCAGTTTTGTTCCTTTTTAAAAATAAAGGAATGTTTCCTTTAGGTAAAATTATCTATCTTAAGGATTTAAAGTAGTTTCCCTCCAGGGCCCATTGATTCTTTCCACCCTGTATATTTATTACATTGAAGTCGTGAATAAGGAAGTGGGCAATATCGCGTTGCGCTAATTTAGTTGAAACGGCGCGATAACGACGTTTTGTAACGACGGCGTCGGGAGTGCCGGAGTGCCGGAGCCCAGATGTAAGGGAACTCGTGTTTGATCGGTACATTAGGATAGGTACTCGAGATAAATATCATATGAGTCGTTTATTGCTGGTTGTAGTGGCATAGGTACAGATGTGTACGAAAGTGAAGGATCCAACAGGTAAAATATTATAATTCATACATATGTCCTTTCTTAGGATTCAAGCTATCTCGATACCGAATTTGATCGAGACCGAAATAACAGAATTACTTTGTGGTTTATAACGAGATTTTCAGTTTTTGTTTTTGGAACTTTGATTAATATGATTGAATTACACTTCAATGATATTAATTCAACGTGTTAGTGTTCTAAAAATTTTCTTATTATTATTAAGTCTCTTAGTAAGCCAATAGAAAAATTAAGTAATACAATTGTGTGCCCGTCTGTACTAACGTATCGGTAATGTGCGCGCAACCCTAATTGATATTTACGTAACAAATTAGATTCCGATTGAAGATGTTTTAGTTGGCCCTCTATCGGATCGGTACACTTGAGTAATACAACTTTTATATGTTTTACTTCTGTTTAGTATTTCTGATCTAATTTTAAACTTTATAGTGTGTAAGTGCCCATATATTTTGATATGCAGTTTCTGTCATTATTTCGGCTTATAAGTATTTCCACTATCGGTCCTTCGGTGTTGGTTCATAATCCGCTTTGCTAAACCAACAGTGTATGCGGCCATCATCTTCAGGTCACATATATCCTTCATTTTCTCGATTCTTGGACATTTATCGTAATCCGTCACCATCTCGAAGTGAGATGACTTAATAACTAATAAGTTCTGGATAAAGAAATATGATTAAATGTTAGTCTGATCATGATGACACGCTGAGCCGAACTCTGAGCCGCCACTGATCTCATGCTCTACCAATTCTATTATATAATTAAAATATTGAATTTCTAGAATTGCATTTGCTTCTGCATCTTGAATTCGGTACAAAGACGATTTCATTTGAACTAAAGACGAATGCACATACACAGTTTCCAAGAATGCGTCAATTCGCCGCAGTTAAATGTAACGCTTCCTTGCCGTGTCAGACTTGCTTCCGTGCCTCATACTATACAATGAGTTACATGAGCCCTTTATACAAAACTGTCATAATTTTACGACAGTGAAGAGGCTCACTTTATGCCTACATTAATTTGGGACCAGGTTATTAGTCGATATATAACTAAATAGTCACAAGGGGGTGACTGAAAACCAGCGCTGTATTTATCAGCTGAAGCTGAGTCCCTGCCTTTTGAGCGGCCACACATCTGTTGTTGTCTAATTTATAATTTGTTAAGCTGTATATATTTATATAAGTTTTTATTTTTCTATAATAGTTCGTATATCTTGTGTGGAAGCCCAATAAAAATATTTCATTTCATTTCAAATAATATTTCGAGCATTTAAAATTCCATCTATGGCATCCATATAACCATGTATTGCTTTGAGATATGCTTCTCAGTTTCTCACCCGATAAATGCTCAAATATCCAATTTAATTTAGTATTGTGTATATTTTTAAAAGCTAAAAATAAAGTAGCTAAAGAGGACTATAAATATACAGACGGAATACTTAAAAATAGAGTCTTAAGAGATTAACGATATAAAATATAATAATATCGTTGTTTATGCGCTTGGAGTTATCTCCGCGATTCTCAACACATCTTTCCCCTATATAACCTGCTTATATGTGGATCTATAACAAAAGCTTATTTTATGAAATATCGATAGGCAGGTGGGTCATATAATGGTAGGTTATACTCCGATATTTAACTTCCGGAATTTGTAACTTCTGGGAATTACGATTAAAATAAAGGACTACTAAAGAATGAAGTAAATAAATTACCAGTAGAAATTAGAGTAGGTATTTCCTTTACTAGGCCGTACCTCTCTTTGAGATATTGTATTATGTTTCATCGTAATAAGTGCCATAAACTTCGCAAGATCTGCAGACAGTTCTGAAACCACCTCTGTCATCATATCGGATACTTGTACAAAACAATATCGCCTAAAAAGCGTGCTCAACACTGTACAAAGCTTTTCACAAGCATCAAGTGCTTCCGGTAGACACGTGCTTGTCCCTTGGTTCACGGAGCTCGATCTATTGTCTTTTAAAATTGTCGTTCTATTGAATGATGAGAAAAATCAATAATTATGTGTAGTAGATTACCTGTCAGACAATGAAGTGAATATTTAATGAGTATGTAATGTTATATCTAATGTTATTTTTTTTGGGACGGCGCCATACGCCTATATTGTGGCGTGTAGAAATACTTTTTGAAGGAGGTAAATTACTGATGATAGCCTGGTGTTAAGTGAAATCGTAAATGTGTTGCCGGTCTAAGTAAAAACATCTATTCATTCATACGTATCGCTTATCTTGCGTGAAACCCATGACCTATTCTTATCGTATTACTACGAATGTAGACTATTTAAAATGTAGTAGATACATATTTGTAAAAACTCAAATTGATTTTGAAAAGAATTGGATTCTATTATAACCCTGAATAATTCACTTGAATTGTTGTTGCAAAAAACAGACTAATTCAAATCACGATTTCCATTTAAAGGCATAAATGAATATCATCGCTTAGTGTTTATTCCGACTTGACAATCCGTGTGTGGTATATCTTTCTGCTGAAATAACACGGGAGCGTCAGTATAATTTATTCTCATTATATGTATTTGAGGAACATAGAAAAAATTATAAAGTTAAAGCTATAAATAGAAGAACTCTATTTTTATACGTTTCTATTTTAAAATCACTTAAAATAGACATGAATTAGTCATATATACCAAGAATTATCCAATGTTCATTTAATCTTTGTTTTTGTCGACCGTACCTACAGACAGGATGTGATCTTAAATTAGAGAAGACGCAATTTTATGGGGCGTCGATTTTAGACACGTCAGGATACCGCCAAGTGGGCCGCGGTGAGGATACTGCTGGGGGTTTTTAGTGGTCTTAACATAAATATTATGTGAGGTAAGTGCTACACCCTACACTGTAGCACCTGGCACCTGGCAGTGTTATCTAGTTATTGTAAACTAGCGATCCGCCCCGGCTTCGCACGGGTGCAATGATGATGTACACAATAGCCTATGTTAGTCGCTGATAATGTAAAAATACAAATCTTTCCTCTTTATAATATTAGTATAGAAATATAGATATAGACTAGTGGACCCCGCAGACGTTGTTCTGCCACAATTTTGGCTTCGAAATTAAAAATTAATTAAAAAAACATTGTCCAGCGGACAAAATTGTGAATCTAAACCATTCCCAGATCCCCTTGAACACACACAAAAAATTTCATCAAAATCGGTCCAGTCGTTTGAGAGAAGTTCAGTGACATACACACTCACAGAAGAATTATATATATAAAGATATTATTCAACTCAATACTCAAACAAAGATATAACAAATGATCCTAGCTTAATATTTTCGTCCCGCAAGCGTTAACGCTTATTGTCAATCCAGTCTAGACTAAACTTTACCAGACCTTGGAATACTGAAAAATAAAAATATACACACAGACGGTAACACATGACTAACAGATACAAAATAGAAGTGACCGTTTAAATCAGTCAAAGTGTATCTCCATACAATAAATTCTCCGTTGAGATGTGTAGTTCCGCTTACGATACGTTTGCTACGCTTCGACATCTGTCTGCTTCGATTGAATTTCCGTTTAGTAATTAGTTTGGTTATAATAATGAGATGCTGTGTTGTATTAGTGGAGATATTCGTATGCTGTTTGAGATGAGATTATTTAATTATGTATTTACTTATAAGCATTATTGATAAAATTTATGTATGATGCTTGTAATCAATGCTTATAAAAAGAAATATCCAACAAGATTAGTTGGATTTTTCATTTTTTTTAATGATATTATATCAAGCCACCTATCTTTTCATACATTTTGACTAAGGTGTAGGTTTGTAAGGTTTGTAGAAAACTTAAGAGCTTGGCTCTCCATAACTTTTTTACAGTGCACGCAATATGTACCTACCTATTCCTCTTGGCGTTACTTTATAAGAAAATGTTTTTAGTACGATACACATTTATCTTACAGCTGTAATTTCTTATTAACTATAACGAAATAACTCTCTCTTTCCAGCCTGAGTGTTTCATTTCTAAGCAACTTATTGAAAATTTCTTTGCTTTTTTTCTTCATGAACAAGTAAATTATTGAAACACAAATGAGCATCGAACGATTGTTTCACATGCAGTTGTAGGAGCATTTACATTTGAAGAATATCTAAAGTCTTTCACGAACGATCTTACAAAAAGAACTAGTGTTATCACACTAGAATACAGTTTTCAGACAGACCTATGTAAACGAGTTGGTATGTATTCCACACAGGTTCAGACGTCAATAACATCAATGTATAGTCCGTTTATTCGAATTGAATTGGTTTCCCTAAATCGTCGTCAGTATCATCGTGTCAGATGCAGCGACCTCCATCCCACAATCCACATACAACTTTGTAAACATCTCAGTGCATATCGGACCGCGTCGTAGGTGCCCGTACTCTGCGTGCGTACAGCGAGCACGTTGCGTGCGCGCGAAAAGTTATCGTACATTATTACGTTACGGTTTATTTTCCTTTAATGAAGGTGATGGGTGTTTTAGTGACGGTTATTCGTTAGGGTGTTTATTAGTCTAAAATTATTGATATACACGTTGACTGTGTGTGTTGCGAATTTATGTGTGTGATAAAAAATTTTTGTTTATATAAAAACAAATATTATTGGGTTAAAGTTACACCTTGTTATGATTGAGAATTTATTCTAGTATCCGATCTAATTTCGGTTTAGCCATAACATTTAGGAAATTTTTCATGCCTTCTTTGGTTGATATGACCATCCTAACAAAGTATAAATTATTGACTACGCACATCTGCAAAAAATGGATCTTAAGTTACACATCACTTAAAATTAATTGAGTCCGTTTAATTGGTGTTAATCTCTCTAACTTTTTGAATGAATACGTTAATTATAACTCGTCATAGTCCAACTTTAATACCGATAAAAAGCTCGCGTATACTATGGTTAAACTAGACGTATTGTAAGTATGTTTTAAAAAACCTTTTTAAAATATCTAGTTAGTTGTAGAAATCTTTGTCCCATGACTTGGGAGTCAGTAGCAAACTTCAAACCTAAAGAAGCTTAGTTATTGATTGTCTTAAGATCCCAAGGCTTCGCGTCGTACGGTTTGTCTAAATCGAAATATAGACTTAAAAGCTCGTGACCCTCAAGTTATCATTCAACGGGGTCGTTGATCCAGACTCAATAACGCTCTGTTTAAAATTAATTATAACCATGCCATTTTTTCTACCAGATGTGTCGCAAACAATACGAAATATATAAATATATTGCTGTCCGACGTTTATTGAAGAGCAAACACACACTCAAATAATAATGCTTGATATGGGAAAGCATACAAAAGGCGTTGAGTTGAGTTCAAGTGAGATTTTCATAGTAAATTGACGTACAACAATAAACCAAAATTTATAAATGATTTTATAACGTACTCGTACATAAACAGGCATATACATATACAGGCTTAGTGGAATGGACGTTGTGTTTATCACCTGGAGGTCCTAGGTTGATTTTCTGAAGAAACTGTACTAAAACTAAGTATCCACACAAAAAAAACATGTTTCTGTCTGGATCATGAAGGGGCAATTTGAAATGTGGCCTATGACTTATAAAAAACACAGAATTATGTAGTAGATTCGGTAGCAAAATACGAAAAACAAACTTCCCTTTTGGGAGTCGATTGAAATGTGTGAAATCTCGAATGTCCGTTTCATATGTGATCAGTATTCGGTGCTGACATGGTAAAAACCATTTTTTTTTAATCTTGTGTCCCCGGGATTCAAATCCATTCCGGTGATGAAATTAAATAAGCATAGCACGGTTAAAATGTGTGTGAATAAAAAACATCTTGAATATATTTGTAAATTTAGAACTGACTTATATATAATTTACTAGCGAAACACCCCGGCTTCGCAAGTGTGCAATTTAAATGAAAAAAAAGCGAGGCCTATGTTACTCGCTGATAACACTGGTCTACAGTAAAAAAGTATTCGAAATAATTTAAACTAATTTTTGTTTGTCTACCCATGCTGAATATAAGTTGATAAGTAAAATTCATTTATTAGTTTGAATTTTTGAGATACTTGACATTTTCTAAATTTAATTTTTCTACCCTGATTGAACTTGATAATGTTCATATTTACTTAGTTTATAGGCATTGGCTGTTAAAAATATTGGGTTTTAGTGCTCTGTTCTGTATTACTAAGTGATAAAAGTGTTAAACGTGAAGAAATAATTATATTTTAAAGCAAAATGTTTCGAAAATGTGTGAATAAACTCTACATTTTTTTTACATTGGTGGTGAGGTGATATTTACTAATCAAAGGGTGTTCTATATCACCTACATTAAAAATGCCTATTCTTAATATATTAACGAAAACATAAAATACCAGGATAATAGTATGGTTCCACATTTCTGCTGCAATCCACGTGCTACAGGTTTAAAAGATTGGCCGTGTGGAAAAAAAGTTATTTCATTTTGCAGTGCCGTGAATTGAAAAAAACTGATTATTATTTCTGCCTGACAACTCGTGTAATTGGAAAAGGCAAGGTGTTTCTAAAAAAAAGAAGAATATCGTCAAATGTACTGTTGTTTACTAATCCTCTGCCGCACAGCAATCTTCACCCGATTCCGAAACATCCTAAGATGAAATTACAATTACTTCATGATAAATTTCTTCAATGTCAGAATATTAAATATCTAGTAAATCATGATAGCCATACAGGATAACACAAAGTGTTATCCTGTATGGCTAAAAAATATTAAAGAATCTTGTACGGGACTTAGAATTGTCCAAGAACAAAACAGAACTACTAGGCTCGAGACTGCAACAATGGAACCTTGAAAGTAGTGTGACTTTTATTATATATCTTAAAATGTAACATGTCCTTGAAAATGCACTTTCTATGTTTTCATTTGAACTTCTTTCCGGATAATTGTGGGGCTTTTAGCGATGAACAACGGGAGCGCGTCTACCAGGACATCGCAAGCATGGAAAACCGGTATGAAGGCCATTGGAACATGTCAATGTTGGCAGATTATTGCTGGACTGTTTGTCGAGATGTTATAGAAGCAGAATACAAGAGGGTAGCGAATTAACTATATCGTTATTCGACTAATGAAGAAAAAATTGTATGATTTCTGTTAATTATTGCAAATATCATTTATTTATATTTTCTAAAAAAGGAAAACTAATTTTAATGTATATTTAATATTTTTGTATTCAGTACGTACAAATAAATAAAAAAAACTACTTTTCATAAAGAATACTTTTTTAAAGTTAAAATTTGTAGACCAGTGTAATATAGCTTTCTATTGGTGAAACAATTTTTGAAATCGATATAGCAGTTTTTAATTTTATTCGTTACATACAAAATACAAATCTTTCCTCTTTATAATATAAGTATAGATTAGTATAGATAATATGGAATCATCAAAAATAAAACGAAATCAATTGACTTAGTTTTTTTTAGCACTTCTGACCATCAGTAATTCGTTGAATATAATAGTTCAAGAAAAATGATCATCGCTCACATTTATCCCATGGGACGTGGGTATAAACTATAGTACGTAAAAAATCAGTTCCCCTAAGTGTACAGTGCTCCTCTCAGAGGGGCGTCTGTTAAACTCATTATACTCGTACTTTATCTATTCTATAAGCCATGGTGCGATGGTTGTGTCATTTATTTTACTACAGAAATTGTAATAGATCGATCGTCTTCTATTGGATTACAGTAACAACGTTGATCTTCACGGGGCTTATTATTATAGAAACAACGCCACTACTAGTCATTGTTTTAAAAAAAAAAAACATTTTACTTAATGAGACTATAGTGAGAATCTATAAAATTTTAGTAAGTATTTTGAAAAATGATAACTGTAGAAAATAAAGGTTGAAAGAAAAAAACGAAGTGCCATTTTTAAACGGATGGCTAAAATATTACCATTGATTGAATGAATATAATTTTTATTTTACCAAAAAAAAATTGTTACTAAATCTTGTGATTCAAAAAATAATAGGTACATTTAGAGATGTTTTCTAGCAATTTTTTTTTGGAAATAAAAGCTCTCTCGATATCGATGTGTTTTATTTGCTTATATAACTTAAAACAACATTTTCTACGGATATTAGTCTATACTAATATTATAAACAGGAAAGATTTGTTTGTTTGTTACGACTTAACTCATAAACTACTCGATCGATTTAAAAAGTTCTTTCACCAATAGAAAGATGCATTATCAGCGAGAGTTTTTGTGAATACTAATAGCACCCGTGCAAAGCCAGGGCGTGTTACTAGTTGTAAATATAGACACCAATTGTAACCTTTACTTTTGTTACGTTGTGAAGGATACAAGAGTAAAGACTCCCTTGTCTGACTTGTATTACTCCATAATTATTTCTAATATTATAAGTGCGAAAGTAACAGTCTGCCTGTTTGTTGCCTGTTTGCATCAAACCACTGAGCTGATCGTTATAAAATTTTGCACATGGGCTTGAACCCTAGAAAATACACCTACTATTTCTTTATTTTCGAGTTGTTCCCAAATTCTTTCTTCCATATTCGGCAAGATGCTGTTTCCTATCCCATTGCCAATGTCGAAATTGCCACTGTATATTAAAACCGCGAAGAGGAACACGCGCCTTCTGCTTCTGTATGAATTTCAAATTGAATGAGTGAATTTGCTCGAAATTACTATGAAATAGGCTGACATCACATGTTAAAGGATACAATGTGACTCAGGTACTGCAAATGAGCCGCACTCTCCCGCTATAAAAAAAAAACCAAAAATGTATCTTTCTCGTTAGTATTCTTTAACTTTTTTTTTTATGTCAGATATCGACAGACGAGCAAGAGGTTCACTTGATGGTAGGTGATACCTCAGCCACAGAACATCAGTCAACGATGCGCTGTCGACCTAATTTTTACTTCGATCATTTGGAAAACCATAGACTGAAACCGAAACGCGCAATATGCACTTCACGGTTTTTTCATATATGAACGGTGGTCGTTACCCGGTCGGAATTTAGATATTCCTCCCACCCGATCAATGCCCGAAGTTACCAGACGTGGGGAAAACATGCTTACAGAAAATTATAAGCATGTGCTCCCGGTGGGATTCGAACCCACGACCCATCATCGATGCGCACGGCAGGTGTTCTACCGAACGCGCCAACGAGCCCGTCGTAACTGGACAATATTTAAATAAGTATTCTGTGCAGTAACGACTAGAAAGGAAATAAATGTTATTGTTCGTACCAAATACACGTGTTTCGTCTTTGAATACAAACAGAGCTGTAACACATCACTCATTGGGGTTGTCTCACCAATTAATATGTTAATTAACTAAATTGTACTTAATTTTATATAAATAGAGACGGAAATACTTATGCATTTTGAGAAGAGCCAGTGATTTACCAAATGAAAATAATTAGAATGAGATATTGTATTTACAATAGATTACATTCACATAACGTCACCGGTGTTAGAAATGCTTTATAAAACACAATTAATTACATATTTATATTAATAGAAATTACATACTTAGTACCTATTTTGGTAAGTATGTATTTGTAACTGGCTTTTATAAATAATGAACAAACGTTGTACTGCGGGGTTAGAATGCAAGTCACAAAAACGATTTGACTGATCGTGTCGCTTCATTGTGATTGGTCTAGAGACTCTCTACACCAATCACAATGAAGCGACACGACCAGTCGAATCGTTTTTGTGACTTGCGTTCTAACCCCGCTGCAATCTCATCTAAGCGCAGATGCTATCCATTATCGACATCTATACTTGTACAGTTTGCCTTGTCTCCAAGATACCAGTATTCTTTGCCACATTACTTAAAGAGAGAACATGACACCGCGATATATCGAGTATAATTTTGTCTTCTTCTATCGTCAAGAACATAATATACAAGTAAATATTGTCGTGTTATTTCTCAAAAATCAGTCTGTGAAGCGTCATATACTTGCGGGCACAAATCGATTTATTATTGTTTGTGTACGTCTAGAAAACGTGATGTCTAGACGTTTTCAAGACTCCTAACAAAATAGTAGCATTCCTTTATTATCGGCTGGAGCTGATTGTTCGGTGAAGGGCCACCCGCAGACTTGTTTAGTTTTCAAAAGATTTTATTTCCAAGCGCAGCTGTGTTTTCTCTGTGTCGTGTTGCAACCCTTCTGTTGTTTTAAACTACATACTTTTCCTTTGTTGAAATAGTAAATTATAAAGAATTATTGGTAGCAATCACTAGAAGTTCGGACGTAGTACGTTTTGTTAGAAAAGTCCACGTATCCGTGACGATTTTTTTTGATATATGTTAAACATGTCAACATTTATGTACATCGTATAACCTAATTACTACCAATCTCTCATAGAAAATACATACATAGTTAATTTGTAAGGAAATAGGCGTGTTTATTATTAAATAGACCTGACATCGTAATGAATAATTTTTCTATAATATGTAATACATATTAGTTTAAATTTTTCGGTAAAACAATATATATGAAAAACTAGTGGACCCCGCAGACGTTGTTCTGCCAAAATATTGGCTTCGAAATTATACAATTATTCTTAGATTGGAATATGCCCATTTGCCCACCGCTGAATGTGAAAAAAGATTTTCCCGCTTTTCTGTTGAAATAAAAATGTTGCTATAAACATCACGGAGCCCGAGACCTTTCCAACGAATGCAAAACCGTGGAAATCGGTTCGAGCGTTCTGGAGTTATAGCGTCAGGAAGGAAAACCCGACTTATTTTTATATAGTAGATACCACTTTACAATATATAATTAGAATAATAATAATCATCGTTTTATATTTTTAAATTTAATTATAACTATGTCTTAGACTAGTTTCTAGTGTTATTCCATGAACATTGATCAGAGATACGTTTCATTCATTCATTAATTGTATTTGGCGTCTATACTAAGTATCAATAAAGTATAATATTATTTCAAATGCAGGTACCTTAATAAATAATATTCAAATACCTTCATATTCCAGTAAACGTGGCATATACTCTTGATTTATGAGCGTAATCGATACAGTTCAGTTCTTCGAAGGCTGTTGTTGTTTAAAGTGATTTATTTAATACTTGACTTGTGATAAATAATCTAGTGGTTCGGGTTTCAAAGAAATGTCTAAAAGGATTCTGTGTAGAAAAGTTTACGAAGAAATATCGGCACATGTCGATCGAGTTCAACGTTGGTATTGAATATTTAGTTTCTAGTGTTAATTGGGGTTATGGTTGCATTGTTTGTGGACTGTGGTGTAAATTCGATACATTAGAAATTAGAAGTAATGTTTTGTGTGAAGGAAATGTAAAAAAGGTTAATGCGACTTGTCACTCAGATATTTAAAGGTCTGTTATTTAGATTTTTTATTTATTTATTAGCAGACAAATATAAATGTATAGCTTTGTTACCTGTATTAAATATTGTTAAAGTTCTGTAAGTGACACTATTTTTTACAACTATATATAGACATTAGGCGCATTAAATAATAAGAAACATGACTGCTGGATTCCCTTTTTGTGGTGCTGGGTTCCTAATGAATATTACCATTTTTCTGTCAGTTAAATAACATTATTAGGTATAAAATAAATAACAGTTTTCTATTGTACTCAAAAGTTTTGAATATGAAAGTATATGGGTATAGGGGAAGAGGGAGGCCAAAAAAACATGGATTGACTGTGCGATGGCGATGGTGAGTGAAAGAAGAGAATGGAAGAAGAGTTGTACACAAAAATGCATAGAATGTTGCTATTGATAACGTGGAATCTTAGTGCTGTTTTAAATTTTATTTGTAACTAACTATACCCGGCATGCGTTGTAATGTCACGTAAAGATTTTTTTGTTACCTTCGTTGCGTATGCAAAGCAACTCACCAAAGTTTCATCATAATCGAATGAATAGTTTAGGAGTGCATAGAGGAAAACATACATTGTAGGGGAGACCAGGTATGAAAGTAACACGGGATGAACGTAACAAATGAGTTTTTGAACGAATTATGCTAGCTGCATTGATGGTTGATTCATTAATATGGCCCATTTTGTATCCCAATTCACCACAATTGCGCTCTCGGCGCTGTGCCGACAGGTGTATGACGTAGCTAGTCAGTGCCTCAAAAATACCCCCAAAGTAACTTACAACCGTTTTTTTCAATTGCGTTTATTTTTATTGTAGTAGGTTCTAACATGCATTTAAACTGTCAGTGAAGTAGCGTAATCTCTCTATTTTGGTGTTTGAAATGGTATCTTTCTACAATGGTTTTTCGGTTATAGGCATCTGATTGTCGTATTCGGGAAATGTTAAATACAGGGATGAAAGTAACAAATTGTTACTTTCATCCCTTTTATGTTTTTGTTGCGTTTTTATTATATTCCAAAGTAAAACAAATACGTTCTCTTATCTAAGACTGCCTAAAAGTACGACCAGTAGAGGTTTAGCTACTACAAACTATTGATGGGCTCGTTGGCGCGTTCGGTAGAACACCTACCGTACGCATCGATGGGTAGTGGATTCGATTCCCACCGTAACTTCGGGCATTGAAAGGGTGGGAGCAATACCGAAATTCCGACTGGGTAACGAACAACAGTTCATAGATGGAAAAACCGTGAAGTGCATATAGCGCGTTTCGGTTTCAGTCTATGAATTTCCGAATGCTCGAAGTAAAAAGTAGAACGATGGCGCATCATTGACTGATGTTCCGTGGCTGAGTTACCTACCATCAAGTGAACCTCATGCTCGTCTGTCGATATCTAACATAAAGAAATTAAAGAAAATACAGAAATAATGGATTTGGCTGCAGAAGAAGTACTGCTCAGAAAAGTACCATTTAGAGACGGTGCGAATTGATATCAACTCTGCCATGTAACTTTATACTCGTATAGTGCAAAAGAAGAAAAAAATGCTTGAAGAAGGTTCAATAAGTCTTCCAAACGTAGGCTACGTATCGAAAAGAAGAGTTTGTACCGACGAAGAATCCATCCATTGTTCTCAAATTAATTACGGATTAACAAACAAATAAGTACGAAAGCTGGCGTTTCAACTAGAAATAAAATATAATAAAAAAGCTTTGTGTGTCATAATTGTTTGTCTGATTGAGATTTCAATTTTGAATAATGTTGATTATTTTTGAATTTATTATTGTTTCCTAGAAAAGTTAATTTTATATGATTGTAATAGTAATGTGAAACCCAAAAGGTTGATTATGATTACATAATATGTTGATTATGGTAGTTACTTTATTTTTATTTACAATGTTACAAATATCCCCTTACACTGTTACAACCAACCCTAGGGGTTGGGATGGTTGTAACAAATCCCACTTCAAATAATTATTCGTTTTTCTCAAAATCTATAAAATATATTGCATGTAAGCTGGTGTAAAATGATAGCTGAAAGACCAATCTCACATGTGTAGTAATTAGAATTTTAATATTCAGAAATATCTGGGAGATATTACGAAAAAACCAAAAATTGTTACGTTCATCCCTGGTCTCCCCTACACTAGTAAGGATAGTACAAAATCTCATGTGATTTATGTATAAAAATGGTATCGTCAGTAGATCTATTTAAAACATCATCATGTAGTTTTTAGAACTAGCATTTTGCAGTATAAATTACCACTTATTCATGAAGATGAAATCATAGCTACATTGCGCCGTTGTGCTTCGAAGTGGGTTACTGAGCTATTTACTATTTGTAACAGTTGTTTTCCTTGCTCTGTTATTGTATTATTGAAAAACAGCTTTCTGAATTTAAATAGGTCAAGTCCTGGTATAGAATAAGTTTGAGTCATACAATGAATAATTATTGAAGCATACTCGTGAAAACTTTTTGACAGTGTTGTTTTAATTTTTATTTATTTATTCTTAACTCGATTTAAAAATAATTGAGGGTTACAAAATATATAGATAATCATTACTATACATATAATAAAAGAGTAGGATCGAAATTACGCTTCACTAAATATTTTTACCAGAAATTAAGAGGGGTGATAAAAGAAGGGTAGCAGAATGCATAAATGCAATTTTTAAGATTCTTGTCTGTCTGTCTGTCTTTCCGTCTGTCTGTCTGTCTGTCTGTCTGTTTGTTCACGCTAATCTCCGAAGATACTGAACGGATGTTCATGCAATTTACACAAATATATTAAGTAAAGCCCGGGGCAACATATAGGCTTTGTTTTATCGAAATCGGTTCTCGGAAAGAAAAGTTATCATCATTTAAAAATAATTTTAAAGGCACCATATCACCAAATTGCAATGCCAACTGACTCGCGTTGAACTTTTTCGAATTGTCAGATGTCAATCACAGTTTGATATGTAAATGAAATACTTTGATTATTTCGCCATTTCCGATATATGTAATCGTAGAATAGTGGATATGCAGGCCCATTGCGTAACTTCAGATGCGAGTTCGAATCTGAAGTTGGACGGAAATATTTTTTTTGTATTTATTTTTTTATTTTTTTAAAGAACTATATTATAAAAATAGAAAATGTATTATTGAAATATTATATGAAAAATTATTTCTTATGAGATCGTTTATTTCACCTTTTCATCCATCCTTTCTCTACAGAATTACGATTATTCGACATTGCTTTTATTGCTTCTTAAGGACTGTCTTCGTATCTTAGAGGTTTCCGCATTTAGCACCAGAAATCCGAGTAGGAATCCAGGGAAAAGGGAATTTAAAAAAAATGTCTCAAAATGAAAATGATCAATTAAATGAAATAAATATCGAGGTGGATACAGTATCTTCACCACTAATTAAATTTATAAAAAAAATAAGTAAATTTCTTTAAAGTCAGGTTCATTTTTCAACAATGGTATTTCTATTGAATTTCAAATCATACTTCGAACCCCAATCTCAACCACCATTAAACGTGTCGATAATATGATGCAAAATCAACCGTCAGTGACTAATTTGATAGCTCTTTCCCAAAAGAAATCACCAAGTACAGAGGATGGAAGATATGTCATTTGAAGAAAGCTTGCTCAAAAGCAAACCCCACGCGAACGAAGTCGCGGGCATCATCTAGTCATTATATAAATTACTGGGTATCGGCTTTGCTTGCATTAAAAGTCTTTTCAAATTTTCGCCATAATTTTCATTAAAAAGGTTCAGTAGCCCGTGGAGTTGTAATAGACTTAATTCAGGAATAATTAGGAAAAGTACACCGAAATACTCGTAACTATCAATTTAAAAACATTGATATATATTCTTATAATGTAATTTGATTTATTATAATATATTTGAATGATTAACAAAAAATCTAAAAAAAACCTGTTAGTTTCATTTAAATAAGTATCGAGATTTTTGAGTTTTTAAAATACCTAAAGCATAAATCGTTGAAGCAGACAATAATTATGAAAATTTCTCAGAAATATATGAATTTTAAAGTGAATATGGACTCGGAATATTGATAGTGTCCAAAATGTGATTACAACATGGTTGTGCTGAGGAGGGTTATGGTACGTATTCACTACATTACGATATATTTTAGTAGTCACAATGATTTCCAAAAGATCCATCAATGCGAAAATCCTGTCAAAATATCTAGCTAAGTTTTTGCTACGTACCTATGTATATCAATAAATCGAATTCGATGTGGTTTATAAAAGATCTGATTTTTGAAACTATTATTATATGCCGTATTATTTATACAGTTGTACAGTGTAATTTTTATAAAAAGTGCTAGTGTTTCGAGAATCAATTTGAGGATGAAGTTCTTGTTCTCAAGATTCTATGGCGATTGATTCGAAGACCAACTCGTTTAAATCGTTAATCACTCGAATATATATTTACAATATTTGTCGACAGTTGTCAAGTCTTCGCGACGAGGCGACAGTCGGCGAAGCGGATAAATGGCGGCAGAGACGCAACAACAGCTTCGACCAGAACAGGCAGCTGGAGGAGGTCACTAGGGAGAGGTGAATATCACTACTTTGACAGTTCCTTACATATAACAATATTTGTAACATTATTTGAGTTGTGTCTAATTGAATAAGACATTGAAATATTAACAAAATCATTAAACATTTTAGTTTTTATCTATTATATTTTGGCAAAAAGAGAAATAAGCATGGAGAATTAGTAATTGTATAATTTTACTATCAATCCGCCCCGGCTTCGCACGGGTGCAATGTATCAGATCTTGATTCTTGCTTTTGCAACATTTTTCACTGACGCTTCGCTACTATTGGTCGCAGCGTGATGTTATATAGCCTAAAGCCTTCCTCGATAATTGGACTTTCCAACACAAAAATAATTTTTCAATTTTCAAGAACCAGTAGTTCCTGAGATTAGCGCGTTCAAACAAACAAACTTTTCAGCTTTATACTATTATAAGTATAGATTTTTATCTCTCACATTTAGTCTCTTAAGTTTCTATGAAGTCATTTTATAAAACCCTTTTTTTAAATTTTTATATAAAAATCGCAAAATAATTTTAAAGTGTTTTTTTTAACTGTATATCATTTCCAGGGACGGCCTGAAGCGCGTGGCGGATGCGCTGCAGCGCGCCGTGGCGCAGCTGGTAGCGTACTGCGCTAGCGCCGAAGACGAGCTAAATCGCACTGTGCTTGCGCACCTCCTGCCCAAGTTGCTGCCACATGACTCGTGAGTATATCATTTCAAGTGGATGCTTTAGATACTGAACAGAAACTCTTCAAAGTTTGCAACAAAAAAAACCGATTTGGTCCGATGAAGTTTATATGATTTTTATATTCTATATCTACATAGATATAGATAGAGTGTGAAACCAATTAATAGTTAATACCAATTTTATAGAGACATGTTAGACCCAACGAGAATCAATCCCGATCCCTTCGAAGGTAGTTAAATATAAGTAAATATGTATTTATAAAGTAGTTACTAGAAACAAACACTAAATTTAATTTTGCTTCAACTATCTGTGGAATAGTAATGTCTACTTCTATTTTGCAAACTTAATGTAACATCTGCTGGCCCTTCGCCAAACTAATAATTACATTTGCGTGTAACTGAAACTGACAGTCGGCTCCTTTCTAATGCAAATATTAACTTTGGCGATCATCTTTGCGTTGTGTTCAATTATGTGCTAAGTTGTTAATTTTTACCTCGGTCAGTTTGGAGTTCCCGTCTGAGTTTGTATAAGAATTTTTAATCTCATCAAACTATAGACAAAGAAATATACAACAAATTAAATGTAACTAATAAATAGTATTAAATGGACTTCGGATTGCATACAAAATTCACCAAAAATGTGTCCCGATTATTTAAGCCACGCCTCATGTAAAATTTTTGAAAGTGTCACTGAGCAATGGGAATAAAATATTCCGTATATCGGGATTGGAATCTTTAGGATTAAAATTTTCTCCTTGTTGTGATTTAATTATAAAATTTCTCCATAGTGAGTACTCTCCTAATCGGATCTCGAGGAAAACTGAAATTTAATAAGTAATGTGATCAAAGGGACTCTATATATTTGATCTCAACTTCCATAAAAAAATTCAACATAAAATGTGTCTGAACACATTTTACCCCAAGTCCATTTAATACTATGACAATGGTTTTAAACTTGTATTATATTTTCTGAAGAGTTTTGTATAACTTTAAATAAAATTGTCTCTTATAACACTCACAGCACCCTTGAAGACGATTCCCGACCCGCGACGCCGGACCTCAGCGCCAGCCTGGTGTCCCGCGGGAGGCACGTCCACTTCGCCCCGGACCTGGACGCGCTCCTCGGCTCCCTGGATGAGGACGGCGTGCTGGGCTTCCTGCAGCAGCAGAGGGACCTCAGTGCGGAGCTCAAGAGGGAGCTGGAGCACTCCCTGCGACGCCTGCGGCACGAGGCGCAGGAGCTGTTAGAGCTGTCCAGCAAACTGGCTCTCAACAGTAAGTCTTAGGCTGCGTAACCAGAGATGTGCGAGGTTGTCTAGCGGAGATGTGAAATGTGTCGATCCAAATCTATTTTGCGCACTTCTACTTCCAACAAACTGCGTCTATGGACTGGCTGGTACAGTGTCGCATCCCTCGTAACACATTCCTCGCACACATCCCTCGCTTTTTTTGTATGCGCAAAAATCTAGCTCCGCTAAGCCGTTTCTACCAGAGCTGTGCTGACCGAGGCGAGGTAAATGAAGCGATAGTATTGGTTCTTTACAAACACATCCCTCGCTACGCATCCTCGCACATCTCTGGTGGAAACGCAGCCTTATGCGGTTTTAGTCGCGTTGAAGCCCCAACCATGGCAGTGCGTGCGTAGCTGAAGTCGAGATTACTTCGGGCTAAACTCTGCCAAACTTTTAGAAACATACACCATTGTATTTATGTTGAACCGACACTCCTAAGCGCTGAACCTTCGGTTATCTTCAATTCTTGACAATTATACATACATATATGTAATATCTACATGAAATGTTTGTATGCGATGTTTTGCGGCTTGTTGATTAGTGCCTGATAATATCTAAAGACTTACTAATATATCTAAACATATTGATATTAACCTTCAAGCGGTCGCGCCGATTTCAACGGTTAAGATTTTGTGTGAAATTTTTCATCACAAATATTCCCATATATGTTTTTCTTTTATTCAAATACTATCCTGACCGAAATATAAAGTAAATATTTATTTAATTATTTATTATTTCAAATGCCTAAATTTCATCCGAACGTCTTTTCGGTTACGCGCGACCGCTTGAAGGTTAAGTGTAATTTGGAACCGTCAATTTCAGAACAAAACGATGACCCGAAGATGTTGGAGTCGAGCTCGATGCAGATAACGGAGCTGGTGGAGGAGATGGAGCTCAAGCACCGCCGCTGCGACAACTGCGAGATGCACAGGAAGGTAAAATGGCACACTTCATGGAAATAAGGGTTAAGATAATTAGTTAATATCAATTGGGGAAGCTGTCACCTTTTAGAATGCGCCTGCGCACGTGCGCTGTAGAGCGCTCGACACGTCGGGATACATATTATGTCATGAATTAAAAGTTGTTATAGTCAACCAGAGTAACACACCAAAGTAACCAAAGTAAACAGGAATGGATTTTTTGTTATATGAAAAAATATTGCGTATTACGGACACCCCTGTTAACAATTATCCTGGTTGACCATACTTATTGTATTTATATGACAGACCATGGAGGAGGCGATGTCGGAGTGCCTGCAGCGGGAGGGCCTGCTGCGGGCCGACCTGCAGGCCGCGCTCACGCAGGTGGCGCAACTCATGACGGTCGGCGACCGGCCGCAGAGTGACGTCATCGCCGAGGGGTGAGCTGCCGCTTGAAACTACCTTCATTTTCATATCGATTCTTCGTAGTAGTTATTCCCTTATTAGACAAAACTCAGTTTTTACCAGGGCGGCATATTCTAATGTCCTATGTTTCTTACGAAGGAATCCAATTTTTTTTTAAGTTCGATATCGAGCATGAGGTTCACTTGATGGTAGGTTATACCTCAGCCACAGAACATCAGTATTTACAAGTTTAGTTTAGTGGCCAAGATTATTCTCTCAAAATGCCAGCGAAAGTCTTGTTTATATCATTTAAGCAATTTCCTATATTAACCGGACAAACTGGACAAATAAAAACAAATACAAAAATCTACTTGGTTAAAAAGTTCTTTTTTGTGGTTAAAGATGAATGTAATCCATAAGTTTTGACCGCTTTCGTTGCTACCTGTTAAACACAACATGCTCGCCACTGAGTCTAGTCCCGGTATGAATCCCACCGAAACGAAATTAAAAAAAAAACGGTTATTGACTATTATAATATGTACCAGGTACGGGACGGGCGGTGGGCGGGCCTCCTCGCGCGGGGGCTGGAGCTCGCTGGACGACGGGCGGTCGCCGCGCGCCCCCCCGCCCCCGCACGAGCTGGACGCGCTGCTGCGAGAGCGGGACGACCTGCGGCAACAGGTACGGGGCGAGGGAGAGGGCGCTGTATAGTGTGCACCAGGTGCGGGGCGGGCGGCGGGCGGGCCTCCTCGCGCGGGGGCTGGAGCTCGCTGGACGACGGGCGGTCGCCGCGCGCCCCCCCGCCCCCGCACGAGCTGGACGCGCTGCTGCGAGAGCGGGACGACCTGCGGCAACAGGTACGGGGCGAGGGAGAGGGCGCTGTATAGTGTGCACCAGGTGCGGGGCGGGCGGCGGGCGGGCCTCCTCGCGCGGGGGCTGGAGCTCGCTGGACGACGGGCGGTCGCCGCGCGCCCCCCCGCCCCCGCACGAGCTGGACGCGCTGCTGCGAGAGCGGGACGACCTGCGGCAACAGGTACGGGGCGAGGGAGAGGGCGCTGTATAGTGTGCACCAGGTGCGGGGCGGGCGGTGGGCGGGCCTCCTCGCGCGGGGGCTGGAGCTCGCTGGACGACGGGCGGTCGCCGCGCGCCCCCCCGCCCCCGCACGAGCTGGACGCGCTGCTGCGAGAGCGGGACGACCTGCGGCAACAGGTACGGGGCGAGGGAGAGGGCGCTGTATAGTGTGCACCAGGTGCGGGGCGGGCGGCGGGCGGGCCTCCTCGCGCGGGGGCTGGAGCTCGCTGGACGACGGGCGGTCGCCGCGCGCCCCCCCGCCCCCGCACGAGCTGGACGCGCTGCTGCGAGAGCGGGACGACCTGCGGCAACAGGTACGGGGCGAGGGAGAGGGCGCTGTATAGTGTGCACCAGGTGCGGGGCGGGCGGCGGGCGGGCCTCCTCGCGCGGGGGCTGGAGCTCGCTGGACGACGGGCGGTCGCCGCGCGCCCCCCCGCCCCCGCACGAGCTGGACGCGCTGCTGCGAGAGCGGGACGACCTGCGGCAACAGGTACGGGGCGAGGGAGAGGGCGCTGTATAGTGTGCACCAGGTGCGGGGCGGGCGGCGGGCGGGCCTCCTCGCGCGGGGGCTGGAGCTCGCTGGACGACGGGCGGTCGCCGCGCGCCCCCCCGCCCCCGCACGAGCTGGACGCGCTGCTGCGAGGGCGGGACGACCTGCGGCAACAGGTACGGGGCGAGGGAGAGGGCGCTGTATAGTGTGCACCAGGTGCGGGGCGGGCGGCGGGCGGGCCTCCTCGCGCGGGGGCTGGAGCTCGCTGGACGACGGGCGGTCGCCGCGCGCCCCCCCGCCCCCGCACGAGCTGGACGCGCTGCTGCGAGAGCGGGACGACCTGCGGCAACAGGTACGGGGCGAGGGAGAGAGCGCTGTATAGTGTGCACCAGGTACGGGGCGGGCGGCGGGCGGGCCTCCTCGCGCGGGGGCTGGAGCTCGCTGGACAAAGCCTTACCTCTGACCGGCCGTAAGGCCCCGAGAAGATGGAGATTTACTCAGTACCGGGAGCAACTTTGATAGCGCTATTTAGAATTATTATCTACTTCGTGCTGATTGTAGACGCATATTGTAGATAACATTGGATTTTTAATCGTTTGATATATTTACGTACCTATATACTATTATTAATTAATTATCTATATATATACAGGTATCTACGGAAATGAGATACATATACTTTATGATTTGAAACGTAGGTATGTTTAAAATGTCATATATTTTCTTTGTAACCGGATTTTAAAATAAATATATTAGATATTATGCCAAATAATACGGTCATACTTCTCTACATCAAAACAACTTTGCGAAACTGGCTTCCAGTCTTTCTCAAAGGAAAACATTTCGCGATTTGCACGATTTTTGTGTCGGAGTTTTATATATCAATCTTAAATCCTAATGCATTCTGCGGGCTTTGAAACTATCCAGTTTCTTTCTTGTGTATAAGTCGATGTTGAAGAATTACAACGCATTTCATATCCGCAGTCACAGTATTTCGTTTTTTAAATTATAAGACATATTTATATAATCAATGAAAAGGCTTAATAAATGTATATATGTATTTCTGCACTTGACGCACGCACACTCGCACAGATCAACAGGATGACGCAGTCTCCCGTGCATAAAATATGCTGCGATAAGGTAAATTGAATAAACACTTGTTCAAACAATCATTATTTTTATAATAATTAAAGTGCCCAAGGCTATTTCGATAAATACTTACATGGTAAATATGTTGTAATTTCGCTTTCTTTTTATGTTTAGTAAACAGTTCACGTTGTGCTTTTTCATAACTTTTAAGCTTTGTCCATATAAACCGAAATACTTAAAATAGCAATGGCTTACGGTTCATGAATTATCGTTTCATTGTTGTTTGTAGTGCAAATAGAAATAGTTATCTGTAGTATTGCCTCACTAAATGCGTAATTTTCCTCGAAACCACCTCTTAACAGCTAACCGAATTAAAAAATGTTATCGTTTCATTCCTGTAAATAACAGTAGCATTAGATGTACACACTTGAAATTACATAAATTTAATTTCACACTTGAAATTACACAATTTGATTCAAGATGCCTCGATTCTTTTGAAACATTTCGACTCATTCTATACGTCTGCAACAGCTGGAAGCAGCGAATCGGCAGCTCAAGTCGACGCGGCAGTTCGTGGAGGAGCAGGCGGCCGAGCGCGAGGCCGAGCGCGACGAGTTCGCGGCGCGGCTGGCCGAGCTGCGCGGCGACAACGGCCGGCTGAGCGCGCGGCTGCAGAGCAACGCAAGGATCCTGGCCGAGGTGGGTGTGGGGGGAGTGCGGGGAAGGGGGGGGGGGGTGGTCACTAGCTAGCCCGGCCGGACATAGATGATATTCCCTAATTCCTTGCTTCATCGTAATCTACACGAATAAAGAGGAAAGATTTGTATTTTAGTATGTTTGTAACGAATACATCAAAAATTAATGGACCGGTTTCGTTATTTCACCAACAGAAAGATGTTATCAGTGAGTAAGATAGGTTTTACAATTTCTTTTGTATAAGTACATCTACATTGCACTCGTGCGAAGCCAGGGCGTGTTTCTAGTGTTTTAGAACCGTATATTTATTTGTATACGATTTCTGTTCATTATCTCAAGATGCAACTCAAGCTGCAAGCTATTCTTGAGAACTTTCTAAATATAAATATCACTGTCTATACTAAAAAATGGTTTGACGAGTTTCAATTATTTTAGTAGTTTTAAAAAAGGTGGAGGATCAAGATTGTTTATTGAAACAACTAATTTTCCATAATATCCAGCTGAATGAGATCTTATAATCCTTATATGCCTGGTTGTTAATTGCATGTTAGACGTTTCTTTTAATAACCTAATACTGGTGTGTGTTAATACTACTTCACCTCTATTTAGCACAGCTCATATTTCCAAGCAAAGCACTATAATTTGGTATTATTATTTGATATTTACTTATATCCGCTAGCATTAACCAAACTGTCTATTTAACATTTTTTCTCTTTAGATTTAACTTTAAAAAAACATTCCTAATTCTTCTTTTTTAATCAAAAAGTAATCTGAAAGAGATTGTTCCATAAGCAATAAAATTTCATATAGTAATTAAAACTAGTGCATAATTATACCTTATGTTTGTTATATTGACTGTAATATTATTATTAAATTGAATATATGTATACTACTATTAGTATAGTGTTTCGATGCTCTGATTATTTGAATCTGTAACTTTTTTGGAATATAAGTATATATACGTCCACAAATGCGTGCACAGATACGCCGCTTGCGACTCCCACATTGCAACTGTCGGCAACACGATGCACACGTAAGTCGAATGTCACCCCTCTTGTAGCACCCCACACAAAGTACAAGTATCACATCTTATATTGAACAATTATATTAGTTTTCTTCAATCAATTTATATTATTTCATTATCATTAGCTGTTCGATACATCCTTCACAGTTAGAGACGTTGTTAAAAAAATATTCGAAAATGACGTCAATATGTAATTCATTTTCCTTCCTATTAAAATGTATCTTCTAAATTATATTTTCCTTCTTATATTTAGTAGTTCTTCTTGCTTGCATGTCTTAACGTCACTAACATAAATAACATATTTTAACAAAATATTTATATGTATATGTTTTCTGATGTGTTGTGTGATGTGAACCAACCAAAAAAACATAATTTTGTAATGTAGGTGGAGCAATTAGAAAACCAAACACGTGAAATGAACCAAATAATCACGGAATTGGAAACCAAGAAGGCTGCTTCTGATGAAGAACTAAAAGCTACTGAAGAAAAAATAAGTCTCTTACGTGATATTATAGCGAATCTTGAGAGTCAGTTAGAACAGAAAACTACCAGAGAAGCGGAGGTGTTGGAACAATTGGAGGAGATGAAACGCACGATTGATGAAAGGGACAGCAAGATGAGGGCGGTCCTCGGTGAACTGGAGTCGCTCAGGAGTGAACGAGTCGACACTAGTGAAGTGACGTGCGCTAGGTGTGCGCAAGAAGATGAGAAATATTCAGAATATTTGGAGAAAATTAAAGAGCAGGTTTGTTTTTTTACAATACTAATAATATTATAATATCGTGTAGATTAAACCGTTTCTATTTGTTTGAACACATAATTTATGTAAAATACCATGATACATGGTTCTGCAAAAACTGTCCTAGTTATAGTGAAATATACGTAGAAATAAATAAAAGTGTTCAGAATAAGATAACCTAGCCTTAGCCTTATTCCCTACCATTGCCATGCCCTAGGCGCGCTGGCTCGAGCAGCGCATCCTGCGGCGCACGCGCACGCTGGAGCGCACGCACGAGGTGTGCTCCGCGCCCACCTCCGAGCCCAGCGAGGACGTCTCTATACGCGATCAGAAGGTATCCTATTTTTGCAATTCTTATTCGTAATCACTCTCTTAACTCACTTAAAAAAGTGAGTAGATTATTTTTAAGGAATGTTTTAAAGTGAATTTATCTTTCCCACATCTCTTGGGTTTTGATTTCAGTGGTTTCATAAAACCAACTTTTTCATATTGGCGGGCATTAAGGTCACAGCAACCATAAATCAATCTAATACTAAACAATAATATCGCTGATGGACCTCTGCAACAGGTGAAATTACAGATACTTAGCTATGTACAAAAAAAGGAGGTCGCAACAAAGATAAACAGTTTCATATGTACATAGTTTAAATTCTCTCCTATTCTAGTGAGCCATGAGCCATACTTCTTTTTATTTGTCGATTTTTTTTAAAATTTTATTCCCCGAGAGTTCCGAGGTCGTTCTCTTTTCTGGGTGGTGGTTGGGATGTTCTTTTGTGATCTCAAATTGACCGGTCGCTCGTCAGGTGTCGTCGCCGGAGTCGGGCGCGGCGCGGGGCGGGCGGGGCGGGGAGGGCGCGGAGGGCGTGGCGGAGCTGGCGCGCGTGTGCGAGTGGCTGGACAGCCTGGCGCGCGCCGAGGACGTGCTGCTGAAGCGGGTCGGCGACCTGGAGATGCAGCGGGAGCACCTCAAAGACGTGGCGCAGGTACGTGCTCGTCTAGACATGGGTAACTCAGCGAAATTCCCCGCGCCGACTCAGCAACTCAGGCACAGTGTAGTGCCTCGGCTCCTTTAGTCAACTCAAAATTGCGCCACGACGCAACAAAATGGGACGCGCAAAGCGAGCTGTGAAACCTCCGAAACGCACGTAACGCCACGCTCATAGTTCACTCAGTGAGTTAGGTACTGCGCCGTGCGCCAACACATTATGAATGTGTGAGCTGACTCACCCTGCTCAGTGAAGCGTGCCGATGCAATTGCGCGGCGCAGCGCAGTGTTAGACATGTCTATACCCGTCTACAGACAGCTGGGCCCCAGTGCCGGTGGTACAGGGGCGCGCGAAGTGACGAGGTCTGGAATCTCCTACCTCCCGTGCTGCACACCCTCAAAACCTATGCCTTACGCCCTGTGCTCTACGAATATCGTAACCTGGCTACTCTGTCGATTGAAAATTATTTTTTTCTAATTTAATCCGTGTATTAAAAAATTAAGCAGAAAATTAACATTCGATATTGATTTGATAAGACGTTCCTAGACGGACTCAAATAGTGAGATGTGGCAAAAGGAAACAGTATAAAGCAACCAAACCAGGTTCATGTAGCTGCAGCATCATCTTTCTTGCCAGTAACTGACGTCTATTTCCGCCCCTCCCCCGCATCTCCCCCTGCAAAAGCAGTCTTACTCTAATATGATTTTAATAAGATTATATGCACAACATGTTAGCTGAGTAAGCTACGGAAACCAAAGCTTTATTTATTTTTATTTTATTTATTGATTTAATTCGTACATTTATTTGTCTTATCCTCATAAATACTTCAATAAAACGCATACATCTGTGTATGCGTTTTATTCATACACCATCGTGTTATTCTGACTATTGAATACTCGTCTATTCAGCAGTATGTGATTGATCCAATATTAAACATTGGAATGACATGTTTCGCTTTGAGGAAAACATATTGAAATAAACATCTAAACGGATGGAATATAAACAGGATAAAGATATTTAAATAAAATACTGTATACCGGATTAAAACGCGATTTATTATTTAAATTATTTATCCCGACGTTTCGGATGCTTTTCAGCAACCAACCAAAAATCCTTGCAAAAGAAAGTAGATTCTTTCCCAGACTAGAACGTGAGGCTATTGAAATTAAAAAACATCCTAACTTCAATAGAGAAGATGGTTTGAGACTTTCCAACACCTGGGATCCAGTAATTAAAAATCTAAAGCCCCAAATCCAACATACTAAAAAACAAGAGGACACCGTTAGTCAATATTGTCATAATATAGAAAATTACAGTAAATATCAACTCCGTAGGAATAGATGGCGTTAATATGTATTGATTGTAAAACAAAAACTTGGCGATTAAAAAGAGTGGCGGCGAGTTTCTTGCCAGTTCTTCTCGTCCGCTCTACGCCCTTGATTTGTGAACTGGTAGTAAATGTAAAATTAGAAGCATTTAATATTAGTAATTTTAGTAATTTAATATGTATTATTTTTTTAATGACGTTCATAGATGTACATTGTGTTACCTAAATTAATAGATTATTTTTTAATTTAATTGAATTAAATATGGCAACTTTGTGACATTTCAAATATAAGACAACTGTCATCTTTCAGTCTCCCGCGACCACGGTTGCTGAAAAGCATCCGAAACGTCGGGATAAATAATTTAAATAATAAATCGCGTTTTAATCCGGTATACAGTATTTTATTTAAATGTGTGATACTCGCGTTAATAAAAGACAATATTAGGATAAAGATATATTTGTATGTGAGTTTCGGCTGACCTTGGTTCAACTGGCACCTTCCCAAACCGTTTCGGTAGCCGCGCTCGGCGCCCTCGCCACGCTGACGTGCCAATATTTTTTAGTTATTAGTTGCACTTAGTACAGTATATAGCGCTATAATTTTATAATGCATTTAATATTTTAAAGATCGATTATTAAAAAAGGTGCAATGCCGACATCTCAATAACAATTTCTGTCTTTGAATTTGACGACTGAAAAGTGGTTTATAAATTATTATTTAAAGAAAGATATTTTTGAATTTTAGTTTAACATAATTCGTACTTTTTGAGCAAGGGAATCTTCACGGGGAGATTGGTCATTGAACACGGGACCACGGTTGCTGAAAAGCATCCGAAACGTCGGGATAAATAATTTAAACAATATAAATAATAAATCGCGTTTTAATCCGGTATACAGTATTTTATTAATTAAATGTGTGATACTCACGTTAATAAAAGACAATATAAAGGGAATTACGTTTAAATAACTAATCAAGAGCAGCGTACATAAATTTATAAAAGGCTCTACCTACCTGCCTGTATGGAAACGTTTTTCTTCTTATGTAGCTTTAGGTATTATTTTATTAGCAGATATTTATTTCTAATAACGTTGTATTTCCGACTTTTATAATATACGAACACAGAGGCGAACAAGAGTTCTGTTTCAATTTATGACACGCTAGTATATAATACTTTCCTTTCGTGGGTTTTAATTGAATGTACGGTCAGATTCAGGGGTTGTACAATCGAATTAGTAGTACTTCGTTAGGTTCGATCCACATTCTGTACATCCTTCCAAAAAAATAGCACACTATGGTAGTTAACTCCTTTATGATTGTTTTTAAACAGTTCAACTTTAAATACGATGTTTTTTAAGGAATTTTGGATTGATGCGACGGACATCAAGGTTCATTTCACGCTCTTCTCAAGAACGAGTACGTTTCTATGAATTATTGTTTCTGTAGTAATTTGTTAAATAGTTTTTAATCCCCTTTAATTTTATGTTTCTTTTTTCTATTTCATGCCATATAATACTTGCGAATATATATTGTTGTCAATCTGTCAGTTATTTGGTAAATTATTTAAAATTTCATACAAATTACTGTTTTTCTCGAAAGTCTCGCTAGACCTTTAGATATCGCAAACTTATTGCTTCTAAAACTCATACTCTACTTTTATTGATTCTTGAAACTCAAAACAAAGAATTAGGTTATAGCTGTTTCTTTTTAATGGTTTAATTTTAAAACACAATCAAAAGCTTTTAATTACCAAAACAGAAAGCAGAGTAAACATTGTCGTCCGAGACCCGACCGTAGTTCGCTCGTCGTCAGGGCACTAAACTAACTCGGAATATCCGCGTGTTGCAACAATGCATTAAACGTGTTATTACGCTTTAAAACTGATTTGAAAAACACAACATTTGGCATCTCGCCAATGGATTTCGCATGTGCATTATTTTCGGTTGTTTAAAACTGCCCTAAAAATTCGAACAATGGCCATTTAATCCGTAATAAATATGAACTATAGCTACCAAAAAATTAAGCAATTTCGTGCTTTTAGAATGTTTTTTAAGTTATTTTGGTAACCCTTTCTAATGCTAACACTCACATTGAACTTACACGCTATAATACATTAATGTACGCACACATTAACAATTTTTATAATGTGCATTAGTAAACACACACTCGCACGTCATGTACGCGATCTAAATTTACCCGTGTCATATAAAATCAGAATTTATGGAGACGGCATGTTATTTACTGCTATTATTCCTAGAACAAAAGTAACGTCGATTTAAAAAAATTTTCTATTATCGTGACGGAAATAGCTTAGTTTATTTTTGTTTGCTTCGAACGCAAGAATAATCTATGGCTTTCCTGCTTCGTTTATTTCAATAATGGAATTTGTGGGATATTTTTATCACTTTTAAGGGAAGTTGATTGTCAAATAATGTAATGATAAAAAATATATTAATTGGTTTAAAGTTACAAAAGTAACACACAGATTACTGGTACCTACTGGTCATCCAGTGTAGATCTTTGAGTACTAAAAACTAAATAAAAGGAAAATAATAGTAAAAGTAAAATTTTACCATCACTGTTTTAAGTAAATTATAGTTCAATAAAATTGAATTCGGACTTAGGATAATTTCACAGTCGAAAATAAACTTTATCATATATTGTCTAGCGGAAAATTAAGTAAAGTTCCAAAGCTTTTGCCTGAGGAGTTTAAATTGTAACTTTATAACTTTTGGAATCGTCAATTTATTTGAAGCTTGAATTATTATAATATATATTAGACATTGCCCCCGGCTTCGCATGGAAACTATTTATCTTCATGTCCCAACCAGACAATTTTTTTGGCCGAAGAATCGCAACAGATCGATAATAAATCTATTTGCCTTTCTAATGTTAATATGGATAAATTAAAGTGAAAATATAAAAACCTGTTTAACCGTAGTTATGTATAAGTAATAAGCATATACCTATGACAAACGTGGAGTGTGATATAAAATTATTGGGAAATTAGAATAATACCGCATCCAATCGTTGCGATTAGATCTACAACATTTTCACGCGCTCCGTGGCGAGCAGCGATCGTGCGCGTTCAGTCTCTCCCTAAACCCGATGTTTCAAAGCGTGTTCTGCTGCAAGAAGGTTACTAATTCATAAATCGTCACTCATTAAAGCATAATGTAACATTTGGAGTGTTTGTGTGCGTGTGTGTGTGTAGATGTAGCTCGGCCATCCTCCCGAATGTGGGATGTTCTTGTGGAGTCAATTTAGGAAGGTCTTTGCGATGGGCCTACCAGAGTATACGGTGAGTTTGTGTTCATTAAAACTTGCATTTTTATTATTTTTTCGAATTAACAGAGACTAAAGGGAGTTTTTAAAGTAGACTTTAAATACTTACAAAATTAATGTGCACAAAACTATTGAATCTATTGTTTCTTGGCCTACTCAATACATGATAGATTTCCTTTTCATCAAAGAAAAAATTATAATATACTATGAGGCGTTAGTCAGGTCTGTGTGAGCAAGCCAGGAGCGCTGTAGCCTACGAGTATATGTTGGTAAACAAACGTGTGCTCATGCTTATGTCAAAAATGTACGTTTACCTTTTGTAATCCTAAAAAGGAATAGAGGGAAAAAGTGTAAATTAGTAGTATAGTGTTCATGACGCAATGAATGTTATTTAACTCACTTAAATCCTTCTTCCTTACTATTACTGGGTATTAACCTATGTGTGATGAATCAATCTATTACTGCGCTGGCGTGATATAACAATAAGCACACTACAACATTTATTTATTTATGATGATAATATTTGCATTATTCCTTGCTCTCGTTGCACCGCAAATGATAATTTGTAATAAAAGAGCAAGGAAACATAAATACCGGAACATCTACTATACAATATCCATATCTAGAAAGGAGAAATAGAGTACTATAGTCAAGAGGGAGACTGCTTCTGTTCTGCTCAACTTACAACTGGAGGCTCGAGTAAATCATATAAAACCTTCAAAATGAGCACCATTTGCAATAAAAGCATCTAACTGTACTTGACCCGTGCTATCGCCAATTACCTCGTTGAGTCGTCCCGTCGAGATTGACATTAATGAGTCTTGTGAACGAGACTCGCTGTTAATGGGGTGTTCAAAGATGTACACTGCGATGATCTATTAAAAAAACACCATTAATGCATAAACCTTTAATGTAACATGAAAGTTTACACTTTATATCCACTCAGATACTACGATACAGAAGTATAACTTTAGCTATAATTCACTTTAGATCACTATTAAATTGACACTGTAATTATTATCCACAATTGGGCAGAGTTTCTACTACTTTAGTTGGTGCACGTGGAATGCCTCTTCGTGGCGGGAACTCAGCTTTTATATCATCATCGGCTGCCCGTTGTCGGTAAAGTGGACACCCCCACTAGTAAATGTTACGGTGACGTTGGTAATAGTGACATCTGTTGCTGCTGCGGAAAAGCGTCGAAACTTCAGAGCGACAACATCCGGCCGTCCTGCACACGCGTTCGTCCTCGAACGGCGTATGTGTCTGGTGTATAGCTGAGGACATTGTAAAGGGTTAAATAAGCAATATTTAGAAGCAGTCAGTATGCTGGCTTATATGGTTTGAACTGGTTGATGTTCTGATCAACCAGTCGTGCATCACCATTACAACAACGTTCACACATTTAGAAGCCGTCAGTATGCTTTAGTACTTAATTAGCCCACTGTCGCTGGTGGATGGCTGGCTCGATATGGTTTGAACTGGTTGATGTTCTGATCAACCAGCCGTGTATCACCATATACGGTTTAAACTGTATGATGTTCAGATCAAACAGTCGTGTATCACCATTACAACAGCGTTCACACAGATACCTGTTGCACGAGCCGCCATTCCATCAACCAAGCCAGTGGACATGTATGGTTTGGACTAGCTGATGTACAGATCAAACTAGCCGTGTATCACCAAATTAAACACCAAGACAGACCAGGCTCGCTTACAATGTTGAAGCATATACACTTGACAATAAAGTTTACACGTATTCCCTTTTTGTCTATATTGTAATAATGCTTGTAAAGGGATAGCTACAAAAGTTTACTCCTATTCACTTTCTTGTTTATATTGTAATGCATACATAGTTATAGTTACAAAAGTTTACTCGTATTCTCTTTCTTATCTAGATCGTAGTGCATGTATAGCGATAGTTACAATTTAAATTAGCACTGCCATTTCTATAAACAATATAAATTTAACTCACGTGTCACGTGGACTTACTGACAACATCCGGACTTATTCGGTAACATTAATACCTACTGTCATAATCTCTTTAGTATTATGTCCCATTATTTGTATATTTCAACGATTGTTTCAACTTCACTCAATTCACTTGTCACGGCCCAAGCTCTAAGGTATTCTGAAAAGTAACTTTTACACCACGGTTATGGCTACGGCATAACTTATACTTGTATTTCATATGAATTATCTGGTTATCTAAAGCACCACTAAATTTTCAACAGCGTAAATAGACGCATCAAAATCCGTGATTTTATTTTGTCTCGCATATCCGTCAAAAAATAATATTCATTATCATCATTAGCGATCTCTTTATATATGAATGGATGATATGATATCAAGGAGAAATATAAACCTCACTGAGAACTAGATCAGACTTTCTTTACATTTTTTTTTCTAAGATAAGTATATTATGCAATGATCCGATACCATAATAGATTTTTGTAGTGATTTGCACCCATTTGTATTTATTGCAGCACTATAATTGGCTTTATTATCTTGGCGACTGCGCCATCATATTAAATGCTATGTCATTAAATGTATCGCATTTGAATCGTTTTTTAATATTCTTAACCATCGAATTGAAAACCAATTTTGGCAACCAGTCTTAGTTGTACAGACTACTTCCTCACTTTCTTACTTTTACTCGACATTTTGTATTGATCATATTTCTGTTATTTTTATTCATGTATTTTTCACTTATTAACTTTTATATTTGTCACTTTATTTTTGCTATTATGATCTATACTGCCATATACCTCAGTTTCTTTTACAAATTTCAGTTTTTATTGTATTCGCACTGTACAATAATTGTTATATTGCTCCAAGCGATTAAATAATATTGTGGAAAATGCTCAGTGGCTTTATTTCTTTAGCCTCTTTAAATAATATTTATTTTACTTTTTTTTTTTCATTTTTCATTTATTTCATTCAGGGTAATTTTAGTCAAGTTAAATAGATAGCAATTTCAATTTATTGAGCGTAGGTATATAGTAATACAAGGAAATTGTTGTAATGTTTCACGTCACAAAGGGACCAAGATGATTAACATGGAAAATGTCAAATGGTTAGCAGTTAGTACTGGATATAACTAGCTTGGTCTGCCCAGGAATATAATTGAGACCACTTTCAATCTATTGGCCTATAAGTTTCTTAAGCGCGGGAAACAATGTCTAACATCCTCACGGTTGGTCCCCACATTCAGATGCTTTATATTTTACTATATTATTTAACAATTCGTCAATATTCAACTACTTATATTATTCGTTTCGGCCTCACCTGACTAATATATCGCTTACTAGGGTCTTTTAGTGGAACGGACAGTAACTAATCATATTATTTACTTCAGAAACTACTGTACGCAATTCGTGAATGGAGTTTCTATTTTATGCACCCACGCATTGTATTTTTTTTTTTTTTAATTGTTAATTATACCCTTTAAGCGTTTATATGTGCAAGACTACTATTTCTGGTTCTGACATAATTTATACTATTGTTAACAGGTTAGGAAGCTTACTCTCCATTCTAGATTTAATTGAAATTTTACGATTGAGTACGAAGACTTGTTGTTTGGTACTCTTGAATGCTACACTAGCACATCATATATATAATTTAATAGAATTGGTAGAACTTGATGGAACTAATTGTAATCGTTATTTATGTTGAATTCATTTTTGGTAAAAATTCTTGACTACATTTTGACATTTATGTATTGAGTGAAAAATCGAACTATAGTTTATCAGAGTTCAATGTACATATCAATATAAGTACTAATTTTACTTTCATACTAGTGACAAGACTGGCGTTCATAGTAGATAGGTATTCTGGGACCATCTAGCGGTTACAGTTTAGTTAAAGGTTGAATTTAAGTAACGTTCAATTTAGATAACGATTTGCCATGACCAAGCATCTATTCAGAAATAATCCTTTCCTACGCCTAGATCCTCTTATAACATAGGGTAGGTATACTCATTACCTCTTTACTCAACCGAAAAACAATGATTAAGTAATTACCTATTATTCTCAAATAATATTATAATTTTGCAATGTATGCTCTTTGTCGTAAAATACTATATTAGTTAATGTGTATTTGAGACAATTGACAACACATATTTATATATTCTATTACTGAAATATTGCGCGGTCATTTTTGCAACAATTTTGACAACTTTCTTTAACACTACTATTAGTATTTGAAAACACCGCATGGTATAGGGTTATTACTTGCTTTTAGCAATTATTAACTTGAATGAATGAATATTCATCACATGCCATGAACACTATTCCTTTTTGAACCATGAAGGTTCAATTCACACTTTATTAAATGGCTGATTATAATTATTTTTTATTACATTTATATTTATTAAATACTTTAGATAAAATGTCAAAATATTTTTCTTTCACGTGTTAAAAGTTAAACATGTTTGGAAGTTACGTCTTTTACAGCCACGTTCCTTTTCGATCGTACAGTCGAAGTGCGATTTTCATGCTACAGTATACTCTAAACTAAACTTTGTTCAAAAGTACCAATTTTCTCACAATTAAAAAGTAAACTAGTCAAAATTCGAGTAAGCGTGGTATTGGGATTCAATTTCAAAAGTAATCTCACTGATAGTTGTGAACTTCTATACAGTATTTCATTACAATGACAATACTTTACTTTTAGAGGGTATTTTGAAATAACTGATTTTCAATATTGTAACTTAGCCATTATAGCTATGTCTAATATGCCATTCTAAATAATATGAACACAAGCATTGCAAATAGCAAGCTATTAAAATATCATGATTTTCCCACGTATAACGTATAACCTGTATACATTTAAACTTTTAAGTTTTACTGTAACTGTTTTATATATCCATTAAATTTTTAATTCCATTCAATAAATAAGATTATTTTAACTGTTACTGGGTCTTTGTCATTAATGAATAGCTGCGATCCATGTTTAAATATTATTAAATCTCAACATCTCTCAATTTATTATTTTCAATGTTGTTATTCTGTCTGGCTTATAAAATTGCTAAAGACCTGTTTCGAGGGTATCTCGTATTTTACAAAAAGATGCTGTATTGTCATAATAACGGAAATCCTGTGCAACACTGATATTTATTTCACCAATTTATCAGACTAATTACTATAATTGATATCATACTTTCGAAAACTTCATTAAGTAAGATATTGTTTCGATATCCATGAGAATTACTTTTTCATAAGTAATTGCAACCATATTTCATTTTGCAGTATACCGTTACTATTGCACAGCTGATACACTGATCATCGTAGTGTCAAGACATTTAAAGACATGTGAATTACTTTCTATCAATATTATCCCCGAGAGGCATGTCCTCTAATTCAGAAATCATTGATGATAATAATTAAACATTCTGACTTACAGTTGGCGATCCCTTACGTTGACATTTATAACGTTATTCTTTCTCCGTCTGTCACAGTTACTACTGCTCGTATACATAGAGTACGGCGTACTTGAATTCTCTGATAGCCGCGTGGCATTTTGTGAGCGTAGAATAACCCGCTTCTGATATTAAAAAAACACCATTAATGCATAAACCTTTAATGTAACATGAAAGTTTACACTTTATATCAACTCAGATACTACGATACAGAAGTATAACTTTAGCTATAATTCACTTTAGATCACTATTAAATTGACACTGTAATTATTATCCACAATTGGGCAGAGTTTCTACTACTTTAGTTGGTGCACGTGGAATGCCTCTTCGTGGCGGGAACTCAGCTTTTATATCATCATCGGCTGCCCGTTGTCGGTAAAGTGGACACCCCCACTAGTAAATGTTACGGTGACGTTGGTAATAGTGACATCTGTTGCTGCTGCGGAAAAGCGTCGAAACTTCAGAGCGACAACAGATCTGAGTTGTTTTTATAGTAAAGTAGTATTTAAATAATATTTATTTAATATAATAATAGACTCAATTGTCCGAATATTTTTTGCTGCCATTTTAATCATTTTAACTACAGTTTTAGGCCGTTTGATAAGCCATCTACCTACTTCTTAAAAACAATACTTCAGTCTCTTTTCCGTTCTTTTATAAGCATAATATTATATCTTTGGATCCATAATATTCACCAGCGCCTGGAGAATTTGAAACGTTGTGTGTCGATTATTGCATTTGCTGTTATGTAGTTTTTGTTGTTATTGCTTTGATACAAAATATAATATAGGACATTTTGCAAACTTACCTCTTTATTTTAATCATACGGAAGAGGTATCAAATGGGCAGATGGTTCACTTGATGGCAAAAGATTAGCGATGCCCTGTATTGACAATAACTGGTGAAAATTTGATCTTTTCTTTCCCTTTAATCATTGTAACGAATCCTATTGAAATTACATTTCTTGAAAGTCCGAGATAACACACATAAGATAAAAAAAGTAGAATATTAATAATAATAGACTGCGTAAAATATAGCTGTACATTCGTCCTTATTCACTGTCAATTGAAGCAGTTGATCCAATAAAGCGCGCAGACGGTCAGTGCGATTCATGGCACATCCATTTGTTAACCCGTGCTATCTACAATTACCTCTATTTGATGCTGTTGAGAATTATTAATATGTTTCTTTGGAGTTAGGCTCCGAGACACATATAGTTCATCAATGAAAACGTTCTTATTTTATTTATTTGTACAGGTTTTTGAGAATAAAGCGTTACTGTTGTAAACCATTGTGTCTAAGAGGATGAATAAGTAAACATAAATTGGGCACATTTTTCCATATATTTTTTACTGAAAGCTTTTTTAATATAAAATAAATATAATTCAGTTTAACATAAAATTACAAACAAAACACCGCTTTCTGTTTTTGGCAACAACAACGCTCTTTGTCAATCAACAGAAAGAAGACGCTAACAGAAGTGAGTCATTCAAATCAGATAAAACAGCAACAAATAGTGTGTACTGGGAAATCTACTATAAAATATCCATATCTAGAAAAGAAAGCCAATAGCAAAACTGCAGTTCTATTACCAAAATCAAACGCAACGAACGGAACGAAACCAAAGAACAATCAACTTTTAACTTATTAAGAAAAAAAAATCTATTCTATTTACGATTATACTTTCTGTCATAGATAGATATAGTATATGTAAACGAAAGACATACGTGTCTAATTGTGAACAACGAATTGAACATCAGATTCGTAATAGGAAAATGTACGATCCTTTAACTTCGTATTTTGTTTTGGCAATAGGCCTCCAGCTGCTTCCGTAGCTCAAACGTATTAAAACATATGACTGAAGGCTCGTGTTGGACGCCCAAGTATATCATATACAAACTTCAAGAAGACCATTATACCAGACAGAAATGTGTCCCCGAATATGGATTATGGGAATTATTAATTGACATAGTAATCGGAAAACCTAAGGTCGAACTAGTCATACATCGACCTGGTAATCTTTAACGTTTAATCTAAACCAGAGCAGGGGTATATTTAGCACAGTACTGTGTCGCCAGCGCACTGCTCGTTGGTTTCGGTTGTCGGTTAATTTGTCAGTTAACGCAATTACGGTTAACATTAGTTCGGATTTAGTTATGACCCACATTGAGTTTGTGTTTACAGTTTGCTCTTCCTTGTAGATTGTGAAGATAGAATTTGAGTGTTTGGTATTGCTATATTTTCTTATAATAGTGTTGGCGTTACCATTTATTTTTAAATGATAGAATCAAACATTGGTTTTTATTTTTTCTATACTAATATTATAAAGCGGTAAAGTTTGCGAGTTTGTAGGGGGTAATCTCTGGATCTACTGAACCGATTTTAAAAATTATTTTACCAATATAAAGCTACATTATCAGCGAGTAACATAGGCTATTTTGTACATTACCTGTAGGAAGCCGTTTTGCTAGTAAACAATATAACGAAGCACAATCTTCTTTACGGAGTCTATGCATTGCGTGTTTTCTTCTAGACAAGATCTCTGGAAAATTAAGAAAAAAAATTGAAGCACGATTTGGCCACAAACCTAAAGTGATATCATATACGTTATAAAAGGCGATATTAAATTTTATATTACTAGTTGAATGGTGGTTAGTTAAAATAAAGCGGATTGCATGAAAACCTTCTCCATGAAATAATACATAGGTACCTATTCCAAACGTATAATAATACGTCCCAATTTTCGTTGTTGGAGTTTAGCGATTTCATATATTATATGTATAAACATCCATATTATACAAGTTATATTATAATAATGCCTTGTTCCGATTACGTGTGACAAATGTGTAAAATTAGATTTTCTAGTGACTTTCATTCAGAAAAATCTAATCATGATTTGGAATCGTTCCAACAAAGTAATCTCCCGTGGAATTTATGCAAAGTATAATGAAAATATTAATATTTGTATTTCACATTATTTAGTTTTGTTATACTTTCATAAAGCAACGAGATCGCAATTAAATATTCACTTAATTGACCGTTCTTATATACATTTTAATAAAATAATTATGTAGCTCATTAAAAATATTAATTCAAGAGTTTATTAACGTTTTGAACAATATTTTTTTTTTCATTTCGTTAAGTTCCTTGGAACATGTACCTAACCCTGACGTGTTTTCGAATCATTCAAATTCAGTTTTCTAATAATTACACCACATTTTTCTGTTAAATGGATTTTTCTAACTAAAATATCTAACCCTGAGTTTTTTGCCTACTGTTGTAAGTCCAAAGCGCGTTATTGAAGAGCTCTGTTTTAGGTTTAGCATTCCTAGAGTAAATCTCACGTGAAACGAGTTTTGAAATTTTAAAGTTGGATGTTAATTAACACCAGTGAAAGAATAATAATTATTCCAATAATTGTTTATAAAATCCATAAAACCTATACTATTACTACTCACGCTGGGAAATCCTAGTTTTTAAATAAAATACTTTTGTGCATGTTATCTTTGCTTATAAGTTTATACTCGTATTTTACACTGACATATGTATATACACACGTGTAATCAAATAAATGCATTCGTCTCAATGATCGCATGCACTCAGGAGGTGCGCGCGGAACGCGACGTGCTGCAGGCGCGCATGTCGGAGCAGGCGCTGCGCATCTCGTCGCTGTCGGCGCGGCTGCAGCAGCAGCGGAACGACGCGCAGGCGCTGGCGCACACCGCCGCCAGCCAGCTCGGCGTGCAGCTGCACGACGCCCAGGCTGAGGTAGCGTATCACTAGTTAGATTTTTTTGTAAAGCATGCTACAATTTATTGATCATATTTATTTTCTAACCTTGTTACATAAATGTAGTAATAAACATATATATTGACATAAAATACTGTACAGTCCTTAAGTGTACTTGGTAAAAGTAAAAAATAATCAATACTTTAAAATAAATATTTGATGTAAAACGTATAAAAATAGATAATGATATGCTATCGAGAGCGTGCAACCGTTGTTTGCGTATAACTCTACGCACACACGGCATCCCTATGCAAATACCACTTGCTTCACATTATTCCAACTCCATTAGTCTAAACCTAAAGGTTTCCGAATGTTTGAAGTTAATAAGATATGATCTAGCTCATCCTGAGCTAAATAACCTTGTGGCTCTAATGTTAATTTGGTGGGATCATAAGTACACTAAACCTTCTCGGACACATTCCGGCAACCCACCGTTCAGTGCGGTCTTACCCTGAGCAATAGTTATTGTTTTAAATTAAAATGCCTTACTATATATAAATAATAATTTCACACTAAAATTTTAGGTTCAGAGACTGAAAGAGGAGTTGGAATCGAGAGACAAACAGCTGTCGAAACTCAAGCAAAACCTGGAAGAAAAGGACAAGCTCAGCGAACGACACGCCGTGCTCTATGGGAACTCATGTATGTATTATTGAGTTCAGAATATTAATCGATCTTTTTTGCAAACTATGCATTTGATCTAACAAACAGAAACATTTGTTCGATACACTCATTCGGAGTAAAAATTAGGTCGACAGCGCATCATTGACTGATGTTCTGTGACTGAGGTATCACCTACCATCAAGTGATCCTCATGCTCGTCTGTCGACATATGACATAAAAAAAATACAAAAGGTGTGTTAAATGTTTTGAAAATGCAGCACTCGAGCTCAAGCGGTTACTTTAATAGAATAAATAATGGAAGCATTGATATAGTATTACTACATCGTATAGACGTCTAACGTGCCAAAGAATCACTCGTTATAAAGAAATCCTATGATCTTTTTCATGTGCAGGTAATCCGAAAGACAAAGTGGTTATCCTGGAGCGCGAACTGTCGAGCGCGCAGGCACGGCTGGCCCAGCTCGAGGCGCGCGCGGCGCAGCTGCAGCGCTGCAACGACAAGCTGCAGCACGACGCGCGGCGGCACCGGGCGCTGCTGCTCGACAAGGAGGAACAGCTCGACCAGATCATGGGTACGGCTTTGCGTTACATTCATTGTTTCTGACTTTGAATTTTTTTTATGTTAGATATCGACAGGCGTCGACCTACTTTTTACTTGGAGCATTCGGTTTTTTAATTTTCACAAAGACTCTTGAATAGATATACCTAATATATAATTGTTAAAAAATTATGAGAAAATCCAATTATTCTTTAAATTTAAATAACTTAAATAATAATAAAAATACAGTTTCACTGGGTACAAAAATAACTATTTTATTGTATTTTTATTCAAATAATGGGCAGATTATTTTTTATCCTCCGTTCTTACTAGTATTGTAGACTTAACGACGTGTCCATTTGGCGAACCTCCAAGCGTCAATGTAGGTTATCTATAACACGTGTCTAGACTAGACCACTAATTCAGTTTGTGATTCATCCGCAGCTCTCAAATTGGACGAAGAACAAAATCAAAAAAGTGATGTTATTGAAGGAAAGACATCGGGGCGTACTCTGAGCGATATCGTCTCTCTGTCGGAATACGACGAGCAGGACTTGCAGATGCGGCGCGCGGAGGGCCGGGGGGAGGCCCGGCCGCACAACGCCAGCTTCTCGGGCGCGCCGCACGACGGCCCGGAGAAGACTCTGAATAGGACGCTACCCCCGGATGTGCAGCGACCCAATATTAGTTCATTAATCGTTGAAAACGTGGAACATTTTGAATTATACACTCCACGAGCTGACTCGCTCCCGGTTAACTTCACCTATACGCAAAACATAGATAAATTTAAAAGGAATGTCAACGAGACGACCATATTCGGGACGATTAATAGATTCGGTGATGACGTCAAACATTCGACAGCTCAGAAAATACTAGATAATTGCTCAATGTACCCGAATCAAAACGCCGAGGTAAGTAATGACATAAGCATTGAACCAAAGAAAATAAATTTCTCACTAGAGGCGTCTGAAAATAAAACTCACGACGAATTTACGTCCTTAGAAGAATTAGGCATTAAAGTGGATATGAAACAAGAAAACTTCCCTGATGTATTGTCTCAACTTAAACATGAGATTAAGAAATCTAGGTCAGAGTTAGTATACTGTAAAACAGAACTCAAAAATGCGGAAGAGAAATTGTGTGAGTTCCCTGCTTTAAAAGAAGAAGTAGAAGAATTAAAAGGTTTACTAGAAAACACAATGACAACTATGCAGAAAGACAAGAAATTCTACGAAAACCAGCTGGATAACTTTTCTTCAAATAAGAATTTACTGGAACAGAAACTTTCAGAATTGACTCAAGAGGTTAGTGAAAAATCAAAAGATCTCAGTTTACTCAAAGAAGACTTGTTGCGACGGGAGAACATGATACTAGAATTAGCAAAGGAAAAACGCAATTTAACTATTAAAATATCAGAATTGGAAGCCCAAATAAACGAATTACAAAACAAGAACACAGCGTTGGAGAAAAGTGAAATCGAAAACAAACAATTGAGACAGAAAGTAGCTGAACTACAAAAGCTTGAGCAACTTGTTTCAGAGAAGAACCAACAGATTGACAGTTTGAATCAACATTTAGACAGACTTGACGATCTACAGCGACGCCTTAATGATAAAACTGAGGAAGCTCATAATTTAAAAGAGGCGTTAGAAGAAAAATCTAATGAACTTTTCCAAATGCAAGACTCGATCGTTGCCCTGAACCGCGATATCACCAAAGTTATCGAAGAGAACGACCAGCTCAATACTGATAACAAAGAACTGAAGTTGAAACTAACTAAACTAGAAAAAGAGCAAGAAAATGCGTCGCTCAAACTTCAAAACAGTGAAAGTGAGCTCGAACGTGTTAACGCTTTAAATAATGATCTAGCATTGAAAATTGAAGAACTTAAACTTTTAACAGATCAATTAAAAGATAAAAATACTGAAATAGAGATATTGAACGAAGATATAAATTCTTATCACAATGAGATAGCGTCGTTGAAGGATCAACTGCAGATGGTCTCGCGCAGTCCGTCCCCGAGGAACAGGGGTGCGGGGGAGCGGCGCGCGGGGGGCGGCGACCGCCGGCAGCTGGCGCGGATCACGAAGCAGGTGGCGCTGCTGCAGCACGAGCTGGACTTCAACAAGAAGGAGCTCAACGACAAGGTGATACTAAATCGGCAATTTAAATCGTTTTATCAGTTTGAAATCAATGTTCCTTATTAACATTATACATTAATTCTTTACATTAGTTTGGTGAAATTTTTATCGGTTTGACCATATATAATGATTATGCAATAGGGCCAGTATTGATTTGCTTACTTAAAAAAAATACCAATGTATTGGTATATTAAAACTTCTTTCCGTTTCTTAATAGCTGTAAATTTTCATTTTAATCAGGCTTTTGAGTTGGCGAAAGCAAAACTAGACGTGACAGAGCTGAAGAACAGCTTGAGTCAGACGACCAAGCGCGCCGCCGACGCGGAGGAGGCCCGCGACCGCGAGAGCAGCAGCGGCGAGGGGCTGCGGCGGGAGCTGGCGCGGCTGGAGGCGGACAGGCAGCAGCTCGCCCAGCAGCTCGAGATGGTGCTCTCCAGGTAACTGTTAACCCGTTAACCCGAAGTGTTAAAGTTGAAAATCAATTTCGTTAGATTTAACATTAAGTATTAAGCGTGGGTTAAGAAGAAAAGGTAGACAGCGTTGCAGGTGGGAAGATGCCATAAAAAAGTAGTACGACCATTTTGGACAAGGGAAGCCAGGAATAGAACACTTTGGAAAACACTTGGGGAGGCCTATGCTGAAAAGCAAGACGACCTGAAAAAACTCTCAAATACATGATTTTTAATAATGTAATATTTAAAGATTGTCAATAAAGGCTATTATTATTAATAAGCGTGGGAGCCTGTACCAGCGACGGTAATAGAATAGCTGGAGTAGAGAAGAAAAAGCAGTTCACGCAGTAACATGTTTCGTTAACTTATTAATCAGTTAATAAGAATAATAGAACATATATTTTTCAAAATTTCATTACAACAATTATATAATGTTTAGGTTGCGAGAAGAGACCAACATCAGCGAGTTGAAACAGAAACTAAACGAGAGTGTGGAGCGCTGCCGGGCGCTGGAGGCGGAGCTCGAGCGCATGCGGGACCTTGTCGAGAGGTGATACTTTACTTTACGTTATATAGGTTACTGGCTGACTCGTGCCCGCGTCGCTGGGCGAAGTAGATCTCACAACTTGCTTGACACTCATCGTTATAATTTGGCCAATGAACTCAATATCGTTATAAATAATATATTATGATCTATAAACAAAAATACTGTAAAGTTTCAACAAAATCCGTTTAGTAGTTTTTGCGTGAAAGAGTAACAAACATCCATACATCACAAACTTTCACATCTATAATATTGGTAGGAGAAGTCAGTCTCGGGTGCTTTACATCAGGCGGGGTTTTAATCCGATCTAAATTCTGCGCATACACCATAACGAATAACCATCGAGGGTTTCGGTTTTACTCAGTGTTATCAAATGAAAATTGCAAAATACCGCGTCAGCATATTTAAATTGACGCCTTTTAAGGATTTATATTGACATTAAATTATTTTTTTCATTACAGTTGTTACTCGCTCGCCGTATAAATAAATTGTGTTTATAAAAGGTAGAGACAGTGAGTAGATATAGGGGAGGTATTAAATAATAACAAACAAAACGGTATGAGACTTATCAGCGACTGATGAGAAAGTGCGAGGAGTGTGGGAGCTAGCGCATACTGGTTTATTCCAGTTTTAGTCATTGTAATACACTCGCAAAAACTTTTCCAAGCGGTTTTATGTGCTATAGTTATATTATGTGGTTACGGCAGGTTGCGAAGCGGCGCCCTGCAGGTGGGCGTGGCCGAGGAGCGGCAGGTGGGCGTGGCGGAGGAGCGGCTGACCGCGCGCTCGCCCACCGCCGAGCTGGAGCGCGCGCTGCGCCTGCAGCTGCACCACTCCAGGACCCTCGACGAGGATATTATGGAACAGGTGTGTTTGGTAGAAGTTATAAGTCATGCGATTGTCTAACCTCACAGATTTAAATCAGTTCGCTATCAATGACATTGACCATCGAGTGTGACGTGATCAACACTCGATGGGCATTATTCGTAGCTCAGTTTTCGTAGCAACTACGAAATGTAAATTGTGTGAGCGTATTATTGGACATTTCGCGACGAACAGTTTGATTGGAAGGGTATTCGAGCAGAGGGGTCCCTGATGGTAAGCGATGACTGATAGCATACTGGGGAAAATGGTGATAAATTTATAAGTATTAATTGAGGAAGTGCTAACGATTTGAGGGGTGTTGGTGGAAAATCATCTATAATGTATATTCGTGTGATAAAAACTATTTTTCCAGATATTGTCTGCGAGCAGTGACGATATAGAAGATATCCCCAGATTGGACATCGGAAATTCATCAAAGTAAGTTTTATTATATAATAGATTATAACATGACTTGTGTTTATTTTTTTTTTGTGAAGGTATACTCTTGCATTAAGAATTACAAACTAGTAAAACTAATAAAAAATATATTGGAATTGTATTAATTTGATTTAATTTCCGTTTTTTATGACTAAACGAGGCAAAAAAGTTTTTGCAACACAACAATGAAATTTTTATCGAAAATTATCTTAGTTCGTACCTATTTCTTCTCCCTGCCCTGTTTCCTTTTTTTTGGTAACACTCCATTCACTGGCTCTACTTCTAGATTACCTTTTAACCTACACACATCAGTCTTAGCATTCTCATCTCAGTTTCATAAAATCGCTTTTTATCCATATTTTTGTTTGTCCAACATTCAGAACAAAGACCATGTTTTTATTTTCATCCAACCTGAGTCGATTCTATTCATCAATTTGAATATTTCCATAACATTATAATAGAGATATCTATCTCAATTAGAACTCAATAAACATAATTCAAAAGCAGATCGTCGAGCGTCCGGTCGACGTCCGGCGAGCGGCACGAGCGGGAGCGGGCGGCGCGCGAGCGGCTGCAGCTGCAGGCGGACAACCTGCAGGCGCGGCTCGCCGACAAGGAGGCGCTCATCGGGGAGCTGCACAGGTACAGACAGCACCGGCAGCGCGGCGGCAGCGCGGCGGTGGGGCCGGGGGAGAGTAAACGATGCGTGTTGATTGGCAGGATACGAGACAAGCTGACGGAGGAGTGCGAGGCGCGGCGGCTGCGCGAGGAGGCGCACAGCGACAACGCGGCGCGGCTGCAGCTGCTGCTGGACGCGCAGCGGGACACTGCCGCCGCCTTGCAGGTACTGTCCGTGCAGCAGCTGCCGGAGGAGGCGCAGAGCACAGCTGCTGCTGGCTGACACTGTTTTAGATCACTATTTACAATTTTTTGTATGCTAATGTCAGTTGTCATTTTAAACAGAATCAAGACTCAAGTATGATATCGATGCTGAAGCGTCGTCTCGAGAGCTCGATGAAGTCTGAGCTGGAGCTGCGTGAGAGGGAACAGCAGCTGCTGAACAGGATCCAGCACCTGGAGAACAGGACTAAGGATTGTTCCAACGATGACAGGCTCGTTGTCGAGGTGAGTTAGGGAAGGGAGACGGCAGAGGAATGTGTTGAAAATTAATAATATTATATGAAACTTCAATAAATTTAATATTTTGACTTCAAATAACTTTTAACGTCTATTTGTTTTTATATATTCTATAAAGACATAGTGTTTCGTCCTCAGGTGGAAAACGTAGGTCGATTAAAAGGCGAAGTGAGAGTCCTGAAATCAAAGCTGGAGCTGGAGCGTGGCCGCCACGGCGAGCTGCAGGCGCAGCTGGCGCAGGCGCAGGTGCAGCTGCGGCGCGACGCGGACGCGCGCGGGCTCGCCGCCGGCCGCCTGCAGGCCGAGCTCGCCGAGCTGCGCAGGTGGGCTGCTGGGGCACACCCTAGTGACCTTGGGGTTATTAATAAAAAAAAAATTATACAGCTGTGCTTAAAAATGTATGAACGCGTTGCAATTGTTTTGTGAACTGCATTTATCATTTATTCATTCATTACTTACATTCTACTATCGCAGCGTTGCGCATTGTGTAGAGAAATGCTGAATTATTGTAATGTACAGTCATAATACCGTGTAAGTGGGAAAGTAAAGTAAATAATGGGTTTTAGACGAGCTTGCAACCGCGTAATTATATATGACCTTGAACTTTATGGCCAAATGTTAAACCTTGAACTTATCAATAACGAAACGCCAACGACACGGAGCGATCGCCACCCTCTGCTGCCCTCCGTGATAATCTTATCTATTATTCTACACTTGCCTTATCCAAACGTTGTTATTGGCTTTACGTTGTTAAAGGCAATGTTACGAATATTAATGTAATCCGTTTTACACTGGGCTGTTGCTAGGCTAAAACACGAAGCTGGCGTAGAGCTGGTTCGGGCTAAAGAGTTGCTGAACATCCAGAGCGCGACCATCAAACAGCTCGAGCAGAAACTGGCAACCGTCCACAAGGCTGGGAACACCTCACGTACTTTGGTATATATATATATTTAACTTTATGGTTTAGACGTAATGTGGTTTGTGTGATTTTGCACTTAGATGCAACTAACAGTATATAAGACAGCACCCCCACTATATGATATTAAATTCACTGTCCATCTTGAACCGTTCCAGGCCGAGTTGGACGACACGCGCTACCTCCTGGACAGCCCCCGCGGGCCGCACGCGCTCGCGAGCACCCCGGCGCGCCCGCACCCCGCGCACCCCGCGCACCCCGCGCACCCCGCGCACCCCGCGCACCCCGCGCCGCTCTCCGGCGAGGAGAAGGAGCAGGCTGTGAGTTCACTTACAATTGTTATGTAACGTTTACGATCCAAGATGATAGCAGTGGGAGTCTCTCCTTGAAGGTGGTAGCGATGATGATGGTGAACATTACATTAAAACTACATTTTAAACTATAGTATTGATATATTATAGTACTGCCAAGAACCTTCACCGTTTCGACGTCTCACATCGCTGGCGTGCAATGATTCGATTTTTTTACAGAAATGAAAAAAAAGATTGGAAAAAAGATAAATGCAAGAAAATATTAAAAATAATTTTTAAGAAGACGCCTTGTGACAAGGGTACTTCTCAAGAGACGTTATGAATGAGAGCGTTATGCCGCGATAGATAATTCAAATTCAACGAAAAGAGCTTACTATATAGACTGTATTTGACCGGGGTTCTACAGCTGTGCATACTTGTTCTCTTTTGAAGGTAGTTGTATTCAAATTTTAAATAAAATATGTAAAATAAAATAAAAAATCGACCACATTTTCTTACATTGTATTTCAGTAATATAATTTAGTAACAAATTCCTAAACATCAACATTTGACAGCCACATTAGTTTTGCTGTGAATTTCGTCTACATAGTTGGTAATCTTCGGCACGTCGAAAGTGCTAGCTCTCTCGTCGACGTCCGCGCAGAGCGGCTCCACGGCCCACAGCGCGGCCGCGTGCAGCGCGGACAGCGCGCAGTACAGCGCGTACAGCAGCGCGGTCCCCAGCGCCAGCGCCGCGGGGCACAGCCGGCTGCTGCCGTCCGCTTCGCTGCGCCAGCTCTCCTCCGTCCACGCGCGGAAGTACAGGCACAATTTGCTGGGAAATATAACCAATTCACTGCGAAAATATTCTTGCAAATTAATTTGAGATCCTGAACTCTGATGGATTATTCTCAAGAAACAAAGATCTAGTTGAAAAATATATTTGAAACTCACTGTATAGTGGGTAGAGATCGTTCGAGAATCCCGACGAAGCAGTGCAGCAGGTGCGACGCCAGCAGCACCAGCACCCACATGCACACCAGATATGGCGGCCACCGGAAACTGCCCAGCGCAGCTGAAATTTTTATTATTTGTTTAGCTTATTAATGTCAAAATTTTTAATATTAAATACAAGACTTATATTATTTAAAAATAGCTCTTATTGCAATAGGGGTTCTTACCAATAACGTGTCACGTAAATCATCAAAATTAATATTTTAATGGAATCGCGGTTTCGACGTACGTATAGTCCACGATACCTTGTATGAGCGCCCGGTTGGCGTGCCCCGGGTCGTCCGGGCGCTGCGCGTCCGCCGCGAGCGCGCGCCGCCGCGCCTCTATCGCCCGCAGCGCGTGCTCCGACATGGTGCGCGCGCGCATCTCCGACGCGAACGTCGGCCTGTCGGAGCGGGATGACTGGAATAGATTATGAACGGGGTCAATAATGGTTCCGAGTAGCGAAATACATGGAATATTAACCTAAATAGATATTAGATACCTTATTTAGTAAGCAACATTAATAAACCAAAAAGTATACAAGTTGGTGGTGATTATATCACGCTAAGTTTGAAAATAAAATCGTTAACACGAGCAAATTGTTTAATGTGCTCTTAACTTGGTTATTTGTTTGCCAGCGCTTTTCGATCGTATAAATGTTTCGAACATTTATTTTGTAACAAATAACTGTTGTGTGTTTTTAAAATTAATAAAAAAAAAATATTCAACTTATCATGTGATCGAGTTCTTCTAGAGAATAATAAGTAAATATATTAAGACTTCATTCGTACCGTGGCCGTTAGCTTGGCGAGGGATGCGGACATTCTCTCCTTATCTTTCTCTTCCTTTTCCTCCTCTTTAACGTTGAGCTCTGTTTTCGTGACAGACGGATGATCTCCACACATTCTGCGTAATTTCAACTTCCTATAGTTTCAAAGTTTATTTCAAATTATTACGTCGGATTTGTAACTGGCTAACCTGCATTATTGTCCAGCTTTTAGAGACAGAGATTATTCATTATTTATTGTCATACAAAAGGGGTAACAATTTAAGGAATATCGGGTAAAATCAAATGTTAAATAGTCTTCAGGTTTTTTATGTAAAATTTAAGTAATTTATGTGTTTATGAAACACCGTTTTACTATTTTTTGCAATTCTGTATGAGTAATATGAACATACTAAGTTGCTAGTTAATTTCATAAAACAAATGTCTTACACCATGTCCGGCAACTTGGGCGTCTCATTTTTTGGTGACTCCATATTTCATATAATGAGATTAAACATTCATTCTAAAACAGCGGAATTTATGTAAAAATTATAGTAAAAAATACAATATTACGCGAGATATCAACATGCTTCAAGTGAAATATATGTGGATTGACATTTGACATGAGCTTTCTTTTTTTCGAATTATTTCGAATTGTATTATTTGACGTGAATTAAGGAAGTAGGCTTTACATTGAAGCAGTAGCAAATTACATTTCGCTCAGATGTGGAAATCGGTCATTTTCTACGTTACTGTTAATTGTTTATTTTAATCGTAGATTAATGAAACCTTTGTTGCTTATGTTTGAAGTTAACCTGGACAATGAGTACATTAAAAATCCGTCAAGTCTATTAAAAATATCGTGTCGGTTATTTAACGTGAACTAAACACCTTCCAGATTCGATACCTCCAAGGTCGTTGTCTCCGCCTGGAGAGCTGCCGGAAAGCGCTCGTGTGGCAGAAGCGCTACCTGCAGCGCGTGCTGGCCGGGTTCCAGAAGGTCGAGCAAGAGATGATGCCGAGCGCACAGAGCAACACATCGCAGCTCAGGGGAAAGAGACGCTTTAGGTAAGTGATCGCATCTCACAAGATAGTGGGGTGTTCGAATTGAGTATAATACATACTCTCTAAGTGAACTTATTGTGACATGGAAATTTTATATATTAGATAATCATAAATAAGATGTTTACTACTGAGTTAACGGGAGTGTCCAACAGATTTTTTTTGATATCTTCAGAAACTTGAAACTTAACAAGCTATTATTATATAGGAGTGATACGAATCTTATAAACTTATAAGTAAGCTATGTTAAAACCAGAGCTAACTTGATTTTTGTCCTTATTTTGTTGTTTAGTGTGACAATAGTTTTACACCTGTGTTGTTATTGAAGTTTTATAATATTACGTATTATTTCCCAGATGCGTGGTCGGCGTGGTCATCACAGTGATCCGCATGGGCTTCCTGGTGCGGCGGAGGCAGCACGTGCGGTCCGTGGCCAGCGCGTGCATACTGCGGGAGGCGCACCACTCGCCCACGCCGCACGCGCACGCCCCCCACACCCCCTACACCCCCCACCCCCACCTCCTGTACACGCCCACACCTAAAGCGCACCCGCTGGGCACGCCCGCCTCGGGCCGGCCCAGCGCGCTCGCCGCCCGGCTGCTCAAGCAGGACCAGCTCCAGGAGCTCGGTGAGTGCGATTATACTTTATGGAGGAAGGGAGGTGTGGTCTTCCTCCAACCTAAAGGGAGGATCCTCGTCCAGTCGAGCCACTGACTGGCCGGCCCTAAGGCCCCAGTGGTTGTAGTCGAGACGTTGTATATATACTCAACGCTCGGAAATATTTATTATTTGTATAGCGCGATTAGACGTTTTCATAATGATTCTGATAAACGGGCACCGCTGATAATCAGTGCCGTGACATAGCCGCGGCTGCGTCACAGATAATACTGAGTCGGTGACCCATTTCCTGACAGTACAGGAAATCTCTCATGTTAAATACAATTACTATTTAAATATGTGTTATTTTTTTGTACCTTATTTTATTTTATTAAGCGTATCCTGTGAGTGTTTTGTGAAATAAATGTTTCTTCTTCTCCTCTTCATATACCGGAGAATTTGATAGTGATCAGAGTTTAGTAAGTTTCGTTCTTAGAATGTATTATATGTAGTATTATGTAATATCTTCGGTAGGAATAAAATCAGTACCCACTTTGGCTACCGCCTTTGATGGCGTCATAAGCAGCGATGACGATTATAATATATAATCTGTAGTAATAATTGACAATGACTTTGATAAGTCGTAATATCGACAGTGTTTTTTATAATAGATATCGATAGCATGTGGTTCACTTGATGGTAGGTGATACCCCAGCTACAGAACATCAGTCCATGATGCGCTGTCGGCCTACTTTAAACTTCGAACATTCGAAAATCCATAAACTGAAACCGAAACGTGCAATATGCACTTCACAGTTTTTCCATCTATGAACGGTGGTTCGATACCCGGTCGGAATTCGATATTTCTCCCATCCGTCCAATGCTCGAACTTACCAGGAGTGAGGAAGACATGCTTACAGAAAATTATAAACATGTCGTCTCGGTGGGAATCGAACCCACGACCCATTTTTTTTTAACTTTCAATTCGGTAATAGTTTCAATTAATTATAAAACATTAATTTAAAAATATCTATGTAAAATGTTTCGCAGACGATAGCCGCCGCTCGCCGTACAACTCGCCGCGAGGCCCAAGATTTATTCAAAGGTAATAATTCAACATACGTAGATTTATTGGTTTTTTAATTTTGATATCAAGTAGTTTTTCACTCTGTTTTCTCGTGGAAAATAGATAAACATACTTATTATCTAAGATTAGGTAACTTATTGTTCCTTGCGGTTTTACTTGCTTTAAAACAGTCCAACACAACCACAAATATGTAAATAGTATGTCAGTGTTCTATATATGTTACTAGTAATATACTTATATAATATAATCTCCTTCAAGAGTGGTAATGCATAGCAGAAGTCAAATCCATATTATTAAACGCTAAATTCCATTAAATCCGACTAGTCGTTTTTTGTGGTATACTGGAACAAACAGGCTAAATTTATTAAATAAGATAAGTATTAACTTATCTAAGTGTGTTTGCTTGTGTTTCTAGTTTCAACAAGCTGGACGCGGTCAACCGCTGTCTGGGACGCTCTCTAGACGACCAGGACGCGCCCTGACCCCTCCCCCCACAACACTGGAACTTGCCACAAACTTCACCCCACGTGGAACAGTGGAACTTATGAGGCCTTATCCTGAGCCTTATTCCAAGTGTGGAACTGTTTATATATAATGGAACTTACCAAACAACGCTCTCTTGTTGGTGGAACACATATCAAGTTTTGATAATTTTGACGTTATGTGTGACACTTTACCAGGCCCATCGATGAAACAAAGATTTTTTATTTATTTAACTAGATTGTACAATATTGCGCTATGAAATAACTTTACATCACAATTTGTTCTATTATATTTGCAGGTGCTCTTATATTCCTTTTGTTTGTAAATTGGTTCTATAAGAGATTAAAGAGATCTGAATGTCGGCTATTCTCCAGACTCCAATGCATTTCCTCACAAGTTAGATTAAATATTAGAATAGTGCCAAATCGTATTAGTTTATTGTGTTACTTAATTTATTTTATTTTATGTCGTTATCTCTCCGCCTACCGTAGTCTAAGAGCTGGTGTCGTCTGTGTGTTGACAATTTAATGTTATGTGTGGAGATATTTGATGACCAACTTATGAAATTAGGTCTAGCGTACACTGACGACTTTATAATTAGGATTGTGCTAGATTGAAACGATTTTATACGGTTAGACTAAATTTTCTCGTGACAATGTTATTCGTATTCGTTAGACACAGTGTGTACGGTGCAAAAATGATTTAGGTTTGTATATTTTTTACATTTAGTTAATATTTTTTTTATATAAGCACAAACCTTGCCATATTTGTTTAATGACGATGATTTTGTTAGGGTGTTTTATTGTAAATGTTGTGAGTACATGGCGACTTATTGTAAACGCTATAACATAAAACATGATTTTGGTTCAGATATATTATTGAGTATTACTAATGATAATAATTAACTGCCATTACTTTAGTGATGTTCTATCGAAAACATATAGTACAGAGGGCTTACCACGAACAACTTGCGAAAAAGTAATCGTATCGTCGAGCTGTGGCTGTTGTATGACATTTCAAATGATTTCTCATACAACTGACAGATGGACGATACGAATACTTTTTCGTACAGCTTGTTCTAGGCCCTCAGTGTGAAAGTATAAGAAAATTAATATTTTAAAAGCGTCTAGTCGCCGGTGGCCAACCACCCTAAGTTAATAATGTGTATGACGGACGCACGAAAGTACAAGTTAGGCTAAGTTAGTTAAGTTCGACCGATTCCGAGCGATGCATTCTCGAACGTTCCACGACTACCGACAAAATAAGCTAGTTTTAGATTTGTAAATTGTTAATAATAGTGTTTAAGTAAGACAAATTTCGCCATAGTTTTCCTAACAATAGACAATATTTAGAGTAAGCCAAAGCAAAAAGTATTACATACGGTTTAGACATCACGACATGTTAATATTGTCTTTTATTAACGCGAGTATCACACATTTAAATAAAATACTGTATACCGGATTAAAACGCGATTTATTATTTAAATTATTTATCCCGACGTTTCGGATGCTTTTCAGCAACCGTGGTCGCGGGGGACTGGACAGTCTCCCGCGACCACGGTTGCTGAAAAGCATCCGAAACGTCGGGATAAATAATTTAAATAATAAATCGCGTTTTAATCCGGTATACAGTATTTTATTTAAATCACGACATGTTATTTTGTTAAGCATATTTTCTAAACGCGACATCTTTAACTATGTGTAAAATATTGTTTTTATATTTTTATTTTATTGATGTGGAAACGCAGCGGGACGCGCCCAACCAAAGACTACAGAGTAAGACACAAACATCAGCCCAACGACAGTTTACTTCTCAATTTCACATCGCTCTAGTCACAGCTCCAGCGTGCCATAAACTTGTTAAAATATGTTCAAAAAATAAAGTGACATAAATAAAGTATTTTGTAAAACTCTTGTTTTATTTCTTCAAATCGCAGCGACAGCTCCGCGACTCGCCCGGGGACAGCCTCGGCAGAGACACCTGGGCACAGGGGCAATAATTATATCTTAAACGTGGGGGAAAACAAAGTTGCCTATTAATTTATTTTAAAATATATAAACCAAAATTTTAATGAATTTATGAAGCTACACAAGAAGGTTCTATTATAAAGAGACAAAGTATTTATAGTCATTTTAAATTAATATTTATATGATTTATGAGACAATATGTAATACATATCATAATAGGTGATACTTAACGTGCTTAAGAACAAACAAATGTTCCTGTTTTGGGCAATTTAGTTTCATTATCTATGCCAATATTCTAAGTAACATAAAAATGAATTTCCTTTTCCCTAGTGGGCTATGGGGCAGAGTATTTCTGTGTCTCTTTCATTAATTTTGTTTTCTTTAAAGGCACAGGCAAGGTGACAAGTTGTTTCCTTCCCCACCGAAACATACTTTTTTAGTATTATTTCCGTGGGATGTAACCTGGGACCTCTGATGATAAAACTTACCACTTAGCCCCGAAAGCGATTATTTCACATGAAAGTATCATAAAACATGATATTTGAAATTATTAGTAAAAGCTGACTGCGTTCAAGTAAGAGTAGAAGTCGAAATGATTCGAGCACACAACGCTAGTAGCCTTCACGCGACTCAATTTTAAACTACCGACCAGGGACTGAATACCGGTTAATTTACTATGGGAGTTACCGGTATAATAAAGGTTTTTTTTTAATGTTCTTTCGTTTTTATTCATATTTACTGAAAAAAATTAACTGTGGTAAGTTTAGTGTATATCTCTCTTTAAAACTAATATCAAAGTATCTCAGTCAGACACGTATTTTGGAAAATAATAATTAACCGGTTTCAGGAGGCCTATTACCAAAACAAAATACGAAGTTTCGGCTGACGGATCGTACATTTTCCTATTATGAATCCGATGATCGACACGTCTTTCGCAATAAGACATTATGTCTTTCGTTTGACATTACTATGATGGTAGGAATAATCGTAAATAGAATTAAAAATGTTTTCTTAATAAGTTAAAATACGAAGTTGTTTGTTCTTTCGTTTCGATCCGTTCGTTGCGTTCGATTTTCGTAATAGACCTACAGACCCTGCTACCGACTACCGTTCAGCGCGCGTAGGGTTCACACGTTCACACTACTTAGCGACAAACGTCACGTACTTTCCGCTGCAGGCCGTTTGCGGGGCCAGCTCGTTTATAATCAGCTTCCGGTTCATCCTTTTTCATTTCCGGTTGCGGCGATCCGGGTACGGCCTGTGGATTATATATTTAAAAAATACAAGAATATTTAACAGAACAGTTAAATATTCTTGTATTTTTTTATTTAATTGTGATAAAGAGAGAGATAAATTTAAAAAAGTAACGGTACATCTTTATTCATGATTCAGTCTTCCGTTCTATCACATTGAAATTTTACTCGCGGGTTCCCGTCATATTATCGGTACTTAATAGCGGTCGCGTGGAACGACAATAGATTTAAAACCTCCATTTCACCATATGAATAAACTTAAAACTACTTATAATATAAACACTCATTTAGACTAATATGAACCTCTTATTAGTCTATGCTTATACCATAGAAATGGTTGACCTTGCATATTTCTATTTTTTTAAATATTGCAGTATTGTCAGATAGACTCTTTCGGAAACCGGTTTTTATGTAATCTACAAAATTATTTAATTTATTCAAAGATAATGTCATATTGTAATCTCCCATACGTTGATTTTTAATTTATTTCATTGTTTGTTACTTTATTTAATTAATAAAAAGTAATATTTTTTTTTTTAAATAATTAATATTTGATTTAATATCTGGACGAATCATTTTGCCCGCTCGGTTACGTTAGGATATGACGTCACTTACGTCATCGTATCGAGGTCTCGATAGTCCACAGAGTTAGCTTCGTGCTGCTAACTAGCGTTACGACAGTTGCACAGCTGCATGCCCGGAGTGCTCCTGCTGCGGCGGGGGTGTACCTGCACTGGCTGCAAGCCGTCCCTCTCGCCCGGCGCCGGCGGCGGCGGGTACCGGTAGTGCGCGTCGGGCCGCGAGCGGTCGGCCGGCGCGTACGAGCCGAAGTGCTCCTGCAGCGAGGCGGGCAGCTCCGGCATCGGGTACAGCCGGTACTGCTTGCAGTAGCGCTGCGGGACACATACACTACGTTTTATTATTGTTCGAGCCCCGTCGGGTCACACGAACAACTTTACGAATACTTCGTATCGTGAATATGTCAGTTGTATAGCCAACTCAGCAACTCAAGCGCAGTGTAGTGCATCGGCTCCTTGAGTCAACTCAAAATTGCGCCACGACGCAACAAAATGGGACGCGCAAAGCGAGCTGTGAAACCTCCGAAACGCACGCAACGCCACGCTCATATAGTTCACTCTGTCAGTGAGTGAGGTACTTCGCCGTGCGCCAACACGTTATGAATGTGTGAGCTGACTCACCCTGCGCAGTGAAGCGTGCCGACGCAATTGCACGGCGCAGCGCAGTGTTACACATGTCTACAGTTGTATGCAACCTCACACACGACAACCCGAGCTCACCGTGAGCGCCCGGCGCAGCGCGCGGTCGGGGCGGCCCTGCGCGCGCGCTTCCTGCAGCAGCCGCTCGCCCAGCGTGAGCAGCTTGTTGTCGTCGTCCCGCAGGCGCCGCTCGGCCAGCTCGCCGTAGAAGTAGCGTGTGTCCGCGCGCTCCTTGGCCTCGCGCTCCTCGCGCTCTTTCTGTCAACATTTATTATTTTATTTAAAACCTCACAACTTACAGAAACAATGTGCATAGTGTAGTGGTGGAAGAAACTGAAAAGAGTGGGGTTATTTCGAATTCTTATTAGAGGAATATTGAAGCGATTGATGACAATCATATTTATTATTTTAAATGTCACACATTCATTTTGCTTTAGCAGACAGACTTCCATGTTACTAAAGTAGTTTTTTTAATTAATATTTGGTACTCACCCACAACTTCAGGATATCTTCACGATACTCCTTAACTTTTTTCTCTTTGTCCTGACGCAGTTTTTCTTTGAAATCCTCATACAACTCTGCATTTTTGAATCTGTTAATATAAAAGCACTCCTATTACAATAATTGTCTTCTCGGAGTTCCAATATCAGAGTCACTAACTGTTTGCGTTTTAACCATTATTGGCCTGCGCTGCCAGTTTATGTCCTATATTTCTCTTCAGACTTACTCGTCTACTACTGCTGTGATCAGTATTAGAGATCACTAGCTACTGAACTAAACAAACACACGCTCCCCACAATTGTACCTTCATTTATGTCGTCGAATAGGTAGACGATAGACGATAAGCGAAGCTCTCTCGACATCACTGACGACCTATGGCAGCGGCACGTAAGTCTAGCGCTGGCCGATACGTGGAGGGGATTGCCGCGCATGTGTACTGTCGCGCACGCAATACATTATATGCCACTTTGATTAATGATTACCTAAATAACGATATTAAGCTGAACGAAATGTGAAGGATAGCTGCTGCGCATGATTACTGTCGCGCATGTAAGTAATATTACCTATCTATAAGATATAATAAGACAGTAAAAAAGTGTCTGTACATAGAACGTATTTCCAAAAAAGACCTAAGATATTTTAACAAGTTTATGGGATGTAGAAAAATAAAAACATTATCTTTTAATTTGTGTTGTCAGCAACGCATTAGGTATAAACCCAGTATCAGACCCTGCGTGGACAATGACAACTCGCTGTCCTTTCGAAATAGGTTTCTTAGTAGTACCATCCCGCCCGCTCGTCGCTCAGGCGGCGGCGGGGCGGGGTGAGACCTACCTGTTCATGAGGTCCCACTGGCGCGCGGCGTGCTGCGCGTGCAGCCGCGCCCGCTCGTCGCTCAGGCAGCGGCGGCGCGCGTCCAGCCGGTCCTCGCGGGCCTGCGCCAGCCGACGGGCCTCCGCCTCGCGACGGCTTTGCGCACTTCAACATAGTACGATGTTAGGTATATGCTCAGTAGGAGAAAGAAAATTATTTAATTTCCACACAAACAATACCACTAATAATCAGAATTTACAAAAGTTTAAATAAAGTATTTTTTACCGGACAAAAAGGGATTTATTCATTATATAATTACAGAAAGATGCAATCCACCTGGTCAAAAAATAAGACCTCATACATTATTGAGAAATTAAACGTATATAGAGTTCAGTTGTATCAGCTTTTATACTTACAAATGTCAGACATTGCTATGGCTTTTTATACCTAATATGAGAAGATCCCTGAAAGTACGTCGAAGACTCGCGATATTATATTTTTGATTAAATTAATGAATGGCTTCAACTCCTGTCACGGGTGTATTGGTGTGGTTCGAGCCGTTCGACGCACCAATAGACGTTTGAGTTATATAAAGTTTTTATTTGTACCATATCAAAGAAAAAGAAAGTCAAAGGTCAGAACTCGCCTGTTTGCTAGTTTTGTTCGTTGTATGATGCAATTCCTAAATGTTATGTCTATGTCTAAACGTGAAAGGTGTTTATTTAGACTACTTTCTATTAATTAATTAGAAATATACATATTAAATAAACATAAGTCTTGGCAAAGATTTAAATTTTCGAAAAATATGTATAGTATAATCCTTGATTGCAGAAAAAGTCGTAAGACATAAACATAGCAATATTATATAGTTACTCCTTACATGGCCTCCTTCTCCCGGACGGCCTTCTGCAAACTCTCCATCTCCTTGGCTTCCCGCGCCGCGTCCCCACTCTCCAGCTTTTGACTTATTTTCTCCAACACTCGTAGTTTTTCTTGTTTCACCTTTAAGTAATTTTTTTATATGTTAGAATGTTAGTTATCCTCGGCTAGGGAAAGTTATGTTTCCCTGAAACTAAAAAGAACAATTTTCAGTGGGATATTTTTTAATTAACTGTTTACCAGTAGTTCTAATGCCAGGTCCTCGTGATGCATCTACAAATTCAAACATGTAGATAGGGCGTTATGCTCGGCTTGCAAAAGGTTTGGCTCGGCTTGCCGCCGATCCGAGCTGTGTCAGTGTTTGTTGTCTAAATCAAAGCAGTTTGTGTGTAACTGCTTAGTATCGCTTGTGCACTGGCAGAATAAGGAAAATCATAATGTCTTTGTAAAAATGAAAATAAGTATGATTAAGATTGCACAAGTCGCGGGCTCGAACTCACTGGTGGGCGTGGCCAAAAGCATGCTATTCTCCCGCACCGCACCGGGGCAATCATTATTAAGTGAGATGCACGATAATTCATAGTAAAAGGGGCGTCTAAAAAAATACGAAAAAGCCTTTGGAAAATCGAGTTTTATGAAAAAACCGCTGCATAAATCAATTACAAATAAAAGTTATTGTATTCTTCGATAATCGTGCTTTGTCGGTACCGACTTTGTTTTGAAAATTTGATACTTCTTTTATTACTAATTTAAGCCCAAAGTTGTGTTAAAAATGGCAATAAAAACGAATCTTTGGTAGCTCGTAACTTTTTAATGGTTTTTTATTTTACCATTCTGTTTCCGTACATATAAAATTAATAATGAGACAAAACGATATCATGTTTAACTTTGCATGTACAGTGCTAAATAGTAGAGTAATACCCCCCCGAAATTTCTATGGAAAAAATGTCGACTAGTGTCACTTTAACTGGTTTATCGAAAAAAATTCATAGTTTCTCAAACCTTGCATTTGGGACACAAAGGATGCATTGAGTCGTCTTCACTTCTAATTTTGCTGCTTTTTATAATTATAGGTAGGCATAACAAAACGTTACAGCTGATACGAGCTCGATGACGAACGATGCTTGCTTATCTAAAATACACTAGCACACTCGCAACTCGCAAGAGCGGCAAATGGCAATTAATGTGGGGATCCAGCATGAAGTTTGCGGCAAATGGAAAATGTGTAGACCCGGCATGAAGTTTGCGGCAAGTGACAAACATGTGGATTGTGGCATAGGCACAGCTGACTCACGTCGCTCTCGGTCTGCAGGCGGCGGCGCTGCACCCGCGCGCGCGAGTTCTGCAACACCTGTATGAGCCGGTCGTCCATGCGGTCGCGCGCCTCGCTCTCGCGCCGCCGCTGCGCCGCCTCCTGCCGCGAGCGCTGCATGTCCGACAGGATGCGCGCCTTTTCATCGGCTTTCTGACACAAAAAGTGTCCAGGTCACTACTACACACAGCCTAACAGGTTCTTACTGAAAGGTTTCATTATTCAATCATCCATGATCCTACAATAGCACATTATTGTCGAGGCGGGAAAAGTGAACGATTGCCGGACGAGTAAGTTTGAATTACGTATTATTGAATAGCCTTTTCCACCGAGGCTTATACTATAGTGTTTTACTCAACAAGGTGTGAGGAAATATTTTTTTTGAGTAAATATAGAATTAATTTATGTATCCCTTGATTTTGTACGAATTTTTCAAGCAAATCATTTCAGTACAACTTTGCAGGCGCGTTTTTAGTTAAAAAATTTCCAGCAATGAAATAAGTATCACACAATTTTAATTTTTTGAATGTAATGTCTACTTGCCGCGCATGATTTGAAAAATATGTTACGTAGCAATATTGTGAAAGGCGACTCGGCAGTTTAAACGGAAAAGGAGACATTTTTATTTGGAGACAACCTAACTTATTTTAATTTCGAAAGCGTTAAAGTTAGTAAGAAGTGGATCTTTTCTTACGAATTCCTCTTCAAATTTCTTAAGTTCTTCCATTTGTTCGTTGGCTTTTATATTGTCGATCTTTTGCAACTCTAGTTCAGTTTCATATTCTATGCGCTGTCGTTCCGACACTTCATGTGCTCTGAAATTTACATTACTACCAATTTAAAGAATAATATTAATTTTAATAATTACACTTCAAGTCAATCAGCTTTACCTTACGAGGAAATAACTTTAAATCACTAAAGTTCGAAATGGTTAGACTCTAATAGCTGGGTTATAAGTACGGCCTTATAACCAGCGTACGTAGAATGAAGACAATTTTTCCCGGAACCAAAAGGACCCTGACAAAAATCCGTTTTGCTGCCAAATAAATACGACAACACATTCACACGTATTAAATAAGTATTGAGATTGTGTGAAGAATGATAGATATAAGGATGTGATGACAAAGAAAACGATAGAAGCTCATTTAAGTGTAATTGCCCCGAACACAAATAAATGGCGCTGGCCGAGGAACTACATCATACTTATAGTTGTTGTACAATAAAAATCTTTTATTATTTTCAAACATTGTTAACTTTATTATCTAATTTAAAAAACACTAATTCTTAAAATATAGATAAAATACTGAAAAATAAAATGGTTCAAATTAAAATAAATTTTCTCGGAAGCAAGATGAATGATGAATCTTTGGGAATTTCGCGGTGGGGTTAAACTAGTTGTACTCTACTAACTAATGGATGGATCACTCACTGGTCCAAAATCTCCTTCTGGTGCTGCTTGTTGACGTCGAACCGCCTCTTCCTGCGCAGCGCCATCAGCTCGTTCCACTCCCGCGCCTTCCTGATGATGTCGTCATCATCTCTCCTCTTCTGTTCCGCCGCCAGTCTCTTCAACTCCTTGTTGAACTTCAGTTGTTCCTCACGTTCCTTCTGTATTGCCGTCTCTATAACTGCTCTGGAATATAATTAAGATTTGTATTGGTTAATATCAGGATATCGGGAGGCAAACATCACGAAAGATTACAGATACGCTGTCTCTTTATTCTTCCACTTTTATTCTATAGAAAAACGCAATTTGCATATCATCAAGGCTTCTGCCAGTGGTGTCGCTTACCCTAGGCGGAGCCTTATCAAATTGAATTAGGTAGGAATCAAACACTTTGTCTTAAAGAACTGTTCCTACTGATATATTTTCTATACGTTATTTAAAACTTATTATACTACTATTATTTGTGTGTATGAATTTTCGTTAATAGGGCATGGGTCAGTCACATTTCTGTAGGTACTTGTTTTTCTTTACAGGCAAGTATCTTGATCAGTTTTTTGTGCCCTGCGCATCGAAATATGTTTTTTTCCTGGGAACGAAACTAATCCACAGAGACTGTTAACTTAAAATAATATGTAGATACTTTTTCTTTTTTTGAGAATATAGCTATTATATTATGTAATGTATAAATTTTTAATCCCACGAGAGCAGTAGTTTAGGCGCATCCTTGTTCTTGAAGACGGTCTCTCTCGCACTGTACATCAGCTCGCACTGTTCCTTTTGCTTCCTCTTCAAATACTGCTGATAAAATCTGTTGTTCGCCTGCTCGGCCGCTTCGATGCGCGCGCGCCGCAGCTCCTCGTTACGCTTGTTCACGTTCTGAGAACACATGCCACTTTGTCATCATCATCACAATACACCAATTGTCAAAGTCGGCTGTAAAGTTACCATTTTCAGTGCGATATCTTAGTAAGAAGTAACGCAAAAAAACCTTGTTTTGCAGCCAGAAGTTAGAAAGAAGTTAGTGAGTACATTTACAAAATATCAGTTATCTCGAATGTCCCTTCAATCAAAGAACATAAAAATCTATTTTCTTATACCGCCTTTTGGCTTATGGTGTCAGCAATGATATTTCACGTATCAAGTAACGTGGTAGTTTGAAAAAGATAAATGACAATCCTATGTAACGAGCAATATATTATTATGATAAATTACGCAAGTTGCGTGTGATAAACGGTAGGTAATAATTACCTCTAACGAATTCGGCCAATGTTTAGTCATCTTTCTGCTGGACTCGTCCAAATATCGCACATACTCCCGGCGTCGAACAACCTCAGGATCTTCACGGTTCGAATCCGTCCACCGTGTCATCCGGGACCACTCGTCTTTTGTCATTACTATCGGCATTGCTGGAATACGTTAAATTACTCTATTAAATATGAATCGAGTTCAAAATAGAGACGCCGCATAAGAATGACTAGGCAAATTTCTTTTTAAGCGTAGTTATTATATTATTATTTAATCGTAATTAACCAGTTGTTATGAAGGTAGTACCTAAGCGTAACTTGGCAACCTACAAATATCCGAAGGTACACTTCTGATTCTGACTCATTAAATATATTTTTATGTAATATTTGTTATCTCACTGTTTTTATTAGTAGGTAAACGTATTTTTAGTTTTTAGCTCTTTTAAAAAATAAGTACAAGGAACATTATTTTTGACAATACAATTATTTCAAAATTCTCTCTTGGAAGAAGAATACACTAAAATTTTCAAATCGCTTCAGTATTGAAAAGGTTTTATTTTTATGGATCTGTGATTATGTTCAGGAATAATGTATTAAAAGGAAATCATTTAATACATGGGGAGCTTGTGGGGACACAGTTGCATGTGTGCTGTACCACAATTAGTATACCTGAAGTAATTAAAATAATAGTATTTAATAAAGGAATTTGAAAAGGGTTAAAGGGAATAATTCTTATAGGGGGTCATATAGTTCATAATTCAATATTAGGGGCAAGACTTCCATGTGAAGGCCTTAATAAATTAGGTATTCTTCTTCTTCTTCCTGTCCTAATAAATTAGGTATATTAGGGTTAATAAAACCTTTTTTAGATGGAATTAAATTATTTACAAAAGAACAACTATATTTAAATTATTCCCTGTAGATACAGCAATAATTAAAGTTGCTGAAGTAAAATAAGCTCGTGTATTTATTTTGATTTTGGAATATGTAACGTACATCCTATTTTTTTAAACGAAAACTTGTCAATGTCATGCTAGTGTCCTGTCCATGTTCTGTCATTAATTGTCATTTATTTAGCTGTTGTCAAATCGGCGAATTTACGTCAGCCACGTTGGAAGTGCCAACTTGGTGTTTTTATGGTAAATAACGAAGTATTTGATAAAATTAAATTAAATTTGTTATAAAAAACGTATAAAATATAATTGAAAAGTATATAGTGATTTAAAACGAGCTATATCTAGTTAATTTTTTCTATGAAACTCATACAAAACCTGTGACATAATTTTGTTGTTGTTGCGTTTTCATCAAGATTTCATCAAGGTTTCTAAGATATTTAGTGGTTGTTGTAGTAAAGTTGGTGTATCAAGATGAAGGTGAAGGAACTAAAGAAGACAGTGAATGTGAGCTGGTCTCCAGCGGAGCTGTATCCGTCGATGATAGCTGCCGGCTCAGCGGCACAGCAAGTTGATGCGACTTTTAGCTCGAATTCCTTTCTGGAACTATATTCGTTAAATTTGGAAGACTTAGGATTAGACCTAGAACTAAAAGCCAGCATACAAACACAGCACAGGTATTAGATTTTTTTTTCCAAAACACACTGGTGAAGTATTTATGAAATTAATCTCACAGTACAAGGCAATTTCTATATTGCATTAAATTTTAATGAATGACATCAAATACCAAACTAAATATTAAGATTAGTGAAAATGTCAACACAATTTTTAATAAATGAATTATTTATATATTATTATGAATATGTCATACAATTTGAATATTTGTTATTTCAGTATAAATGTTTAAATTATTAATATTCATTTATTACACTTAATGTAATGAGAAAAATTGTGTAATTTTAAGTAAAAATATAAATATATTAAGAAAAAAAACAAAAATATATATTTCCTATTTAGTTTAGTTTAATTGCTTGTAGAAATGATGAAACTTTTTTATTCATAGATTTCAGAAGCTAGTATGGTCAGGAGCAGGAACAATAGTTGGTGGCTGTGATGGTGGCTTACTTCAGTTTTATAATGCAGAGAAGGTTCTTAATAGTGCTTCTGATGCTCTCATTGGAAGTAGTACTAAACACAATGGTAACTACAAATTGTGAATATGTATAATGTATTTTCCCTATGAACCACCCCCGTGAACCTTTGGAAAACTTCTACAATTGTTAGTGCATACTTTTGCTGTAGCTAGTAAGTGTCTATAATAATTTGAAGAAGTTTAAAAAGCTCAGTACTTGCTTAAATTATTCTCATTCATATATTAATGATAAATATTGTCACTTCCAATTGAACTGATAAGTTATCTACATAATATAACCAGAAAGCTTGTAATTTACATAAATTTAGATAGGGATGCAATAAAATTGTTGTAAATATTTTATAAATGTCAAGTTTTCATATAAGTCATTTTACAGTATTAGTAGATTTTATGGAAAAAGGTTTAATTAGCTGAATAGTTAATGTTTCGTTAAATTAATCTTATAAAAAATCCATAAAATCTAGCAGGCCATGGCACATTCTTTATTTACAATAACATTTCCCATGCCTGTGTAGTGCCGAAGTAACTGTTGTATTTGTAAACTTCAGTATGTGTGCATTCTCACCAATGTGGATTTATAGCATAGTAGAGTTGGATTTTCCAAAGAGTGATATGGGCAATTGGGTAGTTCGAAATTTATAATAAGCTACTGGAGAAAATAATCAAGCTTTGTATACATTTGTGACATTTAAGGCTATAAATATGCAATACCCTGAAGAATACAAAGTATTCTGACATAAAAACATGTTAATAGAGAAGTAATCTATTGTAGGCAATGTATCGGCATTGGATATCAACCCATATCAAAAGAACTTACTTGCATCGGGGGCATCAGACAGTGAGATCTTTATTTGGGACCTCAATAACACAAGCCAGCCAATGGCACCCGGTAACAGGAGCCAGCCCTACGAGCATGTCCAGGGTCTAGCATGGAACCAACAGGTAATGCTTGCTAAAGGAATATACATATATCTGACATTTTGAAAAACATTTACCCTTTTTTGGTTTAGTCGAGTAAAAATAAAAGTGATAATAATTACAGGTACAACACATTCTTGGATCGACATTTGCCACAAGGTGTTTAGTATGGGACTTACGCAAAAATGAACCTATAATGAAATTAAGGTAACTGTGTTTGGTCATCTTTTAAGGTAATTTTAACCAAATATTAAGGTTAACATAAATGTTTGAAGATATTATAATTTTTGCCCATGGTGCGCTTCAGATCTCTCTGTAAAAAAATTAAAACATGTAAAACATGATGATTACAAAATAAATATATTTATAATAAAAAAAAAAATATTTATTATAGTAGGTATTGTACAAAATCCGTTTTTATACCATACAAAATATCAACTTAGTATGAAATAATAAACTCAGCATCACAACAGAACAGAAACTTGTTTTGCAAAAGACAAGAAACTGAAAAATACAAATTAAACGCAGCATCGCTAGCTGAAATGTATTCATCATTGGCGTTTTGTATTGACACTTACCCACTCATGGACCGGTTCTCAGTCTATGGGCTTTACCACAATCGTTAGTATTATTGCCGTCTTACTTTACGAGTGAATAACGTTCATCGTCAGACATCTGCAATAATGATGGTAAGGCATGGGCCTTACCATCATTATTGCAGACTTATCTTATTATATGAACATGGGTTCAGTGTTTGTGTGTCGAGATTGCTAAAGGTGTGGTAACATTGCAGTGACGCCCAGTCCCGCACGCGCTGGCGCAGCTTGTGCTGGCACCCGTCCGTGGCCACGCAGCTCTGCATCGCCTCCGAGGACGACCTGCTGCCCGTCGTGCAGCTCTGGGATCTCAGGTCAGAAGACCTTTTTTTAGAATTTATTCAAATAAAGCATGTCTCCTTTTCGTTTTTCTTTTCACAGTATAAAATAATATCGCTATCTGCATCGGTCACTCTACTTCTAAAATATGCAACGGTTTTTGATAAAGTTTTCACTGACATTTGGAGAAAGTTATGGAAGGTCATTTCATTCGTTCATAGATGAATCTTCATTTATGATGGAATAATCGTGGAGTGAAAATTGTGCACTACGACTATAGCCTTTAGTATTATTTCAGCGGTCAGGTCAACAATGCCTCACGTGATGGTAAGAGATCACCGCCGCTCATACACATCTGCAACTTCAAAGGGCTCGCAGGCGCGTTGTCAATATGCTGCTGCCTCCTCGTCATTAGGACCACGAATCGTGTGTCGCAGGTTGGCGGCGTCCCCGCTGGTGACGCTGGAGGCGCACCAGAAGGGCGTGCTGGGCCTGTCGTGGAGCCCGCACGACCCCGACCTGCTGCTGAGCGCGGGCAAGGACGGCCGGCTGCTGTGCTGGAACCCCAACAACACCAGCCCGGTGAGCTGCAGCAGGGGTCTGCTACATTTTACTCTGGAAAAGTGATAGTAGATTTCACATGAGAGCTTTAACATACTTTAATTGAAGGGGCATAGAAATTCCAACACATTTATTTGCAATTTAATCCAGGATCTGTGGTGTTCAATGCAAGTTTTTATGTTAGATATCGACAGACGGGCATGGGGTTGTCTGGATGGTAGGTGGTGCCACAGAACATCAGTCATTGATTTTTCGACCCAGTTTTTACTTCGAGTAAAACTGAAGTTTAAGGTATTAGTATGACAGGTACTGCTCGTGTAACTCATATAAAATATTTATTCAAGAAACCACCATTCATACGCAATAACACAAAATAATTCCCGTGCTAGGGCGGCGAGCTGGTGCTGGAGGTGAGCCAGCAGGCGCAGCTGCTGTTCGACGTGGCGTGGTCGCCGCGCACGCCGGGGCTGCTGGCCGCCGCCGCCAGCGAGCAGCACGTGGCGCTGCACACGCTGCTGGGCGGCAGCAGGCCCGACCGGGTCAGTGCTGCCATATACTTTTATTCAACTTGACTTTTCCATTGGTCAATTTTCAAGCTACAACCGGTTCGGAATGTTGATTTTACCGAAAATAACATTTAAACTCGACAATTACTCTCTAAAAAAATATGTAATGTAAAACATAAATGTTTGCGTAAATGTTCTCAAATGCAATGTAGAAGTATTGAAATTATTTGTTCTAACTTATCTTATTATATTATGTGTTCCGTGCCGTCGACAGCAAAGCGCGCACACGCAGAGCAACATCATGGAGTCGTTCGGCGGCGCGGACTCGTTCGCGGCGCTGCCCGCAGTGTCGCGCGCGCCGCCGCAGGAGACGCACGCGCCGCAGCCGACGCGCGCGCCCGCCTGGCTCCGCCGGCCCAGGGCTGCTAAGTTTGCCGTACGTTTTATCAGATCTACTATATCATACATTATATTGAATGTACCCTCATTTGAACTTGACTTATTTGAATAATTTTCATTATTTAGAGAATGTAAAAATGGCCTTTTGGATTAAATTTAAAGAAAATCATATTTGCACATATTTATAAGCGTAATTTCTAAATATGACTTTTATCTATTGTCAGTTTGGTGGAAAGTTGGTGACATTCGAAAAGTGCCCACAAGAAGAAGGAGCACAGAGGAGGGTCGTGCAAATCAGTCAGGTGGGATATAGTGTTTACATTACCTACAATTGTATAAGTAAACTAAAACCTTTACTATTTTAATTTGTTTGAAATTTATTCTGATAAAATAAGCAATAAGGTCAAAAGTATTCGAAATTGACGAGTGCGATGTGTAAAGGGTTGATAAAAGTGGAAGACACGAAAGTGGTATGCAAGAATCGAAGCATATGGAATTCCGTGATCTGCCTAACACAATGGGAAAGAGGCGTGATATACATATGTATATATGTGTATATTATGTACTAAGCGATCTAGCTCACTAGCAACTATCTGTAGCTGCGTGGCTGATGTGGATTTCAACCAAAAATTAGTTCTGAAATATTTAAATGATTGCCATGTGTCATGATTGATATGTATGAAGTTTAAGTATGAATGTTTGTGTAGATTTATACAACATTACTGGATCGAAGGTGAAAAATTGGGATCAAAAAAAAAGAAAGGCCAAGAGCCAATAAACTGATGTGTTTATTTAACAGCTGGTGTTAAAAAGCTTTGACTTTAAAATGCCCTAAAGCCAACTTCGAATGGGATCGCCACAGTCTCGTCACAAACGCGTCCACCCGCGTCTAGTTCTTTAAATAAATGTGTTAACATTCGTATTTTTTTTTTATGTCAGATATCGACAGACGAGCATGAGGTTCACTTGATGGTAGGTGATACCTCAGCCACAGAACATCAGTCAATGATGCGCTATCGACCTAATTTTTACTTCGAGCATTCGGAAATCCACAGACTGAAACCGAAATGCGCAATGCACTTCACGGTTTTTCCATCTATGAACGGTGGTTCGTTACCCGGTCGGAATTTCGATATTCCTCCCACCCGATCAATGCCCGAAGATACCAGACGTGAGGAAAACACGTTTACAGAAAACTATAATCATGTTGTCCCGGGTGGGATTCGAACCCACTCGCCATCGATGCGCACGGCAGGTGTTCTACCGAACGCGCTAACGAGCCCGTCAAAATCGTCGTCGTATGCCGCAGGTCGTGAGCGAGCCCGAGCTGGTGGAGCGCAGCGTCGCGCTCGAAGAGGTGCTGGCGCTGACCCGCAGCCGCGACCCCGCCACCGCCGACCGGCTCGCTGAGTTAGTTGCACTACTTGCCTTTACGCTGCGAGTTGTTATTAGCTTAAGCTACTGAATATTAAACACTCAGACAGAAAAGTACAAAAAACGTAACATTAATTGAGTAGAGTTTCTGTCCAGTGCGGGAAATGGGTCACCCACTTAGGATTATCTGTGACACAGCGCTGATTATCAATGCCACCCATTTAACTTTAGAGATGCATATTCATAAAAAAACTGCAGAGTTTAAATAACTTTTTGGAATTATTTTATTATGTTATGCAAATTTATTAATTAAATCGGTGAGCTTGTGTTGTCCCCTTCCCTCTCATGAATATTTTTCTGATTTGAGTCTAGCGACGCCATGCGAGTGATATCAGAAGATTCTGAATATATATCAAGCCCTTTATCATATTTTTTTATTTAATCTATTTTTTATAACTAGTTTTTACTACAGATATGCACTAGATTAAAAACTCGCATGATAATATTGTTTATTTATTTATTTATTTATTTATATATTTATTAAACGTTACTTGTCTTGACAGTTTAACCAATGCGACAAGTAACGATACACTACATACTATGCACTATACTTATACATTAACACACACTATACTTATACAATAACACACTACAAATTAAAAAACACCCAATATAAAATAAATATAAAATAACAAAAATCCTAAACCATACAATAACAAATAAAATCTATTACTACAACTAACCATATGTTACAGTAGATAAAACTAATCTTGTGAGCTCACTCAATGCTACCATAAACACATCTACTCTGTCACAAACTTTATTTATGACAGAAATAAATCTGTTTATGGGCGCTTTCTCTAACAAGTTAGTTCTGGCCGGTGGTACCATCATGAGTGGTGGGCGATGGCGCCTCCACACATACCGATCGGGCACATATAAATTCATAACTCCCAATAATTCCGGATTATGAGAATTTCCACGCAAAACCTTCAACATATACATTACTAATGTAAAGTCTCTTCGCACTTTTAGTTCAGTGTAGCCCACCATACCTAGAACAAACAGCGTTGGGTACATTAGTGGATAAAAGGGATACACTCCGTATAATTTCAAATAGAGGTGTCGCATGAATTTATTTTGGACACGCTCTAACATGATCCTATACTTGTATTCGTAGGGAGCCCAAATAATCGAGTTATGTTCCAAGTAACTCCTTACTAATGAATTATATAGGACTTTCATGGCCGCAATATTATTAAAATCTTTAGTTTGCCTTAAGACAAACCCAAGATTCCTATATGCTTTTTTGCATATTTTGATAATATGATCCCGAAACATCATGTCAGGCGTGAAGAGCACTCCCAAGTCCCGTACTTGTGTCACCCGCTGCACCGTCTCTGTACCTATTTTATAATTATATACGAGAGGTGAAATAGCGCGGCTGAAACTTAATACAGAGCACTTTGCTGTATTAAAGTGAAGTCCGTTTTTGACGCTCCATTCCTTAACCCTATTTATGTCATCCTGAAGGAGTTCACAGTTAGTGCGATCTCTTACTTGAATGAAAAGTTTTAAATCATCTGCAAACATCAAGCATTGACTATATCTAAGGACCTCTGATAAGTCATTTATCATCAAGATAAATTCTAGAGGTCCAAGATTACTGCCCTGGCTTACACCTGAACGTGTGAAATAGGGCTCCGACTCGTAGCCGTTATATTCAACATACTGCTGTCTATTTTCCATGTACGAGGCAAAGAATTGTAGCAGTTTTGGGATGCAGCCTACTTCTGCTAATTTTCTTAATAAGATGTCATTATTGACAGTATCAAATGCCTTTTTAAAATCGAGGTAGACAACATCGACCTGCCAACCAGAGTCCACCGCCGGCACCAATTGTGCCATCAAGTTGAGCAGATTGGTGTTAGTGCTGCGCCCTGGCCGGAATCCGTGCTGTTCGTTGCATAGCTGCGGTGATACCTGCGTGAACAGACTTTGCTGAATTGCGGACTCAAATACTTTAGCCGGTGTTGACAGCACAGCCACTGGTCTATAGCCATTGATGTCAGATCCTTTTTTTCCCTTTGGAACTGGAATAACTTTAGTTGTTTTCCACAGAGAAGGGAATTTACCACATTTTAAGCAAGTGTTAAATATGTGCTGGAGAGGTTCAGCTAACACCCTACCACAATCCTTGAAAAGGAATGGTGGTATACCGTCTGGTCCAGTGGATCGTTTCGGCTTGAGGCGAGCTAGTGAGTTTCTAACATCTCCAATGCTCAGCTCCTCTAGCTGCACACGCGCGCTGCTTGCTCCATATGTCGCCGCCTCCCTTGCATTTAGTCTCGGTTTCTCACTGCTGTAAATACTCTCAAAGAAGTGAGCAAATTGATAAGCACACTCCTTATCTGTAAGAGGTCTACTGTCTTTCATAATCGTCACCTTGCTCGATGACCCTCTTAATGACTTCACGTGATGCCAAAACGATTTTGGATCTTTTAGTAGCTGACACTGCATTCTGTCTGTATATTGTTTATATGCAATATCTATAGCATTTTTTACGTACTTTCTATGCTTAGAAAATTCAACATAATCACTTAATAATTTTGTTTTTTTATACCGCTTATGAAGCCTGGCCTTTGTTTTAATTATATTTATTAAGTCTCTAGTATACCATTTTGGGTAATGATACTTAGAGTAATCTGACTTATCCTTTTTTTTAGGTACACATTCATCTAAAATACCGTTGATTATTGTGTAAAAATAATTAATCATTTGATCTACATCACGCATTTCATATAGTACACGCCAATCTACAGAGGTAAACCGTGAATATAAAAGTTGATAGTCAGCCTTATAAAAGTTCCATTTGGGTCGCAATTCGCAATTGTTATTCAAATTATAATTACGTGATGACTGCGTCTGCTCCGCGTAACTGCAGCGCTGGAGAGAGGCAGCATTGGCGTCGGGGGCGACGGGGATGGCGGGGGCAAGACGCACGCGCACCGTAAGCGGCGGGTGATGTGCGTCGATCGACACAAGCGGTTCATCCGCCTCTTCCACCGATACCGCCGCTCGTGACCCAGCGCTCAGTACTAAGTCGAGCTGACGGCCTAAACTATTGAGAATTGGATTACATTGACTGAACTCACAATATGACATAAAACATTCAAAATAATTACTAATATTTAATGGGCAAGAGTACATATTAAAATCTCCTACAACAATAATTTCATTATATTTAGTACAAAATTCTTCTATTATTCTAAACATTGTAAGATAATCATTTTCCGAACTATTAGGCGGAATATAAACTACGCAACATAAGAACAGGAAATGATTATTTAAGAAAACGGTTGCACAAACCATTTCAAACACACAGGTATCTATTGATACAGAGGGTATATTAACTCGCCGCAGTTCATATCGGCGTGAGGCTATTAGAAACACTCCACCTTGTTTCCTACCATCCGCTCTGTCACATCGTAGTATTTGATATCCTGGTGGTATGATCTCACAGTCTTGTATAGATTGATTACAACCAGATTCCGTTATAGCGTATATGTCTAAGTTTGATTGAATCAACCCATTCCTGAATTCAACCAGCTTTGTTCGAAGGCCTCTAACATTCTGGTAGTATAAATCTATATTTTTACTTTTAATTGTTTGTAACTTTCTTGGTTGGCTTTCGAAACCATACCCACTCGCTGAATTCAGCATTTAATGGTATTTTATTGTATTTTATTAACGCGAGTATCACACATTTAAATAAGATACTGTATACCGGATTAAAACGCGATTTATTATTTATATTGTTTAAATTATTAGGTTGCTGAAAAGCATCCGAAACGTCGGGATAAATAATTTAAACAATATAAATAATAAATCGCGTTTTAATTCGGTATACAGTATTTTATTTAAACTCGTATGATATTTATTTATTTAAGGAAAACGTACAGCTAATGTAACATTATATGTATAACAAAATATAAAACAAACAAACAGCTTAATGGTTTTCACTAATTATTGATTGAGGTAAAAAAAATCTATTCCTGGGAATAACCAGCTGGTGTTCAAATTATTTTGGAGGTGTACTACTAATTGGGAACCCCCGCCAGGTACTGCCGCGCGCAGGGCGACGCGGCCGGCGAGCAGCACGAGCGCTACACGTGGTTCTTCCTGCGCGCCAACTTCCTGCCCGCCTTCCGCTCGGAGGTGCTCAACTTGCTCGGTCCGTACACTCACTGCTATTATGCAATTAATATATTACTGTATAATAGAAAATAAATTACCTTGTAACACCCAGGCCATCTCAAGCAGTGTCTTCTCTAGACATGTGTAACACTGCGCTGCGCCGCGCAATTGCGCCGGCACGCTTCAGTGCGCAGGGTGAGTCAGCTCACACATTCATAATGTGTTGGCGCACGGCGCAGTACCCGCTCACTGAGTGAACTATGAGCGTGGGGTTGCGTGCGTTTCGGAGGTTTCACTGCTCGCTTTGCGCGTCCCATTTTTACTGCGTCGTGGCGCATTTTTGAGTTGACTCAAGGAGCCGACACACTACACTGCGCCTAAGTTGCTGAGTTGGCGCAGGGAATTTCGCTGAGTTACCCATGTCTAGTCTTCTCAATCAAAATATATTTTTCCTTATATAGCAGTTCTGGTCCTTCGAACCGGATACGTAAAATTGAATATAATTTTGTTTATGTGTATCACCATCAGGTTACAAGCAAGATGAAGTCTTATCAAAGTTTAAGGCCCAGAACGGTGATGAAGTGCAGAACGACACAGCATTTTTGAGCCGAGTGAGTGATTTTCATATTTAACTATTTTATCCCGTTGAATCATGGTTTGGTATGTATTTATTGTATGTGTTAATCTTCTATTTGTGATATGTCGTCTCTGTCGCTGCTGCTACTAAATACCTAAAAACTTAAAATAATTACATTATCGTTTAAATACATTTATGGCAAATAGTAATAATTTAATTGTTTCTTGTACAAAATGCATGGTGTGTGTCATTATTCTGGCCAGGTTAGAAAAGGTTGATCTGAATCTAGTTAATATTCGTTTCAATATGCAATTTTAACTGTTCTCAACACGAGTACCATTGAGTGACGAATTCTAATACGCGATGTTCATAATAGATTGATAGCAATTCTGCTGTGGATAGAATAAATTTAATATCACCATTACGTTACGGAATGCGCTTGAGAGAGTAGAGTAACTAAACGTGTCCGAAGTTCGCTTGACTAACCTTTCGTGTCGGAGCCGCTAACTGTCGCTACTCGTGTAAATGTGGGCTATTCTGTTTGTGCTACTCCCGCCCAGGGCGAGTCCACCGAGACGGAGGCGGAACTGTCCACCGACACCAGCACGGACCTCTCTGTGAGTATATACTACATTGTACAAGAGAAATGAGTGATAAAGAAAAAACGAACGCTCGAGCAGTCTTCGGTCTGGGTCCAGGCTCGTAGCTACTATTAAAGAACATAGATGTACATAGAAGCACAGGCCCATATAAACTTTTCGAACAGAAAAAGTAGTTCTACTTTTGACCTGTAGAGCGCGCGGCAATGTATCGGTGTGACACACACATCTGAGCAGTCCGCTGACTCCTCCCCTCGCGTCGTCTCGCTTGCTCTTACGAGCGAACCGCAATAACGCCCTACAAGCGGCTGGGTGCGAGAGAGTGCGCGCTATGACTCCAGCGTCAGAGTGTCGTTCACACGGATACTGGTAGCGCCGCGGTGGCTGGGGTCAGAACTACTCTTAGCTCAGAGAAACCGTGAAAAGCACGTCTATAAGACCTGTGCTTCTATGTACATCTATGTTCATTGCTATTATGTTTATACGATGAGAGTGTATGATAAAAAAGAACCATACAGAAGTAAATAAAGTTCATTTTATGTTTAAACTTGTATACGATTTACCGCTCTTGAGGTATAAATGATAATGATTATATTTTGATATGCATTTATTGTTGCACTTTACAAAGTTAATAATTATAAAATATAAACGTATGCGGCGTCTCGCGCCTTGATACCGAGTGCCGGGTTCGGATTCCGGCCTAGAACCGGTTATGTCGCCCCCGCTCCCCTCACTCCTCCGCCACAGTAGTAGACTGCGCGTCGACAATTTATAATTAATGTAAAAATTCAAGAAAATTAAGTGTAATTAAGTACAAGTGGTGGGTGAAGATGCGGCGCTCCCCAACTGAAGTAATTGATATAGAAACTGCTCGTTTAGTTCGTTACTTGTATTGTTGTGTAATGCAGTAATGTTGTTTTCAGGAAGCTCCGACATTAATCGAAAGGAAGTTAGCGAATCTCGACTTAGAGCAGACCGTCACGGATATCGTCATTCCGAATGGAGAAGGTAAATATATTATTGAATTGTTTCTGAATTTATTTATTTAATAGGTGCTTTAAAAACACATATACAATACATATTACAATAACAATATTATAAAGAAATAGGTCCGGTGTATGCGTCAATAATGGATGCACACAGCATTATTAATTAGTTTCTCTGAGGACACTTATGTAGAGCAAAGGACTTAGGTTAGGTAATATAATAAAATAACCTCCTTTTATCTTTATTTCTCCATATCACTTTAACTTAGGGATCTTTTTTTTAAATTTATTTGGTCCACAACTTGAGGTTAACACTTTACATACATAATGAAACAAACACACACATGCAACATGCGCAGTGTGACCCCTGATATCAGTGGTCTTTTCAAAGACATCCGCTATTCTTATCGTAAAGTAGGATTGCGATCAACTTTACAAGGCTAATTAGACGCTGATAAGCAATACATTGTCAACCCACATGGTTGCCATTTTGAGAAAATTGAGTTTGAAGTTTTAATTAGGTTTTATTAAATTTCTTTTAAAAAATAACAAAAATTATAGACTTTTTGTAATTATTGTTATGATGCTAAATGTATATCGCTTTACTTGGTAGCAATCAAAGTAATAGAATTTAGTGTATTATTGTTAAATATTCTAAACATTTTAGGGTTTGGTGCCCACTGGTTTTTGAATATTTTTGCCATTAAAACGATTTAAATATCTCCAGCTCACATAGCAAGCGATTGGTATCAACATTTACATTTGTCATTTTGTGTGTTGACACTGTATTGCTTAACAGCGTCCAATCGATAAGCCTGTCCGCAGACTCGTCCAGCTCGATATGCCGCGCGCTGGTGAGCGGGCACCTGGAGGAGGCCGCGGAGCTGTGCCTGGCCGCCGGCCGCGTGGCCGACGCGCTCGTCGTCGCCTCTCTAGGTAACGTGTCTTGTTCCAAGTAAATAGAGCTCTTCTAGACAATTGTGACTTGCCGCCCTGGCCGCAACTCCACTTACTGACGTGACTGAATAACTGACTATATATTTTAGTCTAGTCTAGTCCTACACTGTATATATCTTTGATGTTTTTGATATACGAGAAAATACATGTCAATTACATTATCAGCACATCTTTTCGAATTCTTTGATATATTAATAAGAGTATAGTTTATACAATGAATATTAAAATTTAAAAAGGAATAAAATATTCAATTGAAAAAGAATTGTATATCCGCTACACTTAAATATACATAAATTTTACGCCTCTGTTCCATTATTGATAATGGAATTCCATATGCTCCTGTTTCTCGTATACCACTGCCTCCTTCCACGTTCATACATGTTCATCGGTTTCGAGTACTTTTGACCTGGCCCTTTTGAAGAACTTCCCGATCTGATCGATTTACGTTTGCCTGTTGATTTAAATATGACTCACCTTAATAGAAACCTAAATCAATAAAAATGCTTACAAACCTCTATCGTCGGTGTGAACAGGCAGCGACGAGCTCGTGTACAAGGTGCAGCGGTACCACCTGCAGCAGACCGCGGCGGACCCGGTGTCGCTGCTGAGCGGCAGCATGCTGCGCAGCGGCTGGGACGCGCTGGTGCGCAGCGCGGCCGCGGCCTCCTGGCGGGACGTGCTGGCCGCGCTGGTCACGCACTGCGAGGGGGACGTGCTGGCGCAGTACTGTGGTCAGTCTGCGGAGTTTAATCTCTTTTGTCAAGTTAGAACTAGAACATTCTCTATAATCTATTTTTAAGATGTTGCTTTTTTTTTAAATTCAAATATATTATGATCAAATTAAAAGTCTATCAGCAAAGCGACATATTAAGTAGATTTTTTCTATACAAAAGACGACTCTGAAGGGTTTTGGCGTTCTTAGTAGATAAAAATAATAACAAAAAAAATTTAGTCTTGTACAAAAAAAAAGTCTAGATCCCAACTGTATTTCAAAATGAAGGTGGGGTTTATACATGTTTTCATATTTATAATTTTAATTTTTGATAGCAGTTTGGTAAATTAGGTATAATTTGTTGTTTATATATGCATAAAAAACCTTAGGGATAAAGACGTTTTTTTTAAATGGATAAATTCATTTTAGTAACTTTTGTTATAGAAACCTATCTACTTTAATCTCGGTTATACAACCTATTCGTTAACTTTATAATATCAAAATCAGTATGTCGTGAACTCAAGGGGGTCTTCTGTATCATTACCCTCCATATTATAGTACACATAGGCGCAGACACATAGTATTGTTATAATCTCAAGATCACTAAGTTCGATTGTACTCAATAGCAGACGCTCCACCGAGCACGTGGCAACCCAAATGTGCAATCATAGTACATATCCACTAAACAAACGGTTTGCACAGAGCTGTTGGGCGACAAGCTGTCGGAGGAGGCGGACGCGACGTACCGCGAGGCCGCGCAGCTGTGCTACGTGGTGAGCGCGGCGGGCGACGCGCTGGCGGCGCGCCTGCTGCGGGACGCGCCGCGCCACGCCCCCGTCGACGCGCTGGCGCGGCGCGTGCAACTCGCGCTGCTGCTCAAGACCGCGGCGGACGCGCGGGGCAGGCCCGTGAAGGTCCGTGTCTATGTAGCCATATTTATGACTATATTAATTAATTTAATACAGTAGTTAACTTTTTGATTGTTCCGAAGAAATCTTTTTGTATGTCTTATTATATTAACCTCAAGGATTGGTGGTGAGTCACAATAAAGCGCATAACATAAAAATCTTTTCCATGAATAGTACATACGAGTATACATGCCAATTTTCATTGTGATCGGTCAAACGTCGTTGGAGATAAGTAAACAGATATTTTTCATATATCTATACGTATATATACATATATTTTCGCTGCAAATAAATCTTTAAGAATAAAAGCAAAGTGAATTGCCTTCTCTGATTTGAGATATCAAATTAAATTTGATGAGGTATTGACCAATTTTTTAAATTATATTCTGCGGGTAGGTCTACCTATACGTTTATGTCTCAGTATCAACCAATAGACGGCGTTATTGCCAACTAGTAATTTAGACATCTGTCACGTCCTGTGACCACGCATCAACCAGCCGGCCTAGCATGACAACCGCGATAAAATTTTGTCGACCGTTTTCTCGTGTTTTAATCGATTATTGCTTTATTTCTTCCGGGTCTAACATGACAATTACACTTAAAACTCGACTTTTATTATCAAAAATAGATATATTTGTCGATCGAGATATTATCTTTTCTATCAAAATTCTCGATGTGGAGGTATAATATATCGAGATATCTTGCATCTTAGTTTGTCTTCTCTCTTCCGCGAAATATTTCGTGGCGGTCATGTTAGGCCGGCTGATCAGATCGTCTCTTCATCAAGACAAATTCGAGCGAAGGTATTTGATTTCCCAGCAAGGAGGCAGCCTGACCCGCGTGCTGACGGAGTACGCGGGCCAGCTGGCCGCGCAGGGCAGCCTGCGGGGCGCGCTCGCGGCGCTGCAGGGCGAGCGCTCCGAGATGTACGACCGGCTGGCCACGGCGCTAGGGCTGACACACGACGGATTTGCTCAGGTTATTATTATTATATATTTAAATAAAATACTGTATACCGGATTAAAACGCGATTTATTATTTAAATTATTTATCCCCGTTTCTTTAAATATAAATCGCGTTTTAAATTTATACAGTATTTTATTTAAATGTGTGATACTCGCGTTAATAAAAGACAATATTATTATATATTTGTTATTTTAAAGTAGCGGACCCGACAGACCTTGTGCCAGAATATTTCTAGATTTGAATATGCTATTTTTCCACTTCTCTTATATAGATTTGCAGAGGACATCAATTATTACAAAAGAAAAAAAAACTGTAAGCGTTTGTGACGTGAGTTTTCAATTGCGGAATATGGCGGAGTTTCGAACCTGTTTAATTGTATGCATATACATTTTTTCCTGAACTATAGAAACAACCAAGATATCAATACAGCTGTTATTCAGTGATAAATGGTGTAAATACTTAGAGGACTTTGTTACTAACATAATAATAATTAATTTCTTATTTCAATAAATAAAAAAAATAAAAAAAAATTGCATGCACTACACTACAACTAATATATATAAAAATAAACCACGTCATCCCACATCTCATAGTTTTTTATTGTACTGGGGGTCCAAGATTCAAGCTTGCTTAGTTTGGGCCCCAAATCTATTGTATAAATAACTTGTAATTGTAAATATGATAAATAAATAAATAAATAAATAACATAAGATTTTTAAAACATTCAAGTTAGATTTTATACAAATATTTGGATAACTACTTCTTTTTTTGGGAGAAAGAGTTGATGATTACGATGTAACTGTAATGATTGCAGCAACATCATCCGCAGCAGCAGCAGCAGCAGCAGCAGCCATTCGCCGGCCGCACGCGGACCGCGAGCGAGCAGTCGCAGAACCGCTCGCACGTGCCCGGCACCTACTTGTCTAACAACGCTCCTCACGGTAACTTATGGCATTCATGAAGCATAAATTACTCACAGGCTGTCACAATATAACCCGTATTCCTCATTTAATTGGCCTTACGTAGTTCACATAAATTTTCACAACAGTGGAATACATAAGGAATGTTGCACATTTGTACTATGCATAGAAACATTAGTACTGTCTTAGGCACAAACATAAAAAGATATTCTTTGACTTGAATTTTTTAGTGAAGTTTTTATAAATAAACTGACAAAACAAAGGAACAAATAAATCACCTTTAAACTGTGATTACAGTGCCAAAACAAGACGATCAATGGCAGAGAGTGAACAACTCTTGGGGACAACCGCAGCCGCAACCGGCCCCGCCGCAGCCGCAGCCGCAGCCGCAACCGCACCAGCAACACTCGCGACCCGGCAGTGTCGGTCCGCAATCTGGTACGAAGGAAATAAAATTTTTTTTGGTTTGCTTAAAAGTTCAAACAAAGTGTTACAACTTATAGAGTTGGTATTTGTAACTGAGTGTTCCGTAATGAAAAACCATTTCACTGATAAATATATATTTATTACGCTAGTGATCCGTGTCACTTTTTTAAAAAAAATTAAAAAACATCAGACAAAGCATCGTTATTCATTTTTCTCGAGTGAACTACCTCATTTTTATTGTTTATATATTATGTATATATTTTATTAGGTGCTAAAAAATGTTAATTTTATCCATATCGTCAGACAGTACAAGTTACATGTTAGATAGTTTTGGTCCTTCGAGCCGATTCTATACTTAATATTGTCTTTTATTAACGCGAGTATCACACGCGTTTTAATCCGGTATACAGTATTTTATTTAAACGATTCTATACTTTTCTATTACTATTCCGATACTTTTCAAAATTTTGTAAAACTTTTAAAAATATTGCTTACAGAATTTAAATTATATTGTACAGTATAGAAGTATCGGTATAGGGTTTAGAAATAACTGGAGTGGAATACGGTATTTCTAAACATAACTTAGAGTTAACTAGATTTTTAAGAGCTGTCAAACGTTTATTTTATCTATAAAATTTATTTGTCTATAAAAATAAAATTTCAGAGCTTGAGTTACGATTTATAATGCGAGGGATTGTTTTGTGGTTTTCAAGATCAGAGGATGAGATTTCAAAAACCTAAGGGTATTTATTATATTCTAGTCAAGTACTTCTTTTACCTATAATTATTGATGTTTTGGTTTAGTATAAATTAAAATCTAATTCCAGGTATAACATCGCGTTCGAAATACAAGGTGGACCCGTCAGTGCAGTCCGGCCCCACGTACGGCCAGTACGGGTTCGGCGCCGCCGGGTACAATAGCCCGCTGCCAGACCAGTACAGCGCCTCCAGTGTTCCCACACACAACTTCACACCCATCAACCGACCCAACCCAACCAACCCATTAAATCCACTATCAACCAACCCATTAAACCCATCAACCACCCCATTAAACCCATTACCAATCAACCCGTTAAATACAGTACCGTTAAACCCATCGAGCCAGCCGGGCCAGATGAACGGTAGCTACTACGGCTCGCAGGGCGTGGAGCCGGCCGCCGCGGCGTCCCCCCCCCGCCCGGTCGCCCCCGGCTGGAACGACCCGCCCGCCATGACAGCTAAACCCAAGGTGAACATTGTTTTTATATTATTTTAATCTAAGTGACTCCAGGTTCATATGAGCGGGTATTATACATATTTATAGCGCGCACTCTCTCGCACTCAGCCGCTTGTAGAGCGTTATTGCCGTTCACTCGTGAGAGCGAGCGAGACAACGCGAGGGGAGGAGTCAGCGGACTGCTTAGATGTGTGTGTCACACCAATACACAATTACATCTATATTCTTTGATAATATATTCACAGTCCAGTAGAAGTTCTCTAAAAGTATAAATTATGGTGAAACCTACGTCACATACGACCTAATCTTAGGGCATTCTAACAAATGGGAATAGATCTCAATTTATGGTAAACATGTTCGAATATGTTGCGTAAGAGATATCCCTAAAGAAAAATCCGCTAGTTTAATTTTAAATACTAATATAAAAGATATATAAAAATACTACAGAACGAAAGAATAATTTTTTTTTTTTAACTAAATCAAGTGTGTAATACGTTTATGAATAAAGGGTTAGTATTTTAATCATAATCAAAATTAATTAAAGTATAAAAGTGAAGTTGGACGGGCTCGTTGGCGCATTCGGTAGAACACCTACCGTGCGCATCGATGGGTCGTGGGTTTTAATCCCACCGGGACCACATAATTTTCTGTGAGCATGTTTTCCCCACGTCTGGTAGCTTCGGGCATTGATCGGTTGGGAGGAATATCGAAATTCCGACATAGATGGAAAAACCGTGAAGAGCACATTGAATGAATGAATGAATGAATGACGCGTTTCAATGTATGGATTTCCGAATGCTCGAAGTAAAAAATAGGTCGACAGCGCATCATTGACCTATGTTCTGTGGCTGAGGTATCACCTACCATCAAGTGAACCATATGCTCGTCTGTCGATAACTAACATAAAAAAAATACGTAAGTGTACCTCACGGCAGGCTGAGCCGGGCACGATGTCCGCCGAGCACGCGGGCACGCGGCTCTGGCGGCGCGCGGTGGGTCACGCGCGTGGGGAGGTATCGCACACAGATGAACAAACTTTTTGTTTAATGTATGGACTATATGTCGAAAAATATAAAGTTATTTAACTTTTTATTCTTTAAACATTTATTCATGTATCAAATAAGATATTAGTTACTGTGAATAAAAAGGTTTTTTATCTTTTAAAAAAATTTAATTCTCCATTTGTTATCTCATTATTTTGAAGATTTTCACTTCATCATTTTATATAAATATAAACATTAAAATAACAGTTTCTATTAATTAAGTTACAATTCTTATAGATATTGTAGAATACCTGAAATAACCTTAAATTTTTCTTCATATCAAATATTGACAATCAACGATCATGTAACATTATTGAGAGAATATAGTGCAAGTAAAATATGAATTTTAAATAATGATTTTAATAGTCTTCCTAAAGGATAAATGAAGTTCTCTTCTTTTGAAGTTTGTTCATCGTCATTGTGTGGCATGGAGTGTTAAGAAAGGTGTGCCTTTGAGACCCGCATGGTGTAGTAGCCGCGTAGCACATCGAAGGTTCCTCTGACCACGTGAGACCACCATGCAAGCCCAAAAGCCCGGCTTACCGACTTTTACGAGATACCAGTGGCGAGACTACTATAACGTATTTAATATTTAATTACGTAATCATAAAAGTGTTATAGGTATGACTTATAATTACGCTAAGAGCATTATTGGAACGAAGTTCCTTATCGCGCGTTGTGAAAGGGGGCTAGACGGAAAAAAATCTTACGAAAAGTTGTCACGACACTTTTTGCTATAGTCCCGCGCATCTATGACGTGTATGAAAGAATAGACAGACAGAGTACATATATATATATAACTTCGTTCCATCCGGGTGTCCCTTGACACCTCTCAACTCCCGCGACCACGGTTGCTGAAAAGCATCCGAAACGTCGGGATAAATAATTTAAATAATAAATCGCGTTTTAATCCGGTATACAGTATTTTATTTAAATGTGTGATACTCGCGTTAATAAAAGACAATATTACCTCTCAACTTTTTATTTTTCTTTTTGTGGTTGCATTAATAGGGCAAGCCGGGCTTTTGGGCTAGTATTTTTTGGTGTTTGAATTTGTTTTATTCGCGGAATTTAATAGCAAGGGAGCGTTTCGAACTATCGAAATCGATATAACCAATCGGATTATTTTAATCGATTTCAAATTGCCTGACTCAAGAGTGCGTATGTGGAATTACCCTCAAGTGTAATTTTTCTTTATCGTGTGGCGATTAGGAATTCATTTGGTTTTGTTTGAATCATTTACTGCAACATAACAGAGGGCCTAGCACGAACGACTATCGAGAAAGTATTCGAATCGTCGATTTGTCAGTTGTATGAGAAATCATTTGAAATTTGATACAAATGACAGACGATACGAATGCTTTTTCGCAAGTTGTTCGTGTTAGGCCCTCAGTTGGTTTTATTAAAGTACTACCAACGTGCCCCGGCTTCACACGGGTGCAATGTAGATGTACTATATACAAAAAATAGCCTATGTTACTCGATTATAATGTAGTTTTCTATTGGTGAAAGAATTTATAAAATCGGTTGAGTAGTTTTTGAGTTTATTGATATCATAGTACAGAAAGAGAGTGCACATCACAAGAGGAATCTGGATAGTATATAAACAATGCCTATAATTTATCGCACTATTTAATTCTAGCCAAAACAAGAAGTCCAGCAGCAAGCGCCGATAACACATCCTTTATTCGGAGCGGAGCCAGCGCAGCACGTTCCCTTGAACCCCGCGCAGTACCCGGGACAACAGCAGTATCCCGGTCAACAACAATTCCAAGGCCAACAACAGTTCCCGGGACAACAACAATTCCAAGGCCAACAACAGTTCCAAGGCCAACAACAGTTTCCGGGACAACAGCAATATCAGAGTCAACAGGGTCAGTTCCCGGGAGCGCAACCGCAATTCCCCAGTCAGGGCCAGTATCCGGGACAATACGCTGATCAGTATCAAGGACAGTATCCGCAGCAAGGATATCAACAGCGGGTTTGTTTCTCTTTTTTTTCTTTTCAGCTATATATCGACAGACGAGTGTGAGGTTCACTTGATGGTAGGTAGATATCATCTACCATTAAGTGGGCCTCACGCTCCAGTCACCGCCTGTCATAAAACTTTAGTCAGTGATGTGTTGTCGACCTATATTTTCTTTCGAGCAAAGGGAACTTCAATCTGAAACTGAAATCTGTACCCACTGCACTGAATCCCACCGGGACGAATTTTTAACAATTTTCTGTAATCATGTCTCTCATACGTCTAGTAACTTCGGATATTGAGGGGGGAATGTGGAGGAAGGTGGCTGAATCACGTCGGGGTCACCAATGTGGAGGTAGGGAGGTGTGGTCTTCCTCCAACCTAAAGGGAGGATCCTCGACCAGTCGAACCACTGACTGGCCGGCCCTAAGGCCCCAGTGGTTGATGTCGAGATGTTGTATATATACTTAGCGCGCACAGAAACTTTGATAGCGCGATTCAGGAATAGACGTCTTTGTATTGATTCTTGTAGCGGATTATAGATGTCGCTACATGAGGAATATCGAAATTCCGACCGGGTAACGAACAACCGTTCATAGATGGAAAACTGTGAAGTGTACATTGCGCGTTTAGGTTACAGTCTATGGATTTCCGAATGCTCGAAAAAAAAAGTAGGTCTACAGCGCATCATTGACTCTTGTTCTGTGGCTGCGGTTTCACCTACCATCAAGTGAACCTCATACTCGCCTGGCGATATTTATCATTATAAATGTCATGTTGTCCGCAGGCGGAGAGCCCCGCGCCCGTGCAGGAGGCCCCGGCGCCCAAGGGCCCCGTGCCGGAGCCCCACGCCGTGCTGCAGAGCACGCTGGACCAGCTGTGGGCCGAGTGCGCGGACAGCGCCAGTAACGCGGTCGGTAGCACACGCCCCTCCTGCGATGGATGGTGATAAGCGATACAGTGACAACCCACAAAAAACTTTAAAAGTTTATTTTGTACCAACCACCTTATGAACTGGGGTACATATTTCAAAAGAGTTCTGTATAATTTATATCATTTTAGTAGCAAAAATATTGAAGAAACAGAAAAATGCACTAAATCCTATAACATTGATTGCTACCAAGAACAAAGATATTATTTTAGAGTTATTTTTAAACGTAATAAAAAAATGAAAATTGAAAATGGCGACTTTGTGGGTTGACATGCTTATCAGCGTCCATATTGAGTTATCCGGGAGCTGAGACTTCGGACCCTTATTCAATCTTCCATACTACAAATTTAAATTCCCCCCCTCTTTAACTGTTAAAACGGCCCGTATGTGGAATTCGATGCCCGTGAATACCAAAAAGGCACGAACCATTTCTGGCTTTGTCTTGTTCAAACTTTCGTCGTAACACACAACTATATAATTTAAGATTCAAACTTATTTTTATTAAATATTAAAAATAATAATCTTCTTTTTAAATAAAATACTTTATACCGGATTAAAAAGCGATTTATTATGTATGCCAACGTTTAGGATGCTTTTCAGTAACTTTGGTCACGGGCAGACTGACAAATAAATAAATTATAGAATGGGGTTTATTCTGGTATAAAGTATTTTATTTAAATGTGTGATACTCGCGTTGATAAAATATTCTATTTATTTTGTTATTAGTTTTTGTGATCAATAATTGTGTGATTTTAATTAATTAGATTTTATTTCCGCAGATGGCGAAACGGAAACTTCAAGATATCCAAAAGAAATTAGAGAATTTGTATGACCTACTGCGAGAGAATAAGGTAAATGGAGCTAATTGCGAATTGAATATATTTTAGAAAATATTAATTTGGATATTTATGTTGCAAATATGTTATTTTGAATGCCAAAATTGATTAAGTAATCATTATACAATTGTCTGGTCTATGTGGCATTCACGAAACACAGATATTGGACGGTTTCACTTGGCTTAATCGATGGTCGCGGGTTCAACGTGTTTTTAATCATTTTTTGACTAAGTACATTGAACATTTATTATTTACTGATAGCGATAATGTCGAAATTCCGTCTGGGAAGGAACTACCGTTCATAGATGGGAACAATGGTCGTCCCGGCGGGATTCGAACCCGCGACCCACCGGAACGCAATACGCGAGTCCGTCAAAAGAGAAATATAAACAATATCTCTTTTAGTCGGATCTCAACTTCGGACGGTTTATCCAAACTAAAGCTTAGCGGGACAACTTCTTAATCTGTACCAATCTCCGTGCCGATCGTGTGTGGAGTACTGCAGCCGTCTTTGAGCAGGCGCTGCCAAATGCCATCTCGGATGTGATGGAGAGGTCTGGGTCATTCGATTCGATTTGCGACTACTCAGTCTCGAACACCGCGGCACGATTGCACGCCTCTTGGTTTTCTTTTGGTTATACTTTGGGGAATGTTCATTGGAGCTACACAAGTTCATCCCTTCGTCTCCATTCCACTCTCGCACATCCAGGCGATCGGCAGGACTCCATCCATTTGTTGTGGATATTCCCCGAATCCGTACGCTTCGCATCCTCATTTCTTATTTAAACTGCGAAAGAATGGAACTCCCTACCGGCCTCCATCTTTCCGGACCACTATAACTTGGGTATTTTAAAGGCCAGGGTGAATAGGCAGACGTGCCCCTTCATAGGTCGCAATCGCCACTTACCACCAGGTGGGATCGCGGTCAAACGTGACTGACTGACTGACTATCATGTATAAAAAATCTAAACAAGACCGGTGTGTGCGCTGTGCAGCTGTCGGAGGGCGCGCTGGGCGGGCTGCACGAGTGCGCGCGCGCCGTGCGGGCGGGCGAGCGGGCGCGCGCGCTGGCCGCCGCCGCCGCGCTCGCGGGCGACGCCGACTTCGCGCTCGTCGCCTCCTTCCTGCCCGCGCTCAAGATGCTGCTCACGCTGGCCGCGCAGCGGTAGTGTTGACGCAGCGGCGACAGCGTGACTCGGCTACACACTTACATAACACGCGTGTAAATGACGCCGAGCTGTATTGCGAAATTGACTAAAAACTATTCAAGTAAAGAAAAAAGAGACGATAGTTTATCATATTGTATTGTTAATAGTAAACATTTTTCTATGCTTAACACTAAACCTACGAGAGCGACCAGACTTTAAAATAAAAGTGGTTAAATTCCAGGTTTTAATTTTTATTGAACTATGAAAAGCTGCTAATATGAAAAAAAATGTTATATGGCTATATTATATTATAGAAAAAGTCGTGCAGTGAGCAAAATGGAATTTAACAATCTTTATTAACCTCAATAGCGGTCATTTGACCGCTCTGGTAGGTGTAGTATTAAGAATTATTTAGTTTGGAACCATAGTATTTTATTCAAATTGAAGTCAAATATAAGTAAAACACAAATCATATAAACAGCCTCAATGAATAAAAGTACAATATTAATCTAGCCCGCTCTAGCGCATTACTCGCGCAGTATACAGACAGAGAACGTGCGTCAAATCATGTTTCGAGAAAAATTTAGCTCTATGTTAACGATTTAAGACAAGAATTAAAATGTTTAGATCTAAATCGTATACATACATATATCTACGCTTGTACGTAATATGTTTTATGTCGGACACGTCGTGTACTTTTTATGAGATCCTAAGTACATTCAAGTGTAGGTAAATTAATATGCACGTCGCGATACGAAATATGATAGTCCGTGCGTTACGCAAAATTATGATTTATTTATATCTTCTATATTATAACTTGGATCTTGAAATAAGCGACAACGCCTAAATACCGGAATGTAACGCCGATGTCGAAATTTGGAATTTACTATGAGGTTATTATTTTATCTCGCTCCGTATAGCTAGTTCCTTTTGTCAATGAGGATTATTAATCTTGAGCCCATTGAATGTTTTATATTACTATATATTTATAATAAATATATATATAGATAATCAACACTTAACCTAATTTTATTTGTGAGATTGTGTAGTCGATATGTTTTGCCAGTTACAAGATTTTGCAACTTAGGTAAAATAATGTTGATTTTTAAATATGTCAGTAATTGAATAGTCTAATATATTAAAATTATTATAATATAAGAATGTATATGTTAAATGTATGACTGTGACAGATTGTACGTGGCTGCCGAGGTATACTTAAGTAATTATATTATTAATTATTGTAATAAATGAAATATATTTTGAGAAATATTTGTTCCTATTTCTTTTGCATACTGTCTTCACACAGACATATAACCTCAAATAATAATGAGGTGGCTTCAATATAATTTTATGAGCTATGGGCTACCTCATACAGCGGTAAAAAATACACCTCGCATCTATGAATTTATCTGAATTTCGCCTGAAAAACGAATATTCATACCATATAATATACATATTTCAGTAGACATTTTGCAAAAACCTCATTCTATAGAGGGCACACTGCCCTAAATAGTGAATTTATAAAAAAATAATGAGTGTTTTAAATTAAAAATTGGAGATTAATTACCGTTCGCCTAGTGGGTAATGAGATAGAACTTTTTATTCTGTGTCATTGATAATTTTATTTATAGGCAAGTGGGTGATTTGTATTCTATGTCCTGCAATGAATTTTTTGAGTCCTCGTGACTCAAATTCGCGTTCTCCAGTGCAAAATGCAACACGCATAGCACGGAGGTGGTCAATATCTATACTAATATTATAAAGAGCAAATGTTTTTTTTACGATTTAACTCAAAAACTACTCTACTCATTTTAAAATTTATTTACCCAATAGAAATCTACATTATCGAGTAACATAGGCTATTTTAGTACATCTACATGGCACCCGTACGAAGCCGGGGCGGATCGCTAGTTTAATATATTGGGATTGAGTTCTTTTTAGATGCTTTTCTGAGGCGTTGCCTTATTATTGTTGTTAAAAAATCAAAGTATCGGGTAACGAACCACCGTTCATAGATGGAAAACCGTGAAGTGCATATTGCGCGTTTCAGTTTCAGTCTATGGATTTCCGAATGCTCGAAGTAAAAATTAGGTCGACAGCGCATCATTGACTGATGTTCTGTGGCTGAGGTATCACCTATCATCAAGTGAACCTCATGCTCGTCTGTCGATATCTGACATAAAAAAAAAGTCAATAGTAAAGAAGTAGACTTAAAAGCGGGAATATTATTTGTATTGACTCTAGCTACAGCTCGGAATCACTGTATTTTAAAACGCCTAGATAAAAGCAACACTCAAATATTTCCGAATGATTGCAACAGAGTGCTCGGTGTAACGAGTAGGGCGCGCTACAGGGATCCTGCGTTTACTACTTCCTGCCGTTTAAGTATTGTTAAAAGCATTCAGCTCAGACTGCGAACGTATTAAAATCCCTTTAAAATGATAATGACTTCAAGGGTCTTAAACGGGTTTATATATACCTGATATTATTATGTTACGGACGACTGGTCAAACATTTTTTTATATAGTGCAGATTATTGCGATTGGGGTAGGTATGTTGCACGAAAATGGCTGAACTAAGTTACAAGAGGAAAACATCTATGATCTTTATTAGAACTTCTAGTATCTCACAATAAGAAACATACTAAATACATAAACAAATTCCTTTCTTGGACATTGATCTGTCTGTCTCCTTATACTTCATCTGTATTAAAATTATTTAACTATGCATTGCAGTTTTTATGATGTAATATTATGCAGAGTAAAACTATAGTAATAAATACTGTAAACAATGTGTTCCCACATGGTTTGCGGTTAATATTGCGGCCGAGACGGTATCGCGGCTTTCTTGGCACGTTTTCATTATAACACGATACGAGAAATTACCGTTTTGCTGTCATATTATAATATACTCCAATATGAAAAACGCACTTAAAAATTATTTGCTAAACCCGGAGTATTATTCGAACAGTGCCTGTTTTGTATGGCACTGCATTACACTTTATTCAGTTGAACATGGAAATGAAATAAGGAAGGACATGTCTTTTTTGAAGCCACGATTTGACTTTACTTGAGGATATGTATTCTAAAGTAAATACGAATATGCATGATGATAATGCATATCGACCTTATTTTACTTTTACTTCGAGCAATCGGATATTCATACTTAGTTTGGAGGCTAAATGTGCATACCACAGCTATTTTGTGTGAATGGTGGAACTACCCGAACGGAATTTCAATATTCCTAACACCGGAAGCTGCTACTGAAGTAGCCTTCAACAGAAAAACGTGTATAGAAAATTATCAATCTATCAAACTATTTGAACAAATTAACACACAGATTACTTATTGCACCAACTTACTCACTACAATCATCATATTTTGTCCAAGGGTTGTTGCTTTTGGTGTATCATAAAAATAGCGCGTGTGTTACATGCTTTAAAGAAAACAACAGAAATCAGCATAAAAACAACTATAGGTCGTTATCGTATCATTGATTGACGTCCTATGGGTTTATCATTAACTGTACTTTTCGAGTCTATTGATATTTAGGTACCTAATTAAAAATTTTTTGGATCAGAATGGAAACGCACAGTACGTCGGCGCAGTCATGGATTAGCTGGCAGTAACGAGGTCGTCTTACACGGCGCAACGCTACCTGCATTGTGCGGTATTAAACATTATATTCGAGGGATATAGTCTCCTGGATGTGCTCTTCATACTATCGACAATATTGATTATGCATACATACATATAAATATTTATGTAAATAAAGTAATTTTCATGCGAGCGTAAAGCAATATTTATGGGCCACTCAGGCTAGGAGATAATCGATGATGTGCTGTCGACTGTTTTATTGGTACTTTGAGTACTCGGGAATATTTTATGTAAACAGTCAACGGGTTAGCATTTTAAAAACATTAGCAATATAAATTTAGTTATATTTCGTTATATATTTATATTTAGTTCCTTTAGTTTCGGATACATATAATTATGTATGTTTTGATATACTATTATGCCAGATTTAAAAAATATATAAATTTGTTTAAAAATATATCTCAATAAATGTATGTAAGTATTTAACAGAGTTCATACAGGTTTCCTTTGACCGCCTCTGTGGCTCAGTGGTAAGCGGGTTGCGTTTAGCTTTGGAGGTCCTGGGTTCGAATCCCGGGGAAACAAGATTTAAAAAAATCTTTGTTTCGGTCAGGCAGGGCACAGAAGGCAGATCACCTACTGCCTGTAAAGAAAAATAATCAGTGAAACAGACATAGAAATAGGTCTGCCCCATGCCCCACTAGGGGACTCAGGAACTCACTTATACAGGTTTCCTTTGATGCAACGCTCTCTACCGTCCTTATTCCTTTATAATAATATGACTAGTAACACGCCCCGTCTTCGCACGGGTGCAATGTAGATGTACTATACACAAAAATAGCCTATGTTACTCGCTGATAATGTAGCTTTCTATTGGTGAAAGAATTTTAAAAATCGGTCAAGTAGTTTTTGAGTTTATTCATAACATACAAAAACACAAATCTTTCCTTTTGATAATATTAGTAAAGAAGTATACATAATAATATTATTAAGTACTTACTAGAAACCGACGAGCGTATATGAAAGTATTGATGAAAGTCAAAGAAGCGAATGTGGTATGTAAGTATCGGAGCAAATGGAATGGATGAAAGAAGCGTAATATATAATATGTATGTATGTATGTATAGTATTAATATAGTTACCCAATAAAACGATTATTACAACAGTAAATAGTAATAATATGTACATTACTCGCATATCATATCTTATCAGAGGTTCTTGGCAATTTTCTTCGACCTTTGTCCATTGTTATTTGGACTATAAACTTAGTTCTGCAGCGTTATCTTACAAGGTGTAAATGTGCATTTAGCGATAATTGGTTATGAATTATGATACTTAAATATTATCATTTAATCATTTTAGATAAAAAAATCTGTCCTTGTCGATGTCTTTTAATTAGCTTTTCATCTTAAATGTTTATAAATGGTAAAGAAATAGTTTTTGGTCGGTTTCGAATTGGCGCGTATGATAGAACACCAGCCGTGCGCTCTGATGGGTCGTGGGTTCGAATCCCACCGGGACGACATGTTTATAATTTTCTATAAACATGTCTCCCTCAGGTCTGGTAACTTCGGGTATTGAACGGGTGGGAGGAATGTCGAAATTCCGACCGGGTAATGAACCATCATTCATAGATGGAAAATTCGTGAAGTGCACATTGCGCATTTCGGTTTCAGTCTATGGATTTCCGAATGCTCGAAGTAAAAGAGTGGATCGACAGCGCATCATTGATAATAACTGATTTTCTGTGGCTTCGGTATCTACCACCAAGTGAACCTCATGCTCGTCTGTCGATATCTAACATTAAAAAAATAATACTGGTTGTGTGAGGTAGGAGGAGGTAGGTTTCTTTTTTGGTGTTGAAATAGAAAAGCCTTTATTTTCCGATTACACCTGATCTTAAGTGATGATGCAAACTAAGGTGGTAAATCACGCTTGCCTATGAAACATTCTATGAGATGTCGATGTATCAATTAATTAACTTATAAAAAACCAAGTGTTAGTCGGATCTAGTATATGCACATCTAGAGAATAACAAATATAAATAAGGTAGCAGACGTTTATGTTGCATGTAAGGTCTTTTGTTACAATGATCACAATATCGAGGCATGCCAACATTCCCGACGGACAACTTGTATGGTTTTGTGCGCTCAGTTTTCATTAGACTTTCTCCTTCAGTTCGCTACTTTCATATTTCCTTAATTTGAAAGCTTCATTGGAATCATGAATAAGTACTATTATTGTTAGGTTTTGCATAAGAGTCGGGATTGATTCTCGGGGAAAAGAAATATACCTACAGTAATTTCAGACTGGAATTTGGAACTTTAATTTGATTTTTGATGCTCATCTTTCTAACTTTTACCTGTACAAAGTTTTATTATAATCAAATGAAAATGAAAAATGAAAAAAAATAAAAATTTTCATTTAATATAAATCATTTTCATTTCATTTTCATTAAAAAATCAAATAAATAGTCTATGCACATAGAGGTCATATAGATAAAACGCAATATTAAATCCACATGACGTACAGAGAGTGGTACCACATTAATATCTATGTTATCCATAAACGGATACAACGTAGTGTTTAATTTTTGTTTTTCCGAATACAGATAATACTAATCTACCGTCATACTATATCAATGATTGTGATATTAAGACTACTTATAATGTTGTCTTTTATTAACGCGAGTATCACACATTTAAATAAAATACTGTATACCGGATTAAAACGCGATTTATTTATTATTGAATTATTAATCCCGACGTTTCGGATGCTTTTCAGCAACCGTGGTCACGGGCAGACAGAAAGATGACGGTTTTCTGATTTTTGAAATGTCACAAAGTTGCCATATTAACGCTATATATTCCTACGGAGAATAGAAGAAACCAGAATGACATTTCTATAGATTAAGAATAATCAAGAATATTTGATTTCAGATAACATCAAGAGCCAAAATCACCCGGGCCACCCACGTTCCTTTTATTTTGAGGTTCCAACTTCGAGTGACAATAATAATAGTAATAAACTATTAAATTTTTTCAAATTTTTTTTTTATATTTTCAATATGTAAATAAAAACACTCTAAATATTCAAGATAATTCATTTTTATTTTCCTATAAAAAACCACCCTCCAAAGAAGTCGTGAAAATACGCATAAGTTATCAGACTACTACTACCTTAATATACAAAATAAATTATACCAGATTCATGAACAGATAAAGCAGGTGTTTAATAATAAACTAAAAACTTTTCTTAAAGTTTCCCAAGTTTAAAAAAAAATAGGGAGATTTGCACCGAAGCTAGGAAATTATAGGCAAAGTGATACTGGAAAGTGCCCAATTTATAATTTACTCATTACCACCTTTTGATCCTCTACTCGTCAGTTGAATGTTTACGAAAGAGACTTGTAGAGAGAGATATTAATTGTCGATATCGATAATCAATTCTATTTCAAACAACAATATTAACAGAATTTGCCTCGGCTTTTGTGGCTGCTTGTATTTTAAGGGTTGGTACCCTTGTAATGCAAATAACTATGGATTTTAAGTTATTCAATAGTATAAATTTAGCAAATATTTTCAGGAAATGAGCGACCGTAGTCATGGAATAAGGCAACTCTAGAAAAAAACATAAGATATTGCGTGTCCAACAGTACTAGACAGTACTGATATATTACTAGACATATATCATTCTTCCTGAAAAAAGGACACCCGGAGGCAAAACGTTTATATTTCCACATTCTTTTGTTTTAGTAACGTTTCTTGGTCTTTTCTTGTATGCCGTCATAAAAACTATTTAAAATACTAGCTTGCCTATACATATTGTATGAAGACTGAATTATCTATATTATGACGGAAACCGTATCAAAATACGTTGAGTAGTAAAGAAGAACTATGCACAGTTACGTAAGATTAATTTTGATTACAACTTTTATTTTTTATTTTACGACCTTATTAGAAGACTCAGTATCAGACAAACCCTGAAATTACTTACCCATTTGTTATAATACAGTCGACTCTCGATAATTTGAAACTCAAGGGACCAGAGATAAATTTCAAATTATCAAGAGTTCAAAATAACAAGTGTTTGAATAACCACGAGGGGGAGGGGCGACTGAAGGAAATTCTGAAGGACATTTGTTCTTTCTTGGATTCATTTTAATACAAATACAAATACATTTAGCACAAATCGAACATTAACGTGACTCATTAACGTTTCAAAGAAGACTGGAATGCGAACTTACTCATACCTCATTTATGTAACCAATTGACAAGTCTGTGCATGTATGTAAACAAACGACAGGTATGTGCATGATAGACGCTTCAAATTATAGAGAGTAGGGAAGCCTGGATTTCAAATTATCGCATGTTGGCGAGCAAGATAATACTTTTTCAACTTCAAATTACCGAAGGGACCAATTATCATTGATTTTATTCAATTTATCGAGTATTTTTCAAGGGACCGGATAAATTTTCAAATTATCGAGAGATTCAAATTAACGAGTGTCAAATTATCGAGAGTCGACTGTATAAGATATTTATAACTAAATAATAATACGTTGAATTATGAGTTTCCTTTCATATTATCAAAAATCTGACTGAAATTCGCGAGGTTACATAAGATGTGAAGCAAGGTTTAGCAAACTGTCGCTATTGTCATAGTTAATGCAATTTTGATATTAAGTAAATAAAACGAAATTACAGAGCACTATCTCACAGATAACTTATCAAAATTTATCAAGGTTTAACAAAAAATATTTTATACTGAATTTAATAATTCAGGAATAAGTAATATAATACCAAAACTTTAGAAAATAAATGTAAATGTTTACAATATTAATAGTCTAGCATTTAATAACGTAATCTAAGTCCATTAAGTAAATCTAAAAACCATTAAAACAATGATTCCTTACAAGTTATTTAAAAAAATATGCGTCGGTTTAAATGGTTAATTTTTTTTTAATTAAGCTCTATATTATCTTACTCTGTAATGAATCAGTGTGTGCTGCATTGCAGACAGATAGTAGAGTGATAACACACACGTCACACACGCAAAGATCTAGTCTTGATAACAAGCATCTTGCGGTACATTTAGCGATATAAAAGCCTTCTGCTTACCTCAGCGAATACTTACAACTTCTAATACATTCAAGTTAATTAAAACACAAATTAGTAAAAATAAAAATGGTTTCCGACTTCAGAAAGAAGAAACTCCTCCACGTCTTCACATCCTTCTTCGACAGAAATGGAAGCGGCTCCATCGACAAGAAAGACTTCGAGTTAGCTGTCGAAAACATTTCCAAACTAAGGGGTTGGGCGTCTGGTGAAGCTAAATACAAGGAAACCCAAACCGCGCTCATGAAAATATGGGATGCTCTGCAGGGAAGAGCTGACAGCGACAAGGATGGAGAAATATCCGTCGACGAATGGATTTCCATGTGGGACGAGTACGCCAAGAACCCGTCCGCTTCACTCGAATGGCAGAACCTGTACTGCAAATTCATATTCAACCTTGAAGACGCTAGTGGTGATGGTGCCATCGATGGAGAAGAGTTCTCATCTGTATATGCATCTTTCGGTCTGAATAAAGATGATGCACTCGCCGCCTTCAGGAAAATGTCGAAAGGCAAAGCTAATGTCTCCTGGACTGACTTCCAGGAACTGTGGAAGGAATACTTCACAACTGAGGATGTGAACGCAGCTGGCAACTTCATCTTCGGGAAGTCGAGCTTCTAATCTCATAGATGTAATAGTTCAATTGAGTGAAATGGAATTTATCTCAGTATTACTTTAACTGATATTAATTTTTAAATCTCATGATGTGTGATTTGTATTATCTTTATAGTTTGAATTAAATAATAAAATTTGATCACAATTTCTTTTGTGTCGAAATAAAATGTAAGTAATCGCTGGTTATAGTAAGAAACTTGTTTTTAACAATAAAAAATATAATAACATTTAAAAAATCTGCTTAATTTCAATATCAATATGAATATCTTATGTATTTATATATATTACTCATTTATTCGGAATTCAAAAAGCGATAACATAAAGTAATCTAACAAATTTTCATTTCTTAGTATTATTTTTTAAATTTTAATTGTTATCTTTAGTCTATACTATTATATTATTGTAAAAAGAAAGAATTTGTTCACATTCATTTTTACGTTCGTAAAAAGTGCTGTTTTGCTTCTATATCGGTAAACGCTCATTCATTTACTATAAAAATATTGCTCTTAAGTAGATCTATAAAATAAATAAGGCTTTTATATTTATACCACTGTAAAGGTTTTTATTGTCAGCGAGCGAGATCACTGCTCACATAGTTTAGAACTCGTAGAATTTAAGAATGAGAATAAGAAATATTTATTCGTTGCCACACACAAAAACTATGATATATTCTTAAAAATTACACTCTTAATCCTAAATTAAACTAAGTATGCTGTGTGCCGAAAGAAAAGGCCGATGCAAAGCTAGTGCTGTAAACCAGTACTCGTACTTCAAACATTACACAAGGCTATAAAACCGCATCAAGTGACTGCAGTCGGCGATAAAAAATTCTATAATCCGGGACAATTTGGCAAATGAGTGGCGTCCCTCCCTCCGGGCGGGGTTCGAGCTCTGTCGCCATTAGATCTCTCTTTATCGCATTAGTCATGGATGTACACGATTTGGGATGTGACTTGATCGGTCAGTGAAAGATTAAAATATATAGTTTTCTAAAAAGATGTATCACTCATATACTATTTATGATAAATACAGCTTACACTTTAAAATAATAAAATTATTTTTAAGCAATAAACAAAAACCGACTTCAAAACTACTACAACTACATATAGTATGTACAAACTTAAACTAAAAAGTTAAAAATAATATTTTAATTACTTCAAAGCATTATTTATTAACAGTTATTTTTGAAGTTCATATGCGACCATCTCTGAAATAAGCCCTACCAAACAAAAAAAATAATCATCCAAATCCATCCATAACTTGCGGAGTTATCGCGTAACAGACATACAAAAATAAGCAACACAGACGAATTGAGGACCTACTCCTTTTTTGAAGTCAGTTAAAAACCTTCAATATGTGAATTTAAAAGTAAAATATATGTATATTCAGATTTTAGAAAAAAAAAAAATTGCATTTCGATTTGTGAAGGTTTTGACTCACAATTATTATTTCTTGTTTATTATATTAATTTGGAATCATCAGTCAGGAGTTATAAAAGATTTACATTAAAATAACTTAAAGGTTATATTTAATTGTAAATAAACTCGAACGCGAAAGCGCAAATAAACTCGAACACAAAAATATATTTATTCAAAAAAGCATATATAAATAACTTTTGAATCGTCTTATTTTTTTGAATCTTCCACTGTATCGGAATGTAACATCTACTGAGAAGAGAGCGGCGAGAAACGTGGTTACTTTACAGTTAAATGGTTCAACTGAATTCACTCAACTTATATAATACTCGTTACTATAAGTGTATATGAAACTTTAGAATAGCATATCCACTTTATTATGTCTCTGTGAGCCAGTCGTGGGCGTGTGGCCGACCATGACAGATGCGTTCTATCTGTCAAATGCCGTAGATGTCTAGCGTATGTGTGTCTACAATCTACATACATACATACAGAATATCCCCAACTATTCTAAATCTACTTTTTTATAGAGGTCAATGTTTCTTATGCAATCTGAACTAAACAAATGTTTGTACTACTTTATTGGTGTTTGATATCTCGGCAACATTCATGTTGTTTTTGTATCGTAACACTGTGATGGTATCCATCGGTTTTTGTCTAGTATTTGCGTGCGTTGCCTATACGGCTGTATACAGTGGTGCATTTACCAGCAGGCTGAGACGACTTGAGCCTAGAGCGGTAGATTTTAGAGGCGGCAAAATGGGGACCAATTTTCTTTTTACACGTTGTTAAAGAACTCTGTAAAATGGTTTTATGATGTCTTACAGAGATCTTTCCGATGGTTTTTCCTTGTTTTCTTTCATTGTACATTCAACGATATATCAAACTTATAGAAGTTATAGAACCTGTAGAAAAACATCCAGTTTGCCGCCCCGTACTAGTAATCGGGCTCTATTTACATAATATATTAGGTAATTTATGAATAGACAATTACATAATTTGCAATATATTTTGGGTGACATGTTCCTAGCACGGTCAAGATAAGGTGTATATTTTATTCCTTTATTCTGCGCGCGACGCGGACGTTACAGCAAAGAGAAACGCTTTATATTTCTACTTCATTCAGGTATTAAGATTTCTAATTGAAAATCTAAGAAATTTATTCATAGAAAAGGATTCCCCTCTCAATTCTTTCTATCATTTCTTTTTGGAATTTAAGAAGTTTACCTCGTTACTGTATTAGTGGCACTTTCTTCATTTCCTATTAAAAAATAAATAATACCTATTTGTACAATAATAATTAGGAGTTTGATACATATTATCTTGTATCCTTAAAACCGTATGAATTTATCAAGAATCATGATCGATGACACTTTAGATGGTGTTATGCAATAATGAACTATATCATTATATATATTCTATAATAAAATATTATTATATTGTTTTATTTCATCTATTTGATCATAATATTACCAATTGTTATATTCATTTTAATTAATTTATATATTTACGCTCACCATTAAAAAACAAAATTTATAACAAAGACAACAGCAGGAACAAGGAATACTCTGAATAAACTGATGAAAAATATCAAAAACTTATTATATTTTTGTGCATTTAATACATATTGTAATGACTGTATAATTATACTTCTATAATAAGATTAGGGATCGATATAGTATATCACCGTCCAACATATCGCTAATTTTTATATCTATAGATAGTAATAAATCATGGTATAAATAGACTGATTTATTAAAAAGAATGTTTATTGTTTGTCTAAAAATCACAAAGTTAAACATCAAAATGGTATCGGACGTCAGAAGGAAGAAACTGCTATTCGTATTCAAGAAGTTCTTCGATGTCGATGAAACTGGTTTTGTTGAGAAAAATGACTTTGAAAAGTCCTTAGACCGACTAGTAAGGCTGCAAGGGTGGAAAGAAACAGATGTAATCTACAAGATTGCTAACGATATCATGGGTCAGATCTGGGAAGGTTTCCAGAGCTCAACCGACGCCAACAAAGATGGAAAAGTGGATATCGACGAATGGATACGGATGTGGGACCTGCAAGATAAAGAAACTTTGCCAGAATGGAACAGTTTGTTCTGCAGGGTGTGCTTCCATGTCCAAGATAGGACTGGTGATGGTGCCATTGATGAAGAAGAGTTTGTAAAGGTTCACGAGGCATTCAAAGAGTCGAAGGAAGAGGCCGTAGAAGCTTTCAAGAAGTTATCCCAGGGCAAGTCTAGCATCAACTTTGATGAGTTCCAGAAACTGTTTACGGAATATTTCCTGTCTGACGACGCTGACGCTCCCGGTAACTACATTTTTGGTACTGTGAAATTTCTAAAATAGAGTTTTTTATATTTTTATGTAACTATATTTATTGAATTAAAATTATGTCTTTCAATTTAGTTTTTTATTACTATTTCAGCTATTATCAAGTTATCCGTGCATTCAATTAAAACATTATACCTAGTTTCATTTCATAATTTAAATGCAATAACTTTTACGGCGAATTAAATCGCGATTTACTTATTATATTGTTCATTCCGATATTACGAGTGGTCAGTGGTTGTCAGCAAACGTGGTCACGGGCAGACTGAAAGGTGACAGTTGTCTGATTTGAATTTTCACAAAGTTTCCATACTAACGCCATCTATTCCTACGGAGGTGATATTTACTGTAATTTTCTATATTGTAGCAATATTGACTAACAGTGTCCTCTTGTTTTTAGTATGTTTGACTTGGGGTTTTAGATTTTTATAATAATTATTGGGATCCAATCCCAGATGGTCGAAAGTTATTTTATATATTTAAATGTGTGATACTCGCGTTAAATAGTAGGGGAGAGGAGGGCAGTTTTGAACACTTTTTAAATAAAGTGTTATATTTCTCATATGGTATTATTTATCAAGATTTATTCTCTTTTATTAATAGATATGGGGCTTATTCTACATAATAAAAATGTCATTTATTTATTTTGACTTATGAAAGTAACACAATTTCAATTTTTAAAACAACACTTTTTTGTTCAAATGTGCCTCATCTCTGGGGTACATTTGAAACACCTAGGGGCAGTTTAGAAAAAACAGGAAAACATGAAGATTATGTGATTTAGAGTATAATAAACACAATAGTTAAGCTATTTGCATTTTATATTATCATTGTGCATTGTCATTTATTTCATACACTTAATTTTAATTCAATAAACTTTATAAAACTTTAAACAGGCTGGGGTAGTCTTGAACAAAAGAAACAAACTTATTAAACTTTTTATAATATCAGAAAGTAATGATCCTTATATTATCTTGAAATATAACAATCTTAGGAAGGCACTTTAAAGGTGTCAAATATAAAATAAACAATACAAATGGCCAGCTAGGCCTATGTTTTTCATGTAATAATTGGTTGCCTGGAAGAAATCACTGCTTAGTGATAAGGTCACGATTTTCGCGCTACATGATTTTGTTTGTTTCCATATCTTTATGTTTAAAGATAATGTTATTATGGAATAAAGAGAAAATAGACACTAGCCTCAAAATCCACAATACAGGCTGTATTATACAGCTTTATCGGCATCTTCGTTTACGGCATTTTTTTTATAATTTCTTACCATTATGACTGCAAAAACAATATCAAATAAAGTTATTTACTTATATTTATCTAAAAATAAATATAAAATTTGTTTATTTGGTTGGGAGAACCTTTGAACATTTTATTCAAAAGTGCCCCAGTGATTTTATTCAAATTTACCCCAAAACCATACTTCAGAAATAAACATTTCTAGACGATAAACTAATTTGTGTTCAATGACTATATATTGGTAATACTTTGGCTATAATATATGCAATACTATAATATAATCACAACTCGAAAATAATACTTACTTTTTTAGTAATTTGCTTACAAGTAAAAAAAATATTTTTATTTTCGTCTCCGTAAAGTGACCAGTGAATTTTTTTTGAAATGAGACTTACATTGACGATGATTAGGAACTGACAGACATGTAGGTTGAAATAACCAATATTAAAAAGGTTTTGGAGATTATAAAAAATAAAAAATGCGTTCGTAAATCCAATAATTCAAAACTGCCCCTGTTCAAAACTGCCCCCCTCTCCCCTATACCACAACTTAAGATTTATATTAAATATTTTTTACCAGTTTAAAATGCATGAATTGGGATAAATTATATAATAAATAAATCACATTTTAATCTAGAATTTATTTAATTTAAACGTGTAATACTCGTATTAAATTAAATATGTTTTTTTTTCATATGATTCATATCATACACATGTCATACTTATATGACATTAACTAGTCTCATACATACATTATTATTATTATTCTCAAATAATAAGATTAAGTTAATCATAAAACCCTTATGTTGATAAGGTCCTTCAAAATGTTGTATTATTCCATCACCTAACGTTGACATTTACGATAAGGATGAAAAAGTAACTGCTATATAAGATGCACAAAAATTCATTTGCAAGTGTGATAAAAAAATATACCGTAAAAGTAAAAATGGTGTCTGAATTCAGAAAGCAGAAAATTTTATATCTTTTAAAAATAACGTTTAACTTAGATCAGAGTTCTTCAATTGGAAAAAAAGATTTCGAACAGTCTTTAGAGTATATCTCGAACATTCAGGGTTGGGACAAAAATGGCAAGTTATATAAAGAGGTGCAAGATATGGAGGTGAGAATTTGGGAAGGATTAAGTAAGAAAAAAGAAAAAATAAGCGCGGACGAATGGATAGCCCTATGGGACGTTAGGCACGGGGACTTATCGGAATGGCAGAAATTGTATTGCAAAGTAAGTTTTGTAATACAAGACTCAACTGGAGATGGCGTAGTGGATGAGGAGGAATTCTTAAGAGCTCATGAGGCATTCGGGATTCCTAAAGAAGAGGCGAAGGAAGCCTTTCAAAAGATGACGCAGGGAAAGACCAGTATATCCTGGGAGGAGTTTCAGCAGCTATTTAAGGAATTCTTGCAATCTGAGGATATCAATGCGCCGGGAAATTACATATTTGGGTCAACAAAGGTTTTTGTAAATCTTTAAATATTGCAGTAATATCAAAATCGCTAAAGATATCATATTTTTATCAGATATGAAATGTGACTGTGCCATTGTCTGATTTATTTAACTAAATATATATATTTTTATTATCACATATTTATTGTTTTATACTTTAATAACTATTATTTAAAAGAAGTTATATGTTATTGTATACGAGGTATGATAAATTCTTAGCATTGATTAGTAAGATAAGTTGCTAAGAATATACGTACTTACTATATAATACTAGCGACCCGCCCCGGCTTCGCACGGGTCTAGATATTTTGACAAAAAAAGCAGGGGTTGTATGTATTTTTTAATGCCACATCATAAAAAAATAGAAATTAAAAATTTTGTCTAAATAATAAAAACAAAAATTTAGGGGTGGACTACCCCTAACATTTAGGGGGATGAAAAATAGATGTTGGCCGATTCTCATAGATACCGGATAAGCACAAAAAATTTCATCAAAATCGGTCAAGCCGTTTCGGAGGAGTATGGCAACGAAAACTGTGACACGAGAATTTGATATATTAGATAGTTATTAAAGGCCGGTAGCCTTTAATAATGTCATTCAATAATAGAGTGTATTATTCAATTTCATGCAACATTAATATAAAAAAATTGCGATCAAGTTCATAAAAACTACGAGTATATTGCAATTAAGAATAGTCCAATTTTTAATAAGTTTCTCTTAAGAAAATTTTCATTTAGAATAGGAAATTTTAAAACACAATATTGTTAAATAGTTTGCATACAATACACTCTGTTCATAGTTTTATATTATTTTTAACTAGCGAAGAAGGTTTTAATAAAAGTTCCGTGCTCTTACTTCCTACCGTCTGGATTCTTTTCAAACTTTTCGAAGTTAAATATTTATATTGAAGAAAAAAAAACCATTCTTAAGTATCAATATTTATTTAAAGTATTACATCAACATTATACATTCCATTTATATTGTATTCTCGGTAAAAAAATAGCGTACACCTTTGGTAAAATGTTAGATGTTAATAGGTCATTTTATTATATACTATATTTCTATAGAATATTAATATATCTTTCCCGTAGGCTCAGTGGTAAGTGAGTTGCGGGTAGACTCGGATTGGAATCTCCGAAACAGACACATAAATGTGTTTGTCCCATGCCCCACTAAGGGACTCGGACTTCACTACACGGTTTTGTTCAATTTTATTGTTCCACTTAAAGTATACCTTAATAAAACTTCTATATAGATGGACAAATGCAGATATGGACATTTTTCATATAATCTAAATCGTGAAAGACGAAACAATGCACTTTAAAATTATATAATATATCTATATATTATCATAAAGATACCTTTTATTTGACATTTGATAAGATTATTTCCTTGGTTAAACCTTCGAAATCAGAATTTGTTTATTTTGCTAAACTTTCGTTAAAACCAAATTCTAGATACCATTCATCATATTCTATCTCATTTAATTCAGTAAATTCGAGAACATAACGTGTAAGTTTGACCGACAGATACTAATAACTAATAATTAATCTACCATTACATTAACTGTGTAAGGAAATTATCATAAAAGCATCTATATTTGAATTAAAGTTCAAATAATATAATATTATGTGACATTTTTAACTGTATAGAATAATGTATTGAGATTCTGAAAAGGTTTTTTATGATGCTAAAACAACGATACGTTGCGTTGTATCGATTGATACAAAAAGTATCGTATAACCACGATAATCTTCTTATTACCACAGTAATTTAAATACCCAGACTTCACATTTTTTCATTTTAACTAACAATCCCCTATTTTTTTTATTTAGAGTAATAATAACATTTATTATTATTAAACATAATAGTGCATAATATAATATTAGTACGTTAAGATTTATTCAATTTAATTTTTTATACTGTTCGAGCTAAAATTTTCGCAAGCCTTCTTAATGAGGTCTAGATATATTACACAAGATTACAGAGCCGCTAATGAGAAATTAAGGAAATACTGAATAAAATTGGACATTTTTGGAAACGATGAGTGGTAATTATAGCTTGAGTTGTAGCTGGGATCCAAGCTGGGGCAGGTGCAAGGCGGCTTAAGAGATGAGCGGCAGCAATTACATTTTCAAAGTCCATTATAAAGATAAAGAAAAATAAAAAAGAAAAGACTAGGAAAGGAAGGATTGCGTATATAAATTACAGTCAGTTATAATATTTTAAGTAGTAAGTCAAATGATATCTATAGTAGTCGTAAATAGGCCGATGTTGATGTAAAATGGCCGACTCTGATTAAACGAAACCCAGAGCACATTTTGATCCTTTATTGTGATATCTCCATTTCGTTTGTTAATTTATTCCGTAGTAAGACTATAATTTTATAGCGCAAAGTCATCATTTAAGTAAAGGTCTAATATTAAATTAAATAACAAAGGATTAAGATTATATTATTATATACTAGCAACGCGCCTCGGTTTCACACGGGTACAATATAGATGTACTATACACAAAAAAATTTACTCGCTGATAATGGAGCTTTCTATTGGTGAAAGAATTTTTTAAATCGGTGCAGTAGGTTTTGAGTTTATTCATAACATACAAATCTTTTTTCTTTATAATATGTATTAGTATAATAGAATTATGGATATAGATCTATCTATCATCTTAAAGAGATCAGTTGATTCTTTTAGATGATTGATACATGTATTATTAAAAGACAAGATAAATGATAGCAAGTAGAAGTAGACAATAATGGAAATTCGAATGGTAAAATTAAATATTGCGAAAATCTTAAAGCTTTTGAATTAAGTGCCCACTGTGCGTTCCGGGCCGTTTGCGGCTCTACCTGAAGTGGCTTCACGAATATTTATGACCACGTTATTAAGTGTAATCGCTGTTAAAATCTACCCCCTTTATTGTATGATCTCCGGGACATTTGTTAGAAAGAAGTGATTCAGGGGGACATGAGGCGTCGTGAAAGTGTTAATAAGTTTTTTTTGTTTAAGTTAAAAGGTTATTACTGTGACAAGATCTATGTAGGATATATTTTCGTTAAGACTCTGGCTTAAAACTATATGAACATCTTTTTGTCAATTTTGATGAACTTAGTAAGGCACGTCCAAATGTTATATCTGGAGAAAGTGTGAATGGAACTCTATTGTTTCCTCTGCTGGGTTTCTTCAAACCTATATTTGAGTCGTACGAGTATATAATGAAAGGCGGCTATCTGACATTTTTGGTCCGGCAATCTACAAAAAACAAATAAGATCTTGTCGTTTAGACTGTTATGTTTTTTTTTATATATTTGGTTTTATTTTGAATTGTTAATATTAAACGATACCTTAAACATGTAATAAATGATACCTAATACAAAAATAAAGGAGAAAAGCGTTTTCTTTTTTAAATTGCTAACAGTCAGCCATAAGTCAGATAGCCGCCTTTGATTCTATACGAATCATTTGATCTGCATTCGTGGGCTTATTTTCTAAATGGGCGATTTTTATGGGTATTTGATAAATCCTCCGATATTGCAATTTCCAACTAAATCTCGTGCTACCGTCAAAAAGGCAATTAATCTGCTTCAATACATCACTGGGTGAAACATTGCGCTTCGGTTTTAGTAAATTTTTAGGGATCAGGCGCTTGAGAATTTCATTAATTCTGAATCAAATTATCAAAATACAGCGCAAATAATTCCAGTCTCATATTTAGTAAACCGCTTATGTATTATTATGTAGGTTTATTTTTTTATTGTAAGTTAAAATGTTTTTTTTTTATTAGAGAAAGCAAACGGAGAGGCTGACTCCCACCTGAGTGATGAATATCTGCAATACCACTGCAGGTTTTGAGGTGCGTTGCAGGCCTTTATGCCTTAATAGCGACCCGCCCCGGCTTCGCACGGGGGCAATGTAGATGTACTATTTAAAAAAGAATAGAAAAGCGCCTATACTACTCGCCGATAATGTAGCTTTATATTGGTGAAATAATTTATAAAATCGACCAGTAGTTTTTGAGTTAAATCGTAACAAACAAACAAATCTTTCCTCTTTTTATTATTAGTACAGATGAATCATGCATTTTTTATGCTGTAGTAGCTCTTTGTGGAAAAATGTGTTCCAGGTAAGTGAAGACTACCGTGCAAGTGACAGCAATGTTCTAAAAAAAAATTATAAAGTTTTATCCGAAACCCACAGCACTGTGTCACAGTTCGTTTGATTACATGTAGCCGCGATATGAGCTGCGAATAATATGGATGTGGCAATGTTAATGTTTAGAAATATTTTGCGATTTGGTACCCCTGGCTTGGTATCAATATTTTAAGACCGACAACACATCTGAGACGTTTAAGTCTTTTAAATATGTAATGTCCATGGGCGGTGATTACCATCAGGTAATCCACCCGCTCGGTTTTAATAAAAAAATATAGATATTGCTTTATTTATTTCGTTGTTAAATGAGACACCTGTAATTTAAATTATTCTTTTTACTTAATACAATGTAAACTAAGACTTTTAAATTTCTTTGGCTTTAATTTAAAATACTTTCATTTAACTTATGGTTTATAAACATAAGAATTTAATATTGCAATTTTTTAAATTTTCAGAGGTATCATTCATTATTAATACTATCTATCATTTCATTTTTAATACTTGAAACCTATTAATGTCTCCATTTAACGCATCAAACAATTACTTTACCGTATCCACATTACATAGCTCGCTGTACTGCAGCCAATTCAGTGCTGTCACAGTCATTCGAAGGCTCCGCCGCGTCACTGACCTACCTCCACATGACCGTAGCTGACTCTAATGGATGTTCTATTATTTATAAAGAAAAAATACCTCATATTTATTAAGTTATATTTAATAACCTTAAATAAAATAGTGTAATATATCACAGGGAATGAAGTAAAATGTAAAAGTAGCCATTACTTGTGTTTTTAGGAGATTTTTGCGAAAATTAAAAAAAATAATCACCTTATAATAATTATTAAGTACTTTATATTAGGACTGTCCGTAAGACAGCGCAGGGGACTTGAGTGCATTTTTTTAAATAATTCAGTATTAGTGAATTAGTAAAAATATATATTACAGTTTTCCCATGCATACATATAATATCGTTTAAAATAATTTAATTTTCTTTATTTATTTTTAAGAACTTAATAACTACAAATTACATTTTTAAGTATATATTTTGGCAAAAGTTTACAAAGGATTCAAGTATTTAGTGGAATTAGTGTAAAGCTTATATAGAAAACGGTACTGAATAGTTTGTACGCTGTATAACTCCGGAGATGAAAATAAATGTTTTAGCTATAAATCCATCGCGGCGTTTTGACTACATCTCATAAAATGAAAACGAACTTAAATATATATCATGAGCATGAGGTTCATTTGATGGTAGGTGATACCACAGCCACAGAACATCAGTCAACGATGCGCTGCCGACCTACTTTTTAACACGCTTTTATTAGCTTGGGTTGTATGTATGTAACTATGTAACGGAATCTTTGAGCACGATTTTCACCGGTTTCTAAACATCTGATTAACTTGAAACTTTGCATACGTCTCAAGGACCGATGACAATACACTAATTTGATAAAATTATTCCATTTTTAAATTTGCAAATTATGATTTTTGTTAATTTATCTGCAGACGCGATGCCATCTATGCGACGCTACGCGCTACTAGATGGCGCTGTCACTAGATATTGATATTAAGCGGCATTTAAAACACTGCGCTGTATAAACTATCGGTCACGCCACGCGCATTCAGGCCACTGTCATAAGGTGGCGCTGTACTTAATACTATATTATTCCATAAACTTAATTTTAATTGTTTAAAATTAAAAAAACAAGCTATTATAAATAAACCATACTAAAAAGTAGAAAATAAATAATAGTTTAAAAAAAAATAAAAACACGCTTTTTATAAAAAACCGAACTAAAAAATAGAAAATAAATTTAAATTTAAAATATATTTTATTTAAAAAAAAGCGTGGGGTGCTAATAAAATATTTATAACTATTGACACCATGCACTCCACGCTTTTTTTTAAATAAAATATATTTTAAATTTAAATTTATTTTCTATTTTTTAGTTCGGCTTTTTATAAAAAGCGTGTTTTTTAGTTTTTTTTAAACTATTATTTATTACTTCGACCATTCGGAAATCCATGGACTGAAACCGATACGCGTAATATACACTTAACCATATTTCCACCAACGGTGATTCGTCAGTCACCCGGTTGGAATTTCGACATTCCTCTCACCCGATTAATTCTCGAAGTTACCAGACGTGGGGAAAACATGCTAACAGAAAACTATAAACATGTTGTCCCGGTGGGATTCGAACCCACGACCCATCGATGCGCACGGCAGGTGTTCTACCGAACGCGCCAACAAGCCCGTCAAAATTTCACTTGTCTCTTCTTTGTCTAGTTCTTTCAAGTTCCGTTTCAAACGATGAATGAATGAGATCTTTAAAATAAGAAGATAAATAATGTGCACGATGATCCCACTATAATATTATCTTACTTGACCCTTGACACGTATGTTTAGTTCTTTCAATTCCCTCGCCTCTTCCACCACGCCGCGTCTCGCGTCTGTCAGTTTCACGTCAATCAACTTATTATATGTGCAGTGATATTCGTTGGTGTTAAAATTTTGACAGCACTGAATAATTTAAGCTAGGGGTTCGAAATATTTAAATTTTAAAATACATGTAGCAAATGATTTCCTTATACTTTTTTTGTCTGACGTTTGCATTCATTTATTATTCATATTTAATCACTATATGGCCGGGCGCTAACTTTTAATCTAATTAACATTAATAAAAATAAGATAATTGTATTTATTTCTAAGCTGCACTTTTTAAGTGTTTGTATCTTAGTGTTTGTTTGTTATTATTATATTTTCAGCAGCCGAAGGACACAAAAAACAATCTTTTTAAAATTAATTTTATTATAAAAATTTAAGTATATTTTATTTTATTTCAGTACTGTACTGTACTAGCTCGATGCTAATATAATTATGAAATTATAATATGAATAAACTTATGGGAAGCGATACATTCTCACGGAGGTGTGGATATCAGCAGCGTCAGCACATAAAGGCACGGCAAAGGTAAAGAGCTTGTCCTACACGGTATAACCTATATACAGGATTGGCACATATGTAACTTACTATATCATATACGCATTATATTTTCAGGGACTTTTTCATTTACATTTTTTATCAGCCATGCCCTTAGCCATGTTTTCACAATTATGTAAACCCCACTGGTGCCTTACATTAAATTATTACAAATTCAATAACATCAAATAACTGGTATAGTAATTTAAAAATATTCAAATTACGAAATGTTGTAGTCCCCTGGGGGTTGATTTGGTCCCTTTGGGTATCATAGAGATAGTGGTGCGACAGGACATGCATGTTATCTCCTAACACTTTAACAGGATGTGCTGTCGACCTATTGTATAGATTTTATTTAAGGTATGTATAATAATATTATTTCTATAAAGAAACAAGTAAAACCCGGGATATATTCATGATTTATTGAAGGGTCAGCTTTGAGGTCTACAGTACATATTTTACTAATCTTAATTTTTGCAGACTATCTTGCAGATCGTATACTACACTTTTCTTGACAGAAACTAAAGATCGATTTTAATGTTTATTCTTTTACTTCAAATATCTATACTAATATTATAAAGAGGAAAGATTTGTTTGTTTCTTTGTTATTTAACTCAAAAACAACTCGACCGATTTAAAAATTCTTTCACTAATAGAAAGGTACATTATCAGTGAGTAACAAAGCCATTATTTGTGTATCTTTGTTATGCGTGCGAAGCTGAGGCGATTCGCGAAGTGCAGAAAGCATTGTAATTGTTCCACGAAGGTTACTGCTATAGCTCTTTTACTCTGCCAATACAACTATTCAGAGAGAGAACATCTGAAGTCACACTGGTAGCTATGGACCTCATGCTTCCTATTACGATGACGATCGATATGACGTCATAATCTATCTTTACATATGGTTGTGTGAAGCGTAGCAGACAGTTTATGGGCCGTGTGAGACAGGCAGACGGTTCGACTTTCGATTTATGGCGAACTGCTGGTGGCGTGGATGATTGCCAATTCATTATTATGACTCGGGCACTTTTTATTGCACTCTGAAATGTATGTGCCTATTTTAACATGGAGTTATAAATGTTTAATGGTATAGGGGGGCAAACGTATTGGCGCGTTTGGTATAACACCTGCCGTGTGTACCGATGTATCGTGGGTTCGAATCCTACCAGGACGACATTTTTATAATTTTCTATAAGATTGTCTTCCCCATGTCTGGTAATTTCGAACGTTGAATGGGTGGGAGGAATATCGAAATTCCGACCGGGTAATGAACCACCATTCATAGATGGAAAAACCAGTCAGTTTCAGTTATGGATTTCCAAATGCTCGAAGTTAAAAGTAGGTCGACAGCGCATCATTGATGTTCTGTGGCTGGGGTGTCGCCTTCGATCAACAAATACTATGTCAATGGGTGTCGCCTACTAACATGTGCACCTTATGCTCATCTGTCGATATCTAACATAAAAAAACGAGCTTGCGGTTTACCTGATGGAAAGCGAACACATACTTCCGCAATACCACTATAGATGTGCTGCTGGCCTTTGAGGTAGGAATAGGCTCCTTTTTTGAAGGTCTCTAAGTCGTTTCGACCTGGAAACATCACTAGCGACAACTGATACCACAATGTGTTGTGCATGGTAGACAATTTTGTCGCTAGGGGTAGTGAAAATTAGTGCACAATGTTTAAATCTAAACGTAATTAACTCTTCCATTTCTGCCCGCCTAGCATGACCATCAAGAGATATCTCGCGGACGAGTGAAGATAAACTAAGATATAAGATATCTCGACATCGACAACTTTGATAGACAAGATATCACGTTCGACAAATATCTCTACATTTGACATTAGAAGTCGAGTTTTAAGTGTAAGTGTCATGTTAGACATAGACATTACAAGACATAATAATCGATTAAAACACGAGAAAGCGGTCGACAACATTTTGTCGTGATTGTCGGCCGGCAGGTCAATAAAACGAAATATACCGCCGAGATATTTACTACTCTTAAATCTCTCGAGCCGTTTTGATCTAAAATAAGTCAGGAATCAAAAAGAAACATAGGTACATATTTACATAAATAAAAAAATACCCAGTCCAGTGAATAGAGAAACAAAATTATTAATTTATCTTTTTGTTCGTGTCTGTTTTCAGGTCCTTTTGTATGGTACACTTCGCTTTCAATAAGTAAATTACATTTGAGTGTAAAAACTAAACGTACTCGGAGCCAAAATGCGCGAGCGCTGAATAAGACTTAGTATTTGGTTTAATCTCGTAATTGCCTCACTTTTAGTACCGCTTCAAACGATTCAACTGAATGTGCCGTATTTATAGTGTAGGTTTTCTTAAAGTTTGTCTATGGGACTGAGTCCATTATTTTTATAATATACAATCAAGTCTATAAGAAATAAAATCTTACATAATCATAAATGAATACACAATTATTACATAATAGTAATATTTCATCGTAATAAACTATAAAAAATTAAATTTTCAGTGGTTTTCTTTTAACAGAACATACACAGTAAAACATGTTTATTTTAATTTCATTGTTAACTTAATGTACAAGTGAAATCCAGTTTATTTGTAACAGTATACCTACTGCTAAATTATATATTACATATTATATCTGTAATACACACAATATATACATCTTTCACTGATATTCATATATGAGAAATGCAGTTCAGGCTTATCTCCAACATCTGTAATATTTAGCAATAGTAAACGTGAAAATGAAATAATGTTTTGTATAATACGTATCATCACTATAAACTTTACTGTAGGTCGTTTGACTTTAGTCTATCGTTATCCGATATATAGCTTTACATACTTAAAAATATATTATCAAATCTTACTATAAGTCGCCAACATTTGTTTCTTTAAATTACACAAGAAAATCAGATGCAGTCAATAGTAAAGAAAATATAAGAATTAATTAATGAAAAAAAAAAGGATGAACTATAAATAGGGCACCAGCGACGTGCCTAGGCACTCTGTTTACAATGCTGAGCGATGAATGAAAAAAGCACTTTACCGAATGGAGTTTAAACGTTCATATCGATGGAGCGAGTGATATTTATTTAGTTAAACTAAAATAAACTTCATTTATAATTAATGCATTTTTTAATGATGTAATTAGTAATTAGTCTTTTTAAACTAGACGGACGCTTAGTATTATCTAATACTAGCAACACGGCCCGGCTTCACAGGGGTGCAATGTATATATACTATATAAAAAAAAATCTATCTTACTAGTGAGTATCAGTAGATAATGTAGCTTTCTATCGGTGAAAGATTTTTTAAAATCAGTCTTGTTGTTTTTGATAACAGTATCATCTAGAAATTGCACTGAAAACTTTCGGCTTCTAATCTTGCTGAAGACGCCTTGCCTGATGTTGGATACTTATAGATTAGCGCAATCTTACTTCAGGTAAATTTTCTTAAATAATCTTATTTTATAGACGATATGGCAAATAAATTAATTATACGTAAATTTTGTAATAGCCCAAACTAACACAATCTGTTTACCATGTAAACCATAATATTTTTTTACAATATTATTTAAATAATAATTTACTTAAATGTAATTTTAAAAAATACTGATGGTCTATTATAATAAGATAATTATCGACGTAGTCTATGAAAATATTGTGATTATGGACTTAGTAGAGCAAAGCATAACATAGTCTCATAAGCATTACTTGATGCTTTTGCACAAACTAATAACTTGTTTATTATTATATTATATACTAGCAACGCGCCCCGGCTTCACACGGGTGCAATGTAGATACACAAAACACAGTCTATGTTACTTGCTGAGAATGTAGCTTTCCATTGGTGAAAGAATTTTCAAAATCGGTCCAGTAGTTTTTGAGTTTATTCATAACATACAAAAATACAAAAATTCAAAAATACAAATCTTTACTTTTTATAATTTTAGTATAGATTAGTATAGATAGTATAGATATACGTAGTTAAGATTAACTTCGTGTTTTAAAAATTCAGAATCCGTGCGCTCATCAGATCATGCTTGACTCAGCTTGTAATTGGTAGAGCGATTCCTTTGAAGCCACCGATCGCGGCAAGATCAAAGTGGATGTCTGATTACATAGCACCAAATAACTATTTAGGTGAAGCGTTTTGCACACTGACGGAAAACTATGCAGATAAACAAAATTAAATGTTGGGAAAATATCTATCTATAAAGGTTTGAGAAAATTCAAAAATCTTCACCTTTTATTTCAATAAAGGATATAATAGAACTAAACATTCAGCGCTCACAATAATGATGGGGTCGTCAAAGTATGAAATTATTGCAATGTCACCAAAATTAAATAGGAAATGCTTGAAAAATGAAAGATGGACTTTATTATGACCGGAACTAGTTTAATGATACCTTGTGATAATATTGCACTCGTTAAAGAGCCATACACACAAATAGGTACGCCACCTATTTGTGTCTATGGCTTTTTATTCAATATATTATAAACTATAAAATAGTATATTCTATCTCATGAAGTCCGTTTGCCTATGAATGTTGTTAGGCGTGCATAAATACATTTTTTTTGAGTGTGCGTAGTCTCGGAAGCACACGCTAAATATTACACACACTAAGCCAATGTATACGTGCAAGCTTGGAAACATTCATAGTTAAACGGACTTCGTGAGATAGAATATATTGATTCAAAGTTTCCAGGCAGGCGATGTGAACCAGCTATAACCTAGATCGAAGCCAGTGTAATTAAGTTAGTGACACAACTCCCGAGCTAGATAAGGCACGATTAGGAAACCTAATCACTGATTTAATCGTGGATTAACACTTAATATACGTGAACGAGCAAACATTTTAAAAATGTTATGTCATTTTTTCTATTATAGTCGAAACGTGATGAAATAAAAAAGTTGTTATATGATATTGAAATCTTACAGAAGTATCTGATTGTGCAAAAAACCTGGAACTCGTGATTTTGATTGAAGTTGTCAGAGATTTCAACTAGCAGCTTATCACTAGTTTTCCGAGCAAGATTTTTTGATATTGAATTTATACTTCTGCTTGGTTGTAGACTATTGTTAGATACAGCTCAATATAACTTCTCAAAATTTAGTATGAACTTCAAACTAAACTTTTTTTTAAACAAAAATAATTATTTAGTAGATACGTATATGAGTGAAGCCAAAATGCAAACGGGTCATTTTATTATCTAGGTGTCTATTATGAACCTAAATTTGTAGTTGATTAATAAGTGTGGTTGTAGCGATGATAGATTGAGTTAGACTTTAACCCCCTGGATTTAATGAATTATATACAACTTATGCCAACTCACTGTTTGTCAATATAAATAGGTTTGGAAAACTGCGGATTGAACCTTTACCTTTAACCTTTTAAATATAAATAAACCAAAATATTTAAAACAAAATAAATGATTGTCGTATGTTTGAATATAAATTTATTTATCTCCCTTTAAAAGTCATGTTTGTTATCATTCGATTATAATTATTAGTTTGATGTCTTGATTGTGCTTATCTGTCAATATCTGGCTTTAAATAATGAACCTTTGATCCCGTGTCGGATACAGCTATAAAAATGTACAGCGAATCAAGAGTCATCGGATGCCACTGGTTTCGATATTAATTTGCAATGTTACAGCCTGATTCAACCGCTAATATATGCGACCACTAATTGAATACTGATAACATACGTTGACTATTTCATTTCACAAACCTATATTTAAAATAAAACACCTTTTTCAGTAAAGGCAAATGTTGATGGCGTAAGCTTATATTGATTTAAACGGATACAGGAAATAAAATATAATTACTTGGCTGTATTGATATACCGATCCATAGAAGAAAAGTATGTTTGTTAACTATTCCGTTCATTCGGAACCAATCAAATCCTATTCAATATTAAAATAAGTCAGTAGATAGTTACATTTAGTTAGAATAATTGAGTAATTATGAATTTCTGTGTCATCAAGAGAAGCATCATTATTATCATTTGTGTCTTTTCCATTAATCTTTATTCATTAATTAATTAAGTTAATCTCATTTCTTGTCCAGTCCAACGAATCTTTACGTTTTGTTTAAAATAAATTATAATCAAGTTGTCAACCGTCTGCGAGATTGTAGATTTTTACCTAATGTCATTAAAACACCTTCTATAAAGTAGTATCCAGTAGCGTTGGGAAATTTTTGACAGCTGATACATTGCTGCAATCTGTCACGAACACACCTACATTAGTTTTAAGTGTAGCTGAACCGATTGATTGATAAAATACAACGTAAATAGCTACATTTATAAAGAAGACAGGAAGATAAATGTATTAAAATATTGAGTGCAGTATTTGTTCGATTCCCAACGGTGGGCTAACCGGCTTGCAGGTTGGAAATAAAATTATACGTTTTACTTTTCATATAGAAACCATATTTCTGTTCGTAGAACAAGAAAAATAAAAGAAATATCAGATTTAAACATAGAAATTTCATCTGTTTCTGTTCAGAGTATCACATTTCAATAAACGAGCACGTGTCGTCTCATGTCATCTCAATACTGCACCGGTTCCAATTTAATAAGTTCCCCATTTTAATATGGAGCGTCCGCGAGCCACGCGTGACGAACGAAGACTGGCATTTGATGTTCGAAATTTGAAACTTTATTTTATCTGTGATGTTAAATCTTGTGAACGCGACGTCTAGTGACAAAAAGCAGACTATGTCCGTTTCATAGATAATTAATTTTGAAATAAAAAAGTGATCAGTCTTCTACATGCAGTCTACCGTGGAAATAAAACCCACTAACCTAATCGCGATTAAGTGAAGTACTATGCGATTCAAATAAGAATAGGATCGACTTGGCGCCATATTGTGCGGCGCCAATTCTTACCACTATGAAAATAAGAAAGAAAAAGGTATGGTTTTAAAAAAAAAACTCATTGTCTTTAATAATTAAATATTATACTTTAGCTAATTTAGGTAAAGCAATAACGTTTTTTTTAAATTTGATTTAATTAAGACTCAGTTTCACAACATAAAATAAATCGTTATTCATTTGAAAATAAGTTTTTTTGCAAAAACGTACTTTTTAGGTGACATTTGACAGTTAGAGGTCATTGACGTTCCTATTGTTATTTGAATCGCATTGTACAACAATAACAATTTTTAGTAATAAAAGTAGAAGACCAACTGTAATTAAATTGTTTAATATTTGATTTCATTTTCATACCTAACAGAATTGCAAATGTGATTAGTGTATCCTTTATGAGTATGTGTGTACTATGTAAGTGGTAGCGCCAAATATATAAATTAATTTAATTACAATAAAATAATTCCTATTTCCAACCCAATAATTTTTATACCTTGCAACAATGCAACCGCCGCTGTAGCAACACTGAAGACTACGGCGCCATCTTGTTCGTTCCTGTTCGAATCACCGCATGAGCAACACTATGTGTTCTCTAAAATCTATTTAAAGCCCAACAATTGATTCGTTTATAATCTCAAACAAAGGGCGCGCGCCCCCGCGAGTGTGGAAAACAAGAGAAAGTGACAGTGCAAGGACTGAGTGCTGCAGGAGAAGAGTTGCAGGTATTGTTTCCCTTCTTCCTATCCGTCCGATCCTGTCCTTCTTCCTTTATCCGCCCTTGTCTCCACACACCCCGCATACAGTCCACTTATTTCATTTTGAAGATTATTATAACATACTTGGCGCGTCCATTGTTTTTGGTTCCTTCGAGCCGCATTGTTTTTGGTCTCTTCGAACCGCATATTTTGTTACCTTTTAGCCGCTATAAAATCGTTCAAACGGGAATCATCCAACCGCCCTTATTAGTTACCTTATTGTTAGGCCCTAATAAGCGATTTATATATAATTAATCATATATTTTACAGTATTTTTAATATATTTTACCGCTGGGTTGATATTGCATCATCCTATATTTCTCTTCAAAAAATACTTACTGTAAAAACCCCCCGTAACATTACTTACGTGTTTTACCGCCTAGATATAATATATATCTTAGTATTTAAGTATATTCCGCATTTAAAATCATCATATTTCACCGAAAATAACATAGATTTACATTTTTTATTTTGTAGGGTAGATCATCGATCGTCGTTATTTCTTAATTTTGTTTCATCGAACATTCTAGTTGCTACGTCATAAACTCCGCAGCACAGCTGCTTAGTGGACCACAGTGCATTGAACTCCTATAGTAATACAACTGTTATATTGTATTTTTGTTTTATCGTACTTTAATTTACTTTTATAACAATTTATTAATCTTTTATTTCATATTTCATTTTGTATCAATACTTAATGTCTAGAAGACGAAATACCGATAGCACATCAGAGGACACATTGCATGATCCTCAATTAATAATTTTATCCGCAAAGCGCGAAGCTTATTTTGAGATACTACAAAATATTTACGATATTTCTGCACACATAAAGTCGAACGACTCGATGCTAGAACAATTTTTAGATGAGAGTAATAACATTGAGTCACTGCGCGCTGAGTTCAGACTGGTTTTAGACGAATATAATTCATATTTGTTAAAATAGAATCCTACCTCGACACCAGATTACAAAAGTCTTATATCTTTCGAGTCATTATATGGGAGAATTAAAAGAATTCAGTGTGAACGTAATAAAAATAATAATAATTCGCATTCTACACAAGATACGTGTTGTTCCCACTAGAATGTGAGTGCTCCTATTTCACCATACATACTACTGATAGAGGACAAATCTTTGTTTTACTTTTTTTTATTTTTTCGTTTATATATATATTTTTTTTTTTTTTGATAATTATAGTTAATTGTGTGATGTCATGTGGAACATGGTGTAATGGTTGCAGCCCCTTATAAAACATTTGTAAAACAAAAACTTGGCGATTAAAAAGAGTGGCGGCGAGTTTCTTGCCAGTTCTTCTCGTCCGCTCTACGCCCTTGATTTGTGAACTGGCAGTAAATGTAATATTAGAAGCATTTAATATGTATTTTTTATTGACGTTCATAAGTGTACATTGTGTTACCTAAATGAATAAATGATTTTTGAATTTTGAATTTTGAATTTTGATACCGTTAATATCAAAGCCAGACCTACGTTGCCGCCTATAGAAATGTCTTTTTTAGGTGATATTCGTTCTTGAACTTTATTTTATGCCCTCACGGACTCAGAAAAATTATATTATCTGTCATGTCTCCTTGTTCAGAAAATTATAATTTATCCCTTGTTTAATATAGCCCTTGTCTCCACACACCCCGCATACAGTCCACTTATTTCATTTTGAAGATTATTATAACATACTTGGCGCGTCCAGTATTTATTTTATATTTAACGTATCTTTTAAAAATATTGTTATTCTTCGGATGAAATTGGTCAGTTTGCTTTGGTACAATTGAATTGTAAGTCTATTTTTGATCTCGATTGAACGGAAAGTTATTGTGACATTCTTTTTGTAAGATGTTCAACGAATTTTTAAGCTTGTGTACTGTAGCAGATATACTATGAACAATTCGGTTTAGTATGTTCGGTAGTAATTTTAATGACATAAACGTCATTATTTTAACAGGAGTTACATAGCTGTAACACAGCTAACCCGGACACATTAATTATAATTCCATATCTTCGTATTACCACATATAACTTAATATGGCAACTTTGTGATATTTCATCAGACAGATGTCACCTCTCAGTCTGCCCGTGACCAAACGAAAGCTTTCGAAACGTCAATCGGGATTAATCGCGTTTTAATCCGGTAAAAGTTTTAGATATAAGTTCCCCACTGTACTCTCGTTATACACTTGGGCTTAGAAAATGAGTAACGCAGTTTCACTTTTTAAAAACCTATCTGCCACCGCTTACAACAAGCCAATAATATCATATATTTTGAAGCAGTTAAAATTAAATAAAAGGTTATAAAAAGACAATCAACATGCCAAATCTTGCGGGATAAGAAGTCACAATATCGATTCACGAGACAGATGTATTAATCACTAATTTAAAATATTTTTTAAGCACACTCCGATACAACGATATCCATGCAATTCTTATCTCTGAATCTTGGTTGAAGCCTTGTCTTCCTTCCTCTTCCTACTCTCTTCCAGGTTTTAATCTAATTAGAAATGATCGCATTGGTAGGGGTGGGGGAGGAGTAGCAATTTATCTCCGCTCACATATTCCATTTAAAATAATAAGCACCTCTCCTCAACCCTCGCCTATAGATGAGGCTGAACATCTACTAATTGAAGTCTCAATTTCTAATACTAAAACTCTGTTGGGCGTTTTCTATTCGCCACATCTCTCTATTAACTATTTCTCTTCCCTAGATATTCTCCTCGATAAACATCTTCCCTCTTGCGAACATGCTATTCTCATGGGCGATTTTAATACGTGCTTATTGAAAAACGACTCCCGGAGTAGTAAGCTAATCTCTACTATTAATTCCTATAACTTGCATATACTTCCATTACATGCTACCCATTCCATTCCTGGTTGTGCACCATCTCTCCTAGACCTTATGATAGTATCTTCTCCCAGTTTTGTTACCATGCATGGCCAATGTCCAGCAGAGGAATTCTCTAATCACGATCTTCTATATCTATCTTATAAACTCCGACCTCCTAAGCCTAAACCTAAAATTGTTCTGCTGAGAAACTTTGGTGCATTGGACGTCGACTGTCTTTCTGAAGATGTAGTTAAAATAGACTGGACAGTAGTCACTGGAGCTATTGACATAAATCACAAAGTCGAACTTTTCAACTCCCTCATCACTCAGTTATTCGACAAACATGCGCCTCTCAGAGCCGTGAAACTAAAACATCTACCTGCGCCTTGGCTCACAGATGATTTGAAATCTATGCTCAAAAAAAAGAATCGATGCAAGTCTAAACTTCACAAGTGTAATTCAGATATAAATCGTGAGAAATATAAACAGATTAGAAATCGCTGCAATACATTATGTAGAGACGCACAACAACGATATTTCCATAAAGCAGTTGAGAATGGTGACCCTGCTAAGGTCTGGAAGTTTTTAAAATCTTTTGGAATAGGTAACCGTCAAAGTAAATCTTTACCATCGAACATTGATCTCAATTCTTTAAATATACACTACTCCTCTCCTTCCGTTGCCTTAGATGCGCAAACAAAATCAAATACTCTTAACTCTCTTTCAGGTCTTCCACCTCAAAAATTTTCACCTTTCTTTTTTAGCCAATTTGCCAGCTGTGATATTAGAAAGCATATATTATCCATCTCCTCAAAGGCAGTCGGTAGTGACTGCATTGGCCGGAATATGATCATCCCTATTCTTGATGCTGTTCTTCCCGTTATTACTCATATCCTCAATTTCTCAATCTCTTCCGGCATATTTCCAGACGCATGGAAAAATGCCAAAATTATTCCTCTACCTAAAAAAAATAACCCTTCATCCTTCTCTGATTTTCGTCCCATTTCAATTCTTCCATTTCTTTCGAAAGTTCTTGAACGCTTGGTCCAAGAACAGTTGTGTAGATTCCTTAATAAAAATCAACTTCTTAATCCTTTCCAGTCAGGCTTCCGTCCCGGTCATAGTACTGCTACTGCTCTAGTTAAAATCACTGACGATATCCGTGCAGGAATGGATAGTAAGCAACTCACACTATTGACGTTGCTTGACTTTAGCAATGCTTTCAACACTGTTGATCATGACGTCCTGTTGAGCTTGCTCAGCTCTTTTAATATATCTCCAGTGGCAATTGGTTGGTTTAAAAGCTATTTAAATGGTCGCCAGCAACGTATACAAGACGATGATTTTGTCTCTTCTTGGTCCTGTGTTAAGGCTGGTGTACCACAAGGAGGCGTTCTATCTCCACTACTTTTCTCAATATTTATTAATTCTATTTCTTCCAATCTTTCTTCTCTTTCTATCTATCATATGTATGCAGATGATGTTCAAATATACACACGAGCTTCTCCTCTTGAATTAAGAGATGCTATAGCACGAACAAATGCTGATCTGTCAACTATTGTTGATTGGAGCAGAAAGTATGGACTTAGCATTAATCCTGCCAAAACTAAGGTCATTCTAATCGGCAGTCAACAGTTACTTCGCAGAATTGATTTTTCCACGTTGCCTAAAGTTTCATTCGAAGATATTAGTATACCATACAGCTCGTCAGTTAAAAATCTTGGTATCTACATAGACGAACTACTATCTTGGACAAAACAACTGCAGGAAATGCGAAGTAGGTTATTTGCTGCAACTGGCTCCTTAAGACGGTTACGCAATTTTCTGCCAACCCACACCAAAGTTTCTCTAGCACAATCTTTATTACTCCCAATCCTCGATTACGCTGATACTTGTTATCCGGATCTTACCGAAGTACAACTTGACACCCTCGAGCTCCTTCAGAATTTGTGCATTAGGTTCGTCATTGGTCTTAGGAAATTCGACCATATTTCTGAATACCGCAGTAGACTGAAATGGCTACCGATCCGTCAACGCCGAGATACTCATATCCTGCATCTTTTATTTAATGTTCTTTTCGACCCCAAGACTCCCCTTTATCTTAAAGCTAAATTTAATTTCGCGAAATCTGACTTTTTTTCTCTTCGTTCTTCTTATAATTTAACTTTAAATATTCCTGTGCATCACACTGATTTCTTCCATTATTCCTTTACTGCTCGTGCTATACAACTCTGGAATTCCCTACCTCTTTCTATTAAAAAAGCTCAATCTCTTCCTATTTTCAAACGAATGCTGAAAGACCACTATCTCTCTTTTCCAACATAGTTACTGTTAAATGTATATTTAATTATTATTTTTATCTTTTATTGTGATTATATTATGTGTACTTATTATTCTATTAATAATTGAATAGTTTTATATACCCCCTATCTTCATACATACATACATATATCTCAAGCTTCAATTCCTTTCTATCCAGGTTGCCTGGAAGAAATTGCTTTGAGCAATAAGGCCGCCTTACTATATTTCTGTTTTTCTTTATATTAATTCTTTAGTTTAAGTTTTCGATGTAAAAGTGTAAATAAATAAATAATAAAAATAAAATACATGTAATATGTTAAGTGTAAAAACATTTGTACTATGCTTAGTAGTGGAAAAACATGCGATCGCTACAATGTTTTTTTAATTTTTTACAAATATTATATTATAATATTATATTCCTTATTTTTGTCACACCAAAGATTCCTTATAGTATTTTATATCGTTTTGTATTTAGCATAGTTTATCTTCAATAGCAGTGGACCGCTGCTATAAGGGTTGGAAATTGTCCAAGCTGAGTTCTGGTTTACAGTCGGTCCGCGGGCTCACAATACACTGAGATTGCATCCCTCCGTAACACTCGTATTGTACAGTGTTACCGTTAACTAAATTCCCTGCCCTAGTGGGAAAATTAATTTGTTTTCATTGATAATTTTTATGGTCCATAAAAACCGTGTAAAACATATAACTTTTAAATTACTTTTTATTTTTTAACAAAGTATTCTAATTTAATTACTTTTTCTAAATAAAACCCAAAATATGGAACATATGTTATAAAACGCAAGAATATACTTTTAGTCTTGGAGTTAATAGACAATTATAAAGAAAGTCTATTATTTTTTTATTGAAGACTACGAGTACATACTACGGCTATTTTGATAAACACAAGTAGAATAAAGGACAGATACGATGGAAAATTTTATCGTTTTTTTTTTAGGATGAAATTTTTTTTGTTTGGTAAAGTTTCTTTCGAAATACTTAAATTTTAAGTTAAAGATAAATCGTTGACCCTGTAGGTGTACCTAGTATTAAATGAGTTCATATATAAATAATAAAAAATATACCTACTAGGTTCTATGCAGATTACACGCGGTCCCATGATAAATTGCACTTCAGTATGCGTCTGCATAATTTGTTTTTAACTATCGCTCGTCATCCGGGCGAATGAGAGGCCTGAAGATTTTAAACATAATTATATCCACTATATCACATATATTGATATAAATAAATAATACAGCTATAATTGTATGGGTTTCTTGCCTGATTAAATAAATAAATATATTATTATTATATAATATATATAATCCTAATAGGATATGCAGCAGTATATCTAAGTCTGATTCTTTGAACGAAATATCTGATCTATAATGAAAAAAGAAATTTTTTCGGATACCGATATTACCGATATAATATAGATTAACCAATTTAATAATTATTATAAAAAAATACCATGAAAAAAATAATGATTTTTAAATAAATACTAAATAATATTTGTATCAATATTATTATTTTATATCAGCTCGTTGGTGCCATTGCATTGGTGAGATCTGCTTTTCCCGCCAGCTTTATCAAGTAAATAGTTTGTGTATAAATTATATCTATAATCCCCAGCCTTATATATGCCTACTTTGAGAGGTTGCAGAGGGCAGTATATATTTCTATCACTGTCTATATCTATAGATTTATTTATCGTTGATAACAAAATTTCCATCCGGCACGTATCGGTATTCCAATACCTGCATCTTGCACTATTAGATTTCGAATTCTTGACCTAAGACCTATGAATTTCAATCAATTGAGGCCACAGTCAGGAAGCCTAATTTAAAACTAAGAGAAATATTTCTCGCATTTTTTTCATGCCCCAGTAAGGAATATTTAATTTCCTATTCTATTCGCTTCATATTATAGTAAAAAAATTTAAGTCTCAGATACGCGATAAAAGTACAAACGCAGTATTCGCTACGACAATAAAGTCACGTACAGAATGGAAGTGACAAGTGAATTTAAAAATAAAACTGTGAAAAATCTGCCTACTGTTCTTGAAAATGTTCTCCGGCGGAATGCATAGTGATTTAGAAAAAAATGTGTAGCAAAATAATATCGAGTTGATATCGGAACTTTTTGGTTCACATTTCAAAGGAAGATTTTCAATCTTTATATTATGTTTTAGAATTTTTTAAAAATATTAATTAAAAATTATTATGTTTTAAAAAATATTTTTTTTTAAAACATAATAATTGTTTGTTGTAGTCCTACATACAATCTGTTGAATCTCAATGAATGACAATGAAATAACTATTAGGATTAGGTAAATTGATCAAACGATTGCAACAGAATTGATATTAAGTTTTATCTTTTATGAAATTTCGTTATTATCTCATCTTTACGGCTATCATCAAATTTTTATAAACATGACTTGATGACTTGATATTTTCAACGCAATACAACTACGTTACATGTTCAAATTCTTATTCTTATAAACATTTAAAACGTAAAAAAAACACTTCAAAACTAATTACGCCCCACCGAGATGCATAAAGCAATACAATAAAAGTCGGTGACACTCACAGACATATCAAATTGTTATTTAATGCAAAATAGCCTTTATTATTATAAGTGTATTATTAAAGGAATAAGGTGAAATAAGCAGAATGTATATTATAGGGCAAGTTCATTTCGGTACTGAGGAATGGTCTGGTATCACGCGATACTGTCGTTTGCTGACCGTAAGGATGCGACCGCTACCACAACCGGAGCGAAGGCGATAGCGGGTGATTATTCTGTTTTTCGCCATTTGATCGGAATTTAACTTTGATTAAAGTGTTTTGATTATTTTTATCAGTCGCTTAATTTGTATTTATGATATTTCAGCAATAAACTTAGTTCAGGGTATAGTTACAACCTTATTGCTTGCTAGAGTATAGATATGGCAGCTGTGAACCAGATACTAAATTATTACTATACTGTCTGTGTATCAGCAATACTGTGGAAATGCTTTGCTAGATAGAATGCCCTTTTATTCAAACTTCATCTGACCATTATAGGGCGTGTGTGTGAGATATTTAATTAAAGTATAGTCTTAATATTGAAGGACGTGTTCGGATTAAATCATAACTATAATATAACTATATATTAAATTTAATATACATATAATAATGGAAATAACCTGGTAGGGCAGAGTGTGGTAATCGACTGACTCCTGACTCTTCGTATATGCTGTTCGTTTATAAAAATTCTGAATTTCAAAATACGCGTTTAGGCGTCCCTACACCATTATCTACTAGAGTTAAACTAATTATTTAGTAGTAATATTAGTTTAGGTTTTGGTTCGTTCGGAACTCTATTTTGTTTTATATCGCGTCCGCGTAAACGCACGCTGGTAATGAGATCGCAATGAAGGCGTTAGAGTGGGATGTTGGCCTACAGGTTACATTACGAGTACTTTTACTATCGCCCAAACAAGTCTTATTTTCATTTTTTTATTGTTCTACAATATATAATCTTATATTCTAATACAAGACTATAAATATTTGGTTCTTTCTATAAATAGAAAATATGATTAATTATATTACAGAACTGTTAATTGATTTTTAACTCTTGTTTCTTTTTGAATTTAGAGGAAAAAGTAAGTATTACTGTCGTGATTACGAAGTAGCCATATTTATTTATTGTATTTTTTTATGTTAGATATCGATAGACGAGCATGAGGGTCACCTGATGGTAGATGATACCTCAGCCAAAGAACATCAGTCAATGTTGCGCTGTCGCCTGTCGACCTACTTTTTACTTCAAGCATTCGAAAATGCATAGATTGAAACCAAAACGTACAGAAAATTAAAAACATGTCGTCCCGATGGGATTCGAACCCACGACCCATCGATGTGTACGGCAGGTGTTCTACCGAACGCGCCAACGAGCCCGTCAAAAACACTAGTAGAAGGTACTATTTCACACTCCAATTAATTTATTTAATTTTAATTGTCTTATTATACTTTACACTATAATTTAAATATAGTAGTATAGAATATAATATCCATCGATTAATTTAAGTTCAGTAATTTAACATAAATAAATAATTGAAAATATTTATTTAAATATAAAATATTTTATCTGAGAATAAAAGTTGTCTGTTTTATTGTTTCTAAAACATCATGAATATTGTTGAAAAGTAGGACTATTATGTTTTAAGCCATTTATATTTAAGTATATAGAAAGATAAAAAGAAATATTTTAAAAACATATCTGAAAAACAAAATGGTGAAAAGCAAAATATCTTTTGACGAATGGCGTTATAATGGCTCTCACCCGAGCGGTTCTTAAAGGAGTTAAACTTTAGCTAAAGTTGAGAATGCAACTAAACATCAAACTCCCGACCCTTGTTCGTGACGTGAATAGACATGCTGTTCACGATTTTTGCGGAAAAATGCTCTTTAGAATTTCTTGTTTTATTTGTGAAATATCTGGAGATATAAGGTTAGGATATATATAGCCGATGAAATTTAGTTGTGTGAAGAAATATCCAATTAAAATTGATGAATGACTGAATTTAGCCGATGAGTTTTCATTAAATAAAATAAAATATAAAGCGAATAACTATTGTAGTTTATCAAGAATAGTCTAAAATTAAAAATTGGTTCAAAACTTACAACATAGAATACAACAATATGGAAATACAGATATTTTTACTTTTAAAGCAATTTATTTTAAAATTGTGCATATGGTTGCTTTTTTGTGTGTATCCAGTATAAAATTAAATTCTGGTTGGTGGTATTATAATTATCTATATTTATTTATTGTTATTATAATGATATAATATGATGCCTAAAAATAATATTCTTGGTAATTCTAGAATCCGGCGTGCGATAAAGTATTTTTTACAAATAATATTGTCACAAAATGATGTTTCATATAAATACTAAATAAAGGTTTGAAACGATGAAGTTGGAACGGTATGTTAAATAATGTGTGTTTTCAAAATAATTTCGAACAGTGGTTAAGATCATAATGATGTGTTTAATTATTAATTTTTTAAGTGTAGCAACTCAGGTCTTTGACATGTTAATGTAAATTATAATCTGTGTTTTTTTGTTCGTTGTTCTCTCTCTCTCTGAAAATAAATGGTGATCAAGCAAGTCGTTCGTTTTCTATTTGGTAAAACCAAAAAATACTTCCTCCATCAGAAAAGAAATGAACATTAAGGTCCTTCGAGCCGGATTAAAAATTGTGGTTCATAATTTGGAAAGAATATTTACGGCATATTGTGCGAAATATTGTGTGAATTACTTCGACAGCACATGCTACAAACCACAAAAGATATTGGAATTGCGTGGTAATATAGAAAACAAGAAGAATTTTACTACTAGACACATTGCTAATTGCTTTCTACGATTTATAATGGAAAAGGAAATAAAAATATTGGAAGATATTAAATCTCAAATTGAAAAAGGAAGGAATAATTTCAAAAAATCCCCTAAGGAGCGTATTACGGAAACATATATCAGTTCCCGTCTAGAAATATTGGAACAGATGTTTGAGAAATTTCAGACCAGACATCAGGATTTACTTTTAAATTTCCCTGACGTGGAGTTGGATAGCAGCAACTATATCAAAAGTGATGTTATGAACATTGTGTGTGAAACATACTTATTGTATAAATCCGACCTAAAATCACATTTATATGCATTAGTGCCAACTGTAAGTAATAACCTTAATTTAATAGATTCAGTGTCCTCGGCAAGTTCAAAGATTAATTGTAGACTTCCTAAAATTAGTATTCCTCAATTTAGTGGCAAGTATTCAGATTGGATTACTTTTAAAGATTTATTTGTATCACTTATCCACAACAATAACTCATTAGACTCAGTACAACGCTTACATTATTTAAAAACATTAGTGACTGGTGAAGCAGAACAATTGTTAAAACATATACCTATTACTGAACATAATTACAAAATATGTTGGGATATACTTCAAAATAGATATAATAATAAGAAGTTTATTTCTAATTGCATATTAAAAAGATTGTTTAATTTAAATATTTTAAAAAATGAATCTTCCAAAGGTATTAAGAATGTAATAGATACAGTGTCTGATTGTTTACATGAGTTACAAGGGTTAGGAATTGATATCAGTTCATGGGATATAATTATTATTTATATTGTGTGTTTGAGATTGGACGCTGAAACTAGGAAACAATGGGAGTTATATATAAATCAAAAGCCATCTGGAGAATCAAAATTACCTACTTATACTCAGTTTAAAGAATTTTTAGAGTGTCGTTTCCATGCATTAGAATATATTGAACCTACTCAAAATAATTCTAAGTTTAATGTTCCAAGGGTTTGTCATGTTACATCTAGTACCAATACCACATTGTGTCCCCATTGTAAGGAAAATCATAAATTATATTTGTGTAATAAATTTGCCAAAGTAGATGTCACCAAGCGGCAGGAGATTGTCAAGTCACTTGGTTTATGCTTCAATTGTTTGGGAAGTGGACACATCGGTAAGTATTGTAGGGTTCTTATTAAATGTCGCATTTGTAAAAGTAAACATCACACATTATTACACGGTAAATCCGCTAAGTCAATAGTGGAAGCTGTAATGGAGGAACCGGTAGGTAGTGGAGAAACGGAACCGTCTACCAAGACGAGGGAGAGTGAGACATTGGTCTCTAACCATTTCATTTCAGAGGAGGTTTGTGGTCAGACTGTATTAGCCACAGCTTTACTTAAGGCAGAATCCACACTTGGAAATTCTCAGATTTTGAGAGCGCTTCTTGACCAAGGGAGTCAAGCATCGTTCATATCTGAATCAGCTGTACAGTTGCTACAGCTGAAGAAGATAAGGGAAAGGAGTTCCATTTCGTGTCTGGGTGGAGGATCTTATAACCTCACTTCAAAATATGTGGTGATGGTGAATATTAAGTCGTTGTACGATCCTTCTTTTAAATTACAGGTGAAGGCACATGTGCTGAATACTGTAACGTCAATTTTGCCTGAACGTAAATTTGTTCTTCCTGAGTGGTCAGACTTAGGTAGAATTGATCTCGCTGATCCACACTATAATTCGCCTAATAAAATAGATATTCTGTTAGGCTCTGAGGTATATTGTAGTATTCTGAAAAAAGGATTAATAAAAAATTCTTGTGGTTCTATGATTGCGCAGGATACTTACCTTGGATGGGTGTTGTCGGGTCAAATCAGCGTTGAGAATGACAAGTCCAATACTTGTCATAATATTATTTTAAATCTGCATGTAAAACTTGAAGAAAATGATATGCTTAAGAAATTTTGGGAGCTTGAATCGGAGCCTCATGTGCTACAATCTAAGGTGTTTACACCAGAAGAGCAAGCATGTGAAGACCATTATGCAGCTACAACGCATAGAGATGATGAAGGTCGATATGTTGTTGCATTACCTTTCCGTTCTAATGAAGAACACTGCTATGGTGATACTCGCACGGTGGCTGTACAAAGGTTATTAGGTCTAGAAAGAAGACTATTGAAAAATGAAGCTCTGAACCAAGATTATTCACAAGTGATTAAGGAGTATCTTGATCTGGGGCATATGGAAGAAGTTTCTAGAAGTTTGGAAAATAAGAACATGGTATGGTTACCGCACCATGCTGTCATTAGGCAAGACAAGAGTACAACAAAAACCCGAGTAGTGTTCAATGCTTCAGATAGGAGTGCGAATGGAGTTTCTTTGAACGATACACTTATGGTTGGTCCTACCTTACAGCCAGATTTGCGACATTTGATCATGCGTTGGCGACAATATCCTGTATGTCTTACAGCTGACATTATAAAAATGTATCGACAGATCAAGGTAACAGAACATAGTGCGAACCATCAACTTATAGTTTGGAGAGATATGCACAGAGAGAATATTCGTGATTATCGACTTCTCACGGTTACATTTGGAACATCGAGTGCGCCGTATTTAGCTGTCAAAACGTTACAGCAAGTAGCGGTAGATGAAGGCCAGCATTATCCAATGGCAGCTCCTAGAGTTAAAACAGATTTCTTTGTTGATGATCTATTGTCTGGTTGTGAATCTGAAGAAGAAGCAGTTATATTATATAAAGAAATGAATTGTTTATTAGGGAAAGGTGGTTTTACATTGCAGAAATGGGCCAGTAACCGTATGGGTTTACTGGAAACTTTCAAGGGGAACGTTGGACAGGATAGGGAAATTAGAGAGGATGATGTCACCAAGGTGGTTGGCCTTATCTGGAATCGCCGGACTGATGAATTTGATTATTGCATCAAATTATCGTCTGATTCTTCTGTTCCTGAAACCAAAAGACAAATTCTTTCAGAGATTAGTCGTTTGTATGATCCAATAGGTTGGATTAGCCCTTGTATTATATTTGCTAAAATCTTTATTCAAAAATTATGGTTAACTGGATTGGATTGGGATGATAAGTTACCAGAAGAACTCTTAAATGAATGGAGGCTTTATCGTAAGGAATTATTGAGGTTGGTAGATTTTCACATTCCTCGATGGGTGCATACATCTAAGAATAATATACTTGTCGAGTTACATGGGTTTAGTGATGCATCTTCTGCGGCGTATGCTGCAGTGGTTTATATTCGGTGTATTACTGCGGATGGTAAAATTGAAACCCATTTGGTAACAGCTAAAACTAAAGTCGCGCCTATCAAGCAAATTTCCATTCCTCGACTTGAATTATGCGGAGCTCTTCTAACTTCTAAGTTACTTTGTGAAGTAGCTGAAGTGTTGAACATTCCTAAAAGCAGTCTACATGCTTGGACAGATTCTGCTATAGTTTTGGCTTGGTTGAGTGATCACCCAAGTCGATGGAAGACGTTTGTAGCCAACCGTACTTCAGAGATTTTAAATGTTTTAGATTCTTTCCAATGGTCATACATACAGTCCAAAGATAATCCAGCCGATTGCGCTTCGCGTGGTCAGCTTCCTTCTGAGCTTGTCGAAAATAGATTATGGAAGTATGGTCCGGATTGGCTATGTAGCGATAGCATTCCATATGGTAAACCCAAATCTATTTGTACTAAAACTGATATAGAATCCAAAGTAATACAGGTTCATGCGGCAGCGGTAGAGTCTGAAATCATAGAAGATGTGGATATACTAAAAAGATTTTCAAATTTGAGAAAATTAATTAGAGTTGTAGCCTACTGTAGAAGATTCTTGAGATTAAGGAATTCTGCTGCTCATAGAATAACAAATTTAACTTATCTGTCAGCTTCAGAACTTCAAGAAAGTCTTACCTGTTGTATTCTGCAGCATCAGAATCGCTGGTTTCAAGAAGAAATTGTAAGTGTTATGAAATATAAGGAAGTTAAAAATACAAGTAAATTGTCTAATTTAAATCTGTTCCTGGATGAACATAGGATATTGAGAGTAGGAGGAAGATTAGAAAATGCTCACTTGCCTGCTGGTAGTAAGCATCCTATTATTATATGTGGGTCTTCTCATTTAGCTAAACTTATTATTAGAGACGCCCATGAAAAAACATTACATGGCGGTCAACAACTTACTTGTAATTATATTCGTTGCAAATACTGGATAACAAGGATGAAGAATGCTGTTAGAGCTGAAATTCATAATTGCATACCATGCGTTAGAAATGCTGGTAAGATAAGAATGCAACTGATGGGTCAATTGCCTTCAAGTCGTGTAACACCTCATAAACCATTTTTACATTCAGGTGTCGACTATGCTGGGCCCATAGATGTAAGAGTATCCAAGGGAAGAGGTCACAAATCTTATAAGGGATATATTTGTCTCTTTATCTGCATGGCAACTCGAGCTATCCACCTAGAAGTTGTGTCTGATCTCACCTCTGAAGGATTTTTATCTGCATTTAAACGTTTTGTAGCAAGAAGAGGTCATTGTCAGCATCTCTGGAGTGACAATGGTACCAACTTTGTTGGTGCATCAAAAGAGTTAAAAAAATTATTTTCAAAAGAATATTCTTCAATTTCAAAGGAAATTGCCTGCGCATTAGCAAACAACGGTACGGAGTGGCATTTTATCCCTCCTCGCGCTCCACACTTCGGTGGAGTGTGGGAGGCAGGGATCAAAAGTACCAAATACCATTTAAAAAGGGTAATTGGAGCTTCTACTCTAACTTATGAGGAATTAGCTACTGTTTTGGCGCAAATTGAGGCGTGCCTTAATTCCCGTCCTTTGTCACTTTTAAGTTCAGATCCTGAGGACTTGCAGCCGTTGACACCAGGACATTTTTTGGTAGGAGAACCTTTGGTTGTTGCTCCTGATTATAATTTTGAGACAATGCCCATGAACAATCTACGTCGTTGGCAGTGTACTCAGAGAATGTTGCAACACTTTTGGAAGCGATGGTCCCAAGAGTATTTAACGAATTTTTTCCAGCGTTACAAGTGGCGAAACAAGACTCCTGAATTGAAACTAGATGATGTGGTTTTGGTAAAAGATGATAATTTGCCCCCCACAAAATGGCTTTATGGTAGAGTAGTTACACTGCACCCAGGGAAAGATCAAATAGTGCGAGTTGTTACTTTAAAATGTAAAGGTTCTTATATTCAGCGTCCAGTTTCAAAACTCTGCCCATTACCTGGTATCAGTTCTGAGCCACACGGTTAATAATAGATTCACTTTGAGATACTCATTTATGTTATATTATTTATTTTTTGCTTAACTTAGTCTTTTATATTTTGTTATTTGTTTAACTTAGAGTCAGTAGTATCTCATTGTTGGAATTAGTTTGAATAGTAGAAACTTTGTTTCTCTTATTGGTATAGTTGTGATTATTCACATTTGTAAGATCCTTGTCAATGGCAGATGGTGACTAAGGTGCCATCTTCTGATCCCAAGACTATGTCGTAGGGTTGACAAGGACTCTGACTCATGGTCAGTTTTTGTTATTACATTTAAGTTATTTTAAAACTGTAATGTAATATTTCAAGTTACTTAAACTTAAGTTATATGGAATTTAACTTTACTAACTTTTGAAGTTAATGTTAAGAGAATGTACTCTTAGATTATAAGTTGCTTTATTGTTTAATTGTATTAATTGATTTAATTGTTACTTAGTTTCATATCTGCTTATATTTGTGTATTAAAGGACAAATTGTCCTTTGGTGGGCGGTATGTTTAAGATCATAATGATGTGTTTAATTATTAATTTTTTAAGTGTAGCAACTCAGGTCTTTGACATGTTAATGTAAATTATAATCTGTGTTTTTTTGTTCGTTGTTCTCTCTCTCTCTGAAAATAAATGGTGATCAAGCAAGTCGTTCGTTTTCTATTTGGTAAAACCAAAAAATACTTCCTCCATCAGAAAAGAAATGAACAAACAGCATCTGCGCTCTATTACATAAATATCGTGAAACCAATAAAATATTTTATATTTTTCTTCATAAATCATCTGCAAAGCTAGTTTATTTATTTTTAAAACGTTTACAAAGAAACACTTTGACAACTGTATCGGCAGCTAGCCGATTCGATTCCCATTGAGGCAGGTAAAGTTTCGACAGACGCTGTCAAACCACGGTAACGATGAATAGCTTTTTCTTACGCTTCGACAAACTTTCACCGGCTTGTTATATGTCTATAACTTAGTTTTAAACTTGCCAGTGGTCAACTTTATACGAGTAGTTCAGATATTAATCGATTAATTAATTGTTTATATTATTATGGATTACAATATTAATATCTTGATAATGATTTATGGAGATTGTACAGACAGGTAATAAACAAAATATATCTTCCGGTTTGTGAAACGTTGTTTGTCACAAAAATTAACGAAATTTGCTGTCCATTGAGTTATTTATTATTAGTATTTTTTTTTAGAAATTTAACAGCATAGCCAATGAAGTTAGATGTTATTCCGCTACAAGAATACTTAACAATTTTATTTAATTATTTCGCTTAACGTAAACCGGTTCCGTGCCGTTCTGTCATTCATAGCTCCGGCACTGTTTCTCAAACTTTTTAATTTCATCCAATTTAAATATTTAAGCATGTATCAATGCACGCGTTGCAATGCAGAGTTTAGAGATGGAGCACAATGTACTATTTGTCAAGGACATTTTGATTTTGGCTGTGCCGGAATAACGGAAGCTGGATACCGGAAGCTTGGAGACCGACGAAATAATTGGAAATGTACCGTATGTAAAAGTTCTGGAAGTTTAACCTCAAGTGCCCCGAAATCCCCATCACCTGTTGACTTGGAGAGTCTTGCACAAGATCTGAAACGGCTAACAGAACAGATTTCTTCCCTTCCTACTCTGATGGCCAGCATTAAGTCAATCCAAGCGGATATTTCTGAACTAAAAACTGTGAAGACAGACATGGTGGGTCTGAAGGATTCCCTAACGTTTATGCAGAACTCCGTGGATACACTTACCAATAAAATAACTGTCATCGATCAGCAAGTCCAAGGGCTTCTCAAAACTAAGGAAGATGTAAGTCACATGCAGAGACAGATGGAGCAACTTCAATATACCATTCGGGAACAGGAGCAAAGACTACGGATGAACAACATAGAGATAAAGGGAGTGCCTATTACAAATAGTGAAAATCTTTTTTCACTTGTCACTAGGATTGGTGATCTCATCAATTGTCCATTGACAAAAGAGCAGATTAACTACGTAGCTAGAGTGCCAATGCGAAACGATAAGAAGAATAAAACTATTGTAATTGCTGTACATAACAGGTACCTCAAAGAGGACTTCGTTGCTGCCTCAAAAAAACACTCCATTACTCCTATAGATCTGGGCCTGCAAGGTAATAATCGGATATACGTAAATGATCATTTAACATTGGAAAATAAACTATTACTGAATAAGGTCAAAGTGTTAGCCAAGGAAAGACATTATTCTTTTACATGGGTGAAAGGATGCAAGATTTTCTTAAGAAAAAGCCCTGCCTCCCCGGTATTAACGATAAAGTCGGAAGCAGACTTGAAGAAACTATGAGTCCACTAATTCCAAGTATTCTCTCCTATCTCTCGGTATTTTTTGTTTTACTGATTATTGTATATTATGTGTACTGCTTGAAGAACTTGCATTCATTTAAGGTATCTATAAATTTTATTATTTTATTTATATTCGTTATGAGTGTTATTATGATACTTGATGTTATAGCGCTGCACAGTTTGAGAATCTTACGCTTGCTTAGACGTCCGCGTCGCCTATCGAGCGCTGCGCGCGATTCGCCATTCGTGTTTTGCTTGCCTACCGTCAATATTGCTTGTTGCTTGGTGATGTTCCTGTTATTGCTATTTCATTTGCTTATTTCAACATTTATTTTATACTGTAAATATTTTGTATATTTACTTAGCCTATGCTTTATATATTTGCCGGCGAAGTATGTAGCTATAGTAAATATTATGATCATAAAAATAATTATAAGGCCCTGTTTATTTTCTTACATTATACTATTACCATTAAAATATTACTTTTCTTGCAATATTTTACTAGATAAAAGAATGTTGTTTATCTTAATGATTATAAACTTCGGTATACTCTATCGTATATTCATTATTAGAATAGCACTCAAGGATAAAACGGATTCATTGCGTAATAATTTATTAGGGTTACCTACTATTGTTGATGTTTTCTTTGAAACAAATACTTTATTCAACATTATTGGATTTTGCGCTTTAAATATGTTGCATATGCATTTTAAATCGAGATTAAATAATCTATATATTATTCGATTATTACTTAGTGTTTTGTACAACTTAGAATATTTATTTATAATATATTCTGATACAGGTTTTTGGAAATTACGTACTAATAGTTTTGTTTTCTCACTAAAATGTAGTATTACGAATATAATTAATTTTCTAGTGCTACTAACATTAGAATATATCATTACGTTATCTTCACGCCATACATTTTTAATCATTTTACATTTGATTAAGTATACTCAACATGGTGGACTGCTGAATACTCTAAGGCAACTTAACTTCATTAAAAAAATACTTAATATTGTACTGTGTATGGGCATAGTTACATGGATAAGTTATACTTTGTTATATACATACTTTAAAGTAATTAACCATCTTGAGATAATGCTTAATTTTATTCTTATTTATTTAATTAAAATAATAATGTTAAATATTCGTACATTTATGAACATAGGCAACTATTTTATTTATAATCCTGTTGTATTACGTCATGAGTACTCTGTCTTCTATGTTATATACTTTTACGCTACTCTAGTATTGAATCGTAGTACACAGGCCTCCTAACAATATTTTACCAGAATGTCCGCGGGCTGAGGACTAAAACTTCACAATTCTATAGAAACGTTTTATTAAACAACTACGACATTATATGTCTTACGGAAACCTGGCTGGCAGATGGTATATGTAGTAGCGAGTTATTTGATGATCGGTATCTTGTTTGGCGGCGTGATCGTAACTATAGGGAGACCGCTCAGACCCTTGGAGGGGGAGTACTTGTAGCTGTGCGTCGCGAGCTAGCAGCCACAAGTAATAATGATTGGTGTTCCTCCGCGGAGGACTTATGGGTCACTGTATCGATACGTCGCCATAAACCCAACATCACTTACAAAATGCATATTTGTGTTGCTTACATGTGTCAACAAAATTTAGGAAATTCATTTGCCGTACAAACGGAATTATTTTCCTCTAATCTTGCAGATATAGTGATAAGTAATCCTCTTGATAAATTCATAGTTCTAGGGGATTTTAATTTACCGAACTTGATATGGGAAAACTCGGATGATGGCTACTCCTTCCAAGCTTCAAATATTCAGGGTACACATCAATTCAACCTGATTGATTGTTTTAGTCTTTGTAGCTTGCTTCAATATAACTCTTTTCTTAACTCCAACAATAGATTATTGGATCTTGTCCTTTCTAATGAGAGAGTTTCAGTTGATAATCCCAAACATCCACTGACACCAGAAGACCCGCATCATAAATCTCTTGTAATCTCCGCTGATTTTACGCAATTACATAGTTTAGAGAATAGACCTTATCTGCGATACCAGTACCGCGCGGGTGATTATGAATCCATTTGCGCGAAGTTAGACTCAGTAGATTGGGATTATAACATGTGCAATAGGACTTTCAGCGACGCTATAAGTTTTTTCTACGATACTCTGAATGATCTCAGGGAAAATTACATACCTTCTAAATTGGTCGTCTCTAAGAATAAATATCCGCAGTGGTATAAATCTCCTCTAATAAAAATTTTAAAAGAGAAATTCAAATATCACAAAAAATACAAAAGGTATGGTAACCTAAGTGACTACCATACTTTTAATGTCCTCAGGGAACGCGCCATTGTCATGGAGCGTGAGATGTTCGAGGCTTATATGATAAATATCGAGAATAACATAGCTAAAAATCCTAGAGCTTTCTGGTCATATGTGAAGTCAAAAAAGGGTTCGAGTACTTACCCCGCAGTTATAAAGTTTGGTCAACTTTCTTCCAGCAATGGAGAAGGAATTTGTAATATGTTTAGTGATTTTTTCCATTCAAATTTCATTAAACCCTCTACCTCTGAAGGGAGCTGCTTACCTCACTCAATTGATGATGCTAGAACTCCTATTTCATCTATTAAAATCGTGGAATCTGAGGTACTGAACCTCTTCAAATCTTTAGACCCTAATAAGTCAGCTGGGCCTGACAATATACCACCTGTTCTAATTATTAGCTGCGCTCGCAGTTTAGCAGTCCCTCTGACACTCTTATACAATCGTTCTTTGAAAGAAGGCCATGTTCCTACAATATGGAAAACGGCATTTATTACACCTGTTCATAAGAATGGACCGAAAGATTGTGTTGAAAATTATAGGCCTATTTCCAAGTTGTGTGTTTTCTCCAAGGTACTAGAAAAACTTGTATATTCACAGCTTTATTCTGCACTAAAACATACACTTAGCGAACATCAACACGGCTTTCTTAAAGGAAGATCCACTTCATCGAACCTTTTATTATGTAGTGAATTCCTAACAAAATATATGTCCGAACCATCTCAGGTTGATGTTATTTACACGGATTTCCGCAAAGCATTTGATAGATTAGATCACAGTATCCTGCTTGACAAACTCTATAGAGTGGGAATCCATGGGAACCTATTCAGATGGTTTTCCTCTTACGTCCACAATCGATGCCAAACTGTGGTTCTTAATGGCTTCACATCGGCCACCATGACAATTCCCTCAGGAATTCCTCAGGGATCTTTATTGGGACCTCTCCTCTTTAACATTTTCGTAAACGATATTCCTTCATGCTTTTTACACTCAAAGATTATTCTTTACGCAGACGACATGAAGATACTCTGTCCAATCAAAAGTCAGGATGATACAGTTCGTCTGCAGAGAGACTTAAAGAACTTTGAGGATTATTGTTACGTTAATAGGATGGACCTCAATGTATCTAAATGTTATGTTTGTTCATATACTCGTAAGCCGTTACCCATCCTGGCTAGCTACACTATTTCTGGTAAAGCTATTTTAAGGGTTTGTTCTATAAAAGATCTAGGAGTTATTTTCGATTCCAAACTTCTTTTCAATGAACACGTAAATAGCATTGTTAAGAAAGCTAATAGAAACTTGGGATTCATTTTAAGAATGTCTACCGACTTTACTGCTCTTAAGACGTTGAAAATTCTTTATTGTTCATACGTACGTAGCCAGTTGGAGTATGCATCGCAAGTATGGAACCCTTGTTATGACTTATATATTGCCCGCATAGAGGCAATACAAAAACGTTTTTTACGCTCTCTACAGTTTCGCGCAAGGGAGTTCTTGCCTAATTATACCGTTAGATGTAGAAAATTTCATTTATTGCCCTTGCAGGAAAGAAGGTATGTGGCAGACATTACTTACTTAATCAATATAGCAAATGGTAGGATTGACTGTGCTGAACTCCTTAGACACATTGGCCTATTGACTACGACTTCTTCGCAGAGGAAGGCTAACCTTCTCTTTGTCCCTTTGGGGAAGTCTAGGTATAGGCAAAACACATTCTTCATTCGAACGTGCATGTGCTATAATAAGTGTAATAACACTCTAGATCTCGACCTCTTTAATAATTCAGCTTCTTATATTAGGAAGCTGTTGAATGACAGGTTCTTCTTGTTCAGGCAGCATTAAACAACTCTTATAATTTGTGTTAACGTTTAATCTGTGCTTAACTTTCTTGTGTGCTTGTCTTTTTCTATACTGTATTTATATGTGAAAACTTGTAAATGGCCTTCTGTACCTATATATTCTGTTTAACTTTTTTTTTTCTGTTTAGCTGTAAGTTTTCCAAATATTTGTAAAAAATAAAATAAAATAAAAATAAAATAAAATAATAAATCTGTAACCGATTTCAGTGAGTAATAAATAAATGTATTTTTTTATTAACCTATAGTAAGGTATTTCTGAGATTCTATAACAACACGAGTACGTACTCACCGATGTGATGAGGTGGAGTTAAAAAAATCTGTCTCTCGAGCGTTGGATAGAGGTTGTGTCCTGACGGTAATAGGGTCAGTGGGCATCGCTTGGACGATCAAAGCATCGCTCGAGTGCTTTACATAGATATATTGGGTGATTGCTGGATTTTTCACCCCTAATTACCTGCCTGTTCAGATATTATATAGGAACACATTTTGTTGATATGAAAGATGATAACAAAAAGCGGCTGTTTGGGTTTCTTTCATCACACACTAGGATCCATAGGGACTCGAAGTACGTCATTTAAAAAAATATATATATCAACCTGTTCACTTTTGAAATGGAATAATCCAAAAATTCGCTAATGTTCGGCTAATAAAGTATATATGTATTATAAGAAAGAGTTTCATTTTATCTTTTATCTTCAAAACAATCCCGGATGATCCATTTATGTGGCTATTGTTGCCTTATATAGCTCAATATGACGTAAATAAATTATTTAGAATTCTTACACTCTTTTGTGTGAAAAAGCTACACACAGGATCTGGGCAATATTGAATGATTGAATCTACAATACAATCTCATTATACATCTATAATTAATGAAAGTCGCGCAACTAAAAATATATTATTACTAGCTGACCCAGCAAACGTTGATTTGCCATGTAAATAATTTTTAAAAAGTAGGGGTTGGTGATAAAAAAGTTAAAATTTAGGGTTGTATGTATTTTTTAATGCCACATTATAAAAAAATAAATACAAATAACTTCGTCCAAAAATTTAAAAAAAACTTAAGGGTGAACAACCCTTATCACTTAGGGGTATAAAAAATAGATAGTAGCCGATTCTCAGACCTACTGAATACGGTAAAAATCGGTAAAGCCGTTTCGGAGGAGTACGGTAACTAACATTTATTTTTAATTTATAATTTTATATATAAGGAAATTTTATATATCAGATAAAAAAGTAAATATGAAATAACTTTGACTGGGATCTTTACTGGTAAAATGCATTTCAAATTGTTTTTAAAAATATTACCCTTTGAACATAATTGTATCGTACGGTTTGTTATAATTAAGACAAGGTCTTTGTTCTTTAAATTACTCGAAGTATTCTTCATTCAAATACGATGAAATAAATTGCGTGACTCTATGTAAGTCTTTAATTCCAGTGTGTAATATATTTCAATTAAAAATACATCGTAATCGGTAAATTAAATTCAAAAGCTTTTTAACAACAAAACAAAAATAAACTAGAAAAGTTGATTAATTTTCTTCAAAAAAATAAACTACGGCAATGACCGTAGACGGCATTGCAACCGCATAGAACCACGTGCTAGACGGAACTTCCTATGTTCCTCCCTCTCACACTAACATAGCTCCCCTATCACCCAGTTTACCCGTCTTTGTCTAACGCGGAAAATTCTAAGGGTTGTTTCCGTTACATTCAGTATACGTCGGGACGTCGTGGGGGCCGGTTGTACCGGTTTTCATAAGATTTTCTCGTAAATGCATACATATATAAGTTTCGAAGTTCGCTGATTCGTTTGCGTCGCGTCTTTTGTTGAATTGCCATAAAGTTAGTGAATAGTGAACAATTGGTTTAACGATAAAGTGCTTTAATTGTGATTTTGTGAATTGTGGACTGATCGGAATATAGACTATTATTGGTTTGTATTACTTTTTATTGTATTAACAAATAAATATTATGTTTTTAAAATGGAAATTATTATGAATTCCCAATTTTTATGTATGTTTTTTTTATTTAAAATATTTGCAACCTATGTAACTTTTACTATTCCGGTTAATTAAAAAATAGCAGATAAACAGTAAATAAATTAGAATATTTTAAACAAATTCATAGAGGCTCCACATACTACAGACTATGCTTAGTCCAGTAAGTTATTATGCGGTATTTAACTACGAAGCTAACTAACGTGCTAGTATCTACGAAGGCTGCGTAGCTTGCTACGAGATACGTAGCATACTTCATGCAGATCGTAGAAGTGAAGATGTTTTGGCTATGTACATATTATTATACTTATATAATATACTCGTATGTACTTATTATATTATAATACAGTAAAATTTAAGTAAATGATTACTTTTTATTCTTCAAAATATGAAAATGTATGTACTTACTTACTGAGACGGGCTCGTTGGCGCGTTCGCTAGTACACCTGCCGTGCGCATCGATGGGTCGTGGGTTCGAATCCCACCGGGACGACATGATTACAATTTTCTGTAAGCATGTCTTCCCCACGTCTGGTAACTTCATGCATTGATCAGGTGGGAGGAATATCGAAATTCCGACCGGTTAACGGACCACCGTTCATAGGTGGAAAAACCGTGAAGTGCATATTGCGCGTCTTGGTTTCAGTCTATGAAATTCCGAATGCTCAAAGTAAAAAGTAGTTCGAAAGTAGGTTTAAATGAATTTCAAATTTAATTAAAAAATGTTTTAATCGTTGAATAATTATCACAAAAAAATAATGGCCCTATGGCAGTTTTCTTTAAAGCTTAGGTACTGTGTACTGTATTCAGATTGTGTACTTTAATTATATTATTATTTTAGCAGTACACATAAATAAAAATACTGTCTCAAAATTTAATGTGTTTTTTTATATGAACTAAACAACTACATAAACAGTGATAAAATTTAAATAAAATTAAAAACGGTGTATTCATTAAAATTTCTTTTAATATTCATAATAATTTTTTAATTAAAAATTACCAAAAAAAATCGTTAGTACTATATACATAATACATATGTATGTATGTAAGAGCTCCTGGGTTCGAATCCCGGCGAAACAAGATTTAAAATATTGTTTCTTTCGTGCAGGTCACGGAAGGCTGATCACTTGTCTGTATCAGAATCAGTGAAACACACAGAAAAAAGGTTTACTCCATGCCCCACTAGGGGACTCGAAAATTCACTATATGTATAAGTATCTATCTGTGTGAAGTATCGTAAAAACTGATTTATGTAAAAAAATATGCTAAAGAATAGTCAATCAATTGACTCTTGCTCTTCAAGCACCGCTACTTTGAAATGCAGTCCAGTTACTATTTGGTGCACTCTTATTATAGTAAAAAGCATTTGTTACGTGATGCAGAGGTGCATGTATTATTTTACTGTTTAAAGGCCGTCAACACATATCTGCAAGACTTCTAGTGTTGTGGATGTTCATGTGTTCTGGCGAGCCGTCTTGTTTGTCTCCGTTGTCCCTATACTATAAAAACCTGTAAAAATTAGTGGACAGATATTGATATAATTAGTTGTTAGACAATGTTTACACACGGCAGAAAGAGAATCGCTTCTTCTTAAATACTGACTTTCATACGATTACAAATAAATTACGAGTACCGCTCTATAACCAGTAAAAAGAAAAACATCAATTTATTTCGTTTAATCATAAAACCTAGAATCCTCCTGAGCAAAAAGCCTATTCGGAAAATTGGAATAGCCTAACGGGCTGGGCTCTCGAAGTTGGGGAATAGCGTTCCACTTGAGCCCCGAACATTTATATTCTAAGCTCGTAGACCTCAGAGGTCGGTAAATATGAATTAACAACGCCCATCGTGCGTGTACTCACTTCGATTACCTGCACGCGTTCCTAGTATCGATTTCACAAGATTTTAGTTAAGTCTATATGATATTGTCTTTTATTAACGCGAGTATCACACATTTAAATAAAATACTGTATACCGGATTAAAACGCGATTTATTGTTTAAATTATTTATCCCGACGTTTCGGATGCTTTTCAGCAACCGTGGTCGCGGGAGACTGAAAGATGACAGTTGTCTTATATTTGAAATGTCACAAAGTTGCCATATTTAATTCAATTAAATTAAAAAATAATCTATTAATTTAGGTAACACAATGTACATCTATGAACGTCAATAAAAAATAATACATATTAAATTACTAATATTACTAATATTAAATGCTTCTAATTTTACATTTACTTACATTACATTTAGCATCCGAAACGTCGGGATAAATAATTTAAACAATAAATCGCGTTTTAATCCGGTATACAGTATTTTATTTAAATAAGTCTATATGCCTTACCAATATTATTGAATGTGATATGGTCTCTTGTAAATATCATATACTAGCTGACAGGTGGTGAGTTACCGCAAAACGTTGGATAAACACTTTTTCCATGAAAAAATACATATATGTTTAGCGTTTTAATATGTATAAACATCCATTTTATAGATTTTTATTGATAAAAATGTGTGAAGTGCGATCAAGTACAGGTGACAGCTGTTTCAAAAAGTAACACCTTGCGTAAAAACTACATAATTTTTAAGTTTAAAAATCAATATCAATTTCTATGTAAGATTTCTATTATAATTTATTTTATTTGGATATAAATTTTCAGAATTAGTTTACGTTACTGTGTGACTGATGCTATGAATCAGAATCTTTTATACTTTACTTAAGTCTTTTTTATATATAATAATGTTTTTGCTTTATTTTCAATAAAGCAAATATACAATTAAATATATAATAGAAATGAAAGGAGCCCACACATTTCTGAAAGGTCGTAAACGCACCCGCAATAACTCATGTGACTGAGTGCAGACACCCACGGGTAATGGTGATTACTTACCATTACTTGAGCCATCTGCCATTTGGTCAATCTTCAGTTTTAACACCAATTACAATAATTAAAAATGTTTCATCAGAACATAGTGAAAATTTCATAACAATAATCATTTATATATAAGAAAATCAGTGCCTTTTTTCTAATAAGAATTACGGATAAAAGACGTTCAAAATTTTGACGGGCTCGCTGGCGCGTTCGGTAGAACACCTGCCGTGCGCATCGATGGGTCGTGGTTTCGAATCCCACCGGGACGACATTTTTATAATTTTCTGTAAACATGTTTTCCCCACGTCTGGTAATTTCGGGCATTGATCGGGTGGGAGGAATATCTAAATTCCAACCGGGTAAAGAACCACCGTTCACAGATGGAAAATCCGTGAAGTGCACATTGCGCGTTTCGGTTTCAGTCTATGGATTTTAAAATGCTCGAAGTAAAAATTAGGTCAACAGCGCATCATTAACTGATGTTCTGTGGCTGAGGTATCACCTGCCATCAAGTGAAACTCATGCTCGTCTGTCGATATCTGACATAAAAAAATGCATGCAATCTGCATGAACATCACACTGATAGGAGTGACATAGGAAGTCAGGCATATATCAGATGGGATTTGAACTCGCTGACGGACCGTGCACGGCGCAAATCTATCAATAATATCATTAGCGCGACAGACGCAAGGTACGGCTTCGGTATTCCGTTACATTCGCAAATACCTTTAATTATATACATTTATACTGTAATTATTGCGCTCTACATACACTGAACATGATTAATTGGTCACGGGTTCGTATCCCGCTGGTAATAAAAGTTGTAATGGAGTACTTTTTATTGAGAAACTAAAAACACATAATACCTGTATAGTGTATACGTTATATTCACATAAATAACTACATTCTCTGGATATTTATAAGATATAGTTTGAGTTTTTAAAGCATAATAATTGGCTGATTAATAATGAATAATCTGGTATACACATTTTACTTTTATCATCCCCCCTCTGAATTTTTAATATTGTATTTCATAGATTAATTTTATATTAGAAGGTTGATTACTTATTTTCTTTTGTCAGAAATAAATAGACGAGAATGAGGCTCACTTGATAAGTAATACCTCAGCCACAGAACATCGATCAATGTTCCGCTGTCGACCAATTTTTTATTTTGAGCAGTAAAATCTGCCTACCTTAATAGTAAAGAAAACATAATCTGTGAAATGTTAACAGATAGGTATTTACTCCAAGTCATTCAAAGGTTTCTAAAATTTAAATTATTTAAAGTTGGATAAATTAACCCTTTATATGCGTTATCGGGTCAAAAAATCGCTGATTATTTTCGATAATATGAAAAAAATCAAATAAGACTAACACCAGCATAGGATAGAGTCAGTTTTCAATTAACCGTCCACTAATAGGTCGGTCAGTCGCTCGGAAGCGCGTAATAAGTCCGCGCGGCCGACTGGAACTAATGCTGATGTCATCTTTCTCATGTTTATGTATCGATTTTATACTGTACTAGGAGATGAGAAAAATTATACCACATTAAATGAAAAAAGAGTTCGCTTTATTTGTCGCAGTAAATAATAAAATTATAGTTATACGAGTATTAAATCTTTATACACGTCATTTGTCCCGAGGTTTCCAGTACCAATAAAGTGTTATAATTGACAGATATTTCAGGACGCTTTAAATTCGTATTTGTCTTTCATTTAAATAAATTAAAGTTTAAGAATGTCAACGCCTAAAAATAATTATCATCATTTAATACATTTGAGGGAAATACATATATTCGGAAAAGTGCTATTTAGAATAACATATTCTTTATTTCAAAGATGGCTTAGAATTTAGTTTAACAGCTCGAACACAATGTCCTGTTAAACCTTTCATGTCCCACAATTTATTTTTCTTAACCCTCAATAAAAAACAATAACCCGTTTACGTGTAGATTCAACAAAAAACGCATAACACTGAGTAATGTCCACGCTTAATTTCAGTGAAATCGCGCGCGTTTTTTGTCTTACCCTGGTAGGACGGACCGCGGTACAATTTTTCATTTTACCGTACAATTTATGCGGGTGAGGGTTAATTAGGTGTTTCGCTTGTTTTTTGAATGACCATTTGTCTTGGCGTTTTGTTTCTTTTAATTTTTACGCCTATTATCATAAATTAGCTAAAGCTTTATAAATGGACAACATCAACTTTCTTTCAAAATTAAATTATTTTATCAGACTTCTAGTTGTATTCAGAGTTAAACTATCTTGCAATCTTTCAAAAGTGTAACTAATTGTATCAGACCGGATTGTTTTTTTAAATACTCAATGGATTTTGATAGATATTTTCATTGTCATAAAAATAATTTTTATTTTAAATGTCACCAGAGGATTACTAAAAATCGGCGCAGTACCATTCTAAGGTGAAGCACAAGTTGAGGTCTCCTTCCGTAAGTGTTTTAAGTTAATTTATTTTTATTTGAATAGCTGTTGTACTTTTATGGATTTATAAATGAGGCCAGTAAACGCTAATAAAATGAAAGTCGAGTTTATCAAAACTAGTATTTCTACTTCTTAATTTCCCGAATTGATCATGGAGGAGGTACATTTATGTATCACTCTCATTGGTTATTTTCGTTTACAGCAAACTTGGTTGAGCCAAGTAGGTGATCAGTCTTCTGTGCCCAGCCCGAATAAAATAATTAATTTATTTCCTAGTACTTCCGGACCTCCGATGCTGAACGCAACGCGACCACGGCAGGAAGTGACGGTTTTTTAAACAGAAAATGGCGACGTCACCATTTTCCGTATACAAATTATACCGTATACAAATTATACCTAAAAGAAAACAGTAGATACACTTCTTGCTACTTTATTTGAAAATAATTCCAGAGCCCACACGTCGTGATGGCCAGTTTGATACTGTTTTAGGCTCGCACGAACAACGAATGTTGTGAAAATATTCTTTAAAAATTACTTATGCGTGTCCAAACCATCATTATTACAGTTTGGTACCATGGTTTACAATTAAATTATGATATGATTATAATAACAATATCTTATTACTTAGAACAATAATTCAATTCATATTCATTCAATATTAATTGTATAGTAATTCAAAGACCAAAATGTAATGTTAATTTAAAATACTTTCAATAAACAAAATAATATTGAACTTTTTTATTCTTTCCTAAAATTCACTGTTCCAAGTTGCTACATATTTTTAGTTGCATATTCGATTGAGTCAGCAATATTCTAGTTGGTCGCGACCGGCCGAGCTCCGTGCAATTGTTTTTTATTCAATTGGTGATAGTCGAAACTTGTCGCTCGTGGTTTTAACGTATGTGATGTGAATGAACTTTTTAATTTGTTTTCCGAGATCGGATACTTCCAATCCAGTTGTTAGCTTGATTAAGCATCGTTGTAAGAGATAATAATATTTTTAGGATATAGCTACGCTAGTTGCATTTATGCAATTAATATATCTTATCATTAGTTTTCTAATAAGTGATTTCTTCCTATTATTTCTGCTTGCTCGTTTGATTTGAAACTGAGGTAAAAATATTAAGTTCTTGTTTGAATTTTAGTCTGGCAATAAAGACTTCCAATATAATTTTGGCTTTTTTAATTTTTTAAATTTTATTTAATTTTATTTAAAATTTTAATACAAAAGAAACTTATGAATTAAGCTTAACCTTATTTTGGATAAAGTGATATGGAAACGTAAGTCTTAGTGGAAATCTGAAATTATATTCCTCAAGATTAATTTGTTCGTTGGTTTAGTTTATGTTAGAACTTTATTCAAGTAAATATTTTTGAATAGCTATTTTTATTTTACAGTCCGCTAAAGTGGTACAGAGTGCTGCTTGTACGAGCCGGCAAAAAAATCGATACTCACTTTTTGTTATAAATGATCAATCAAGTACTATTCATATCCATTATTCTAAAACTGTTGAATACTAGTATAATGAAAGCGTCCCGCTAATCTAAAGCAGACCTACTCAATGCGTTGGTATCTTCTAGGTACACATTCGCAGCCTTTTATAATCCTTCTTTTAATAACTAACCTACGTTTAGATATCATATAACGTATTATAATATTACAAGTACGTAGATAAGTGAGTTATCCAATTTAATTCTCCTGGTAATTCTGATAATACTGATTTTAAGTTTGTTACGGAAGTAATCTATTACAAGTACTATTCTCAAATTTAACGCAACGATTGTACATGTCCTATCGTGTACTTGTAAAATGCTAGCAAATAATTCAATATAATTTTGAAGCAGTGAATTGCAAACAAGAAACCTCTCATTTTATATTAAACTGTCACACATTAGTCCCGTGTAATGCGTTACATGGCGTATCAGATTGAATATATCACCAATATTTTGTGAATATAATACTCGACAGAATATCATCATAATAATAATTATGAAGCTAATACAAAGTTAAACTATTAATCACAATATCGAGTGGCATATTGACAAAGCGCGGTGTGTCCACAAGCAGACGGCAAACATACTATGTGTTGATCAAATTATGCGATTAGTATATAGGTATTTTCATATTGACACTCTCTTCTCTGTGACTCCTATGACTCAGAGTTGCGTTGCGATTAGCTCCGAAGGTTCTGAGTTCGAATACGGAAAGCATGATTACAAAAAACTGTTTTGGTCAGACATGGCATAGAAGACTGATCAACTGTTAAGATCAGTGAAACAAACATAGAGTAGTCTACCCCATGTCCCACTAGGAAATTTAGTTTTTGACTAGTTTATGTTTTAAACATTGGTCCAAGTTTTTGTGTTCAAAGGGGTGAAAACTTCCGAAGTCTGATTATACACTTTCGTTAGTTTCCTAACATTAAATATAGATAAGGTAGAGTTTATTTAGGTTTGAGGGACAAATTAATCAATAGGAATATTTAAAATTATTGTCCAATGTCCCTGATTCAGTAAATGTTTAACAGTTTTATATAAGTTAGTGTTGTTTCAAAAGCGATTCTCAGTCACTGTGAAGTGACATCATGCGATATTCATGTTTAAGAAATTATGTGGTGCAACGTAAAATATTTGGTAAAATAATAAATATTTAGTAAAATTAATTAATAATATTTAGTAAGACTAAATATTTTAATGGTTATTAATGCAGATGATGACGGGATGATGAGACGGACGATTTCATATATATACGTACGTATTATTTATCGCCAACTATTTTTTAGTAAAGATTATTGATGATATGCATTCCTTCAGTTAGTAAAGATTTTTTCTAATGTGAATTAGGGCAAACATATTTTTTCTTAACAAGCAAGTAGGTATTTAATTTTCTCTTCTCAGCTGGACTGAATCTTTTGTTATCTACTTTACATTATTATTAACCATTCTCATATGAGATAGAACGATCTAAATCACTGGATATATATATATACTCGGGTATTTTCATTTAATCGCTAGCACTTGTGACTTGATCCCACAAACTACTCACGTAATGAATATAAATTGCGCTGACGACAGCAACTTGTCTTTTGTCACTGATAAGTTGCTAAAGAGACCCCTATCACCTCTTAGACCTTTCCCTTCATTTGAATCTTCTGTCCTATCGCTCGTTAATTGGTTTGTTGAAGTTGACACAACTGTATGATACTCAACACTGACTGATGTTCTGTGGCTGTGGTGGTGAGTAGTGGACACACCTAAAATACGAATTTAATTTATATTTCTATTAGACATTATTAAAAATGATATATTTATTTATTTCAGCTGCACAATTACTTTTGGAGGAATTAAAATGTAAACATAACAATATTACACTATTAATATCGAAATTGAAGTTGAAGTTTGTTTCAGAGTTAATGGCTAATACCGTTTTTAATTTTAATATTTTCGAGGAAAACATATCCAAATAAAAAGAAGAATTTCATATCTTAGTAACCTTCTTAAATGTTTTAGTCAGTTTGTTGATCCGCCTGTAGTATACTCGTGTTGTAAGAAGCAGTTAACAAAGATCGGTTAAACTCGTGTTTACTTCGCAATCAGTCAGCGAACCGTGCCATGCTGGTCCCTTATTGATCAAAGAAAAGGTGATCTAACATCCCATCAATAACGATTATAGAATAACAGTTTTAGAATTTTCTTTTGTTTTTATTGCTACGAGTATATATTTTATCTTTTTTAATGCAAAAATATAAAAAATATATATATTTGAAACATGGAAAACCGTTCTTACTTTTTATGAGCAGGATGGTTTTAATCTCTAAGAAATATGTTAATATATTATTGACTGATGTTCTGCGGCTAAGGTATCACCTACCATCAAATGAATCTCATGCTAGTTAATCTTTAACCTTCGAAAATCGCATTATATAAAATATTTCTTAATGATTTTGAATTTAGTTTTTAGTTTTAATAATTTATAATGTTCGATTATTTAAAAATAACTCAGTTGTAGAGTTTGCTGCAATCAATATTCTATTACGTTGAACTCAATCAACACTCATGCAGCGCCGAACTGAAACACAAATCGCTATAAATAACTCCCATGTTACCGAATGCACGAGCTAGGAATATCGAATTGCCTTTAATTATAACTTCAGTGATTATAGATTATGTTTACTGGGAACACTATTAGTTGTACATAAACCGATGAGACCTACTGCTAAACGAATGGTGACGAAACTAACTTCTTAAATCTAAAATAATATTATAAAGTGGACAGATTTGTTTGTTACGATTTCACTCAAAAACTACTCAATCGATTTTAAAAATTATTTCACCAATAGATAGCTAAATTATTAGCGAGTAAGATAGGGTTTAGTTCAACTACATTGTACCCGAGCGAAACCGGGGCGGATCACTAGTCTTTGTATATAAGTATTTCTACTCTTCTCATTTATTAACGCTCTTTCTAAATGACTAGGATTAGGTGCTTTTAAATTATAGAGTAGCCTTATATTGTTTTTTTGTTACGTTCTTTAAAGATATTAAGGACTAATAACACGCCCCGGCTTTACACGGGTGCAATGTAGGAGTAGTATACACAAAAAATAACGTATACTTGCTGATCATGTAGCTTTCGAATTTTGCAAATTGGTCCAGTGAGTGAGTTTTTTTATTACAAACATACAAATCTTTTTAAATATTAGTGTAGATAGATACATATTTGAATATAATAATTAATTTAAGGAATAAAATTTTCTTTTATTAACGCGAGTACTTAACTTAACAATTTAAATGAAATAATAGCGTTTAAAAGTTATTTCCTTTAAAATTATGAAATCAATTAGATGAAAACTAGTTAAATATAGGTAATTTGTGATAATTGTCTGTTAAGTCCGGATTAACGCCTTATTTAGTTAGTCTTTCGGTCTTGTGTAGCCTGCAACTGCAATACCTTTCTCTAATAGAAGGATATCAGGCGAGTGATGGGAATCTGTTCTGCTTCCCAGGGATGCGAATCCAAGACCTCCGCACGGTTTCCACTGAGCCACGGAGACGGTCAATCGGTCTATGCCATCTAACTAACCAAATAACTTTAAATTGTAAATAATGCGGTATTCAAAAGTAGCTGGAAGTACTCTAAAAGTAATTTTAAGTTAGAGCGTGTGAAACTATTTCAACTCTTTTATAAAGTTAACAGAAATTTTTAACCACAAATTTAACGCGCGGCGTACACTTTGGTTAGTGAGTTTAAGTGAACATTGTGGAAGTTAATGTTGAACTAGCTCCCACCACGGTTAAGAAATAGTTCAATTGTACGACTCTTTTGGGGTTTGCATATTTCTTATTCGGAATACAGTAAGGTACAAGTTTTAGGTCACGTGTTAAAGATATACTTGGAAGTTATAAAGGTCTTATTAAGTAGTTGGAAAAATGTGTATGCTTGAGAATTACTCGTTATACATTTTAAAGTCAATGATTTTATTTCTAGGTTTTTATATCTATATACTAATATTATAAAGAGGAAAGATTTGTTTATTTGTTACGATTTATTTCAAAAACTACTCGACAGATTTTAAAAATTCTTTCACCAATAGAAATCTACATTATCCGTAAGTAACATTTATCTTTTTTTATGTGTATAGTACATCTATCGTGCGAAGCCGGGTCATAGTACTAGTATTATTATACGTTCTGACGTTGAAACGTCACAATGTATGCTGAGTGGAGCTCCTATTTGACATCCTCATACTTATTGTACCTACATAATATTGCACGTGCACGTATTTTTTTACTTATATAATTAAGTTAAAAATAATTATAATAAACTTGCTAAAATTGTTGCATTTTCCAATTGAATGTTAAATAAAATACATTCCATTTCTAATACATATGTCACCAAAATTTGTTTTTCAAAAATTGATCCTAAATAAGATTTTTTTTATTAACTGTATACATGTCGATGTGTATGTGTATAAAAATAATGCAGTAAATTTAGACAATATCGACTGTGTTGAAGAAACACGGAACCCGTCCAAGAGTATCGCTTATGTCTAACTGGGTATACGGACTCCTAAAAAGAATCATTTACGTTAGTATTCCATCTACCCACAACACGTTCATAGACAAGGGGCAGTAATTGAAAAGATAAGGTAATGTGAAGACGGGTCACATAAATTATCAGCCGAGTCGCTAACTCGTCCGCCGGCGAATAATGACGCTGTTAGCTGCGATTGGCCCGCGATTCATCACTGGCTAGGGGTAGAGCAAGAGTTCAACTTCCGACAAGAACATGAAGATATTGACAGGAGTCATCAATATTACACACATAGAAGTAAGATTTATGAATGATCTCCGTTAAGCTAAGTCCTAACATCTTTTTGGATTCTATTAAAAATCGACTGATGTAACTAATAGACAATAGGAAACGTCTATAACAATAGGAATAGTCCTAATTGGACGCTGTTAAACAATACAGTGTCAACCCACATAAGGATAACAATTTAAATTTTGATACCAATCGCTTCCTTATAAGCTGGAGTACATATTTCAAAAGAGATATGTATCATTTAACTCCATTCAATAGCAAAACTATTGAAAAAACTAGTGGCCACGAAACCCTAACATGTTTAGAATATTTACCAAGCTACCAAGAATAACGATATACATTTAGTGTAATAATAATAATTACAAAAAAAAATTCTTATTTCTGTTATATTAAAAAAAAAAATAAACCTAATTAAAATTTCAAATTCAATTTTCTCAAATTGGCAACCATGTGGGTTGACACTGCATAACAGCGTCCAATGATGCTAGTCTGTTTACGTCTTCATATTTATAAAATTTCAGTTCACACTTATTCTTTTTTACAGATAGGGATTTACACACAGAATATATAAATCAAATTATTTAAAACTATGTAGTATTTGTGTTAAGACAGCGCTATTGATGATGGCAATACAAGTAGTTCAAATAACTACTTGTATTGCCATAAATACCGCTGTCTCAGTTAATGTGTAACATTACGAACTTCGACGCTATTATTTAGTCAGGGCCTTTGAATAGAGAATGGTAGGCTGTTATTTATTTTATGTCACAATAAGCCTTGTTAAGGCATGATTACACAATAATTATATACAATTTTAAACGTAAAATACAATTTAAACTAAGATTATCATAGAGTAATAGATTAAGATACACTTTAATTATTTAATAATTTTTAAAAATTATATTTAAAAAAAATCGCCCAGCTCATGATTTTCACATCGTTATGAATTAATTATATGAGTAGAAGCAGTTATGGTTTAACATAGCTTTAAGGATTATATAGAATGCATCATCTTTTGGCTCATATCGTAGCTTTTCAGGCAGCTTATTAAATATATCTATACAATAATTTTACACACTGCTTTTATACATTTCGAGTTTATGCAGATACTTTTTTTTTTTGAAGAGTAAAGAAAGAAAGTCGTTACACGTTCTTTACTGCTCTTAGGCTAGTTTTGCAGCTCTTCGATAAAAATATGTATATTGTATATTTATTATTAAACTTCAACAAAAATTCCTTTCTATTTTTTTATAGTCTTGATCGCCGAGCGGAATACGCAATATATTTCCAATTGCTTGTATAACAAGAGTCATGTCGTGTTTATAATGCAAACTCAAATATCCACGATCTGTCGGCGGGTCATGATCTCAGAAAGTTGACAGTCGCAGTGCCTCACTATGTTTATGCATAAAATGTTGAAACACTTAGTCAAGAGTGAAATATTATAACAATATCCTTAACTACAGTGTAAAATTGTTTATAAAAACGGATTTTTATGCAATTTGGTATTAATTTACCCCGGATTAATATAATATAATAAAAAATTATTCATATATATTTATAAAAATATTTTGACGTTTGTTCGTCTCACAAAAACTCGAGAACGGCTAAACCGATTTGCTAATTTTGGTTTTGAAATATTTATAGTCCAGGGAAGGCTTAAAAGGTGAGAAATTATAATATTTTTTAATAAAAAAAAAGTTCGCCGGGTCAGCTAGTATTTAATAAGTAAGAGATATTTAACACTAAAGACATACTGCTCTTCGGATTCAAATTACTATTTGGGCAACCGCAGTCGGGATTTGCAAACATACAAATCAAAACAGCTTATAGAATGTAAACAGACGCTCAAAATACGCAGAACTGTAAACTGTTGCAAAGCACTTTGTCGATAACTAAACAATGCCAGAACACGTAAGCCGGTTTAACTTGCCAACTGCCAAGACTATGTACAACTGAGGCTTTAAACTTGTTAACAGATATTTGCTATATGTAGAAATATGAGCGGCGCGGCGGTAAGTTCTTGTTTTTATGTTAGGTATCGACAGACGAGCAAGAGGTTCACTTGATGGTACCTCCACCACGGAACATCAGTCGTTGATGCGCTGTCGACCTACCTGTTGATTTTTGATTTTGATTTTTTTTTTTTTGTATGTTTGTTACGCGATAACTCCGCAAGTTATGGATGGATTTGGATGATTCTTTTTTTGTTTGGTAGGGGATATTTCAGAGGTGGTCCCATATAATTTTTATAACAAAAAAAATCTTATACGTGGATGATATTATGGTTTAAAGTTCCTTTCACGGCGCTGTCTCATTTGAGCAGCACGTTTAGTGGTAGGTCTACTAAATTATTATGTAAGGATTAATGAACTTAAAAAATACACTTCCTACAAAAATTTTGAAAAAAAATTATTTTTAAGCAAAAAACAAAAACCGACTTCAAAACTATAATTAAAAAGTAAAAAATAATATTTTAAATAATATTTTTATAGTTTTGAAGTCGGTTTTTTTCCATCTATGAATATATTTTTGTTACCAAGTCGGAATTTCGTTATTCCTCCCACCCGTTTAATACCCGAACTTACCAGACGTAAAGAAGACATATTTACAGAAAATTATAAACATGTCGTCCTGGTGGGATTGGAACCCGCGACAAATCGAAGCGCCAACGAGCCCTTCAAAATTCATGTTTTATCTTCATGTTGATGATAATCCGCGTGTGCGTGTAGTATTGAGGGACACTTGAAACTTTTCTCTCGATACATTATTTAAAAAGCTTTGATCGAATAAGAATCGATTATTTAATATTCAGCTCGAATACTACATATTTGAATTTGATGACAGTAAATCTTCATACTATGTCAATGCAGTAAATAAATAAAAAAAATTTTTTTTTTGGAAAAAAAATCAAAACTACATAAAAAAACAAAAACGTGCTTAATTTATTGTATTTATTTAACCTTTATGATTTCAGTATTACGTGAATAATCTGTAAAGTATTGTGATTACAACTAACCGATATAAAAAGAAATGAAAAAAAAAACATCACTATTTAAACACGATTATGTTTTATAATTCAAAAACGGAAACAAAAATCCTTTCGAATAAACAACTAACCGATTTAAAAAGAAATGAAAAAAAAAACATCACTATTTAAACACGATTATGTTCTATAATTCAAAAACGGAAACAAAAATCCTTTCGAATAAACAATTATCATGAATAAAAACAATTGCACCGAATATAATAAGTTAATCTCTGAAATACATAAACAAAGCGAGACAAACGGACTCAATTAACTCGTTATAGATATCGATGTATCGTGATTCGTAAATATCGAATTTACTGTATCCGATTACATCGCAATCCACTCTGATGCGGTGCGAATTTTCATCACACTTGCTGTATTTGCTACTGAATGAAAACGCTACGTGCTAGCGTAGAGGGCTTATATATATATTATTATTATTTTTCTACTTCATAAAAATCCCATACATACGAGTACATATACATCACGCCTCTGTCCCATTGCGGTAGGCAGAGATCACGGATTTCCATATCCTCCGATCCTTACATACTACTTTCGCTTCTTCCTCTTTCATCAATGCTTTCATACACACTCATCGGTTTTGAGTACTTTTGACCTGGCCCCTTTGAAGAACGTCTTCGATCTGATCGAGGTACGTTCGACTAGGTCGAACACTCCCGACTCTACCACTCACACTGGATTCATAAAAAAATTCACTAAAAAACTCTACTGTACATAGACTTGAATGATATTTTTCTTAGCGAAGGTGTAATCGATTATTCAGAGCTATTAATTTGGACATTTCCATTTAAATGTCGGGTAAAAAACGTATTAAGTAGGTACTGCACTCATAAATATATAATGTTTAAAACAAAATCGACTTAAGAATGCCTAGTAGTTACTTGATTTAACACTGAATTTTAAAATATCAAGTATTTTTCTGTATGAAGTACATCTGTAGGTATATAGCAATATCATTCCAGATTATATTGTCTTTTATTAACGCGAGTATCACACATTTAAATAAAATACTGTATACCGGATTAAAACGCGATTTATTATTTCAAATATAAGACAACTGTCATCTTTCAGTCTCCCGCGACCACGGTTGCTGAAAAGCATCCGAAACGTCGGGATAAATAATTTAAATAATAAATCGCGTTTTAATCCGGTATACAGTATTTTATTTAAATCATTCCAGATTACCGTTAAATTCCTGGAATATGGATTACCAGACTATCTTACACTTATTATCGCCTGAAAATCTTAAACAAATTGAATTCTTGTAAATATATTGCGATGGCTATAAGATGGTTACTCGATTGAGGACTGAGGTATTTGTGGGTTTGTATTTTTATGGAAATAGGTTCGCTTCGTACGTGTGTTCGTACAATTACGTACGAAGTAATTGATTCTGTAGCACCGGTACTATGTATTTTAACGGGTACTGGCTCTGTACACCTCACGAAATTGCATTTAAATACCAACAGCATATCCAACAATTATTTAATATGTTCAAAAAAGGATATAACAATACAATTACATCTAACTATACGTTTTTTGAAATAGATATTCAACCCAGTTTTAAAATAAGTAAGATTAAGTAATATTAAAAGTTTGTATGCCTGCTTGGAGCATTTGTTTTTTCAGCTAAACGCGCTCTAAGTCAGAACAAGTTAATATAATAAGTTATTTTAAAAAATCTGGGATGATACCTACTTTGGCGAGTGGTATTAATCACTGGGTGATAGCGTCTTGCGAGATCGCGCGACCAAGAGGGAGAGGTCGTTCGGATTATAGAGGTGTTCGAATAATCGGGAGTTCGAATATTCGAGGGCCTACCATAATATCTACAATATTACTAAAATGAATATCTATTGTCTCATTGAAGCGGAAATCCGACGAAAACCTTTCGTTCAACAATGATTCAACTATTCGTTAACAAATTAATATGATATGATATAGTCTAACATAATTTGAATTGATACAGAGGTAATATTTATTATTTAAGAGAATAAGGTGAAGTAGGTACGATATATTCTGCGTATGAGACTGCAATTTAACAGAATCGCCTGAAGGCTATCAGTGGGCAAGTCATGAATAATGTATACCATAATGCGGGTAGATTGCCTGTTTGTCAGTTTGTCTGACGGTGAACAGCTATTACGTACGTTAGCGGTGAAAATTATGATATTCCTTGTGCAATTGCATAGCAAATATCACGTTTAACTACAGCTGAAAGATGTCTAAGTTTAGTATGTAGTAAGTTTCGTTATCGTCGTGGTTTACAGCAAACTGAAGCAAATTCGTCAAATTATTAATTACACAATACACAGATACAAGTGAAATTCAAATTCTTATCCGATTTTTTTTAAGGAGATTAATAATAAGATATGCAATTTTTAGCAGGTATGCTCCTTTTTAAGGAAGGAGTACGTGCGCTTGTTGAAAAGAGCGCACTGGTTTGAAATGTATGTTAATATAACATAATATATGCTGTAGATTTTCAGCCAGGGCGGTTCGAATTATGTGTGCTCTTGCAGTGGAATAAAGCAGAATTCGTGTCTAAAAGCCTTATTCACTAAGGCGTATTTACGACTGTGTATTTGCTAGTGTAGTTCATTGTGAATGCACTTTACCTGCATTGAACAAAACTGTGACTATTACTGTCATTAACCTGACAATTCCCGTAATTGCCGCCTTTCTGTCACTCGCGCGTATTTGTTTAGTAATTATATGAGTCAATCGATTTTACGTCTTACGATCATAAGGCATACGGTTCAATTTATTTTTGATCTATATTTAGACACAAGAATATAATATTATTTCTGGCCTATTTTACTATAAGAGTCAATTACCTTTTCTTGCTTTTTTTAAATATGGTTTGTATAATTACAAACATTTGTGTATTATTTTAATCTTCCACCGCTGCCAGCCCTCATTACTATAAACATAAAGTATTTAGAATTTATGTTATGTATTTTTAGTGCGTAATAAGTTACGATTTAAAATAAAAATTAATTGGTATTTGTTGTATGAATGATATTCAGTATAAATAATATTTTAAATTTCTGACTTATGACAGAAGTGTAGAATTGTTGGAAGGAGAAAACTGAGTTTTGTTGTCACAAGTGTTGTATTGTTGAACTTGTTTTATTTTTGAAGATTTTAGTAGCCACAGGCAATTACTTCATTGGTTTTTCATCTATGGGCTGTTGTTTGTTATTTGAGTAGGATTTCGACATTTTCTTAACTGTTTCTGGCTCAAATTTTTCAGTCGTAGTGAATATTATTATCATATTATAAAACACAGCGAGAACAAATATCTCGCATTAGATTCAAAGATTGAGAACCATTGTAGCATCATGACGATCTATTGATCTTTATCGATCGATTGATATAGTATATTTACTAACAGTAAGGTAGTTAAGAATAATATAGTTTGTAAAGCCACTTTGGATTGAATTCATTACAAGTGAGTTTCACAATATAGAAACGCGTATTCTAAGAAATTTATAATCTTTTATTAAGCATCTAAAATACCGTTAAAGTCTTAATTGCGTGAACTTAATAATTTTAGAATTTCAAAATTACATTCCATAGGCCATTTTCAAGATTAAGCTGCTCCCTAACGAATGACCGACAATCTATGGCTCGCGAAATCGTGTTTCGAATTTATAAGCAGGGACGTATTTTGAACTTTGTTTGGCCTTTATATTTTGGTTCTAGGTGTAGTTTGTCTTCCGTGTTCATAGCTTTTTCGTATATAGGTTTATAACCCCATTCATTCGGTAGACGCGAGTGTTATTTCTCCCGGGTCTGACAAGTTTTTATAATTTTATATGTGCCTACATCTAGTATTAAAACGGTATTTTGCTCAACAGCAATATTGACTTCTATTTTGTTATGTTATTTAATATGTACCTACTTTAGACTTTTTGAGATTTCATTACAATATTGAAGCAAACGAAATTTATTAGGTATACAGGATCATACATACGTATAAGTAAATTAAATGACCACAACGAATCTCACTAAGTAAATGCTTTCAAATTAAGTATGTTAATAGATCGATTGATTCAGATTCAGATTGCTTTCAAAAAGTTCATATTATGTATATGACAATTATCCGTAATTGAAGCAAACCTGGGTGAGTCACCAGTAGAATATTAATAAATTAACGAACTTTAACATCAAAATATAGGAAGATTTAAATGTAAACAGCATTAATTTATCGAAGACGTAAAGTTGAAATGAATACACAGTGTAGTCCAGACGCGTTTCTAATTGCTGTTAAAAAGCTTCTGTTCAGCTTAATGAAATTATTTAACCCTATAGAGTCCGTGATTTGAAATCAAATTGACTTAGATGTATAATGGGAACTCATTTTGAAGGCGAGAAAGTTAATGGCATCGTTTATTGGTTGGTTTATTACTTCTGCTCGGTTTTTAGCGTAGGATAAAGGTTTTGCTGAAAACCTTATATTGACAACGATATGATGATAGATGAGCGATAGAATGACTAAAAGGTTGATGATAGCTATAATTATAAAATCTGGACTACAATTAAAAATCTGTTGCCTTACCAAATGATAATCACGACTATGCAAGTTACTGATATTGAATGTGTGATACTAAGAACCTTTGGCTTTAAATATTTAAGAACTAAATTCTTAGTAATCTTGAACATTCTAGAGTTTTAGAGGCGAAAACAGAATGAGCAAGTGAATTTCGTAGTACATGTGCCGAGTAGCACCAGAAACTTATTTTCTATGTTAGATATCGGCAGACAAGGATGTGGTTCACTTTATGGTAGGTATCAGTTAATGATACTCATGCTTTCGGCCTACTTTTTACTTCGAGCATTCGGAAATACATAGACTGAAACGCGTTTTGCGCAATATGCACTGTACGTGTTTTCCATCTATGAACGGTAGTTCGATACTCCCACCCGATCAATGCCCGAAGTTACCAGACGTGGGGAAGGCATGCTTAGAAAAAAATATAAGCATCCCGTTCCGGTGGGATTATATCCCACGACCCATCGATGCACACGGCAGTTGTTCTACCGAATGCGCCAACGAAGCTCATCGAACAATTTTCATTGAACACAGACACCTATAAAAATGTTTACGATATCACAAATTTTATTGTATGTGCATGATTAGATCATTTCTTGGTAAATTCCTGTATATAGACCAATAAATAGAAGCCAAAGTTTATATTAGCTTCTTTTTCTTCTTCCTACCCTTTTCCCTTTTTTTTATTTGGGGTCGGCGCAGTATGATCTCTTTTGCCATACTCTCCTTTCACTCGTCATATCATACATGCAAACGTTTTACATCCATCAGCTTACTTGCCCAACATTCAAAACCATACATCAAGACGGGTCTTATCACGGTCTTTAGCTAAAATCGCAAATAAATAAAAAAATATTTATATTTTACCTAAGTACATCGAAACAATGAAATAATGATACGTATTTTGAAAGAAAAATTTGATACATTCTTAACTATATTAAATTAACATATTGTTGTGAGCGTGTGACTTACCACTTAGTACTAATTTGACTTTCCTTACAGATGGCGGACGGTTAGTGCTTTGACGAACTGATGACAAAATGGAGAAGCGGGAAGAGCATCATCACTGCAGCATAGCAAAGCAGACAATCCTCACCACCCACCCCAGCGGCCTGCAGACTCGAGTCTCGGTTGAACTAGCTAACTTCGACGCTCTGTGCTTGCATTCGGAATGCAAAAAGAAACAATGGGACAGTCCCTTCTTCCACAGACGGGGTATATTAGGCGGTGTATCGGGACATAATACACCCGTTTTGGGAAGACGCAGTGACGCTGTGAATGAGGGAAGGTTGTCGCAGCAATGCACCCCTGTTATGAGGAGAAGGGAGATGGAGAGTCCTGGAGGATCTCCTCTGCCCACAAGGAGGGAAGTGGATGAAGATTTTTGTGAGATGGATAACAGTGTCATTAGTGGCTGGTTGAAGTTTCGAGATAATAAGCGGGTAAGTGAACTTTAATTTTTTAATGTTTATCTTTGAGGCAGGGAAGAGCGTTCTTTTCTCTGTTAGACATAAGTGTCTCTTCTTAGAAAGCATATCTGGATCAATGGTAAAGATGTTTCGTTTAGCACTGGAGTTCGAAGTCCGGTGAAACAAATATCTTGTTTGTAAATATGACCAGGACAAAGGATGTAGAAATGTATCTGCTCTGTGCCCCATACATCGAATTCACTTAGATTGTAAGTGAAATTGGGGTCAAATACCTATACAATGATAAAATTCTACAGTTATTATAAATCAATAATAGTTTGAAAATGAATTATATCTTATTTTCTGTATTAATTTACAAGTTATGTTTATAGCTCCTTATACACCTTACTTCAAACTACGAGTATGTATTATCGACATATTTTCTTCTTACAATATTGAAACTATATTTGACGCCGTAATATCATAATAAGTAACGTAATTACTTAATAATTATTCCAGTAATATAACTTTATTGGTATACCACTTTTACAGTCCATAACGAGAGCGCTGTAAAGGTGTAAAAATTAAGTGTACATAGAAATAGCCTAGGCCACATTATCCTGGTCCAGAAGTAGTTTGTATGGTGTCCAGGATAGAGTGACCCTCATGGTAACTTGGCAAGGTATTAGAAGTTGAGGGCGTGACGAGAGGCATAGTGCGGTGCAACTGGGCTAAGGGCTTTTCACCTTGCTAGTGATGCGCTCAGATCGTTGAGATTTATCGATGTTGCAATGTATTATTGTTGTTCATAGATAAAATTAAGAAGTTATTCAAAGATAATGAAATAATAATTGTAAATTTATTGTATAAATATGTCCCTTTAAATCAACACGTATAAATAGTTTTTATATTCTAGATTTTAATTTGAAATCATAAACCTACAAATTTTATGTTTTTTTTTATGATATTGACGGAAGATCACCAGTACTAGCTTAAAAAATAGATGCATAATGAAATATTATCATGACATATTTATCGATTTTGATGTCATCAAAAGGCTATCATACCAAAATCATCGGCACCCAAAACTAGTATATCGATATAAGTTGACATCACTAGCCGACATCAAAGTAATAGGTTTTGTGCCGGTGCTGAGTCGCAATCCTAGACACCACTAGATTGCGGAGTCATATATAACCCGCCATGTTTCGGTCGAATTACACGATCCTAATTCATTTAGGGGCTTCTATGGGTCTACGAATGTGGCTGTGGATGGATGTTGCGGTTGCTTTGCTTGTGTTTGCACGGCTAGAACAACAATTGTATGTATCTCTTTTTACCTGACTTCTGAAGAGTAGGTTCGTAATCGATACATTCGCGTAGTGTCTATAATTGTTGGTACTTCTTATAATATGTATGTATAAAGTCTACTAAATTTTGTATGAAGTGAGAAAATATAGAGACATCTTTTTGTTTAATTGTTTGCTTTTTTGATTATTCATTAACATACAATATTTGATCTGGTGTTTTTAATCATTTTATTTCATATATTGGCGGATGAGGGTGATGTTAACTGAATGCTAGTATAAATTAAAGCCAGTAAACAATGTGTTGATTAATTTTACATCGAACTTAAGCTACTAATGTATCTAAACATGGTATGAAAACGAACATTTTTTTTTAACAATGCAAAAACCAGAACTAACGTAAGGCGTTATTGATATTTATCTCATCTGTATATATACATATAAAACTGATATTTGTATATATGAAATCGCAAAACTCCAACGGCGTTTGACCGATCACTAATAAAATTAGCACGCTAGGCTATCTATACTATTAAACCTCCATCAGTCAACTAATTCTAGTCACATATAAAATAAGCGGACTGAAACAGCTTAAATTTTATAAGATTGACAAGATACAATTTGATAGAATAAAGTTGTGTTGTACTATGTCTGGTAAATTAAACTATGTCCATGGAGAAATTATAACAATAGAAAGACTGAATGTAAGAAGATCCGAGGTGTATGCGATCGAAGTCGCGGGTAAAACTTGTTGATTTATGTATAAAAGTAAGAGGATTTCCACGGTAAAAAATAAAGCTCCCGTGGTATAAAAATATGCTTAAGAATCTTGACACAAGATATATAATAAACAATCAATCGCAGCGCACAATTTCCGGAAGCAATCATCGATTTGTACTCGTGTTTATTGGGGTCCACGTGATTTACGATTTGGAGACAAGTTTCGTCCATAGCACAGAGCGTCCCGCATTTGTCCACGACATGGTTAATGTGCGTTATATTTTAGACACTTGTTAGGATGTCTTGTTTGTCGACAAATAGAGAGAGAAGTGCTTTCTTATGCTTGGGACATGCGAATGTTTCTGTTGTTGAGGTTTGGGGATTTCTTTGTCTATTGGTAGTACGCCTACAAATACTATCGTTTAATAGAAAATATTTTAAACAATACGGAAAGTAAATAAAAACCTTAAGAAGAAAATTGTTTTATTTTCTTATTCCTTCTTAGTTACTTATAAATGCCTAAATGTGTATGTAATGGAACAACGGAATGTCTTTATATCATATATGAATGTTCTTTGGATATAATTTTTTATCTAAGAGAAAACATCGCGATTTTTCTATTTCTTTTTTACAAATAAATACATAGAGTTTTATTTAATTTGAGAAATATTGATCATTGTAATGTTCTACGTGATAATGATTAATTCTCAATTTTCATTGAAAGTGAAAATAAGACAATATTATTTATAGCATAAATGAAAAATATCTTACTTTTAGCTTTTTTATTAATCAAATCAAATTTATCAATAAAAATTAAGTTACAAAATAAGCCTATCTGTGTTTCAAGTACAATATCAAAGTATCAAATTACATATAACTAGCAATGCCTACCATGCGATAAGAAATTACAAATAAATATCTATCAAAATCCAAAGACAAAGGTAGAATTCACGAAATATCTTTGAAAAAAATTATTCGTTCATTAAATTAGGAAATGAGAAGAGCCGGCGTTCTTACCTGCATTTCAATTTTATTACGCGGGGTATTTATGAAAGGTCATTAACTGCGCTCCATACAAACGGATTATTTCAATAATTCAAAAGCAAGAAAGCGGATAATTTCTCCGGTGTTTTGGTGTGGTGTAAGGTACAGGCTGTAGCGATTTGGAACTAAGACTTGAACAGAATAATACTATTTTTTTTAACAATGCGTCTATATAATGCTAAATGATGTATAAACACAATGCAACCTCGACATACTTAATAATAACTGGAGATTTTTTAAACTATTCTTAATTTTTAAACAAATATTTAATATAATACATACGTCATACATACATATAATATCTATCTTAGATATATATCGCTAAGTCGGTACAATAAGTTATTTTCATTGCTTCATTTTCCCGTAAAATAACGCATTTTCATATTAAAGTATTATCATTTGTAACTCAAACAGTGATCTAATCTGTGGTTAATTTCATATAGCAACATTCATTTACTATTCGTAAAAAAATATATATCTACCATAAATATGAAAATTAAACCCACTTCAATCTATCCCTCCTACCACAATTATTTGATTTTCGCGTCGTATTTTTACGTTTCCTTGAGAAATATTCCGCTTTACGGAAATGTTGGAATTTCTCATTGAACAGCGCGAAGCTGCCTCGCTAAGCGATCTTTAAGCTACCTACTCGTCTTATTTTTCGTGGATAATTCTTGAAAATGTCGCAACAGTCGCAATTTTAATAATTTACGAAATTAAATCTGAGGTATACATTCAGTCAAGAAAGTATCGGGAATGGATTATTTGTTTATGATTCTAAATTAAATTTTTTGTTTTTTTTGTTGTTGTCAGAATTGAACAACTGTTTTCCATTTTGGCGCGGAGTTTGAGTTGCATCTGTTATTTATATTAAATACAGTGATGTTTTTAGTTATATCATATCTAGTGTGTATTGCGAATTTCATAATGGACAAAAACATCGAACAAAGAGTTTGTCTTAAACTTTGCATCGCCAATGGAATTTCGTGTTCGGAGTCACTGAAAATGTTACAGAAGGCTTATGGTGAATCGAGTTTATCAAAAACTCGTGCTTATGAGTGGTGCAAAGCGTTCAAAAGTGATCAAGTTGTGATGGAAGATTTGCCTCGCTCTAGTAGGCCATCAACATGTGCAACTGAAGTTAACATCGCAAAAGTGGTTGAATTCCTGTCCGAAGGTCAAACGGTAAATAAGAAATATTATTTGAGCGTTTTGCGGCGTTTAAGAGAGCAAATTCGACGAAAAAGGCCTGATTTGTGGAAAGAAAATTCATGGATCTTGCACCATGATAATGCGCCTTCGCACAAGGCCATCATTGTGAACGATTTTTTTACCAAACACTCAACAAATACCATCTAGTAACCACCATATTCATGGATATGGCTCCAGCCGACTACTTTCTTATTCCTAAACTCAAATTACCACTTCGTGGCACCCGTTTTCAATCGGTAAAAGACATGAAGGAGAATTCGCGGCGAGAACTGAACTCAATTCCGGAAACAACGTTTAAAAAATGTTTTGATGATTGGATTATTTGTTGGCGTAAGTTTATCGTTTCTGAAGGAGCATACTTTGAAGGTGATAAAATAAATTTGGATGAATAACAAACAGTTTGTGTTTTATTGATCTTTTCCCGGTACTTTCTTGACAGAGTAGTATTATATAATAACACAAGATTATAACAAAAAAGGGGAATCATAATGATTGTAGTGGATGGTTTTAGTAAAATAAAAATCGTAAAAATTTCGCACCGGGAATACTAAAACGATTCTCAAAATTGAGGTCTTCTCAAAATTTAATATTTTTCGTATGTTTATGACAGAGACAGCAATATTTTTATAAGTTCAACTATATGTTGTGTTTGAATATTCTACCATTAGATTACTTTTTATTCGTATTTTAACTTAACTTGATATTTATCACCTTTTAAATGTTAAAATATTGATAAAATTTTATTATTAAAAAAAAATCTTATCTATAAAAAAGCAATAAAATTAAAAAAAAAACTGAACGTCACCGATGTAGTTCAGAGTCACGTAGCCACGCGCTCAGTCAACGTCCATTTCGGGCGCGCGCCAATGTGTCATCTTGTCCGCCATCATGGATCGCGGAAATTTTCCCGCCTTTTTTTACTCTTCATTTTACTAGGTCAATGGTTTATTCAATACTTAATGGATAGGTTAAAAGGATCACTGTATTAAGAGAAGACTGTAAATACGGATAGCATATTAGTTTTGTAATGTATGAAACAATCTTAATTTCAAGTAAAATTTAAAGTAAAGAAATAAATATTATATTCTAGGTAATTATAAAAAAAATTGACACATTTTTTTACAACACTTAACAATATTCTGACTCGCCCTATCGTCTAAGTAACATTTTACTAAGATATCCTCAGTTGGGTGTCCGCCCTTACACACCTTTTTCAATTCCTTTTTGTAAAACTAATTATAAATAGTATCAATAAATTCCTGGTCAGATCTTGTAGCATACATAAGAAAAATTATTGCCAATTGATATCCCTTCATCCCTATCATTATGTAATAAAAACTTAGTAGTTATAAGGTAAGTGTTAAAATGGTGGAAAGCGAAAAATAAATATTATTTTCTTTATAAATAGTATTTCATTTTATTATAGGTACCTTAATACAATATTTAGTATTAAGGTACTATATTTTTTTTAAATATTGTAGGTATGTGGGATTTTTATTTATTTATTTTATTTTTGTGAACCAAATTTTACCAGTATTGTGTATTTGTCAAATTGTGAAAACTGTCTTGGCTTATGTATGTATCATGATTTGGAGGTATTTGTGTCAAAATTGCTGTTTGTTTTCTAAAATAAATTACAATTTACATGATAAATTAAGTGCTAATTATGAATTCCAGTTAAATGTTGTTTAAATATAAGTAAATTGAATTTCATTATAGAATCCGAAGTGAATAAGAGGTTTTGAAATTGTGATGTCTTGGCTATATAGTATCGTGAATGAATTATTTATTCAGGCAATGAATTAGCATATCAAGAATGTACCGACTTTGAATAATTTGATTTACGAACGTTTAGAATAGGCAAATTTAGCAAATTTCGCACATAATACTTTAATATTTTCAGTTATTATTAATCGCATCTATTAATTGCATAATGTTATTATAAAAAACGGGTCATTTCTAACTGTTCCTTCTACATCTAATTATTGTGAAGTACATCGAATAACAATAATAGGTTTAGAATAACAATAAGTACTTAGAAATTACAAGTTTTCTATAAAAAAAATTTACATAGAAATTGTTTTAGAAAATATTGAGTAATAAGATTCTTTAATTTAGCTTTATTGAGACATTTAATAGATATATATTACATAGGCACCTAAGTTTTTAATGCCATTACACATATAAAAATAAGCGCTATTACAGAATAAAAATATCCATAAAAGCAAAGTAGGTAATCATAAAATTTCGTATTATAATTGCGGTGGGCTCCGCCTTTAATTATATTCTAAACAGATCTTTTGCTATAAATTTTGTACGTAAAAAAACAATTAAAACAAAGTAACTAAGCTAAATTAAGTTTATACTTATTCAAATATTTCTATGGGCTGGTGCTAAAAATTTTTTTCGGTGATGTTTAAAAGTGATGATAGTTATCAAATCATTCTTATTAATATCCTTAATTGTCATATTAACATAATACATCTTTTGAAAGATGCCGATAAAGATAACTTGTATCTTTAACATAAAACAATATTATTTCTTTAAATATCTTCTGTCTTACAAAATAGTAGGTACTTTGGCTCTTTTAGCACCAGGCTATATATTATAATTTATATTTCTCGTTTTAATACGGCCATGTTAAACGTCCGGAAGTTTTCTAAATAATACATGGTATAGATAACTAATATTATGTTTAATCCAAAGTTAATATTTATTTATCATTTGCCTATTGCTACAGAAGACAATATAATTTTAATGGAAGTTTCTTGTTGGAACAGATGGAGACGATGTAAACGAGTAGCGTATCAAATATTTCGTATATCGATGAAATAAGACCTGTCTCGCAAGACCGTTCTTAGGCGCGGTTTGCACAAATTGAAATTCGTTGTCTAACGTAGTTCATTGATAATACAGTAGCGGCAGGCAGCAGCCGACAGCGGGTAGCTTCAATAATATATTACGAGGTTTCAGTTACGTAGGGACCAGAAATTAAATGTACTATGTAATCATGTAGGTGTAGCGATCGGTATTAATACTTAAATATATGGATATAGTAAAACTTCGGGTTTGTACTGTGTGAAATGAAAGTATTTTATACATTATGTCATCTTTCGAGAAGGTTATTGACTAAAAGATTAAGCGCACTTTTTGATACAATGGATTTTTGAAAATAGTTTAACTTTAATAGCTTCTATGATTAATTAAATATTATTAAGTTTATTATATAGCAACAAGAAAAATAAATTTAAAAAGTAATGGTTTTTACTTTGTCATTCAGATAAATAAAAAAAGTCTTTTTTCTAAGTGAAACAGTTTATAATATTTTTTAACCTATTCAATTTTTTAAACTTTAATACTTCTAAAATATATATAAATACGAGTACTCAGATAAGAAAAATATCGTGAATCAAACGTAGCTACGATTCGGGATAAATTCCACCCCCATAGTGGGAATTTACATTTATATGAAGAAATCTCTCAAGATCAAGCCTAAGGATTTACTGAGGGGACGTTTGGACAAGATCAAAATGGAATATTTTCTAAGTGACAATTGGATGAAATCAAAATGCTTCTTTAGTAACCGTTGTTACAGCTTTTCATAGCATTTGCTTAGAAGAGCGGATTAACAATTAGTTTCAAATATTTCTTAAAAATATTAATAGTATAGTAGGATTGCAATTTTCGAAATCATTTTTTATGTAAGACTAGCAACGCGCCCCGGCTTCACACGGATGCAATGTAGATGTATCATAGCCTATGTTACTCGCTGACAGTGTGGCTTTCTATTGGCGAAAGCTACATTATCAGAATTTTTAAAATCGGTCCAGTAGTTTTTGAGTATATTAATAACATACAAAAATACAAATAGTATATAATACATAATATAAATAACGAATAGATAAGCATGAGACTCACTTGATAGTTTTTCTTCAGGCACAGGACATCAATTGTAGCTTCGCTGTCGACTTATTTTATACTTCAACCATTCGAATTTCATAGACTGAAACCATAACACGCAATATCCAATTCATGGCTTGTTGTCTATGAATGGTGGTTCGTTACCCGGTTGGAATTCGATTTTCCTTCCATCCGTTTAATGTCCGTGATCAGAGGTAGACATGTTTATAGCAAATTATAAACCACACCGACGGAATTCAAATCCGTAATCCATCGAAACGCAAGGTAGGTTTACCATAGAAATCGCCAATGAGCTCGTCAAAAAATCATTCACAAAGGCCCAAAGGCTTTAATCCATCTCTTGAAAGAGTCTATCACAGAACGTCAAATAATTAGAGACGTATGAAGGGACAATTATTTTAATAAACCTGGAAAACATCAACAAACAACCGAGGATATTATTAGTTCAATTTGAATTTAAATCATACTCCATTAAAATAAGGTTTATAATATAATGCATGTATAAAACAAAGCAAAATACCCAAAGGACACGAACAATAGTAAAATGACCCCTCTTTGTAAAGCCTAATGAAGTTTTTGTCCTGGAAATTATACCGGGACATTTTAATTTTCAACCTTTGGTTGTACTCTAGAGATATGTATTGAGATGCGATCTCAGAAGTCAAAAGCGATTGTGGGAAATATGGAATTACTCTTTATTTATTTATTTATTAAATTAAAAAAATATAAGTGCACCATATAATTTAATATTCTAGTACGTGTATTGAATCCGGTACAGGTTATAGTTCTAAAACTATAAGTATAAATTTTAGTAGTCCTACGCAAAGCTTGTTCGATATCCATAACAAATAACAATATGTGGACTTTCAAAGCAGCACAGTAGATCATAGAGCAACACGGGCCACCGGCGAACCGGAGGGGAGTAGCCATACGCAGGCGTTCCCCCCTGTCAAAGTACAAGTCCAAATGGTCCTATGCGTATAATAAAACTAGTTGTAGCCGCACTTTTCACTAGACTAAATCCAGATGCGCGACTGAATCGACCTCCTAAAAAAATGCCGAATTGTTTGTGTGTCTTGTTGCCAAAAAATATCTGCCACGTCAAATTTACAAAAAGATAGCGTTACCTTTCATATGTAGGTATTTTTTAATCATATTATTACTATTTACTTCTTTAAAACTTTAAAAATTACAATATTATCGGTCGTGTTGTTTCGGATTTTTTTACCAACACAGTCGCTCGACAGATCCGCGTATTGTATGAACCCTCATACAATACACGGATCTGTCGAGCGACTGATCCGAGTTTATTTCCGAGAAGTCGCTGTCACCGAGCGATAGTGTTGTTGTCGGATTGTTTTAAGTTATCGAAAAAAATGGCAAAGGAGTCTTCTATACAGAGACAGTTTTGAGATTAAATTTTCTGATTCAAATATTATATTGTGATAATATAGTTATATTGTTAAAATATAATATAATACTTACGCGCGTTAGCACATTTATTAAAATCACTTAGTGTAAACTTCAACCATAATGTTTTTTTTATTTCCTAAAAATCCAAAGTATATGGAAAATTGTGTAACCCAAATTTAATAATTGCGATATGATCTAGAAAAATTACATATTTTTAATCTTATAATATAAAAAATCAGCTTTGAGCCAATTCTCAATCTGGGAGAGGGGAAATATGAGAAATATAGTTTTCCTGAGATTCTCGATTAATTGAATCGATTACACAATCACAAAAAAAAACCTTTGGACAAGGTAATTAACTCAAAAGTAATTAAATGCACTTTAAATACAATATATTGCATATAATTACTGTTATGTTATTAAATAAAATATAAATTATTAATTAAAGAAAATTAATATACATAATTATCGATTTTTTATCGATTAAAATCGATCTTTTATTTTAGTCTGTCGTTGGCATGCCGCATGACAGTTGTTTACTCTGTGCTAATTCGTTTCGTGTTTTCTACGTTTTGAGTCTGAGTGCTTTCCCGATTGTCGTCATTTAGGAATTGTTACGATTTGACAACTACAAATTTCATTGATCACAGATTTATGATATATATGTCAATTATTGATTGTAACATAACCTTACTTTTACAGTTTACTACTTAAAACTCTAATAACTCGGCTCTCAGATTGTCAAAACTAATAGAATTTTCAACGAAGGACTGTTAAGTCTCAATCTATTAATTCACACCAATTTCATATTGTTACATTGGGGGCCCAAAGTTGTTTGTAATCGTTAAGGGATACATGGAATAAACATATTTTGTAATTACGAAGTATTTTTCAAATTATTTCTAAGATTTTATTATACCTATACCAACTCATGGTCCACTTTCCGTGACCTGCTACGTGCGCATTACCCGACAAGTTCATTTGTATTATTGTAGTACGTAATAAATTAACTCCATCTTTAAAATAAATAAATTAAGTCGAACTTATAAACCTAATTTCCCTAACCCAGTTCTTGAAATTATCGATACTGCGTATCGACAGTTGTTGCAACTACGGCTAAAAGGACTTGTCAGTGTAGTTGCGCCATTTAATTATACTGTTATGACACGGAATGTTTAAATGTGTGTGTGAAATTGTTAGTGTATTTTTTAATTGTCACGGTGTGAGTTTCGTAGTGACAGACGATTGCTTGTGTGTGCGAACTTGAGTACGCACACATAGCGCAGGTTTCCCCCCGCAAAAAATGACAGATTGTTTGGTATCGGTAACGAACGCTATGGCTACTCCCCTCCGGTTCGCCGGTGGCCCGTGTTGCTCTATGCAGTAGATAGATGACCACTAGTTAGTCTCGGCGCGAGTTCTGACCGCTGAGCGAGTATTATCTTTGATAACTCTTGTCGCTCAGCCACAAACTAGCAAATCCTCCTCACCGGTAGTGTAAACAGTCAGCAATCAACTATCAATATACGCATCTCTTTTGTTTATACGAAATGTATATCTATGTACGTTTCTTAAGCGAGAAAATAGCCGATAGTTAGTTGCTTCCTCGCTAGCGGTGAGACAACTGCCTAAACTTTTAATTTTTTTTTATATCATATTTATTATGCCATTATAACAGAAAATAATGGGAAAGAGGCGTGATGTAGGTATATCTATGTATTTATTTATTATAATCATATAAGTTATCGTTAAAACCACTATTTATTTGTTATAAATTTCACTAGAACTTCGACATTATTATTCAAACATGCAAATATACAAACGATCATATGTATGTACACACGTATCACCCACACAGCTGCATTTCAATTTGGTCTCAACGGAATTGCTGAAATTCCAATCCATTGCTTACTATCTAAGTATCCGTACAACACCCTAATAATCACTATAGGCACAATCAAACATCAGTCAACGACAAACATTGAAAACGGAGATTTATTACACGACTAATTACACCCCCCACTCCCCCTCCAGCCCCTCTAACCCCGCAATATGCTGGGACAATATTTTACGTCCCCACCACGTGACGAACGTAATGAGCTCTTGGATTATAGCTAACCTTTAAGGCTTTATGAGGTCATTGTGGGTGGATTATTATGGGTTATTTTTTTAAAGAAAATTAATGTTGACTGTTAGAACTTTTCAGTTATTGCGAAATTGTTTGCAATAGTCTAGATATTAAGCAAAAAATACAGAGTATGTTTCTAAAACTAACTTTCGAAATAAAATCTAAAAAAAAAACAACATAAGTATGTTTATCTATACTTACGTACTTATCCATAAAATTACTTATAGTATTTTTTGTTTTATTTAAAATATTTTTAGGGCTTTACATGAACTTATTTTCTTTTAAGTCTTTGAATTTTTGACAAAATCGTTTTCCTCATGAATCTTATACCCTCTAATATTTTAATCTCTTTATCTTATATGCACCTAGACAATATATTTATCGAAATACTAATGAAGTTATAAATCTATGTTTAAATAAAGAACTTCTCAACTCAACAAGGTCTCAGTTTATAGGTAAAGAAATATTTCGTTGAATTGTACTACAATATATTACATAATAATAGGTTAGTACGGAACCATCGTTGCGCCAGTAACACTCGCTTGTCCGGATTTTTATTTACCTTTTCTATTATGACATTTTATAGCACAATTATATTGATGCATCGTATTGTTGGAGTATTGTAATTCGTACCGAGTCTCAATACAAAAATTAATACATCCGCGTCCCCTCTCGGAATAAATGAAGGCACAATCGTTTCATTTGGAATCAAGGAAGCAGTGGGAGAGAATTGATATATGCCCTTGTCTAGGGGTTCGTAGCGCCTGTTGAGTATAATCGGCTCCTGATTAAAATTACTAGTTTCACGCTATACTTAAATTACGAATTCTTTATGTCAAAATGACATGGGGTAAACTAGAGTTCTTAGTGTTGTCTGAGCATGTCACATTTCGTCAGTCGTCACATTGTTAGAGGATATATTTAGTATAAAATTGCATTGGATGTTTTATTTAAAAGTTTCTTTTAAAAAAGCCTTATTTCAAAAGTGCTTGATCGTTGATGCATTTTTAAGTTGACCAGTTACAGCTATAATTTTAAGGAAATCTTATTTCAACCAGAAATTATTATTGTAATATTTCCTAAATCTATACTAATATTATAAAGAGGAAAGATTTGTTTGTTTGTAACATTGCACCATAGGTTAGTTGTATCTACGTAAACTACTGAATATGTTAATACCCTACAAAAGATCTACTAAGCTGCTCTTAATCTGTATAATCAAACCAACTCTTTCCACGCAGACGAACTCCGGGGGAAAACCCTGGATTTTAATGAAATATAAATAACATAATTTATTATGAAAGTTCCATTAAGGTGCAAAACAAGTAAAGCTGCAAAACAACAGTATAAGTAAAGTTCAAGTCCTTCAGGAAAGCGTACCTACGTACACTTAAAACGCATTTGTAAATCGACTTATGCAAATATTAAAAAGTAGCTGTGTTCATTAAACAATTAACACCAATATACACTTTAGTTATTTAATTTAATTAATATTTAATTTTAAAAGTAAATTTAACAATGTAACCCCTGCTACCATAAAATAAATGTTTTGTAGGCGCTACTGGTCTTCTCCTAGAACCATAAAGGTGAACGAACCTTTTGATAATCTGTTGCGGAAAATAACAGAAAGTTATTTTAGTTTTGAAGTAAGCTGTACGTTATATTGCCTTGATGTAAAAATACTTACATGATTATATAATTTACCATAATGAGGCATACTGTAGAAGAAAATAAACATGGTTAGAAAATATATATACATTATACTCGTATGTTAAGTCATATTTTTTAACACTATGCGTCTAAATTTTTTTGTAGATAACTTTAGTCTCATTTGCCCAAAATATAATGTAATCTTGAAATTAATTCGTCTCGTTTCAGTCCACTTTATTTGGGACAAAATAACATTTCCCATTCATAAAATTTAGACCACAGCTGAGGAGAAGAATAAAAAATGTAAACAGGAAGGATGTTTTGACATTTACACAATAGTACACGAAAATAGAGCGACGAAAGCGGATGTACGAGAATTTGTGGCTGCGCTGTATAGTGTGCTTAGGTTTACCGGCGCTCTACTCGTACTGAGGCAAACGAGCGTTTTTTTTTATTTCATTCACTAAATATATGTATATTATTTATTGTCAATTCTAGTGAAAGTTTTAATTTACAATAAATAATACAATATTAATATTTAATAGTTTGATTTAAAAGAAGATATATTTTAAAATTGAATGTTTATATTTTTTCATTTGATTAATTATTATTTAAAGTCATATAATGATTCCAGTTACCATCACGTCATTAATTTTTCTAATTTATTTAAATTAATTAATAACATGCTGTAACAGTTTCGGTAAAACATGGCTTAAATTAAAAAAAAATATTATGAAAATATTGTCTTATCATTAATTGTTCTTAAAACATCCTACTTTACTTAATTAAAAGTTACTAGAAAATTAGTAAAATCCAGTTCAATTCAGATAACTATATAATATATATGTATAATATATAAATGTTAAGGTAAAAAGCTACGTTCCCACCGCCCGTTTACTCACTCCCCCGCATCCTCGTTTGTGTTACTCGCAATTAAACCGGCTGAGTGGCAAGGATTGTCGCGCCAAGTGAAAAAAAGTTTTTGTTACCGTCAGGGGATCGTCTGAATAGATTGCGTGCGATTACCTCATTTCAATGTCGAGTGCTGGCATTGTGGCGACTTTGTTTAATACACTTTAAAGAAAGCGGACTGTGGACAATGAGCTACGATATGTCTACGGCGTAGAGATTTCGTAGCCTTAACAAGTGTTTCTTAGTAGAGGGCCTATAGATTTTTTTACAATATTATAAATTACAGGGAGATTAAAATAATTATAGTAGTCATGTGCTAAAATGGCTGTGCTATTTTTTGTTTTAAGTTCTGCTGGCACTATATAAATATAATTATCTTAGTATATATACTTGCGATCTGCCCCGGCTTCGCACGGGTGCAATGTAGATGTACTACTGTATAAAAAATAGCTCATGATAATGTAACTTTCTATTGGTGAAAGAATTTTTAAAATCAGTTGAGTCGTTTTTGAGTCAAATCTTAATAAACAAACATATCTTTCCACTTTATAATATTAGTATAGGTAAGCCACATTTTATAATTATTTAATTAAAAGTGACAGGGCTACTTTTAGTTTCACTTAGTTAATTTCGATGTCTTTTGAGTTGTTTTTTTCATGCTCAGTGAAAAACTTTATGCTCAATAAAATTTGAAGCAATAAAAAAATGGTAACTTTCAAACAAACACAGGCCTATAAACACATTTATCTATCAAAAATACTGGTTCCCTTTCATAACAGTCGAATGGTTTTAAAAATAAAACAACAGTGATTGGAGCGAGCCAATCAAAATTAAATGACTGTCGTTATGAACCAATACCGATATGATGTTGTTTGATACATTATCATACTCGTGCTTTGTTTTGTTTATTTTGAATTTGATATTATGTTACGATATGGATGAGTAGTTTGTTTTTAGTTCTGGCTTTATATTTTGAATAACGAAATTATATTTTTTATAACTTTAGCTATAGACAAATGCGAAAGGTAGTTTTAACATCTTCAATTACTACTGAATTAACGTAAGTAAACTGTACTTCACCACATTTCTAAGCAAACATAATAAAAACTATAATTTAATGACTATTACTTGATCTCCATCCATTTTTTACATATTGTGTCTAATAATTATATTTCCTCTTAATTTAAAAAAACAACTAATTATGTTGCACTGGTAAATATGTATTGCGCATCGGTGATGTGGCTCTAGGTCATAACTGAAAACCAGCGTAGTAGGATTAAGCTCCACAATATGCTTATGACGTTAATGACCTAACCGTATCACGTGTGATTAATTTAGTTTTATAATTAGTAGATGATATTAATTAAGTTAGTATACAGTTTTTACATTTTTATTTTGATTTATTGTTGCATGCCTGCATTAAACAAATGTCTTCTTCAATTAAAGGAAAATCAAAACAACAATAAATAAAACCAAATCATTTTATTTTTTATTTACCTTACTACAACTACTATACTTAATATGTATAAACGTTATCCTAAAATATCAGTATACGATGGATTTTATAACCATAGTAAACGTAGAACAATAATTAATTTTAAAGATCAAGTCAAAAATTGGGCTTAATTGTGCATGTACAATAATATTCATTGGAAAATAATGCAAAAATATTAATAAAATTATTGTCTGAGGAATCGCACAGTTGTGGCTTTCCAGGCATCGAGATGCTTTGCGAAGAGTTGACATAGCTCCTTAAATAGTGAATAGACAACTCGTCTTTTAAAAAGATGTATGAACTCAATGAAGTGATCGAAGAGAAACCAAAGTCAAGTATAATAACTAGTCTAATAAGACTCACACTGCCATAACCATAACATGTGTAGTGACCGATAAGACTGTATCACTAATGAAGGTAACACAAGCTGTTTCAGAAGCGAGCTAACTGCATGAAGTTAGGTTTAAGTTAGACGCTAACTTTAAGCTGCAGCGAGCGCTTTTGGGGTGTAATTTAGTTGTTTGTTTAGTTTAGCATTTAGTCTCAGAAAACTATACGGAATAATTTCAGCGTTTATTTATAATTTTGCTTTATGACAAGTATATCATTTTTATATGTAAACCACTTATTTGACTTAGCATTGCATTTACGATTTTTTTATATTGAGCCGTCTATTCACATGTCTATAAAAGTAAATCAATATTTAATAAGAAAAAAATCAAAGAGTGAAGCGTGCATAAGGAGTAGTCTGTTGTATGCTTTATTGTATGACTAGAAAACTTCAAAGACCAAAACTATATCGAGCCAAGTTATTAAGCATAAAATAGTACAATATGTAGCGAATCAAAAGTGCGTAAAAATAGCTTAGGGGTGGCAGGGAGAGTTGGTACAAGGGCTCTTTGCGGCAACTTGCGGCATGATTATCGCGACAGTCGGCAGCTGAACGGGATTTGAGTGACTTTGACATTATCACGCGTCAACTTAACTACGTGTGGCTTTGAGCACTGCTTCAAGTTTACAAGTGATACCTCGCAGTGTTTCGAAGTTTGGTTGGTCGGACTGCTAATAAGCTTATTACTTTTATTCCTTGGCTTTGAACTAAGGAACTTTGAATAGAATGGGACATTTATTAAATAGGAGCCTAGCCTATATAAGTTGGTGATGGTTGCGTCTACATATTTGTAGATTTAAAGTATTATTTCATTTCTTTTTCAGATAATGATTCTTATAGTTATAAACTTTAAATAATACGGTCTACTTATTTCTGTATTTTCATATAACTTTTTTTTTAAATCAGCTAATAAAATCTTGAATCTCTTGTCATTCTATTGAGAGTGGAAGTGAAGCGAACTTGTCTCTAGAAAAGTTCGTAGAATTCTGTAAAAAAAAATCTGTGTTACCGATGTGATTTTACACAATTTTGTAACCTTAAGGTTTATTAACAAGATAACTAATAATTATTTACATAAACGGTTAAATTTTGTGTTTTATTACCTATAATTTGTAACGTATGTAACGATAAAATAATTAATCAAATATTAAATAAGGTAATGATATCGAGCTTAACTATTCTAGCATCAGCATCAAGTGAAAAATGCAAAGCATGTCCACGTGGTGTTATTTATGAAAAACCACAAAACAGATGATTGTCACCCTCAATGCTATATAACCACAGAGGGGAGAAGGTATATAGTCGGGTGACAGTTGCGGTTACCTACGGGTATCTAACGGTTAAAATTGCATCTGAAGTCTAGCTATTTCAATAGATGATTATTGATAGCCGTTTAAACTTAAATAAAGTTTTCAATGCCTGTTTATATTTTAATTTCCGTTCCAGTTATCTAAAAATATTGATTTACTTCTTGGAATAAAAATAATCATCTCTGAAAAAATTTCGTTTTGAATTAATTAAAGGCGTACAAATAAAATGAACCACTTTCAAATTCGTAAGAATGAATGTTAATTTATGCTTAACTTATTAAATTCAATACAAGTTATGTATTATGTACATTATGATGACAACAAAAACATATATAAAACTTATAATTCATACACGCATGAAAACGTTATCGTATTCATTGAGAGGGAATTACACAATGTCTTGTTTAATTTATTTATTCAGGAAAACACGTAGATGAGATAAATAAAAACGTTTCTTTCTGCAACGTTTTCATGAAAGAGAAAAATGACAACAACTCCCAAGATCTCAGTCACGTTCAATTATTCGGACAGCACTCGTGCGTCATCATTCAAAAAAAATCTTTTTTTTATATCATTCCCCAGTCTCGTAAAAAAGAATTCAAATTGAAATGTCATCGCGTAGCTTCAACGTGGCATATTGTAGAGGCTGTGTTGAACCCGCTGCGGCTCGGACAAAACAGTGCTTGTAGCGATAGAAATAAAGCTTAATCGAATGCAGGCTCCCTCGCGTTCTTTATTCCTATTATTGCAGCGGCTCGTGCAGCGAATAATCGCTTTTTAATGAAAAGATTAGTGCGCTCTCCTGCTATTGTCGTAGCGGAATCAATGGGTCGCTGGCCAGTTCGGGAATTTTCCAATTTAACGCCTCTCTCGCCCCAGGGGGTGCTAATAGCTCGCTTAATTTATACTTTTGTTCTTCTTACACAATGTCTTACACCATGGAACCACTATTTGAACAAACGTGAGTTGAGTTGTTGTAGTTGTCGAATAGTAATAATTAGATTAATAAAAATAATATATATTTCAAGGAATACATGAGGAGAAATAGGAAAGTCAATCAAGCTAGTTGGTTAGTACACCATGTCTGACATTTTCTCTTTATTTGGTCATATTCGACGTGAAGATTTTTGAAAGAGAAATAAACATTCCATCTCGGTAGCAAAGCATAGTTCATATATAGTCTATATATATGAACTATGCTTTGCTACCGAGTAGTCGTGAATGAAGAGTTTCGAACGCTCGAAATCAAAGTGTATTTATTGAAAGGAAACTCTATGTAGAGTTATACGAAAAGTGATAAAATATACTAGTACTTATATTGTTACTAATGTTTTGTAATTATTTTGTAATCCTGTATTCGTAAGTTTTAATAAAGTTTTAAGTCTACTTAACTTTACTGTTGGATTAATAGTAAGTTAATAAATACATATCAAATACTCAAAACTGGACAAAAAGTATCAAATGCATTGAATTTATCCTGTATAATTTTGTGTATAATTCTAATGTAAGTTTGTCCAATGTGTTTGGACAATCTCTCATAGTCGAAAAATGAATATTTTATTAGTAAACAATTTATTAAGTCGATCCTCTGTGTAAGCATATTATTTATTTCTTACATGCAAGAGAAGATATTTTAATGAAATTTTATTGCAGCTTCCTTCACGCTAATATAATTAATAATTCACCATTGGTTGTGTAGCAGCCGCCTGTCTACCGGTAACTTTAAATTAATGAAAATACCGGACTTTTATTAAAATAGTTTTGCTATAAAACGTCATAAAAATTGCAGCATTAAATAATATTCAATAAGGAAGAGAAAATGAGAATATTTTTAGTATAAAATAGCAATTCTAAATTATAAAAGAAATGTTTGTGTGTACCTATATTTCACCAAGTCTTACATTCCAAAAGTTTCCAAAATTATTTTATATATTACTAGAAATGCAGCCCGGCTTCACGCGGGTACAACGTAGATGTTATATACACAAAAATAGCCTATGTTACTCACTATAATGTAGCTTTCAATAGGTAAAAGATTTTTTAAAATCGGTCCAGTAGGTTTGAGTTTATTCATAACATACAAAAAATCAAAAATACTAATGTTTATAATATTAGTATAAACTTACTCCAAATAATAATTAGTAAAAGGTAAGTAAGTATTCACAATGAATACTTACGAAAAATTCTGTTATTTATAAATTACCATTTCTCGTAAGTAAAATGCAACATTATAAAATAAACATTGACAATAAATGATATAACCCTCGCCTGCTCATTACCTAATGCATCTAGCCCGTACAAAAGCTGAGTTAAAACAAAGCTACTCAAAGAAATCATGGACTGGCCCCCGCGACAATGGGCCGATTTTCTTAATTAAAAATGTCTCACTACTGAGACAAAGGCCTTTATAAATCGAGATCCGACGTTTTGTCTTAGACATCAAATTAAAACAAATGGATTACGCGTTGTGTTGTTTTTATAGAAGCAATTGATTGATTAATTAGGGTTAGTTTTGATTTTCTTTAACTTAGACATGCCCTTGATTTGAGAACTGGCAGTAAATGTAAAATTAGAAGCATTTAATATGTATTATTATTGACGTTCATAAGTGTACATTGTGTTACCTAAATGAATAAATAATTTTTGAATTTTTTGAATTTTATTTTTTGAAAATTAGTTAAACGTGTAACAGGATAAGATTAGCGTCGAACTATGTAGGCTTTTTAAAGTATAATTTTATGTTTCAATATTTTGTTCAATAGATCAAAAAATAAATCCTTGTACTTTTAACCGAAAACTTTGTAATACCGTGGTATTTATTAACTATCTACCTTAGATATAAAAAAAAAAATACAGAAACTTTTTTAAAAACTTATATTTTTGTTATTTTTGTATATTTTTCATGTACATGTTTTGTTTTGAAGAAATGTTCAGTTATTTAAAAGAAATATGTCATCCAAAATACTTACTGCAAGGTTTTTAATTAAATAATCTGTCATAGTTATATATATATATAAATATGATGATATGAGACGTTTTGTGTACGCACGTACACGCACAAAACGTCGTACACGCACTGTAAATAATATTTTACACATTTTTTTTTAATTACTCGACTGTCTGGCTGCATAATAAGTGTACTGTTAGGGTCTTATTACCCACGTCTCTTGGGCTGTAAGCACTAAAGCCAGCCATAAACGAGCGCACTTAACGGCGCGATAGCTTTGAAATATTATATCATGAGATTAAATTTTTATTGATTATTATTATTCTGAAAGCCTGAGTTCACCCAAATTTCTAGCTAATGTAGACTTCATAGTGGGATTTTTATACTTTCAATAGAACATGAATATCAAAATGCAGCATTCTGCGAAATATTGTAGTACTAGAACTTATTCCGACAAAATAATAATTTTAGGATTTATGAATTTAGGCCATTTGGTCAGCGCACGCTAAGAGATCAAACAATCAATGCTTTAAATTCTATTTGTATTCATTTTTATTGATATTTTGAAGTGAAGGTATATACATATATATTATGTGTATTTTTGGGAATCAAAATTATGTATCGAAATTTCTTCTAAAAATCTTTTTAATACATATATTTTTAACTAATATATAGTAAGTATAAAATTCAAATACAGGTTGTTTGTCATACAATATTTCATTAATAAAATTTAACTAAGTTAGAACAAGCATGAAATGTGTTAATACCCAAAACTGTACAAACGTGACTATAAAACCGCTCGTGTATTCGCGCCTAAACAACAGGAACTATGAGAAATTAAAGTAGCCACAAACTGTTCCATTGTTTGCTTTTTATTAAAGCTATAGTGTTTCAGTAGTTGGTTCTCGCTGTTTTGAAACAATATTATTTAAAGAAATACTTTGCGGTCCCTTATTTATTGACTTGCATGCAGCTTGTATTTGCTATAAACTATTGGTTTATGAAAGGGATATTAGCTTTATAAATAGCGGTAGTGGAATATAAATACAGTTATTTTTTTAAATAGAATTATAATGTAAACTTATTTATTTAAACACTGTTTATATGTATAGGCAAAGCTTATATAGAACATCTACCTTGCGCTCCGATGGATCGCGGGGTCGGATCCCGCCGAAACAACATATTTGTAATTTTCTGGAAACAGTATTTTCGGGCATACAATTTTGCCCGTTCTGTATGGGTAATAACCACAGTTAAATAAATGAAAAAAAAATGTAAATTACATGTTTCGGTCTCTGTCTATGGGTTACTGAATACTCGAAGGAAATCGTTCGGCGACAGCGGATCATTCTCTGAGGTTTTGTAGCCGAGTTATCACCTACCATCAAGTAAACTTCATTCTCGTCTATCAATATCTGACATAAAAAAATACTAATTAAATATGTATTTGAAAACTAAATGAGTATTGCGTGGATATTGTCTATATAAAAGTTAAGAGAATTGCGATGATAGGAGAAAGCGTTGAAAGGAAAAAACATACTGTGCCGATTTTAGGGCAAGAAATAGAAGTAGAAAACTTTTATCGCATTTCTTTGTCGAAGAAATTTACCATCTAGTGCGCTGTGACGAGTCCATTTTACGTGAAAATTACTGCAATTTCTATACAAAATATTTAGAATACAGTAATAAAGTGAAAACAAAAATAGTAACAAAAAGAGCTTCGATACAAATCTCGTTGGATCAGCTGCGACTCTGAGTTGCGGGGTCGTGGAGTCGAAAATGATTCGAGCGTCCTTTGTTATCGCTGCGACAAGTCAGGAGCGATCAGCTGCTCCAAGGGCTATAAAAAATTTACATGATATTTGTCCTGATGACTTTAGGTTAAAAATCACATATTTGCTTTTAATAAAAAAACTAAAAACTTGCAACACGCTCCGGCTTTACACGTATGCAATGTAGATGTAATAAAAAACAAAAAATAGACTATGTTACTCGCTAATAATATAGTTTTTTAAAATCGGTTCAGTAGATCCAAAGATTACCCCCTACAACCTCACTTTACCTTTTTTTAATATTATTAGTATAGATTAAAACTAAATTAAATAATTATCTCAATGAAATGTGTATAATACACATGAAAGTGAGATTGAGAAATTCACAGTTTTGTAATAAAATAAATTGCAAACATGTATTTAAATAAAATAACTTTTATCGAATTATAATGAATAAATCACGTTTTAATTCAGTAAAAGTTATTTTATTTAAATCTTTGATATGTAGTAAGGTTAGTGTAAAATAGGTTAGATGTTTCGGGACATCAAACCTAAAATCTAAGTGAATTCAGAGTTCAGAGTGGCATGATTACGTATAAATACAAATAAAACAATTACATAAACAAATAATTCATTTAAATATAACGCCTCCTTTCAAACGAATTTTTATCCTATCCTTGGATACGTTTTTCGCTTCTTCCACTTTTATACACGCTGAAACTTTTTAAGTCCTCAACCTGGCCCTTAAAAGGTTAAGTCAAAGGTGGCATTGGCTAATATTAACAACGTTCCCGCTCGTACCTTGTTCCACACAGCGAGAAAGTTTTTAATCCGGCGTCGACACGGCATTGTGTCTCTTGATTATCAAACGGCGGCCGAGTCCGCATCACTTCACTTTGTAATTACACTTCGTTCCTGGACGGTTGTATGATAGATGTCCTATGATAGCCAGTGTCGATAGTATTTTGTAAGGAAAATAAAGCTTTAGAAATATCAATAGGAATAAAAAATTATTTTCATTCATCAAACTCTTTAGTTTGCTATATTTTGAATGAAAATAATAGTTTATTTGACTCCTAGATAATTATAATTTCCTATCTATGTAAATAAATATCAAAGTATGTGTGTGCTCTATGTATTCCTAAACTGTTCATTCGATTATGGTTAATCTTTGGTAAGATATTTAGGTGGCATAGCAACGGATGCCGGATACAGCTAGTAAAATATAAAAATATGTAAATCAAGTAATTTGTAATTTAGAAGAACTTCTTCTTATATTCAGAAAAACATCTGTGCAGGTCTATGTTATAATTCTTCCTTATATTTCTAATACATTTCTTTAATACTAGTGATAATATTCGATTGCCAAGAAGTTCCAAAATATATTAAATTAAATAAAAATATATCCTACATTCACAGTACGCTATCTACAAAATAACAATTGAGTATGATTTCATTTGTAAACATTTATCATCCATAGTTCCGAGTTTCATTACGCGGAAAACATGAACTTTCTGATTCAAAACATTATTTTAACTGTAAACTTCCGCAATATACTAAGACTAAATTTATAGTCTAACTTGTGAGAACCGAGTCTAGACTTCGGAGTTTAATATGAAAATACCTCAAATATTATAGTTTAATTATGTGATATTATGGAATGTTTAAGACTATTTCGGTTGGAATGAATTGTAAGTGGTAAAGTTACCGGCTATTATTTGTAAGTTATTGCAATCATCTTATATTAAAATAATTCTTCTTATTCTATTATTAGATCATTGCTTTATTTAACATCCTAATATTATCAGTTGTAGTTTTCAAGATAATTCCCAATTGGCTGTCCAGTTTTTAATTCAAAGATGTTATTAGTCTTTCAAATATTTTTCTTCAATCAACTAACAACCTCTTTATGACAATCAAACTGATGGACTCGAAATTATGTCGAAGTTTTTGAACAATATATTGTTTAGTGTTTACTCAGTAAAGCATTTGTAAAGTGTGCTTGAGTGTATGTTTGGATATTTATAGCACAGGTACGATTAAACAGATAAATTGATTGAAATAAAGGTTTCTGTTAAAAAAAAAATCAGATGTATGGACAATTGCCAGGATCAATATTAATATAATATTCCTCTTATAGATATACGTTAAAAGTTTCTTTATATCGCTATAAAACCGAATGTCTCAACCGACATAGTAAGATAACATTTAATTTTGTAATGCGTTTTCGGGCACGCATCCATCCACAGAACAGGGAAAAATAAGCATCCATCACTCCGCGGGTGTGATACAAACATCTACGTATACCTACGGATACTTGACGGGCTCGATGGCGCGTTCGGTACAACACCTGCCGTGCGCATCGATGGGTCATGGGTTCGCATCCCACCGGGATGACATGTTTATGATTTTCACTAAGCATGTCTTTCCCACGTCTGGTAACTTCGGGCATTGAAGGTGTAGGAGGAATATCGAAATTCCGACCGGGTAACCAACCACCGTTCATAGATGGAAAAACCGTGAAGTGCATATTGCGCGTTTCTGTTTTAGTCTATGGATTTCCGAATGCTCGAAGTAAAAAGTAGAAGACTGAGGTTCTGCGGCTGAGGTATCACCTACCGTCAAGTGCACCTCATGCTCGTCTGTTGATATCTGACAAAAAAAAACTAGCTGTTACATAAAACCACGACTTATTCTTAATAATTGATGTAAATGTACGAAAAGTTAACTATTTACCTACACGTTGTTGAGACAATTAGCGCAACCATTACAAGTTGCAACGGGCTAGCCCCGACCGTAATTGTTAGCCAATTGTCTAAAGTATGCTGTCTTATTATTGTGGAGCCATTTGTGAGTTCTCTGAATAGGTAGTTGATATTGTCTACTTTAAATATACTTCGTTCTAGAAAGTTTATTAAAAGCAACATATACGTAAGTTAATGTTATTAATGATGTACCTAATTGCTCGATGTGATATAGAAACTGGGTCTTTCTATGTCTGTTACAGTAAGTTATATTTTTTCTGATTGTAAATTCAAATAGTATCAAGTAAATTTTTAAAAGTATTTCAGTTTTTTAATTAACTGTTTTTTATTAACTGTTTTACTGTACTTTTGTTTTTCTTTAACTGAAGTAATATAGCATTTATGGAAGTTAACATTAACCGCTAAGCTAAATTGAAGATACTCCATATTGTGTTTTTAAATTCTACTCATTAACAGTCGCCTTTTCTAATAATTTTTAACAACTTAAACGTATATAAAGGAAATTAACATAAAGTTTGAGGAATTTTATTATAAAAATATTTACTAATAATTTTTAGCATTCTCGTTAATCCTATGGAACGTTCACGATAATATTTTAGGGAACGAAAGAACAATTGCTTTTTAATTATAATGGCCTGTAATAGCTACTCTTATATCAGATATAAAAGAAGACTGGCTATGTCTGAGGTTGTAGATTTTATTATTGAGAGTTAAAAATAATACTACTTCAATTGTATATCTATACTCATATTATAAAGAGGAAAGATTTATTTGTTACGATTTAACTCAAAAACTACTCGACCAAAATTGGGGATCCTTACTAAAACTTGAATGTAACCCAAGAATTTTTTTTTAAATCTAAAACTTCTATAATCTAGCCAACAGAGGCTAATAAACAGTTCTATTTTAACTTTACCTTCTAGGGTAATTTCCTTAATTTAAAGTTCACCTACTAGTACTTAAAAACATCGTCTTATTACACTAACACTTATTATTGTAACTGTGTTCACTTGCACTTTACACTTTGTTATATTGTTACACTAACTCAAAAGCTTCCGTCCTTCTGAGTCTTCTCACTAGTCCAGTGGTGTCGAGGAGCTGGGCAGCCTCGACATTCACATGATGAAGAAAACCAACCCAAGATGTAAAATAAAAGGTTGTAGGGAGAACATCTATATTGCACCCGTGCGAAGCCGTGTCACTAGATCGACTATACGTCGCTAGTGATAAACACTAAAATTATAGTATTATACTAGTAATAATTAGTGCTTTTCTATTTGTAATTTATTATCCAGTTTGAGCAATATTTTAGCGGAGCCGCAAGTACCAGAGAACTAGAATTAGCTGTTTGGATTAGCGCCAGGACTGAGATTAGCCGGTCTTGCCAGGTTTACTATACCTTTTTGTCTTGTTTTTTTCCCTACTATTTTCATTGGATAACATTATTATTGTTTGTTGATGAAATTAAACTACGTATTTACTGAATTTTAAGTAAGCTTTAATAAATAACGTTAAAAAACCCATCATTAATTTAAAGTCGTTTTAAAAGTTACATAACTCACAGAGTTACAGTTAGTACAGACTAATTTAATATTTCCTTTCAATATTGTTTTCCCTTTACCTATCAAAAAAAAATCAAAATCAATCAAAAATCAAAAGTTTTTTATTTCAATTAGGCCTTTGCAGGCTCTTATGAAACGTCTAGTTGCACGGTTCCAAAAAGTGGGTCTCATGGAGAAGAACCGGCAAGAAACTCCATGGAGACTCTTTTCAACAATGGTTTAGCTTACAAAGACTCGGTTACAATAGTAATAATCGGCTGAGAAGTTTATATAAGACTTTAATACCTACAGTATAACACACTAATAGTGTTTTCCATTTAGACTATAATATTAATATTCATTTCGCACGTCTCTGACGCCAAAATATGCTTCGTAAGTAATATTTCTAAGTCTGTAATTTGTATGTAAACGAGACTGCTTAAACAGGATCAATATAAAGTTTGGATAGGAAAAATTCATAACGCGTGAGCCGCATACATAAGTGATAGATATAATAAACTTATATAACCTTCGATTCTCCCTTTTTAAAAGACTGACTTTAAATCAAATGGCTTGTTCGAACTAAATGCTAAAGTTTTTGTGGTACATTTTCATTAATTTTAAAATTGTTAGTAATTCTATAGATAATAATACTGCTAGATAGCTAATAGATAGCTATTAAATAAACTTTTGGAATAGTTATTTATATTTCTGGACGCACCCAGGGAAATGCTTTCGATACAAAAATATGTTTAACCAAATATTGTATGTACCATTATAATATAATATAAATGGATTTATTTGTTTAGTAATAATTGCAATATAACCTTACAATATTGTTCTTTGCACTCATTCTTAGTTGTGGATAGCATCTCGTGAGTGCATCCCATCCTTAAAGCCCGAGTTACCGAATGAATGAACTTTAAAGCCCCCGTTTCTCAAGTGATAAATGAGATGACATCATCAAATCTCTAACTTAAGTTCAAGTCACGTCACAAGTCCGCGCGTCAGCTGACATCCGCCATCTTTAAATTTTCACTAATTAAGCGATGGGATTTATTCAAACCGTTAAATCCAGTTGGAAACAAAACGTGATTGCTCGTCGACTTATAATTTAATGCAATTTCCTCTTTTATTTTACGGTGTAATTGAGGAGATGGAGCGTACTTTGTGCGTACCGTGGGGTGTGGTGTATGGTTGAAAATTTGGGGTTTTTATTTTTTTTATTTTTCATTTACTTAGTTGCTAGTGCTGTTTCTAATATTTTGTCAAGTGAGCGATTAGTCTTATTCTATGCATATCTGCTCTTTGCTCTCTTCAAACTTACCTACACAATTCGAAACTGACAGGCTCTTTGGCGCATTGGGTAGGGTTTTTTTTTTAAAGAACATTTACATTATATTGTTTAAAGAACATTTACATTATAAATTTAAAGACATTGCAAAACACCACTAAGGTTTACAGTGCAATGGGGTCTTGATGGGTTACGAGTTTGTATCCCGCTGGTATGACATGTTTAATTATTTTTTTAAAGATATTTATCCCTACGTCTGATACAATTTCCTGAATCACCGTTGACCGTAAATGGAAAACCGTGAAGTGCATATAGCGCGTTGTGCTTTCAGTTCGATTTCTGAACACTCGAAGTAAAAAATAGGTTAACAGCGCATCATTGATGTTTCATGCTGGTCTGTCAATATCTGCCAAAAAAAAACCAATCCATCAGTTCTCCACGCAAATAAATATTTCTAATTCTCATTCACTCGTACCTTGTACCGCGGGTGAAGGGTATATCCTCTTATTGCAGTTCGCTGGACTGAGCGGCCCCAGCGCGGGACCCTCCGCTTCGTTAGCGCTAATGCGGAGCGTTGCGGAGGGCTGACGGCTGCACTTTTGGAACTCCTTACATGTACACTCACAAATAGATATGATTTTCTTCGGAACAGAAATAAGATCTGTACAGTTCGAAAATTTTATCAGACTTATGAGATGTGACCACTACTTCGGGAATCTTCAATATCATTCACATTATTTTTTACTTATTAAAACGAGAACCCTACATAAAACATACTAAAATCACTCGCTAAGGACTAAGGACTCGCTTAGTCAGTATTGCCATATTATACACACGACCTCTCGTGTGTATAATATGGCAATACTACTGGCTAGTGTATCAACTTCATGAAATTCTAATTCGGACAGCTGTCATCTTTTTGAAGTACTCGAAATGTACTTAATATAATTAATACATTACGTTTTAAATCCATTTTTCATCTCAATGTGTGGAACTGACGTCAATAAAAGACAAAAAATAAAACCACTTCTTATACATTTTTTACATGAATATTTATTTAATAAGTTATCAATAAAATAATTGGGTAATAAAAAAATATTTTGTATTAATTTTTTATCTAAACAAGATTTTATTCTAATATCTTACTATTTTTTAGCAACTGCCGTCATACCGTCAATAATACTTTCTATGCCAACTGTACCCTCTCATACAACGTCCGATTTTTGTTCCACAAAAGCCTTTGGTATCGTGTAGTAACGCAATTTTCTGCTTCGTTGAATATGAATAGAAAGAAATGCCTTTGCCGATGTAATGAAGACAATATGCCATTTCGATCAGCTATTTTCGAAATTTTAATATTTCTACCTTGTACTTATCGTGCATAGAAACTACTACAGAGGAAGATATTGCATATATCGTACATCGAGTGTATAGTGGTAAATTTTTTAGGACATTTTAGGGACAAAAATACCTAAGATATACAAATAATATATCGCATCGCATTGCCGCGATAATTATGTCATTAAATCTTCAATACAACTCAAATGTTTTTAAATGCAATTCCATTATCTTTGCAACACTATTATTTTCAACTGAAACAATAAACCATTATTATTAATATTGTCTTTTATTAATGCGAGTATCACACATTTGAATAAAATACTTGATAACGGATTAAAACGCGATTTATTAATTATATGTATTATTTATGCCGACGCGCGACGTTTCGAAAGCTTTTCAGCAACTATGGTCACGGCAGTCTACAGTGATAATTATTATTAAGACTAACCTAGAGTATATATATTGCAAAAGCAAGTGAGGTACAAATCGTTATCGCTTTATGCTATTTCACCCTATTTTAAAATTGAACCATCGTTGTAGATGTGTCATTTGAGGTACAGTGTCTGATGCTGCAGTTGTATCTCACTGAACAACATGGCAAAAAGCACTCGCTAATGACTGAAAATTTCGAATACAGTAACTATCAGAAACAGAAGCAAAGCAACAGTCAGCGATTATGTATCACAACCCCTGATTTCCTTAGACAAAACGGTATAACACCTGTTACATCGAGTAAATGATTAATCATTGCTTTAATCAGACCGATATCGTTTTTTTTTTACATCACCAATGGGTATTTTATTTATATGTAAGTTTATACGTTGGCTTTACCAAGGATTTTAAAGGAAGGACTGCATTATATCTCCCTTGTTTATGCTATCATTCTTTCTCTGGCAACTTTATTCAATGTTGTCTGACGTTACAGGAACAGGGAGTGTTTGCTCGGCTCTCGCGAGCGGTGTTAATTGTCATTCGTGTCGGGGCTCGCGGGAAAAAACTCATTCAACTTCTTAACAAGAAATACAAGCCTAAGACTTTTTACCCACTATGCTGTTTGACAGTTCTGCGATATTTTGGAGTAATTGTTTGTTTTTTTTTACGAGTTTATTACAGTATTAAGTTGCGATCTGTTATTTCGAAATACAGTCATTGTTTCATCGATTTTGTCCATCAGGGCAAATAATGTTTGTTTATTAATAAAAGCAACACATGCTAAAAACACAATTCAAAAAGGTTTTAAATATATTAAATTTATTAACAAAACATGATTGTGAGAAAAATTATTATCATGGTTTCGTGTCAATAAAGAGTAAATAAAACCAAGACAAAATTAAGACTCAATTCTGTACCGGGATACAAAAGTAATGTCTTATTTAAATTCATATCCATAAAATATTTTATGTTTTGTTAAGCAGGAAGATGAATACGCAAAGTAACAAAGTCTAGGGATAAGTGTTATATATATAAAAAAAAAATTTCGTTGTTTTTTCTTTTTTTTTGCTTTTTTAAATTAAAACGTGTAAAATATGAAAAAACCTTTTAAATCAAAGTTTTTCTGAAAATTACGTTAGTTTACGATATCCCAAAATACTGTTGTATTGTTTACATAAATAAAAATATGCCCAAATAGCTTCGAAATAGATATCGATTTGCACAGTACGTAAGCACCCCATCAATATGGTTGTCACGCGTCCAATTTTCCCCATTTTAAATAGTCTACAATAATGAGTGTTGTTATTATAATGTTTAATATTCATGCCGAGTTGATCCGCAGACATTTTGCTGGATTATATTTATTTTCGCCAAAATTTTACGCTTTACGTCTATTTTCGGGTCTTTGGATTGAGATCTTAATAACATTTGTGCATGAAGATGTTTAAAGAATATTTTAATAAACTTGAGTTCGTAATATTTATTAGTTTTGTTTATTAATACCTATTTAATTTATTACTATGACAATCTTGTGTCTTGTGAATAAGCAAATTTAGGCTAAACAACTTTAATAAAGATTTTGTTGTTAGACAGGCAGAAAATATCTTTGTTTTTTGTTATTAATTATGTTTGGCTGTTGTTTAAACAAGACGCTGGTTCAAAAGTAAAACTAATTGACATTTTAAATAAAATTATTTTTTAATATTGCTTATTTTAAGCGTAAAACTACTGAAATAACAAAGCACTCATTGCGGATTGTGGTCCATAACAAAACTATGAAGCGTAATACGCACTTAAGGTGACTCTAGTCGACATTTTTTCCATAGGAATTTCGGGGGGGTATTACTCCACTATTTAGCACTGTACATGCAAAGTTAAACATGATATCGTTTTGTCTCATTATTAATTTTGTTTGTTGAGAAACAGAATAGTAAAATAAAAAATCATTAAAAAGTTACGAGCTACCAAAGATTCGTTTTCATTGCCATTTTTAACAACAACTTTGGGCTTAAATTAGTAATAAAAGCAGTATCAAATTTTCAAAACAAAGTCAGTACCGACACAGCACGATTATCGAAGAATACAATAACTTTTATTTGTAATTGATTTATGCAGTGGTTTTTTCATGAAACTCGATTTTCCAAAGGCTTTTTCGTATTTTTTTAGACGCCCCTTTTACTATGAATTATCGTGCATCTCACGTAATAATGACTGCCCCGGTGCGGTGCGGGAGAACAGCATGCTTTTTGGCAACGCCCACCAGTGAGTTCGAGCCCGCGACTAGTGCAACCTTAATAATTAGTTCTTATCTTAGTAGACATATTTATTTTTATTCAAAATTACATTTGAACCAACGAAGAGATAGATACAGTACCATTACTTATAAAAAACCTTTTTTTTTATAAAAAATATATATTAAAAATGCAAAATCATAACCATTTCTATATAGGAAACTTCAAGGGTGTTCGGTTAGCTTTTAGAGGTACCTTAGAATTATGTTATCAGTAGAGTTACGCGTGAGTGCGTGCGGCGTGTCTCCGCTTTGTGGACGCGCCCGACTTGAAAGATAATGAGGCACTTCTGAACAGATTCTCTACTCTGTGTCAGCGTCCTAATGATTTATTGACTATTGAATGATGCATAATGAGATTGATTTGTTCAAAGATTTTTGTATTAGATTTGTAGTTTTTATGTCAGATATTCTCGTAGGTATCTTTCAGTCATATATTAGAAATAAATTATGATAAAACTGTTGACTAAGCGTATTTGGAAATCCATAGATATGAAATATACTCTTTAAATTTTTCATCTTGAATTTTCGATACACTCGTTTAATTATTGAAGTGCCCAGACGTAGCAAAAACATGTATATCACAAATTATACATGTCAAACATCAACATGAATCAAACCCGCTATCTATTGATGAACGCTAACAGTCAACGACTTAGAAAATAAAAAGGCAAATGGTCTAATAAAAAAAATAAAATTTTAAGAAAAGTGCTACAGGTCATTTCTTATAGGGCAGCAGCGCATCAATGAGCTATTACGTTGCAGTACGCCATATCTTTGTGAACATTATTATTATATAAAACTCAGCCAATGTAGGATTTATATACATACCTTATAAAATGTTTCTATCATTTTACTTACAAGAATTATAAAACTACTGAGCACTTTATTCTTGATGCCTAGTCTCATTAATGTATAAGTTACTTGTGTATTTTTGTTATAATTTAGTAAAGTAAGTAATTTTTATAATTTTGTTGTAATTCACTCTTGTCACTTTCTCAATTTTGCATTTGATCTTTTACGCGTTTTATCGTATTGCTAGGAAGAAATCACAGCTTGGTTTGTGTCTGTATCTATATATTTTTTTAATTTATTGTGAAATAAAGCGTAAATAAATAATAATAGTTTACGCCTGTGATTCGAAGTTGGACACACACTAAATTTGTTTTTTCAAATTTGCACCTTCATCTCTTCAGTAAAACCCTATTAGTTTTATCATTAGAGTTGAAACAAGTTAACCTACCAATGCAGCCGGTATCATTTGCACCCGAATAATTTAATGTTAAAATTAAACGGTCGCTAACATAACGGCGCCGCGGCACGCAACGCATTGTCCGACTCAGTTTTGATAGTCCATAAATTTGTTTTATGCTAGATTATCAAGTTAATTTCGAGTTACGATCGACGGTAACTGGCCGAGTAATAACAGTTATAAAGTGTAATATTACGCCGTCAAACCCAATATTAGAACGATCCAAGTATGATCAAATAATTACGAGATCGTTGAGATTCTAATTTAAGTATTATTTATTATTATTAGTTGCGTATTCTGTCTTTTAATGTAGGTTTATGGAAAAAAGTTTAATTTGTTACTCCAACGAATTTAATGTATTTTTTAACTAAATATATGAATCATAAACCAAGTTGCTCTATGAGGCTTAGTTAAGTTTATAAAAATTGTTTTGAAGATCTGGAAGTTTAGGTGGTAAATAGGAATAAATATAGCTTTATAAGTAAAAGAATCAATGGTAATTGTATTTCCTTCTAAAATGATTTATTAAACTTATTTTTGGGAAATACTTGCTAAAAACGTGATTGAAAAAAAGCGCAAGAAAATTCAAAATTCTTCTTTTTGAAATTTAAAATTATTTAAATGGATATAAACACTTTATTTGCTTTTGCTCATGAGAGTATGTAATATAGGTCAATATTTTTATATAATATAAAAACAATGTTTATATCTAAATACAATGTGTGTATTTAACAGATTGTATTTAGATACGAACATTTCGCATTTTTGATTTGTCGAAATCAGTCTCCATTTGATTTGAAACTAAGTTCGAAATTTTCAGAGATTATTATTTATTTTTAAATTTTCAAAAATAATTGTAATACTTAAACAAAAAACTTTGAAGATATATTTTTTTTGGATAAATCGGTTATTTTTAATTCCTATTATCCATACACATACATTTTATTTGTAGTATTTATTTTGTGCAAACTCGAAGATAACCCGTCTCAATCTGACAAGGGACTGATTGTACCAGGTGCGCCGGGAGTAGACAGTGACATCACTACTCACGAACTTCGAATAAATTGTTCTCAGACTATTTCAAACGTTTAAGGGATCCTTAATGGCCGTGTCAGTTCTCCGCAATTTAATTGTATAGGGGTTAGTTCGGTCCAAATTGATTTGGGAAACTATCCCTTTTCTTAAGAATTTTTATGCTACGAAATTGTCTTTTTATCGGTAGGATTTCGATTTAACTTTATATTACTATAGTTTCTTCGTAGCTTTGTGTGATGAATATATATCAGGCAAATACTTGTAGTTGACTCTCCGGGATTAAAAATGTAATATTGATCCATTCCCCCCATTTGTTATTAAGAAGAAACACAGTTTTTTATTTAGGACATATATATAATGTTATTATTATCTTAAACTAATCATTTAATTAAACTTTTAGTACGCCAGCAACAAAGATAGTATATTTATACATTGTCCAAAAATAGAATACCAAATACATATGAAAAGCAACGGAATTGGTGGAACATAAAAATATGACACTTGGCAGAGTCGACAGAGTAGATAAACCCAGCAATTTCCCTACCAAATATACGCTGTTTATTGTGAAAATACTGGCGTTCGCGTCGGTCGGACGAGCTCCAATTCGCATTGTCGTCGAGAGCTCTGTCAATATTTGAATTTGCCCTTCTTCCTAGCGTCTTTCCTTTGGTATATAAACGACCGGGTGATTGGCTTCTTGATTTTGACTTACGCAGTCGAGGGGTTAGACTTAAGAATTTGCAAACACTTTTGGTAAATCGTGCTCGTTTATTTTCTTAATTCTATTGTTTTAGCAAATTGTTTTTAGATTGTGTGCAATATAACACATTTTATAAAATAATATGTTTACTGCCTCCATGGTGAGGATTTCCGGTTCAAATCCCAGTGAGAAAAGATTAGAAAAATTGATTTTATATCATAATATTATCAGCCATAGCTGGGCACAGAAATTCTAAAAAGAAGAACGATAAGTGAGACGGACACAGAATTGTCTACCCCACGCCCAACTAAAGATAATAATTTCAGGAAACTAGTCACTGTGCTGTACTAAACGTTGATAATAACTAACGACTGTTATTAATCTATATATATAAAAGAAAGTTGTGTTAGTTACACCATTTATAACTCAAGAACGGTTGCACTGATTTCAATGATCTCTTTTATTTGAATATCCCGAATAAGATAATAGCTATTAAAATATTGGAAAAATTCAGTAAAAAATATATGCAGAAAATTAATTATAAAATAAATTAGGTTCGGAACTCCGCCATCTTCCACAATTGGCAGCTCACGTCACGCATGTTTTTGTCTTTTTTTTAATAAATATATGTACATAGAAGAGGGAAAGTCAATTTAAGATTTTTTTTTTGAAGCCATTCTGACAGGACGACGTCTGTTGGGTCAACTAGTTTTATAATATATGCAAAAAGTATACAAAGCGAACGTAAGGAAAAATAATCAAAAATAGGTTGATGTTGCGATTTTTTTCGTTCACACTAATAACAAAGCTTTTAGTTAGACATTGAGCTAAGAGTTATGTATGACATTACCCAATACTAGTGTATATTATGGTGACGAAGTTAACCGAAGTGACTTGCAAACACAAATCGATCGTTGGAACAGCAATCACGAACAATTAGTGATCGTGGCTCAATTAATTACACAATACGTGAATAATTAACTTGTTAGTTCAGATAAATGATAACGCACTAATACTGATAACATCGTTTTATCATCTATCGCTACCTATCGAAATTTTCGGCTCATAATGTAATATAAGCTGGATGTTTCATAAATAACTTTTAGTAACTCTTTGATGCAAAAATATTACAAAGATATAAAAAATCTTCCAAATAAACTTTCGTGAATTTCAGCTTGTTTTAACGTAGGATATATTCATATTATTAACACGGCATGGCTGTTAATCGTCCACCATAGTGACTCTATCTAATGTTTCATGTAAGTAGCAACACAAAACCTCACCATAATTATTACACAAACTGCCATAGCTTATAATAAGGTATGTAGTAATAATTACACTTTGTTCGTTACCGCGGAGCGTCGATTATAGTCTTACAAATAAAGGTATATTCTAAATGAACTAATCAAAAATTTATGAACGTAATGATTTAAAATACGATTTCCCTTGTTATTCTTTGAACACCGTAGATATTGAATGCTAGCCCTTATATAAGACAAAGCCTAATAAATCCCGGCTAAACAGCGGCAGGGAAGAGTGGACCGAATCTTCGCAATCACCTCTATAAAAGCAAACTTAACTATTATTCCACATAATCACCCCCAATACGTGGGGCTACGAAGGAAGAGGAAGCATCTATCAAAACAAAATAATAACATACGATTATAAAAAAAAGTATCATAATCTATCTATATAAAAATCTCTTGTCACGGTATTTGTGTTCGTGTGTCACTCCTCCGAAACGGCTCGACCGAATCTTCCGATTCGACTTTTTTTGAATATTTTTATGTATATGTGGTAGCTGGGAGAATAGATCGTATAGTTCCTACCGCTAGGTATGTAGAGTGTCCCAATTCAGTTTTTTTTTAAATACTTTTTTTTGCAATTTGGCTTCAAAAATACCTATTACCCCAAATTTTCGCTTTGTCCAGCGAAGTGGCACGTGTCAACACGAAATTAATAATAATTATTCTCATGAGAGTGTTACTGAGAAAATGGATATTTAAACTGAATTAAGGTGTATTATATTTATAATATTTAATGTATATATATGTATATGAAATGAATGTATCATAAAAGATAATGGGCAGTGAACTCTATGCAGAGTAGGGTTGATAAGAAATTGTTTAAACGTTTATTCATGCTTCACTAAGTCTCCCTTGCTCTGCTACGCTTTCTCTTATTGTGAAACTTGCGATGAACATTTTCATAATTAAGCTTCAAGTTGTATTATTAATGATTGTAAGATATAAGATTTACATTACATAATATATTTTATGTAATTCCAGTTTTCTGTCGTCGGAAAAAACGAGATAGAAATGCACGTATTCCTTCAAAAAAATATGTCTCAACGGAGAACCGAGTTATTGTAATTTAACCCTTTTTTCAAGATGGCGGAAAATGCACATAGGAAATCTTGGTCGACAATTTGAAGTTAAGCTTTTCTAGGCCTACGATATATCAAAAAAATTGTCTTCTCAGTTCACATGCATTTCCAAATATATATTATATATACTGAACTATTGTCATTTTGTATAGTATCAAAGATGCTATAGTGTTAAACACATCCGCCATTTCCCTGGCCCCCAGACACGGACGTTAACTCCTGAAGGCGAGGGAAAGCGCTAATACCTCTCGAACGCTGGGAGACTGTACTCAGACAATTACCAGCCGCTGTCAGATTTATGCGGGCCTTTTTTACTATCCGCAGTAACAGTTTCCCGATTTCTTCGGTTCAAATGATACGTAAAACCTGCGAAATTATCCTCCTGTTTCGGGGTTAACATTTAGAAATTTATGAATACTAAATATCGTTTCAGTTGGATAGGAATCTCTGATGAACGAAATGAATATTATAGAAAATAATGAACCTATTTTGTAGGATTACTGCACTGTGCGGGTATCTTTATAAATCATTTGGTTTAATTAAAATTTTCAAATAAATTCTACACTTTAGTATATCTTATATTACACACACTTTAGATTTCACAGTGATACAGGCTCATTGCCGCGTTTGGTAGAATGTAGTTGGTGGGTTTGAATCCCGTCGAATTTTCTATAAATATGAATTGTTCGCTTTAATATTAAACGGGTGGGAGGAATGATTCGGGTATGAGCAATTGAAGCGGTATTAATGTTTCCTGTATTTTTGTGTAATAATGTTCTATTTTTGTGTAATAATGTAATATGTAAACGTACTAACCCTTAGATTTAAGTTATTAAGCTGTAATTACTAACTAATATGGAACCATGTTTTCTGAAATAAACAATTTTTAATTTTAATTTTAATAACTAAATTGCAACTGGGTAACGAACCACCGTTCATAGATGGAAAAACCGTGAAATTCACATTGCGTGTATCATTGACTGATGTTCTGTGGCTGAGGTATCACCAACAATCAAGTGCACACTGTCGATGTCTAACGTTTAAAAAATACCGTTTCTTAACTGATGTAGTGTGAATATTTAGTAGTATGAAGTAATAATTTCCTGAAAGAGTTTTTTAATCGGCTAATCATCCAGTAGTAGAACTAAAATACCACCAATAATAATACATAATAAATAATGTAATTATGTAGGAAACGAAATAGGGCCGTCTAAGTCGAAGACAGACACTATTCATTTGCTGTGAGCGACGATCGATCTTAATACGTATAGAAGGGCGAGGTAAGGCAGCGTACACACTTAATTATGTGGAATTTTATATTAATTATTGACAATTAACATAGTAATTACAATATTCAAACTACTTAATAATAATAAATTGAAGTAAAAAAATAATATTTGGCTACACTTTTAATGATTGTCACTTAGAGGCGGTTAAAATGCAGCTATAAAATATATTTAATTAAATCGTAACAAAAAACAAATCTTTCCTCTTTGTAATATGAGCATAGATCTACATTGCACCCGTGCGAAGCCGGGTCGGATCACTATATTCTATAAATCTTTATTATCAATCTGATATATGATATTATATCTTCCCTAATATTGATATGAGTTGTGTTATAGTGACGGACAGTGCTGGCCGCAACGCATTAGTAACAGTACACGGAGCGCTATAGCCAGGTCTGTTTTTATTTGTTGTTACGAATTAGCTGAACTTAAACAGAGGGTCCGTAGTTTCCTATCGTAACTGATCATCAAGATGTACAAGATGTTATCTTTCTATTATGATTTGAATACATAAAAAAATCATTAAAATTCGCATGTGTCCTTGAATTACATTTTAGTTTGATTTTTTATTTCATATAGATTTGGTTTCAAATATAAAGAACTAGTAACACGCCCCGGCTTCGCACGGGTGCAATGTGGATCTATGCTCATATTACAAAGAGGAAAGATTTGTTTTTTGTTACGATTTAATTAAATATATTTTATAGCTGCATTTTAAACCTTGCCTCTAAGTGACAATCATTACTCGCTGATAATGTAGCTTTCTATTGGTAAAATCGGTATTAGTTTTAGAGGTAAATCGTAACAAACAAACAAAATTTTCCTCTTTATAAGTTTAGAAGTATAGATGAAAAAATATGTTTAAGTCTTGTGATTTTGACATAAACTGCATAGTAAGATAAAAAAACTATTCATCTAATTGGAAATCCATACAGTTGATTTTGAATACTTAAAATTTTTGATTCTAATTTTTATTATTATATTTAATTATCCTTCACACTTCACAGTTTTATGAATTTAATCAATATTGTTAAGTAGATTTGTTAACTGTTATTTACGCAAAAAAAATCTGTCAGTACTTAACGATCTCCCTATATCCGGAATATTATAGCGGCCTAACGGCCCTTATTATTAAAAAAATATTATATAAAAGTTTATTTTCGATACAAAATTTCCGCCTACCACATTTTTAATTAAAATTCCTGGAGCAGTCTTAAATCAAAACTTGTTTATTGAACTCAGACATTTCAGAGGTTATTAATTTTAATCAGTTCAAAATAAACAAGAGAGATACGCACTTCGCAACTTTGCTCGCGGTTTCTTTGATTACATTAATTCAACTTTTGAAATAAGATTGATTGTTAACCACTTACTTATATTTAAGTTTTGAGTTCAATCATTTGTTAAGTTATATCTACGTATTTGGATCGTGTTTAGATACTTTAAAACTTTGTGACTTCGCCACCAAGCGCTTCATACACTTTTGTCTTATTAAACGTTTAACACGAAATTAATAAGTACCTAATATTATAAAAATATTCGCATTTGTATTGGTGCTATTCAAAATAAAATTCTCGAGTCTCCTAGGATCATGGGGCAGACCCATTTCTGTATTTGTTACACTGATTTTTTTTTACAGGCAAGTAGATGAGGCTTCTGTGCCCTGCCCGACCGAAACAATTTTTTTTATTTCTTGTTTCCCGGGGATTCGAACCAAGGACCTTCAGTGCAATTATTATGTCGTTCGGATCAAACCCGCCCGCTCAAAAATTAATGTTACTCAATTGTTAATTGTTACTGCGTCATGAACTTTTTCTGGTTAATAGCGTGGTCAGTTGTTATTTAGAATTTGTAATGATCACTGTTAAATGGCTTCGCACATTTATATAGAAGGACAAAACTCCATCAACGCTGTCGTGCAGCGTCAAATTGGCAAGTTTATATTTCTGCAGGGTATAAAAGCGGCCGAAGCTCATGAAAGATAGGTCATAGTGATAGTGTCTAATGTACTCTTTCAAACCACAGTAAAAGATTGGTACCAGCTTTTCAGGGCTGGCAACTATATGATTTGGAGCATCGTAGAGGTGACCGTAAAACTGGACCTGAAACTGAAGAACGGATGAAGACTATCCAAAATGCTTTTCAAGAGTCTAGAACTTAGTGCATCACCTTGCTGTCGGCTCATACCGGCATATGTAGAACCACTACTTATGAAGTTATGACAAAAAAACTTAATTCATACAAAATTAACACAAAGTGGGTACCGCGCGAATTGACTCAAGACCAGAAGGAGCAGCGCGTAGACTACTCAAAAATTAATTTACATGCATATAACCAGCAACCAAGCCGTTTAAGGTTTACATTGGCTATTGATTAAACTTGCACAGCCTATATCGACAACCTGAAAAAGACCAAGCCAAACAATGGCTTTACCAGGGCGAAAGACAATCAACAGAGGCACGTGCAGGAAAGGTCTGACCTAAGTTGCCGTTGGTGCTAGCGACGGACTACAACTGCATCTGCTATTATGAAATATTAGGTTACCATGAAAAAATGAATTACTAGCGCTATACTGAAATTTTGAACAATCTGATGAACAGTTGGGCTACAAACAGCAAGCACACAGTGTGGCTATTAAATGGCAGTGCACGGCCTCACCGTCACTCCGCTGTGGAAGAGTTCATGAGTGCATGCCACATTGAGCGTTGGGTTCATCTGCCCTGTTCTCCTAACATTAGGACCGTTTGGTTTGTAGGACCATTGCTTTTGCTGACCACGTTTCTTAGACGTAGCCCTAGATAATGAGATAAAGGCTGGTAAACAAAATCAAAGATATCAGTCAGTTAGGAAATTACATAAGCCCTGGCAAGCTGCTATAAATTCTAAGGGCGACTGTCTTTAGCTTATAGTGATGTGAATATAAAATGATTGTGAACACTTTTTGTTTTAATCGAATTTTAGTGAGGGCGGATTTGATCCGAATGACCTAATAATTCAATTAAACAAAGGACTCAGTAATCTAATACGCCTAACTTAGTTCATTCTTAATTTAATTAACAATTAGGTATTTAAAATATACCGGGTGTTGAATATTCCGGAGAGCTTTGTTCTGCCTAGAATGTACTGGTAGCTGAGAGGCTGTGGAGAACCGCGTGTGGGTACTGTGAATTTATTATATGGTATACCTGGCCTTTCAATTTTGGTGTGCCTTAATATTGTTTAGTTTTTTTTACGTTAGAAATCGACAGACGAGCATGAGGCTCACTTGAGGCTCACTCGTTTCATAAGAGCCTGCAAAGGCCTATTTGAAATAAAAAACTTTTGACTTGACTTTTGATAGATACTGAATAGACGTTAGTGAAATAGCATATACGTACTATACTATTTTTGTCAATACGATACTTATTAATGAGGTGAGATATTCAATAACTGACACCACGCATACTCGTGATTCTCGAGCTATCCCGATACATTAATTGTGTGGCAAACGTCATTAATTCTACCACTTACTGGTAGTCTCACTCAGCCGGCTGCGCTAGTTACGATAGATTTATTAACAGTTTACTGAAACAAGTCTACTGGCGCCAGTTGAATATTTAGTGACTGTCTCATAGTAGAGAAAGACAATATTTCTAAGAAAACCTTATAATATTATGATTGTTGTATTATTATTGGTATTCATGTTGCGTTTAACACCAGAGGTATTGGATTCGAAGAGCACACACTTTGACGGGCTCGTTGGCGCGTTCGGTAGAACACCTGCCGTTCGCATCGACGGGTCGTGGGTTTGAATCTCACCGGGACGACATGTTTATAATTTTCTGTAAGAATGTTTTCCCCACGTCTGGCAACTACGGGCATTGAACGGGCGGGCGAAATTCAGACCGGGTAACGAACCACCTATCATAGATGGAAAAACCGTGAAGTGCACATTGCGCGTTTCGGGTTCAGTCTATGGATTTCCGAATGCTCGAAGCAAAAAGTAGGTTGACAGCGCGACATTGACTGATGTTCTGTGGCTGAGGTATCACCTACCATTAAGTGTTCGTCTGTCGATATCTAACATAAAAAAAGAGTTTGTCATCTTACATGCCTCAGAGAAACATCAATTTACAAAAATGCCACCGAACATAGTAGTTTAAGCACTCATATACAGCTGATAGATGGAGGATATTGACTCCTTTCAGTTGACGATAATTAGCAGCAAATTAAAAATTAGGTAGTATTTATTACCTCTGGAACCAGTTAAAAGCTAAACACATTCCGATCAAATAAACTAGCCTCAGTTACCCTCACTATGACAACAGAGCACAAGTTAGTACCTCCATATTCATGAGGCACTTGTCTTAGAGGCAATCATATGGCGAGCAGGGATCAGCTCTAGATCGGTGTTTATGGGAATATTAATGAGCGCCATCTAGTGTTCAGCACTGGATTATTGTTTCTATTGAGTTATTGCAACAACATAGCCTATTCCTTCGACCGCTGTCGATGTTGTTTATTTGGCATTGAAGTATATTAACTTCATTTTAATATATTTTTAAAAGTTGATCACTTTTGTTTTATTAAGAAGAAATTTAATTTTTTATTACCTTTCGTAAAAAAGAAAAGCTTACTAACTTCAAAGAAAATCAACAGGAAGGAGGAAGAGTCATATTATTATAGCATAGGATAACGAATTTCGATAGATTGATCGCTTTCAACATTTCGATAGCATTATCATCACAGACACCATAAGACATATCACACACAGACATAATACCCATACGAGTATTATAGTTCTAATATGCTCACAATCACTGAACAGGGAAAAATACTTCTGTTCTGTGCTTACAATACATATTTTGCTGTGTGACTTAATAAATAAATAAACATTATACTATAACTTTTTTTAATTTGATAGGTAAAAACAGTAGGTGCACTATTTATTCAAATTAATCTAAACAGAAAATATTTCTTTTATTATATAATAATTAAAACTAGTTACTAGAGAACTAAATTATCTGTGTATGTAACAACTGAAACACCGAACATTATTTATGAATAAGTTATTTTTTTGCCTTTTATAATAAGTAAATTAATTAATAACTACATTAGTTGTATGTACCCTTTATTTTATATTACAATTGCATAAATTGGATATATTATTTCGAAATCTCGAAACTCCTCAAAGTAATAAATTCAAACATATTTGCTGTAGCTTGGCGTTCCGTTTCGCAAACTATTACTCATTTTGACTTAGACATTACTGCAATGTACACTAACTTGGCTAAGGCACTGTCCACACAGTGAGATGAGAGATGAGCTAGTCAATTTTAGTTCCACAGTATTGCGTGGTACATCTAGTCAGAGCAGAGTTATCGAAAAAATACTGCGTATGTAGCCTTGCGGTCGCTCATTCATCCGTAAAAGCATACGTCTCGGGTTCGATTCCCGGGTTGGTCACTAAGTGTTTCTCACTTTCAAAAAGTGTAGGATGTTTGACGCCCCGAAGGGATTGATAACAACATTGGTGGAAGTTCGAAATCTGTGCAGACAGCACGTAAGATCTAGAACTAACATGAGTGGTGCTAGCGTAGCTCTAGCAATAACTTCTTATACTGCAGGAGATCTATCCCTTTACTAGGACATATGAAGTCTTTTACCTCTGTATAAAAAAAAGAGTTATAAAAAATAACTACTACGATCACAGAACAGAAGAAGTAACTACGATAGTCACATAAAGTGATATAAAAACTATGTGAAATAAATAAATAGAAATTATTTCAATTCAAATCATAATTTATAATTGAACTAAAATCAAATTATTCGTTAGTAAAAATATATGGCTATATGTGCTTTCGTGTATAATTTTAAATTAAATCTAAAGATTCGGATCGCAAAGCGTTGGCGAATCGACTCAACGTTTTCGGTTAGTTGGTATCGTGGTTTGCGTTCTGTTTGTTTGTTGACCCGGTTTGTGTGTGTACAGTACAGTTCCTGATATCTTACGGTTGCGGGTAATATGGAGATTAAACTTACATTCTAAGTGTTTAGATGAAAATACCTTGAATATAACCAAGTTATTAAATTTAATGTATAAAATTAAAATAGTAAATGCTAAACGTTTTTCTGAACTGACATGTATTAAAAACGTCCAATATTATACCATTTCAAAGGCCAATAACGCATCTGTAAGACATTTTAGGTTGCCGATGCCCTTGTTTCTCTTATCATTAAGTTACTGCCCACTAACCGGTTTTCTATAAATAAACCAAGTTTCGAAGCGTCAGGTGCTATCTTACGAATTCATAATTTCGCTGGAAAAAACCCCTCTTCATATAATGACGCAATTTGTTGAATTTCCACCACACTGGAGCTCTCTTGTTACGGAAGAATTCTTGATTGTCTCCAAATTTAATAACATTTCAATGACCCTCCACAGCGCCCTAAACCTCCAGAGTACGTTAAGACGATTTCGATTATTGATGAGATGAAAGTCTGAGATACACTGGGTTGATTTTTACTAACACTGACTGTAGTCTCAAAAATTGAAATGTTTTTCTAGTAACGAAATAATTGCTCTATCTTGCCATTTGAAGCAGGAAATTAAAACTATTTGAGTGTAAATGTTTATTAAGATAAGTGTCCACTTCGTTAGCTCATTGGTAGAAAGATACCTTTGCACTTCTATGTTCGTAGAATACTATATTGTTATATAAATTCCCTGTAAATATGAAATGAAAGAGAGAGAACGAAAGACTTATATTTCCATCGCCATCATACATATCTCTGAGAAAATCTGATGCTATCTATCTGGTTGATTTTTATAGGGTTTAGCTTAGGAAATGCAGTGAACTACCTGGACGTTGATCCCTGACCGTAGGTACCCTTTTTTACCTTGACCCCCCTTTGATCCCGGCTAATAGAAGAACCCCTGTTAGGCTTGGAGGAAAAGGGAAAGGAAAGTTATTACTTTCAACTATCATATTTGATATGGACTTACGATGGATGATGAGGTGCTGCGGATGCCCTCGACAGCGCTGCCGGAACACTTAAATCTTCTTCAATTGCACTGGGGAACTCACTTATTAAATCCAAGCACACAACACACACTGCCTTGATTGTTTTATTAAGTTTTAATTAGTTTGCAAGACGGCTGATGCGTCGGCTGCGCACACGTTGTACGAAGTGTTGTTTTAACTTCCGCCGCATAGAGGGCGCGGGCGTAGGAAAAGGTAGATTTGGAGGAAAGAAGGAATGCAAGCCGCAATACTACGAGGCATGCCTTTTAAGTTTTGTCGTTTGAAGAAAAAAACACAACTAGAACCTTATAGTACTTTTTATTGTTTTTCAAAGTATTCACCACGTAGCTTAATACACTTTTCCATTCGCTCAAACCAGTTATTATAACATTTATTCCACTCTAAAGTGGAGGTGTTCAAAATGGCTGACTTGAAAGCGTCGACTGCTTTTTCACCGGACTGGAACCTATGACCACGAAGACTTTTCTTAATTTTAGGAAATGTAAAGATATCGTTAGGGCTTAGGTCAGGACTGTATGGAAGATGGCCAAGAATTTCTACTTTTTCCTGCTTCAAATACTCAATTGTTTGACGAGCGCTGTGTGAGCTTGCGTTGTCGTGGTGCAGGATGATGCGTCGCTTTGAGTTAGATTTTCGAAGTTGTAAACAAACTGTGGTATACCACTCTGCGTTAACCGTTCTATGATCTTCAAGTGCAATAGTCGCAACATGACCGGTTTTTCCAACGAATGTGGCCACCATCTTCTTTGAAGTGCTTCGAGAACGAACTACTTTAGTCGGCTTTGGCTCGTCTTGAAAGACCCAGATTGTAGATTGTTGTTTGGAATCAGGATCGTAGGCATAGATTCAAGATTCGTCACCACTGATGATGTCGTAGACGTGATTTGACTCTCCTCGGTTGAACCTTTGCAGAGTTTTCTTACACCATCTGACGCGGGCCGCCTTGTGATCGTCGGAAAGCAGATGCGGTATCCAACGGCAAACTAGCTTTCTCACACCAAGTGCTTCATGCTAGATCTTCTGAATGGTTGTCCCTGAGATACCTAATAGAGCCTCTATCTCTCGATATGTCACATGACGATCTTCGAGAATTAGTTGTCTCACAGCAATGATGTTATCTTCAGTGAAAGTAGATTTTGGGCGTCCTTTGCGAGATTTGTCACTAACACTAGTATGTCTACGCTGGAATTCTAAATACCAGCGTTCGACAGTCCGCAGACATGGGGCTTCATCACTGAACACAGATGTTAGCTCCTCAAAACACTGAAGCCGTGTCAGGCCTCTTCTAAAGTTGTAGAAAATTATTGCACGAACATTTTCCTTAGAAAGATTCATTTTCGTACGTGACCTGACAGATTCCAATCGACGCTGTGACTAAACAATATCATTAATCCTAATACTTTCAACTGTTTTGAGATTCAAAATTTAAACATATTCGAATATAGAACAGTTCCAAATTCAAAATTGCCGGGAAATATGGAAACGACAAAACTTAAAAGGCATGCCTCGTATCTCTCGGCTGAAGATTTCAAAATACGCTACCAAGTAATTTAATGCTATTATTTTATTTTATTTCTATCCTAAAATGTTAAATCTTATTATAATATAAGGTACCAGTGTCTCACAATCTTTATACAAAAATGTTTCATGAAAATTCTGTGGCCATCGTTTTTGGGGATTTTAACGAGATGGCCAGATTGAGAGATTTCGGACTAAATTTAAGCTGTTCGTAGTTATTTTGAATTATCTCTTTCGATTTTACTCTGAGCGTCAGCTTTTAATATTTTATAAGACATTTTTCATAACTTACCTTCAGATCAGAAAAAATAAAATCTAATTGAATTAAATCAAATTAAATTTTATTTTAATTCCCAATACTAACAGCTCATGTATTATTTTCCTTTTAATTAGAAATCAAAATTTAATAGTATAGTATTTATCCTATATCGACATATCTATTAATTATTTTAATGTTTTTTATAATGATAACAAACAATAAAATAATTCATTTCAAATGTTCTACAATTGTACGTACATATTTCAAATACTTAATTTACTGAACGAATTATATTTAATTTTTGACAATTTTGTTTAAATTCTGCTCCTGTTTGACAAAATTACACACCATTATGTGAGTGTAAGCTTCCGTACCTCAAACGGTCCCTTCAACATTTTCAAAGAGCTGAAACTTCAGCGTTACCAGCCATTAAAAATAAAAGCCCTGTTAATTGGACATCCTTGTTCGTGAAATTCTCCAATCCGATCTAGTTTTGTACCGATTTAATGAATTACAGCTTAAAGCGCTCGTGAACTTTACAGCGCTTTATTGTACGCCGTGAATATACCCAAATTTGTGAAGGTATTTTTTTTGCTTTCTGCTTTAGAACAAGGAAAATGAAGTGTTGCTTAAAAACGTTTGCGCTTTAAGAATTCGCAAATTCGTATTTGGAAGTGAACTTGTTATTTATTCGCATTCATAGAAATACGTACATATTATGTATGTTAATAAATTAAAGTGATTTAATAAATAATATTATTATTATTTAAACATTACGATATTGAAAATACCGTTCAAAATAATGGAGTCATACTCAAATAACAAAACTTTTTGGCAATCAAATCTTTTCAACCCCTTATTTTTTATTGCTTAGAAATTTAATAAAATCTGACAACAGCGTTACGTTTATTATGGCGGAGTTCCCCTAACAGACAGACAGACATAATCCAATTTTTGTGTATGCGGTTACATTAAATAACCAAATAGATGCCTTAATGTTGCAGATGTTATTTTTTAATTTCTTTATATCAGACATCATATCGAGCACGAGTCTTGCACGATAGGATGTGGTACCTCAACCACGAGACACTGGTTACGCTGTTGGCTTTTTGAATTTTAACTTAAAGCATTTCGAAATCCATTAAAGGAAATACCATCTCTAGCGTAGTGCTCGAAGTGACCAGACGTAAAAAATCATGTTTATAGAATTCTTCTTAATATTGTCTTTTATTAACGCGAGTATCACACATTTAAATAAAATATTGTATACCGGTTTGAATTTAATTGAATTAAATATGGCAACTTTGTGACATTTCAAATATCAGACAACTGTCATCTTTCTGTCTCCCCGCGACCACGGTTGCTGTAAAGCATCCGAAACGTCGGGATAAATAATTTAAACAATATAAATAATAAATCGCGTTTTAATCCAGAATTCTTCTTCTTCTTCTTCGTCGTTCCCTCACTACTGAGGACCGTGACCATATGTGAGCTGTCTCCATTTACTTCTGTCCTCCGCCAGTTCATTAGATCGTTGTAGAGTTTCTCCTGTTGTCTCTACAATACTTTTAGACCATAGTGATGGAATTCGCCCCCTGGGGCACTCTCCCTATTTCTGTACCACGATCAACTGCTTCTCTAACTCATATATTTGTGATCGCATGATGTGCCTAAAGAAGCTAAGTCGACGTTCTCGGCATACAGAGGTAAGTCGTTGACGTTGATGTAGAAATGTTTATAGAATTAAGTACACATAAAAGTCTGTGATATAATCCCAAATCCAATTTAAACACTTTTCCTTCTTTCAAATAAGGTTCCCGAAAACCCTTTCAATGGAACGTATTTTAATAACTTTGATGAGCCATAATTTAATTAAGTTGTTTTCAAAACAAAAATCATTCTGAATATGGCTGCATGGAGTAAAGGCATTTTGTACGCGGCTCCGACAAAAAACCCTTGCCGATTGGTAAATCCATTTCGAGGGCCTGAGGAAAACGTGTAAAGAGGTTACGTTGACTTGGTTTTTATAATATGTACATGCTTTATTTATTTATTTATTTCACCAACAAAGAAAACACTTATACATAAACATATCGCAAATATAAAATACACGCCGAGTGTTACCCCAACTATAGAGGCATACGACATTCTACAGAACAAAGCAACTTACTTATACATAAACGATAAAAACTTAAATAAGATAAAAATACATATAACAAAATTAATTTCTCACAAAATCATACATATAACACTCAAAGTAACCAAATCTTTACATTCCTTAATTACATACTAATTCAACAATAGTTTTAACTACTTAAATGCCAATAAGCTGGACCTCCTTCTTAAAATGTGATGAGGAGTTTGAAAAAATGTCTACTTGGGGAAATAAATGACTACCCAAGTGTGATCCCGTGCTTTCTAGTAATTACTACATTTAATAATTAATAAATAAAAAGAAATAGCTTGTTATTAAGATATGCGTTAGCTCTTCTGGAAAACTGCAGCATCTTGGCAAACAATTGATAGCAAAGATGCACACACTTGGATATGTTCAGTTATCCTGACTATCCTTAATCAAGAATCGCGGTGTCGTTTCCAACTAGAGTATCGATAATTTGATTACGTAATAATACATTGTGCAATTATCTGAAAGATCTTCTTGGCCGAATTATCGTACCTTTTCTGTGAGACTTGGGAGTATGGTAAATAAAATTCTTTGTATTCAAAAATTGGGTTTATGCTAATCGCTATCTCTTATGACCTGTACAGATCCCAGCGCAGACGAGCCAGATGTCCCAGCCGACTTATTAATAAAATATTATTTTATACGAGCTTTTTACGCCATGTTAATTATAAAAACTCTATTGTACCTTCAGTTATTATACTCATACGGCCATAAATTACCAATTTGTATCAGAATATTGTAATAAATAATGAACAGAATCTTTAGAGGTTTGTTATTGCATTGGGTTTTTATTCAATTAATTGACATGACAGAAAACCTATAACCTAACTTGTGACTTAATCTGCTATAGTAGCAGATTAAGTTCCAAGTTAATTGAAGATGAAAATATTTACATAAGTCGAGACATTTGCTAAAGATTCTTTTATTTATTTAGTATAGATAATATTACTGAAATATAATTGTAAAAGATAAGAGCCAGCCAAATCGGCTTTCTTATTGTTGAATATTGGCAGACGTCGGGCCTTTTCTTAAATATTACGATATAGACCAATTAATTTATATTAATGTACTAATTATAAAGAGGAAAGATTTGTTTGTTACTATTTAACTCAAAAACTACTCGACCGATTTTAAAATGTTTTATCACCAATAAAAAGCTATATTATATATTTGTTGTATAGTACATCTAAATTGCATCCATGCGAAGCCGGGGCGGATCAAGTATTTTATATTTGAATCATATTGCCTCATTTCTGTATGTTAGATATTTCACCCAAAACTGCGGAATCAATTACCGCCTTCAGTGTTTCCAATTGAGTTTCTGTGTTTCCAAGAAACGAGCTTATACATTTTTAAAAGGCTGCCAACGCATCTATGACATTTGATTCAAGGATGTGTGCGATGATTTTTTACCAGTTAGTTTGCTCTGTAGTAAAAAGCGATTTTATTATATGAAATAGGTTTCAAAGTAGTGTGCTTCTACGGTAACATAAAATATCAAGAAAATGTAGACAGTTAGAAAAACGTAGCGGTTGTGTAGATAAGGTCTTCCAGCTGTGACGAACCGCGCTGTTCTCACAGATATAGAAATAAACACTAAATTAGTTTCCTCGGACGCTCGCTGTAGGATATCTTATAGCGTAAAGGGTTTTAACTATTTGAGACACAGCTTTTATTTATGTTATCTACCCGTATGAGGGTCTGTGTTATCTATACATATAATAAAAGAGTAGGATCGAAATTACGCTTCACTAAATATTTTTACCAGAAATTAAGAGGGGTGATAAAAGAAGCAATGCAGGGTGCAAATGCAATTTTTAAGATTCTTGTCTGTCTGTCTGTCTATCTGTTTGTTCACGCTAATCTTCGAAGATACTGAATCGAACACAAATATATTAAGGAAAGCCCGGGGCAACATATAGGCTTTGTTTCATCGAAATCGGTTATCGGAAAGAAAAGTAACCTAGTGTGAGTGGCCGATAAATTACCAAGTGATTACAGCTTTCCGTCCCAGTTTATTGAATAACTATAGAGAATAAGGATAGTTAATTAATAAGGTCATTATCTTTTAGGGCCATAAATTATGAGGTGATTAAATCATATTGGTAAGGTTGCGTACATAGTGCCAACTAGAAGCTTATCCAAACGGCAAAATATTATTTTAATAGTTAAAATGTCTGTAATTTTATAAATGCTTGCAATACTTACATACTTTCTCTATTCTATTGTAAATTGTTTGATCCTAAAACTCCGTTGTATAAATAAAAGTTTGTGTTTTTTTGTGGTATCATTAACTATGCCAGTCCAAAAGTGCCTCAGTCCTTTACTACTTAAGCTATTTGACTGTGAAATTCTGTTGGTTATGGTTTCAATTATGCTCAGATTGACATCTATAATAATAACATGTTTTAATATTAAACTTTCCATATTTAAAAAAACACATAGCTTTACTATGTTGCGGAAGTACTACAGCAACGGTACAATCACATTAACCTATGCTTAAAGCTACATCTAACAATGATTCAGCGCTTTAAAGTTAGTTCTGTTGACTGTCTTTACATCCGCGTCGCTGCATCGTTTTACATCAATGACGAAGGGACATCTACTTCCCTCATTATTTCTTCAAGATCTCCAGAACAAAGGGCTCAGTGTTTTAGCAGACGTTGTGAAGAATTAAATTATTTGATACCCACTTAGTTGGTTGCCTCACTTCTGGCGGAAATGCTGTATTTTCTATACAACAATTTCTACTTATATTATTAAGATGAAAGCAACTCATGTAACGCGAAGACCTATGATATTATAATACATCAAAACTACGAAGACATTGCAGTAAATTTGTTATCGCTTTAATAAAATTTGACAGATACAAAGCCCGCAAGTTTAAAAATCGCGGCTGCATTTAATCACAGGAAATCATGTGTCATTGTTTGACAGATTAATCTTCATATTCGATGATAGTGGAGAGTGTAGAAACAAAATAAAAGAGAACGAACAAATCATAAGATTGTACATAGATATGACCGCTTGTGAGTTTATTATCTATTATTGCTTACATTACTTTTAATTAATTTTTAAAAAAGATTTTAATTTGTAGATATATTAATGTAGAAAGCAGCATGATTTAATGGTAACTTTTAAAATCGATAAGAAAAGTTCAAACTAAAATCACGTCAGTTAAAGTTCTACTCGCTTGCAGTCGGAAGGGCTCCAACTCACCCTTTGTATTGCTAACTTTTAATTGGGCCTGATAAATGTCATTAATGAGTCCACCAAAACGAACCAAGGACTGTTCATGGAACATTATGGGCTAAGTTCTGAGTTCTCTAATTGAGAAGTTATATCTTCGTCTTAGTGAAAAGTTATCCTTTTGAAGACCCTGCAATTAAAATAAAGAGTGGATATTTATAGAATACAGTATAGAATGAATAGGTAGTGAATTTATAAATAATAAAAAAAAATCACAAAAGATTTATTATATTTTTCTATTTATGTTTATGGAAATTCATTATCATTATTTTCATAATATATGAATAGTGATAGTATACACAAGCAGCCACTAATTATAATAAACTCTTTATGTTATTATTTTTAGTTCATTTTTGAATATTTAAAGGCCAGTATAAATACAAATCTTATAACATCTCTCGTCTCGAATTATAATCGTGATGTCTACACGGAAGAGTGAAGGTGGTCGTATTTTACTTTTTTTCGATTTTCCTGTAAATGTATCATTTTAGGACTTTATGTCAACTGAATAAAAATGCTATAAAAATAGTACTATTAAAGATACCGTGTTTACTTAAATCCGATTATGTTTAAAATAATATACCTTACAAAAATCCAGTATATTCGGAAGAAATAACCCATAGTAGATAGGCAAGCGGATATAAAAAAAAATATTTTGAAAACCTGAAAACCAAAAAATGTCATAACAACGAAGATGGATCGGCCCACTTGCTTGCTCGTCAGCTAATAAATATAACTGCGTAGGAGAATGTTGATGAATCTCTTTAAACCGACGAGGAAGATGAATGGTGTCGTGGAATGCAATCGAGGTGCTAATTCCGGTTTCAGCAAGATTTATTGTCAACGTGTCTGACGAATGAATAAATTACTTATATGAGATTTTACAAGATATATGCATTAGAGAGTGATTTCAAATTAAAGCCTTATTCAAGCACTAAGGGGCCGTCTGAAAAATAGTAATGGAGTTTTATTACTACCGAAACTAATATTATAGTAGTAGTGAAAAACTGTTGTTGTTATGAAGCAATGTAAGTTTTGCGTAGAAAAGAAGTAATCTGTTGTAAGTCTGTGTAAAAGCCATGTCGTAGCCCCATCGTAGCTTCACCGTAGCACTCTTAAAAATGTTATAATAATTTGCAGCAATTACTTTAACTACTAAATAATCCAATACAATATAATAATAATAAGTTAAATCTGTAAGGCACCTGGATTAAGGTAAGTACTATCACGGAGTGGCGTTCTAATAAATCGAATTTAAAATTCTGGGAAAATAAAATTCGACGGGCTCATTGGCGCGAAAGTGATAGAACACCTATATTGTGCACCGATGGGTCGCGGGTTCGAATCCCGCCAGCACGACGTGTTTATAATTTTATGTAAGCATGTTTTCCCCGGCTGATCAATCAATCAAAATCTTATAATAACATAGGCACATGCCAGTAAGTTAATAACAATATGTTGAATGGCTGTGGTACTCCAACTTTTCATAAAAAATAAAACATAATAGCCTAGCTTTACGCCGGCCGGTACATGCGAAACTAAACCACTTTGTTTTAAAAAGTTTAATACGTAAAACTTTACATTGCATAGCCGTGTACTCTATAAAGTACAATTTAAAACTAAACTGGGATCGAGTAGAATTTATTAGAAGTATGTTTCCCTGCGTGCACAAGAAACTATATGTTTTACAAGTTGTTTAGAAAACTTTCAATGTCAATAATATATTTCTCTTTGTGTTTCTTTTGTAATAGTGTCAGTGTCTATGTCTAATTAGATAAAGAAGGAAACAAAATACTGTCTTTTCAGACTTTACTTAAAACAAGTTAGGATTCTGATAAAAGTATGATATACAATTAATACAAACAGAAATGAAACAATTTAAAATATAGTTTAATTTATTGTAAATAAATTAATGTAAAATATAGTTTAATTTATTGTTTTTGTAAAAACACTAGACACCACTTGTTTCACGCCGCTTTGTCCAGCAACCGCAGTTAGATTCAATTTATTGTTGCAAAGAATTGTTTTAATTGCTTTTGGGACATGTTCGGTCGATTGTTTCTAACACTATGAGCAAGCTTAAACAGAACTTTATATATATAAACAACTTTTAACAGCTTTCAAGTTAGTTAGTGAGAATTTGGCAGATATCGTTTATTTTTAAATATTTTTTTTCGTTAAACCAAATAGGCTCTTGTCTTGCAAACTAGCAGGTCGCGTAACCTAGAAAAATTATTTTTAAGCAAAAAACAAAAACCGACTTCAAAACTATAACTAAAAAGTAAAAAATAATATTTTAATAACTTTAAAGCATTATTTATTAACAGTTATTTTTGAAGTCGGTGCCACCCAACCGATGCCGCTCCGTACCGTTCGAAAAGTTGCAAAAGCAGGATTAGACAGTCCTTCTTTGCTGGCACCGACTTAAAAAATAACTGTTAATAAATAATGCTTTGAAGTTATTAAAATATTATTTTTTACTTTTTAGTTATAGTTTTGAAGTCGGTTTTTGTTTTTTGCTTAAAAATAATTTTTCTAGGTTACGCGACCTGCTAGTTTGCAAGACAAGAGCCTATTTGGTTTAACGAAAAAAAATATTTAAAAATAAACGATATCTGCCAAATTCTCACTAACTAACTTGAAAGCTGTTAAAAGTTGTTTATATATATAAAGTTCTGTTTAAGCTTGCTCATAGTGTTAGAAACAATCGACCGAACATGTCCCAAAAGCAATTAAAACAATTCTTTGCAACAATAAATTGAATCTAACTGCGGTTGCTGGACAAAGCGGCGTGAAACAAGTGGTGTCTAGTGTTTTTACAAAAACAATAAATTAAACTATATTTTACATTAATTTATTTACAATAAATTAAACTATATTTTAAATTGTTTCATTTCTGTTTGTATTAATTGTATATCATACTTTTATCAGAATCCTAACTTGTTTTAAGTAAAGTCTGAAAAGACAGTATTTTGTTTCCTTCTTTATCTAATTAGACATAGACACTGACACTATTACAAAAGAAACACAAAGAGAAATATATTATTGACATTGAAAGTTTTCTAAACAACTTGTAAAACATATAGTTTCTTGTGCACGCACAGAAACATACTTCTAATAAATTCTAATTGCTATTTTTTAAAAAGAACTCCTAAGAAGTGTTGTAACTTAAGTTACATAAAAAATCAAGTTTAACCAAAATAACAATTATATTGTTAGGAAAGGTTTTATGTTATGTATCAGGGATAAGGATTGAATTGCCGCACACTACCATTATATTGATTCTTCATACTATTGATTCTTCGGTAAAGTATATAATATTCGGAGACTACAAAATTAATTGGAAACCCTTTACGTAAATAATCGTGTTTTTTTTATGTCAGATATCGACAGACGAGTATGAGGTTCACTTGACGGTAGGTGATACCTCAGCCACAGTTCAGTCAATGATGCGCTGTCGACCTAATTTTTACTTCGAGCATTTGGCCTAGACTGAAACCGAAACGCGCAATGTGCACTTCACGGTTTTTCCATCTATGAACGGTGGTTCGTTACCCGGTCGGAATTTAGATATTCCTCCCACCCGATCAATATCCGAAGTTACCAGACGTGGGGATAACATGTTTACAGGAAATTATAAACATGTGGTCCTGGTGGGATTCGAACCCACGACCCATCGATGCGCACGGCAGGTGTTCTACCGAACGCGCAAACGAGCCCGTCAAATCGTGGTGTTTTATAAAAGATTTTTCATTTATTTTTATTTTTTTTACCTAACTCCTAAAATAATTCTTAGGATATAAAGTAATGAAATTATAAAACTAAATTTAGGAGAGTCAGAAATCAAAAAGTAAAAGTTTATATTCCTAAACGACAGTCTTTGTCTCTGGAGTAATCTAGGCAAAGTCAGTTCAATCAGATAAGTGCCCACCATTTAGCCAAAGTTGAAACGACTCAGTCTCCCGGCGACCCGACTTACAAACTCACTATCTTTTATTTTTATTTATGTTTTTCAAGTATTTGTTACAATAAATAATAATAATCGTTGTAAGATGTTTCTTTATAAGCTTCATTGCAGAGGTATTACATACATATACCTATGTAAAAACAAATTAAATGCCTTAAATGTGTTGTTTTGACTATAGAAATCGCAAAATATAGTAATAAATATTTCATTAGAACCTATTCATACAATTGTTAAAACTTAATACATTTTAAGTTCAGAAAAGAACGTACACTGGTAAATCATTAAAAAATGTATTAAAACTCAGGAAAATACATATTCGCGTACGAAATTCAGGTCCTAAATCATGGGCAAACCGCATCCGCGACTGACGTTGGTCACGCGTAATTAGTTTTTTCGTCCGCCATATTTTACCCAAACCGTCATAATTTCAATTTAACCCGTTTTCGTTCTGAAACGTTTTACGATGGTTATATTATAAAATGGATTTATTTACGCCGCGGCTTATAAGCTTTCCATTGTATTTAAATCTATTGAAATGTACGATATGAAATTTCAAAAGTTAGTTCCTTTTGCAGACAGAGTTATTACACTATCAACTATAATTCTAGACTAATATTATGAGAAGTTATTTCTCAAGATACTTTTATCAATTTCACACCTTTTTTCACTGATTTATTAAACAAATACTTAGAAAACTTGAACTCTAGAAAATGTAAGCTAATTTGTAATCTAGAAAATGTCCCATTATTCCAATTTTAGGACAGGAGTAGGAGTTACATCTAATCAGAAATATTTGATAAAAATACGAATCATACAAAATTCAAATTCAAAATCATTTATTAATTTAGGTAACACAATGTACACTTACGAACGTCAATAAAAAAATATGAAACATGCTACAGAAACCAGAATAAACAAGTGCGTTACGTAAAGCTTTCTACGAGAGTGAAGTCGTGGACAAAAGTAGTTTGTATTTTAGGGACAATTAGGTACATATTAGTGAAGAGATTATATTAACCCGTTAGTGTAATAAATGAATCAGGCTAGGTCACCAAATTATTAATCGATACAAAATTTGTTTACTCATTTTTTCTTATTTTCCCCCCTCTGTGTGAAGCTTAATAATATTATTTTGTTAAAAGACTCAAGACCGACGGTGTATTTAAATACTAATTTAGCAACTTGGTAGCGCTATCAGGTATTTTGGAGTAATATAACTACTGTAAACTTTTATAAGTTGCCGCTATGAACGGAGGCGTCCACAGTTATTCGTAGATGTTCGGACAAAGGCCGAATTTCTCAAGTTTTAAGTTAGAGATTCCCGCAGACCACAAGATGCCTGCCAGCAACTCCTTTGTACACTCGCAGCAAGAGCTCTCCTGATTTGCGTTTTTGGAATATTCTAGATTTTGATTTCCAGGAATGTTTCTTGTTTGATCAGAACGATAATTATGTTCAAATATAGTAAAACACCAACTCATGTTTAATTATATTTTAATCATGTTTCAGTACTTTAAGGATATCCTTGCCACAAATTTCAGGATATTCCCATACCAAATTTGATGCAATTTATAATACTTATTGCAAGAACCATATAAATCTATACAAATATTATAAAGAGCAAAGATTTGTTTGTTTGTATGTTTGTTTGTTTGTTACGATTTAACTCAAAAACTACTGGACCGATCAGCGATTAACATAGGCTATTTGTTTTGTATAGTACAATTAATTTACACCCGTGCGAATTTAATTTACGCCCCCGTATTACTTGTTTTATAATAAAGTTGTTAAGTTTAATACCTCCTGATATAATGGAAGTTTAATAAACCCTACTTATGTCAAAGTTACGCTTTATTAGAGGAGTATTTTGAAAACTCGTCTCGCTTCATTAAAACTCGCTATTTTTGTTAACACGAGTGTTATGGGAAAAGTTATAGACAATAGACTCCCACCACATGCCTCGTATGAACTTGTAGTTTGCAACTTTACGTTATTAGAGGTGAGCTGTTTGAAACGAGCTGGTCGTGGCATCGCAGGCATGCCTGGAACCTTTGCATAAAATAGGATTGGAAACAATTATATGTATATTTTCAAATGGTTAAAATTAGGTAGAGCCCTTTCCTTTCTGATATCAATATTGGATTCGCTTAAAATTGATTCCATGTATTTAAGTCAGTTGCTCGACAATTCATATGAGCCTAGTTTTGGCATTTCAACTGTACAATATTATATTTTTATTAATAACATATTTTATAAAAATAATATGAACAAATTTGCATATATTAATGGGCCCTGGAAGGAGACCAATTTAAATCCTTGAGATAAATTATTTCACTTAAAGGAAACATTCCTTTATTTTTAAAAAGAAACAAAACTGCATTCAAAGGTTTTCTAAAATTAGCTTGTCTCATCTGGAAATCGAACCAGCTAAAAATTAAAAAAATAAAAATTTGCTATTTTATGTCACTAATCGATGGAATAAAGTCCAGAATAAAATCTCTCGTAAAAACATTTGGTATTAGAAATAAAAAAGATCTTAAATCAAACATTAATTTTATTTTATCAATTGATTCTTTCCATCCTGTATATGTCAATCATCAATTATTAGGACTACGTATTAAAATACCATTTTTGATATTTGACTCCAACGTTTTATACCTACATATTACATTGTATCGAACATGAAACATTAATGTACGTAAAAAAAATGTCACCTAAATTTATCGTCCTTAGATCGCGCCAATAGAAACCGATTCTACTCCATTTAAGCAGATAAACGACTTTTAAATAAAACAAATGACATACGAGTCCTTTAATTAACGACCCTCCTCGCCAGGGGCAGGGAGGGGGAGGACAGTACAGGGGGTGAATTTATTTATTTTATTTTTGAGAACAAGGAAAGCTTTTTTGATGTAATGTTATTTTATTTTGCCTCAGTTAAGAATTGCCATGGAAGAGTTCAGCCATTGTAATCGTACGTTGTGGATTCGATGTCCACATGGGATAAATGTTTGTGACCTTCAGATTCGTGACTGAGGTTTGAAACTAGTTTCAATCATTTTTAATATTATTTTTAAAAGGCCGACAACACATCTGAGGCTTTTAATGATGATTAGCTACCGTTAGATAACTAGCCTGCTCGGTTTTCCACTCTGTAATAAAAATAATAAATAGAAATATGAGATTTTTTATAGTTCTTCTCCAAGTTTAAAATAAAAATCCTCACCGAAAAATCATTCTTGTGATAGCGGTCGCCGAAATCAACAAGATGAGTTTGGGCTCTTTCTGAATTTTGTGTTAGAATTATGTATGAAAGAGATAAATATGGTTATCGCAATAAAATTAGCAAATACTAATTTATTAAATCTTGCCTAAAAAACTCTTTCGTCACATTGCGACGTTTATTATGTAGTCCTAATTAGTAGAACTTACAAGCTTATGTATATTTTTTAATAAATCCTAACGGTCTTACTTATAAACGTAGTATAAGCTTGATATAGTTAAAATATGTTTTGTCCCGCTCTATTGAGTATAAAAACACTACAGAACAAAAGAATAAAAACATATTTTAACTATATCAAGCTTATACTACGTTTATAAGTAAGACCGTAAAGGTTTTTGGAGAAAACTCCTAAAGTCTATATGAGTTATTCGTCGAATTCCAACAATTTTTATTTGAAACCACAAAAAATAACAATAGAAGCAGACAACCCCATTCAATCGCTAATCTAATTTGCACACATTGTTAGAACCAAACGCTAATATGACGTCACGTCAAAGTCAGTAATCGAATAATATTATGGAGTTATTTTTTGGCCGCAGTAGAGGACTCATTCATTGTATTGGGGTGAGGTTCGTTATAGTCGGTTAAAATGTACCTTAAATTCCTTTGTTAGAAATTTAATAATAGTAATTAGGCATTCAAATAGTACACAACGCTATAACTATATTTTATTTTAATTCTTAAAACATAATAATATAATATATTATATGTATATATTAGCAAATTGGGGACGTTCTTCAAAAGGACGGGCCAAAAGTACTCGAAACCGAAGAGTGTGTAAGAAAGCATTGATGAAAATGTAAGAAGTGAATTTGGTATGTAAGGATCGGAGCATATGGAATTCCGTGATCTCTGCCTACCGCAATGGGAGAGAGGTGTGGTGTATATAAACAATATACATAGGCAATATTAGTTTGAAAATTTTATGGTTATTGCTTATTAAATTTAAGCTATTTGATATCACTTGTTCGAATTATCACACTAAATACACTATAATAGTGATTATGTTATAACTGTAAGTCAGTTTAAGTGATGTGTGTACAAGGTACACTGTACATGAAGTACATGATTTATTTGGACGTTAGCAAATAAATTCGGGCAGTTGAGCAATTATTGGTATGAAATCAAACAAGCGTATAGCCAATATTTGGAAGACGGTGGAGTGAATACGGCAATCGAGAACAATTTGCTGACGATGTTAGCCAAATAGTTATTGGTTTGCGTTTGATTGCGAAACTCGGGCCCACTGTGCACTCGGCAATATACCTGACAAGTAATATAGAAATTAATTTGCTATACATATAAATAATTAGCAACGCGCCCCGGCTTCACACGGGTGCAGTGTAGATGTACTATACACAAAACATAGCCTATGTTACTCGCTGATAATGTAGCTTTATATTGATGAAAGAATTTTCAAAATGGGTCCAGTAGTTTTTGACTTTATTCATAACATACAAAAATACAAATCTTTCCCCTTTATTATATTAGTATAGATATACTCGTAGATATAGAAGTATAGATAATATTAGTATAGATAATTCAACTAATGTTATAAAGGCAGAGGTATATATGTATTCTTTATTACAATTTTACACCAACTTCTGGACGGATTTTGATAAAAGTTTCGCAGAAAATTTGAATACCATATAGTATTTTTATTTATTTAATTTAAAACACAATATCATTCTTACATGTGTGTGAGGTCGTGGGCCTAGTACAGTAAGAAACAAAGGTTTGTCCTCTATCAGCAATAGGCATGGTGAAATAGGAGCACGCACTTACATTCTCGTGGGAACAACACACAAATATATAGTCGAAATAACTAATATCACCGCATACACGAATTCAAGTCCGACCACAAGTAGAACCCGTTCACGAGTACGACGCATGGCCAGCCATCGACCCCTATCTCAGAACCTTCTTAAGGATTTATCATAATTAACGCAACAAAACGTTAAATAGCTTCATTTCCACTTGACTTTGTATAAAAACGCATCTCGCAGTAAATAATTGTCTGTATATTTCACTATTGTCATACAATTGTGTGCTTTTGCTATTTACCCCGTCAGTCATTCGAACATCAAAACATTCACACAGAAATTGAACTTTAAGGTTTTGATAATAGAATTCAAAATTTAACGACAAGATGCAGCACTGCTTTAGTAGTAAAAATAAGCGTTTTTTGTAGTCGATCTAATTTGAACTTTATACCAAATAATATTGGAGATGGTTTTCTAATGGATGTATTAATATTGTAGTGTCAGTTGAATTGGAGTTGTAGCGCTATTAATTTAAGATGCATAATTGAATGTGAAGTTTACTGTTCATTGAAAGCTAGACTTGTAATCGCATCAAATACTCAGCCACTTAGGCGGATTATACACGAAAGAGACACTTCTCTGTTTTACAAAAAATGTTTTATCAGAAATGGAATGGAAAAATATAAATTCAAATATACAGTGTTTATGATACAACATTTTACAAAGCGTTGCTTACAACTGTGTGGATGTCAATTATTGCATAATTTCTCATACAAAAGATACGATAAGATTCACAAGTCGTTCGTGATTCTAAGTTTGTGAGCTGGTCTGATCCCTACACTAAGAAAATAAAGTATGATAGGTTAAATGTCTCACTTCATTTTTGCTTTTGCAACGATCGCCCCTTATGCTTTAGCTGCGTAAATTAAAAAAGGTGATGCGTTTGCCCCGTCCCGGTCACTGAAGCCTTACCATGTCAACTGCCACCAGCGACTAGCACCAGGATTACATAAACAGACGCAGGTGTGTCAGCGAGCCTGCGGCGAGGTTTGTTGACACTCGAGATTAAGTGCACGCGATTATCGTACTTTATAGCGTTGATTATTGAACTAGTCTTGTTTGGCTGACTGTGATTGAAATACGAGCTTTTGAAGTAGACGATGAACATTTATATCTAAACGAAAACGAAACGAAAAACGAAAACGATAAATATTACAGAAAACTATTGGATGTTCATCTATTAATTTTATACACTTTATTACCATAAACTATACATTATAAATAGGAAGGTAAGTATGTATGCCAAAACGAGTTTTATATAATTTAGTATGATGATCTCTTGGGGAAAAAATTGTTTTAGTTAATGCCACTTTTTCAATCCTAAACTGTCGATAGGTAATAAATCAAATTAATCACGTGAAAGAAGGATATAACAAGCACACCTTTGCATTTTTGATATTCACATCTAAACATTTGTATTTAAACCACATTTAGTCCATAGTTTCCATTAAAATATAAAAAAAATATATGTAATTTTAAACAAATTATATTAAAAGAACTGTCATTATAAAAAAACAGGGCAGTTACAGGATTATGTTTGATTAAAAAGTAATAAGGACAACGGCAGGCAGCGCAGTAATCCAATCAGCATAGTATTTGAGGTAAGCGCAGTATTGTGCTAGATCTGACGGAGCCCTATCTGCCGCATAAACATCGGCTCACCGTTGTACAGAGAAATTGGTTCTCGGCTCAATGAAGGGACTGGAAATGGTTTCAAAGGGGCTAAAGAAACAAATGTTTGGGAGTTGCGTATACCAACATCTCCGTTATCAGTGTGCCTAGCGAGAAATGATACGTCTTCATTTGTATGCTATTTCAAATAATTTTTCATACAACTTACTATTTGAAGATATCAATACTTTCGTGCTAATTAAGAATAATATTCATTCTAGATAGATTTCGTGAAGCAAACATTTCAAAAATACCCAAAATAATATTTATTTATATATACGTTATGAACTTATGATACATTGTCCTGTCAGAATGATGGCTTCAAATATACATTTTCTTGACTGTTTTTGATATTTTAATAGTTATTCTATTATTCGGGACATAGATGAATCCAAAAAATCGGAGATCATTAAAATCGGTGCAGCCGTTCTTGAGTTATAAATGGCTTAACTAACACAACTTTGTTATATATACGTATACATATGTATATAGAAATAGATATAGATTGATTATAAAATATTCCGGTAAGGTTGTTACTTGAGAATATAAATATGAACATGAGGATTACTTAGGTGATAGGTGATTTGACTGTCACAAGATATGAAGTATTTGGAGTCCTATAGTCAACACTTTCGAGGCTTTTCAATCTGAGAACAGTTGTTGGGTCACATCACAGACATAATAATAAATCAAAAAGCGATTAAAATCTTTTCTCTAAACGTATGAACACCAGAATGTAGCATGAATACACTAATTTCCGGATAGTTGGTGAATTTTTAACATTCCCGGATTGTCCCCGGTTCGGGACAGTTTGCGTTGTTGGAAATGTTTCAAATGTCCCACTATACGTGTCATTGTCCTCAAACGTGCCGAAATTGTAAGGTTCGAGGCAATTCCATGAATTTTATAACTTCTACACGAATTCTTGGAATACGTGATATGAAATTAGATTTTGATTTTAAACTTTACAATTTGAAACTCTCTTATTTACCAAATTTATTTACAAACTTTTTCGGAATTTTAAATGAATAAAACAATGAAAAGGTATAATAATTGTAATTTAAAATTCAAAGAGTTTTTATTCGACACTTAACTATGTAGCCTTTAAATATATGTATATAACCTAGCTTATATCCTATCCTAAGTCTAAAATGAACAAAACCCCTTTACTCTTGAGTCTCAGCGGTGAGATCGTTGATAGCGTTGAAGGTTAGTTAGGTTCAAATGCAAGATCTGCTGCCCGAACTTAACGTTATACTCGTAATACAAGGAATATACCCACTTGTTATATCGAATTACACAACTGCTACCTCCCTCGGCGACCAGTTTGATCCAATAAGCCTTCTATGTAAATAATCTATCTAACGTTTGAGGAAACGTAACATCATGAAGTTTTCGATTAAATCAAGCGCTATGATAGATCTATACTAATATTATAAAGAGGAAAGATTTCTTTGTTTGTTTGTTACGATTTAACTCAAAAACTACTAGACCGATTTCGAAAATTCTTTCACCAATAGAAAGCTACATTATGAGCGAGTAATGTGTATAGTAGTTATCTACATATTATATTGTGAGCGGATTTCTAGTAGAGTATAAATATATTACAAAATAAATATTTATTTATATTCACAGACGTGAGGCTCGCTTGATGATAGGTGACACTTTAGTCAGTCGGTGATGCGCTATCGACCCATTTATTACTTCGGGCATCCGGAAATCCATAGACTGAGACATACAATATGTACCTACTGTATGGTTTTCCATCTATGAACGGCGGCTCTTTAATTTCAATATTCCTTTTTATGCCCGAAGTAAAAATTATAAGCATGATGTTCCAGCGGGATTAGAACCCGCGTCCTATCGGAACGCGCCAAAATACGCTATTGACCCCGTCTTACAATAAATTCTATATTTTAGTCAAAGAAGATTAAAATTACCTTAATCTGAATGAATATTTTTGGAGTTTAAAGACAAACGTTACACAATTTTTTTAAATTTAATCATACATATGAGTAGAGTAATAGAGACAACAAAAATATTTAAATGGATGGCAGTAATATTGTAAGTTAATGGTTTTAATAACGTATTTCAATATGTGCCCGATGTGGAGGGTGGCTTAATGATAGCAATAGCACAATCGGGGATGAATAAAAGGTGTAATTTATGTGTTCGGAGCCCGGAACCCCCGAAACGCGGCCACGCAATTACACTCTGCATGAGAGTCAGTGATGAGATATAACTATCGATAAGATAAGCGATCCATCTGATGCGTCCTTAACCTATCATTATTGAAGAAAGTCTGCTTGAAAAGGAATCAGCCCGGTCTCAGTACAATAGAAAATAATATTAAATAGCATTTTTATATTTTTTTTTGTTTCAATTATCAAAGCGTAAAATTTCTTGAATTTATTGGACTTTAATAATATACCCTCGACACGTATAAGCGTATGTATGTACATACATATTACGTTAATATTTATACAAAAAAAAGAGTGTCTGTATATGTGAAATCATCGTTTGACAGATCACCATGAATATTTTTACGCTACTCGCTTTGTTGTGACTAGTTAGTCGAGTTAGCGCGACGCGACGAGTCAGTTACTATAACTATACTGATTTACAAGGTCAACTTACCATAACAAAGCTACGGTCATATAGTAAAGTAACGTGTAAATATAATAATAAACTTAACTTTTATTTAAATTGCATCCTATTTTACTATCGATAAACTGACATCACTATCCCCTAGACTTACCATGCCATTGTAGAAAATGCTAATGGTTTCCTTTCCCGATGCATACGAATTTAAAGGTGAATCGTAAATTTAATTCTCTGTTTAAGACCTATTATTACTGATTATTCTTTGCTATCTTTTGCCCTTTGGATGTAAAAGAAGATATTTATTAAGCCCATCGAATTGCTGTTTTTATTGGTATGAAAGTAGCGCATACACTTTTTAACGAATTCACTTTTTATACGCATTCAAAGAGGCTCAAACATAAATTTTATTGTAAAGCACTTTTATTGTAAATCTTATTTTTTATCAATATATTATCCACTATAATTAAATACCTATGGGCAAGCCCTAAGCTTTTTTTACACACAAATGTCGACAAAGCATTACAAAGGATTGACCACCTCCATGGCTTAGAGGTAACTGAGTGGAACTGGAGTCCTGATTTCAAATCCCGTTTGAATCAAATTTGATCACACACAATTGCACACTAAGAATGATCAGTAAAACGGAAATTTAAATTCTGAAGTTCGTGCATGACTCTGGAATTCACAATTATTTTTTTTCTTTTTAAATTATTTAATTTTAATTATCAATGTAGAAAGTGATGCTGTTATAACTCCGCTGTACGCATTTCACTTAGAGTTCGACTCCACCATTGATATTTCCTAAAGCTCTATACACTTGGAAGCTGTACGCAAATCTTGCTTATTATTTCCGCAATTTCCTTCGAAGCCTCCTTTATCAGGCGTGTCTCGTTCAGTTATCGTTATTCCTTTGTCGGTCACTTCACGTCTTGTGTTCGCTCGCATCCAATTGTGTGGATATGAATTACGAATAAATTGAATATAAGTTGGATGGTAATACTAATTTAGTATTTCCTTAACATGACTTTCATCAGTAGGCTATATTTTGATTAATTGAAACAGACAGATCATTCAGCTGATAGTAATGGATTACCGTCAGTCATAGATATCTATAACAGTGTAAGCAGTATGTATAAGAGTTTTTAAGAGAAGGTTAGTGTCCATGCTGCAGTCGCGATTACTATCTTTGAAACACTTGTAGATACCGCCGATATAAATGATTATTTACTTATGCAAATCTAAGCCACAAAAGCCTTTTAGTTGTTAAACTCTTTGCACTGCTTTTTGCTTTTGAATTCTCCTGCTTGCTTACCTTTTTTTTTTTACAAAATATACAAAATATCAACACAAATATAAACATTGCTAATAAATAATAAAGAAATATTAATAATGCTAGTAACACGCCCCATCGCACGGGTGCAATGAACTATATACTATACACAAAACAAAAAATACCTATGCCTATGTAACTCGCTGATAACATATATTTTTATTGCTGAAAGAATTTTTAAAATCGGCCCAGTATTTTTTCAGTTAGACCGTAACAAACAAACAAAAAAATATTTTCTCTTTATAATATTACTATAGACTAGCTGATGCTTGCGCCCTCGTTCGCGTGGGCTTTATCTTATTTAGCTGAGCTTCTAAGCAAGCTATTTAAATGAACGTAAAATTTCTTCGTGACATTCAATTTCGATTAAACAAAGTTTTGATGTTACCTCAATCTGTGTATTAAAGCTGAATAAATCAGTTCCTTATCTTCAGAGATTACAAACTAAAACCTTCATAACGATTTAAACGTTTCCTTTGTTTCCCCTTAGTTTAGTTCCTTAGTTCGCCTTCTTTAACCATTCCCTATTCCAGAAATATTTATTCTACTGTTTTATTAGATATACGATATGTATATTGATATCTATCAGCAAAAAGGAATAACCACAATTTCACAATATTACAAGAAAGTAATTTAAATTCCTGAATAAACGAAAATATGATATAAATATATGAGCGACAAAGAATTTGTCGTAGATTCATGAAACTTAGACCAAATAACTTAGAAAATAATAAGAAAGAAAGGAAGGCCACAAAAAGGCCTTCCTTTTTGGATATTAGCCATCTATATAATAATTATATATACGTATAGATATTTGGTAGCTCTTAATCAAGTTCCGTAGTTCCGTCAATCAAATTTAAATTTCGTACTGTAGTGTATCGTAGTCCACCCGGATGGTCGATACAGAGCACTTTGAGTATCATGGAGTATAGACTAACTGCTACAAACAACTAAAACGTTATCTATAAACTTGTTTATTGGCAAACTTATCAAAGGGCAGCAATACAATCGTCGGGTGGAGCGTATGCGGGCTGCGAGCGCTTGTTGATAAGGATTTTTAGCTTTGTACACAGATTATATTTTCATGTGTGTTCAATTGACAAGTAAAGCATAAAATAATACAAGAAACATTTAGAGTTATTAACAAAATATACATGATTTCACAGTCAGAGATTATCGTGTGTAAATACTGATACTGACGGGCTCGTTGGCGCGTTCGGTAGAACACCTGCCGTGCGCATCGATGGGTCGTGGGTTCGATTCCCACCGGGAGCACATGCTTATAATTTTCTGTAAGCATGTTTTCCCCACGTCTGGTAACTTCGGGCATTGATCGGGTGGGAGGAATATCTAAATTCCGACCGGGTAACGAACCACCGTTCATAGATGGAAAAGCCGTGAAGTGCATATTGCGCGTTTCGGTTTCAGTCTATGGATTTCCGAATGCTCGAAGTAAAAAAAAAAAAAAAATTAGGTCGACAGCGCATCATTGACTGATGTTCTGTGGCTGAGGTATCACCTACCACCACGTGAACCTCATGCTCGTCTGTCGATATCTGACATAAAAAAAAAAAAAAAAAACTTCTCAGTACTGAGATAGTACTTTATTACTGAGATTGATTTATTACTGAAATTTAACGGCCGAATTCTCGAACGCTAATCAACATTGAGGTGGACTTTAAAATATCTCTTACTCTTTCATTACAAAGGTAAAATGAAAGACAGAAACATTTCAAGAAGTCCTCAAATTTTGATTATCGTTTCATTATTCCACGGTAAGTCTTCCTAAGGCATTACCTTACATTTCTTTAAAGTGAAAAACAGGGCAATAGGGCCTACGAAATGAGTGCATGTCCCGGGACGTATCCGTGACGACAAATTTTCCGTGTCACGGTTACGATACGGTCTTTGCGAGCGAGAGGGGATCCAAGATTGATTGCGGTACCACTTGACAGTATGAGAGCTCCTAATTAAATGTTACGCTTCCATAATAAAGAATAACATAATAATAGATTCTTGAATGAGATTGATATCTAATCACAGTTATTCATTTCCGAGTGCCCTTGTGGGCATGAGGCAGACAAATTCTATATTTGTTTCGCTGATATTTTGCTTTGCAAGCCTTTTATGCACTGCGCGACGAAACCGATTAATTATTTTCTACAAAAGAAACACATAGAGAAGCACAAACAACAATTGTAAAAAATAAACAATGTACTATAAGACATTGAAGAATTGTAACTCGTCCACGGGTGTGAATGTGTGTGTGTTGTGGTTGTAAACGTTTGATTCCTTTCATTTTGTTATATTACATTAGCGGTGATCACTTACCACCTGCCCGTTTGCACCTTATTCTAACACATAAAAAATACACCCGCGAAGGTGTAGAAATAAAAAATCACTTATTTACTTTACGTCTGTCAGATATTGCTCACTTATGTATTAACCGTCGCACTAGGGCTACTCTATACTACCGCATTCAATATACTCCATCGGCTACATGATTTGTCTTACCACGAGTAATCTCACGGTTCGGCCCATTTCGTGTCATTGTGAGTGGATCTCATGTGGGATACACTAAAATCACGATCGAAGGGTGTTCTTAAAGTTAACGATTACTCTATGACGCTCCAAACTGAAAACGGCAATTTTATCCGACTGTGGCAAAATGAGGACTTGTTTTATAGGATACTAGCTAAGCGCCCCGGCTTCGCACGGGTTTAATATAGATGTATCTATACACACTAACAAAACTATACACACTTACACTGTAATGTTCGCTAATGTAGCTTTCTATTGGTGAAATAATTTTTAAAATTGGTCGAGTTGTTTTTGAGTTAAAACGTAACAAAAAATAAATAAATCTTTCCTCTTTATAATATTAGTATAGATAATGAAGTGATTGTGTGTTTATGTACTTTCACATTTTTGTCTTTTTAAAATTTTAATTAAGTTTAATCTGATGTAACATTCATTATTTGAAATCAGATTTCGGGAAGAATTATATAGTCATTTAAAGATAATTTCAAATTCACCGCTCGCTTGTCGTGCAAACAAAATGTAACGCAAACTGTCTAGCGTCGAACTTTTCCAACTTTGATATAAAGTACAAAAATAAGTTGTCTATGTGATATTTTAGTTTATATAGAAATCTAGAGGGTCCAAAATTTTAGTATTTATTTACTAGCTGTGTCCGGCATTGCAATGCCGCGAAAATTAAAGTGTTTTTTCCAAGAACATTGTAAGTTGTAAACGTCTTTAAAATAAAATATACAGTGAAACAAACGGTCACTAAACCTGTGAATTAACTTTTTTCAATTATTTAAAAATAATATTAATATTTCTCGTAAAATGAATAATTTGCGCACTTCATAATTGGTCTCAATCAACAATGGCAGCTTTACCGTAATGGAAGCAATTGCTTCCGCTTTAAATGCTGTAAAATCATATGACGATTGCAGAAAAACATTTTAACAAATAATTAATGGTCATTATTTGTGGTCCTCCGCTACCTATCTGTGTTAAATAATTATTATTATCATTCGTTTTGAAGGGTAATCATATTTAATTGCTTTTAGTCTAGGTTCCGTAATAAAAAGGGTTTATAGATCTAAGTTTTCGTTTTAGAAAATATATAAGTCGAAATGTATTTCTTATATACACTAAAACTAACAGCTTTTAACTGTTATTTTATCTGTTGTATTGTAATTACACCAAGTTTAGAGGCCCTCAGCGTTTTTAAGATTTTTTTCTTTTAGAAAATGTTTAATGAAATAATTAAACATTTTACTAAAGCTATGACATGTCTTAAATGTTTAAAACATCTTATTTAAAATTGTCTACCTACTGTTAAATTTTCGTTTAAAAAACAAATAAATATGTTTATTGAAACGCATTAATAAGCTTATTAATTATATTATTAGTTCAAATGTTAATACTCACAAATTATTATTTTTTTTCAAGTCGTTTTTATGAATATTTAAAATCAGAATATCAAAACTTAGAACTTAAAACATAAGAAACCTGCTACTAAATGTAGCAAATACTTTTCTCAAAACCGACTCAGCCAAACGCGAGATAATCGCGGACCACCTCCTTTTTTAAGTCCATAAAATAATTATTCTATCTTGTATTTAGGAACAGGTCAAATTCACAATCGCATTTCCAGTGAAATACGGATTTGGTTTATTTTCTAACTGCGGAATGAAAGCAATCGCTTCCTACATACGATACTCAACTCAGAGCTCCTCGATATATGTATAAAGATTTTCCTCCTGAAGGGAGCGCCCCACGCAGTAAATTCCTACGTTCAAGGAAACCAGGTGACAAACTTTATTTCTCTCTCAAGGGCGAGATAACTTTATCGCAACTACCCTACAAGCTCCGGATTTGTGAAAGTACAAATCGTAGTTTTATTTTTAGCTGAGTGCTTGATTTATCGCCGCACTGTCGCAAAGGAGGGTTATGCTTTTCGTTTTAGTTTTAGCAAATAGTTACAATCTGATACATAATTGATCTGATACAATTCTATTGTTTGTTTGTGGTCATTAGTGTAATCCTTTTGTTAAGATAACCCGTATAATATGGGACCAGCTACTTTATATTACTAGTTGACTAGTGCTCACTTCGCTGGGCGAAATAGCTCTCAGATAGCAGGATTTTCTCCGACTTAAACATATTGTTATAAAATAATTTATAGTGAGGTATAAGCAATAAAATTGTAAAATTTTATCAAAATCCGTTCAGTAGTTTTTATGTGACAAACTTTCAAATTTATAATACAAGTAGGATGTAAAATATACTTATTTGTATGGTGTAAATGTCTAATTATTTTGAAGTTTGCTTTATGGCACTTTTGTTTATGGATATAAGAATCAAAAAATGATTCTCTCTTCCCTCATCTTCCAAAATGTCCATCTTTTTTGTGTAAATAACAACGAATACAGAACTCATCAAGCGAGTTCAATTCGCTGTCTACCGTTTTTTATTATGATCCACGATTCTCTTATAAATCTTAATCAAGCATGCATATCTTATACGAATCCCACAAGTTCCGGGATGTATTTCTTCCCCTATTCTAACGCTTTTGATTTCTTATGATAAAAGCAATAAAACCCCTTGTGGTATAATAAACGTTGCGATTGCGGGGAAACTACCATTTACAAGGATTCAGAGAGTATACTTGTATAAATAGACAACTTAGAGGATGTGTTATATTGGAAAAAAACAAATATTTTAAGATGTTCTTTTGAATTGTACACTAAGATTACAAAGCGTTCAGTTGTTCATTACCACCATACTTTCATTTTTATATCAAAATCAAAAGTTTTTTATTTCAAATAGGCCTTTGCAGGCTCTTATGAAACGTCTAGTTGCACGGTTCCAAAAAGTGGGTCTCATGGAGAAGAACCGGCAAGAAACTCCATGGACACTCTTTTCAACAATGGTTTAGCTTACAAAGACTCGGTTACAATAGTAATAATCGGCTGAGAAGTTTATATAAAACGTTCATACCGTTCATATCTATTTAAAACGGCATAGATTCTATCGGCCTTATTCATAAACGTATTATAAACATAAAATATGTTTTGTATCGCTCTATCGAATATAAAAATACTACAAAACGAAAGAAACAAAACATATTTTAACTATATCAAGCTTATGAATAAGGCCGTAAATATTTTAAAACCTTTTTTCAGATTTTTACGCGATTTGCAGCTATGTGACAAATAAATACACAGGGCTTTTTGCAATTAGGGGGATGTGTATGTGTATTCAAATTCAAAATCATTTATTCATTTAGGTAACACAATGTACACTTATGAACGTCAATAAAAATCCATATTAAATGCTTCTAATTTTACATTTACTGCCAGTTCTCAAATCAAGGGCGTAGAACGGACGAGAAGAACTGGCAAGAAACTCGCCGCCACTCTTTTTAATCGGTAAGTTTTTTAAATAAAATATTGTATACCGGATTAAAACGCGATTTATTATTTAAATTATTTATCCCGGCGTTTCGGATGCTTTTCAGCAACCGTGGTCACGGGGAGAAACGTCGGGATAAATAATTTAAACAATATAAATAATAAATCGCGTTTTAATCCGGTACACAGTATTTTATTTAAATGTGTGATACTCACGGTAAGTTTTTTGTTTTACCAAATATTTGTAAGACGCTGCAACCCTTACACAATGTTGCACATGATATCTTTAAGTAATTAACTTATACTTTTGAACACACATTCAGACACTATGTGACTAAAAGATACACATGGCGCTTAATGCGTTGAAAATAAATAAACTCCTGTCTCTGTTTCTAAGATTGCTTACAAGCAAGCTATTGACGAAAATAGGTGGAAAAATTTACCTGGCTTTACGACGAGGCAGCAGTAACAAAATAAATTACTTTCCTTTTTCCTCAGAGGGATTTGTAATCTACATCTGGGTATCGAGGGATCTATCAAAATATTATTGTTTTGTATTGTTTGTAACTTAAAGAAAATGTCTACTGAATAATATTATAGAAATACTTTGGTCTATCGAGATTAGAGCGGCCTTTAAGTCGACAAGTCGAAGGGGACGGGAATTGTAATAGTGAGATGTCTCAGTTACCAAAGTCGACTTATACTATGTATTGTGTATGTACCTATAATAATAATGATAATAAAGTTATTTCCCCTAGTGGGACATATAATATAAACTGTTGTTAGCTACCTAACAAGGTATCAATTTATGACTAAGTGACTGGATAGCTGCTACCATAGAAATGTAGGTAAGTACTGAATTGGTTTACATTCGATTTCACAACTTTTTACTTGAACTTATGCATTTTTGTGCATGTTATGTTTTTGTTGGGATTAAAAAAATATTGTTTCCTCTAGATTCAAACTCGGGATACATCGCCCCCGCATAGTGATAAACTAAGCCCCGGAGGTGGTATAATAGTAATCCATATAATTCAAACCAGTGATTGTAAGTATCGAAATGATTAAATGATTTCCATTAAATATATGTAATTTTGCCTGGCCTTTGCTACATCGTTCGCGTGAAACTGAGTCATTACTTAAAACTTCAAAAACCTGTCCATCTGCTCGTGTGAAATAGTAAAAAATACTTTTTTAAGATGAAGTCTACGTAATAAAAGATAATAGCTGTAATGCAAGACTAACCTCCTTGATTAGGCTGTATGTTAATAGATAGTTTTATTTTTAATTTATTTATCAATATAAAAAAGACATTCACAATGTAATTTAATTAGCCTTTTCAAAAAAAGATGTTTGTACATAGAAAAAAAATGCTAAAAACCGAGTCAGGGGGATGTAAGAAGAGAAATAGAACAAACCCAGATTTTAAAAAAAAAATGTTGTTGACAGAGAACAGACAAATATGTCTGTTTGTATGGGTTAATCTCCGAAGATACTGAACCAATTTTCATCCAATTTACACAAATATATTAAGCAAACCCGGGGCAAAATATAGGCTTTCATCGAAATCGGTTGTTGAAAAGAAAAGTTATCATCATTTAAATATTATTTTAAAGGACCATATCAACAAACTGCAATGCAAACTGACTCTCGTCGAACCTTTATTTCGCCGCTTTCTATATGTATTCGTGGAACATTCGTGGATAATATGAAATATCATATGAAGAAACCTTGCCCTAAAGCTCAGCTTAAGATGAAGCTCACGCGAACGAAGTCGCTGGCATCAGCTAATTAGTAATATTTTCTTTCTTGTATGTAGATTTGTTTATAGTGTTTCGATAAACCATTAATATAATTCGGGTGACAAAAAGTAACAACTATACAATATATACATTTCTGAGCCTATTTCTATACGTTATTTTTTTCCTACTATATCGGTTTTAAATTCTATCTAATCTAAACAAAATGTTTAGAATTCCTATTTATTTAATTGAATGTTCTCAAAAGATAACCTAAAATAGCGCACCAAATAATATCTCGGCACAAATCTGTTTCCCCTTTGTAAATAAAGCTGTAGATAATCAGCTTAAAGCGATACATTCAATTAAATAGTCTTAAGCTGCGCCCGGACTCGAACCGGCGATAAGACGGTTTTTCAATAATATATTAACAGTATCGATTTGCGGGACGATTTGCTTGTGCACCAGTGAAAGCGAAGATTCCTTTGCTATAGTGTACGCTTGCTATATATTTTATATGTCAAGTGCATCGGAAATTTTCAACAAAGTGTCATCACAGTTTTTCTTAACTTAAATCAATTTTGCTTGTATGGTATCTTACTCTTGGCCCTTTTGGCCTTTACACCTTAATGCGGATTTGAGGAGCGAGCACTTTGGCTCAGCCTTGAAATATTCAAATAACTTGATTCTAAGACTTTTAAGACTTGAATTCGTGTATGCGGTGATGTTAGTTATTTCGACTATGTATTTGCGTGTTGTTCCCACGAGAATGTAAGTGCGTGCTCCTATTTCACCATGCCTACTGCTGATAGAGGACAAATCTTTGTTTTTTATTTTATTTTTTCGTTTATATATATTTAATTATTATAGTTAATAACTTAAAGATGTCATGTGGAACATAGTGTAATGGTTAGCTCCTTACAAAAAATTTGTAATACGAAAAACTTGCCAAAGGTTAGAAATGCAAGCTTTTTAGTATTGCAGTTATCTAGTATTGTAATCTTCTCGAAAACTTTGTTTTTATTCTAAGGCAGTTGGATATCTTTTTATAGTATAGCAATTGTAATGTGTGAAAGCTTTACCATAGATGAGGGTTCAAGGGTAGGATTAAACGTCCTCATCTGAGTTCCAATAGTGAGGGACATAATTGTAACAATTGTACTCAAAATTGCTTTGCATTAAAATAAACATTATATTATCTGTACACAGTAGTTATTTATGTATGCAAAGTGAATTCCCGAGTCCCCTAGTGTGGCATGGGGCAGACACATTTCTGTGTCCGTTTCACTGATCATTTTTCTTTACAGTCCAGTATATCAGCCTTCTGTGTCATGTCCGACTAAAACATTTTTTTTTATTTTGTTTCCCCAGGAATTGAATCTGCGTCTTCCAGTGCTTAACACTGGTTTTTTTTATAGGATGGGGCACATAACTTCATATCATTCTTGAAAATAGTATGCCAAGCGTAGGTCTAGAAAAGTCTCATTAATATTTTATACTTCGTTCGAGATCGTTTTCGATAGGCCCACTGCGTGTAGATAACATTACAGGCTTATGTTTAGTTGGTTGTAGGTTTTTTAACAATATCCTTTTAACTTTTTCTATTATTTTTTAATTTAACTGAATAAAAATGTTTAGTAGTACATTTATAGAGTTAAATTTTAGTACCAAGTTTACGATTTCTTATTATGCAATTAATAGGTTTTGTCATCGATAAATATTAATGAAAATATAATATTTGGTTAATAGTTATTAGAAATAAAGAGAGTTATAATGAAAAAAAGTTATACTTTGTGAAACTTACGAACTGCTCGTAACGCAGCCGTAGTTAAGTTCAATGACCTAGGAACTTATATCCACTTAGTCACACATATAATATGAGCATATAACAGTCCTATATAGGCAATATAGCTCGTCATTATAAATGAAGATTACGAGGTTGAATGTATACAATATTTTGTATGCACTGTCTATGTTTGTTTCGTTCGTGCAAGATGGCTTGCACTTTTAGGCTCCAATGTCTTTCGTTAATTCGTGTTTTTTTAACAAAGGTATATGATTCGTCAGGTAACGTAACGTTTATTATTAATTGAAATCTTTCGTTTCGTCGAAAAATTGTTTGTTGTTACTGCGAGTAGAAAAGTAATTGTGATCTTGAGAGCGTAACAAGTAGCGTTACGACTTGGAAACCTTCAAGAAAGGAGCCTAATCTTAAAGGCCGGCAATGAAACTTCAAAGCCTACTTGCCCTCTATAGCAAAAAGAGTCACGAATGTATATATGTCGTCTATAATATTTATTTCAATAGCGTCTCAATTGCAAAATAATACAAAAAGAACTGAAACTACACAGACAAGAACTCGTCATAAACCATAAACTGAGCAAAAAATAATAAAATGACAAAATTATCTCATTTTCCTCGAGGCGCATAAAGTTATTCTTTACCTAACCAGATTGAAAAATTAATGAAGCGTGTTACGTTCATTCTAATGACACCTAATTTCCGATCTTACTTCTTTACAATAAAGTCCAAATTACCACGCTATAATTGAGAAATCCTTTGTTGTTTTGGTATTACGATACTGTACTTTATTTATAATGGGATAGGGTTGAAATCTAATTATTGTATAACCCCTTACACCGACGCGTAAAGTAACAGATTTATAAGGTCGGATCGATGTATCTTTCAGACACTCAACAAAACATTTATACATTATTTGGCCAAAATGCCTTTATTTGGAAATGACGCGGAAAAATATAGAAAAATAACATATTGGAGGAAAAAAAATCGAACCGGATTACAATGGCATATCCAGGCGATGTGCTTTTTTGGCTGGCTCAAAGAGTTTTATATTTAATAGTAGTTTATGCACTAATAAATTTAAAATGTTAAGTTAGTGTATAAGGAACTAGTTCGGCCCAACATGGAATACTGCTGTCATCTTTGGGCGGTAGCTCCCCAATATCAGCTCCTACATTTTGACCGCATTCAACGTAGAGCGGCTCGAATCGTCGAGTACCAGGCTCTCTCCGATCGGCTTGACCCTTTGGCGCTATGTAGAGATGTGAGTGCTCAGAGAAATTGTTCGGATTAATCCCAGCTACTAACTTTCATCACCACGACTCATGACAAAACTCCAAGTTTCTTCCACGCTCTACGCTATTATGGAATGATTGAACACAACCTTATCGTATAATATCTCTAATCTTTGTCTAAGTCATAAATCTTAAATTTGCAATACAATTCACTAGAATTACTAAAAAAACTAGTTATTTTGATGTTTAATAATTATTCAGAAAAAATCTTCACGATTATTTTCTTAAACATAACTCGGTAATAATGGCGAAAGAATTTTTAAAATCGGTCGAGTAGTTATTGAATTAAATCGTAATAAAAAAACAAATCCTTTATAATATTTAGTGTAGCTAAATTATTTTCGAATTTATATCAAAGTCATCCGCTCAAATAAATAAAACAAGTACTTTATCGAATAATGTACCAGGATCCCAGAATCTCGAAGCAGTCTTACAAAGTGTAGTTGATACAATACCTTAATTTGTTTCCTCTCAGCACAAATGAGTCTGTCGGACTGCGAGTAAGTTCGATTAGTAACAAACTAACAAACAAACGCCTCAATTAAAATACGTGAGCTGTTAATGAGATTACTCAGTATTTACTTTAATTAAAATGTAGATGTACATAAATTGTTTCACTTATATGTTTATTTTTCAAGAATAATAAAGAAATGGTTATTTTTTACGCTACGGTTTCCCGGGGCAAATATTATGGGTATAACTTTAAATTGTATTTATGTCCTCATCTCATGTCAAATTGACAGACGAGGTGAAGTTTACTTGATACTTCAGCCAAAGGATATCAATCAATATAATTAGATTGAGGCCGCTATGACCTAGCTATACACGTGAGATGGTTCATTACCTGCACATAACATCGATATTCCTCTCAGTAGTACAAAGGATTATCGTGCTCATATACATCATTACGTTAGTAAAAAATTATAAATATTTTAAGCTGAGTTGTTCAATTAAGCAAGATAGAAGTATGAACAATTGCGTCATTAAGCACGTTTATCATATTATATTTGTCTTCTATTCATATTACATCGGTTTACCGTCAATTGGGTCTTCAATATTTTATCTTTGTAGTTCTACGTAATCCAAGAGTTTTCAAAGTAAATGTGAAGAGGCATTTTAGAACATTGTCCTTTATCCTACTTCTTCTGTTCTCTTTTAATTCTATACTGCTTTCTTACTTATCATCATGTGACACGCGTTCTAGGTCTACTGGCAAGCCTGGATATATAAGTGGTACTTGATGTATAAACATGTAAGCGGTTGTAAGTACACGCTGACATGGCGTGCCGGTCGCGGTAAAATGGCGGATTTTATTACCGCAACGCTCGCTCATGGCTATTTGTCTATTGCACCGAATACCCCACGTTGTAAGTGATTAGCTCTAGCGGCTGTTGGTTGATACAAGAGCTGATTTTTCAATTGCCCACTATTTTATTTTGTAAATAATTTTTTAAAAATAAACCCGACTCGTAATGCCAGTTGCATCGTATGATACTTAACATGATCATAACTTAACTTTTCCAGCTATTTTCGGGTATATAAATAGTATTTCAACTATAATTTTGTCATGATTTTGTGACTTCAAATCAAATCAAAAGTTTTTTATTTCAAATAGGCCTTTGCAGGCTCTTATGAAACGTCTAGTTGCACGGTTCCAAAAAGTGGGTCTCATGGAGAAGAACCGGCAAGAAACTCCATGGACACTCTTTTCTTCAAAACAAAACATTACAGGTCTACCTATAGACAATTTTAAAATATAAGTTAAATAGTATTACCTATGGCTGTTCTGGAAATAATGAAATGAAGTATATCTTTATTGCACACCACAAATAATCAAATATAACATAAGTAGAAATAAACATAAAAAGCAATAGGCGGCCTTATCGCTTAAAATCGATTTCTTGCAGGCAACCTGAACTGGCTGATAAGGTAACAGTAGGTGGTGCTATCGATATACATATTATAATTTTAACATAAGCATACAGTACATAATTAGTGAATACAAGAAAATAAGTAATAAATTATGTTTCTTGTATTTCTTTAGATAATAGAAAACCTGGACGAAGAAACTAACTTGAAATGTTCGCTTACTACTTCTACTGGTTTTGTATATTTAATAATTATGTATTAATTTGGAATAATATATAAGCTTTTGTCTTAAGCCGTATCCAGTCGTTCGTTTACAGAGCGTACGTTTTATCGCACGCAAAAACTGAATTCTCATCGAATACGGAGTACGAATGGAGGCTTTCATAGCTTTGTTAATAGAATAGTTAATAGCATAAACTGCGAAAAGGCTTGATGAATGAACGCGGGGTGCATTCCGGTCGTTTTTATTTTTGTGATTGTGCTAGTTTATACAGGTTTAGAACTTAGTCCTGATATTTTTGAGGCAGGGGAGACTGAATAAATGAATGTAAAAAATAAAGCATTTAAATTATTTGAATAATACACCCCGCGATTGAACTTTATCACTGTGTACATTACATTTTTTATCATAATTCCATATAAAACGTGGCGTCTCATTTCTAGAGCATAAAAATGTTTTATCAAAACAATTATCATAATTATGTCACTATAATTTCGTCTACCTTCAAGCCGGATAATAATTTATATATAACTCAAAAAATACATATATGCCAATCTATTTATTTCTAGTATATTTTTAAGAAAATAAACAAATGTATAGATTTTGTTTAATATTTACTGTAATACATAACAATATGTATACTTGTTTACTAAGTGGTATTAAGGTAAATATTTTTTTATTTTTATTTGTATATAGTGATTATTTATATAATATATATTCATTTTTACGGATTTTTTTGAGGTATTCGGTATTATACCTAAATATGAATTCCTTTGTCTTCCGTAAGTGAATTCGCTGGTGAATATATCTGTTTCACTGATTATTTTTCTTTACTTTATATACATTTTTTTTAAGAAATAAAATTATTTTTAAGCATTCACAATGAAATTTATTTATTATAATAAATATAATAAATTTCTTTTTTTTTAGAAAACTATTGTAAAGATATAATAATTCTTCCTAAAGTTGGTTTAGAATCATTTTGAATTTAGGCTGGATGAATGTTCATGTAATGTGTAAATTAATGCTATTTATACTACTCGTATGTATTTTAATAAAAAAGCTATTATTTTATTGTTTCAGTGGAAGTCTCGGTGGGGCGTAGTTACGAAACTTTCACCAGCTGCAGGTAAGTCTTAGATACAATATTCAAAATATTATTTTCAGGTAATTCTTAGAGGTAGGAGAGAAGAATTTACGCTGTTTTCACAACAGTTCAAAAACCTTGAGATTCTTTGTCAAAAGCATAGTAAAAAGTTTTAAATAATAGTACAAACAATTTACTAAAAGTTTTTTTTATTGTAGATATTTATTTTAATAATCCAATAAAAGATCTATCAAAAAAAGTTAATGTATTTAAACAAATATCACAGTGTTGAGTACAAATCAAGGAAATAGCTCACTCATTAAGTTAAAGTATCAACTTAAACAATGAAGCAACAACTTACTCAGAAGCGCATAAAGCCCATTACTTCGTCATAAAATTAATTGTACAACTAATAAATTGTAGTTTTTTCCCGATAAAGTCTACACAAGCCGTTAATTGGAGGCCTACATTTAAGGAACATTAAGTGTTCCGTGTACAATCGGTCAGATTGAGGGTAGATATGAAGCAGGTGGCTTAAGACATAGGTGACAGCAATTTGTACATTTTAGAATAACGTGTACAAAATGTTACATCGTGTCTAGAGACTGGCCCAAAACATTGTAATAACAACTTCACTATGCCTTAAGTTACATTACACATTGAATACTTATTAAAAACAATGATACTTATTTTACTAATCTTAATCTTAATCTTAATCTATACATATAATAAAAGAGTAGGATCGAAATTACGCTTCACTAAATATTTTTACCAGAAATTAAGAGGGGTGATAAAAGAAAGGTAGCAGAATGCATAAATGCAATTTTTAAGATTCTTGTCTGTCTGTCTGTCTGTCCGTCTGTCTGTCTGTCTGTCTGTTTGTTCACGCTAATCTCCGAAGATACTGAACCGATTATCGTGCAATTTACAAAAATATATAAAGGAAAGCCCGGGGCAACATATAGGCTTTGTTTTATCGAAATCGGTTATCGGAAAGAAAAGTTATCATCATTTAAATATTATTTTAAAGGCACCATATCACCAAATTTCAATGCAAACTGACTCGCGTTGAACTTTTTCGAATTGTCAGATGTCAATCACAGTCTGATATGTAAATGAAATAGTTTGATTATTTCGCCATTTACAATATGTATTCGTAGAATAGTGGATATGCAGTCCCATAGCGAAGCTTTTGATGCGAGTTCGAATCTGAAGTTGAAATGAAAGGAATATTTTTTTGTATTTATTTTTTTTTTTGAAAGAACAAAAACAAAAATAAAAAATGTATTATTGAAATAATATATGAAAAAGTATTTCTTATGAGATCATTTATTTCACGTTTTCATCAATCCTTTCTCTTAAACAGAATTACGATTATTCGACATTGCTTATTTGCTTCCGTATCTTAGAGGTTTCAGCATTTAGCACCGGAAACCCGGGCAGGAATCCCGGGAATTTAAAAAAATGTCCGAAAATGAAAATAACCAATTAAATGAACGCACGCATCTATTTAAGACAGAAAATGTATTGAATCCAATCTTCGATTGAACTCTGATTAGTAGAAAAAAGACACATACATATCTGGATTTTGGTCACGTAAAATTTAATTAATATGAATTTCCCTAATGTTTCTTTAAAGTCAGGTTAATTATTTCAACTTTTGAATATCAAATCATCCTTCGAACCCCAATCTCAACCACCATTAAACATGTCGATAACATGATGCAAAAGCAACCGTCAATGACTAATTTGATAGCTCTTTCCCAAAAGAAATCACCAAGTACAGAGGGTGGAGGAGGATATGTCATTTGAAGAAAGCTTGCTCAAAAGTTCAGCTTAAAGTGAACCCCACGCGAACGAAGTCGCGGGCATCAGCTAGTATATTATATAAAATGCTAATGTTCGTACGTGTGTCCACGGTTTTTTCTATCATACGCTACTTTGATCAACTTCCCCTTGGGATGGCAAATACCCCTTGGTCTCTAGGTGTGCATAAGGGAGATTGGTCGGGGTGGGTGGAAGTGGGTGGTTGTGGGTGGCAAAAATGTGGAATAATATATATCTGTCCTTTTCTAACTAATGTAATCTTCCGTAACATTCTGAAAATCTCGGAAATGATCTAAAAAGTTCCAGAATGTGTGCAACTGATAAAATCAATCTAGAAAGTTCTAAAACGTTCTGGAATGATCTAGAAAGATCCAACAAGCCGTGCAATTATTGTAATCGATCTAGAATATTTCAGAAAGTTTCTGGAAAGATCTAGAAAGGTCCAAAATGTGTGCAATCGCTAAAATTGATCCGAAATGATCTAGCAAATTCTAAAAATTTCTGAAATGATCTAGAAAGTTCTAAAATGATTTCAATTGTTGTAATCGATCTAGAATGTTCTAGAAAGCTTCTGGAAAGATCTAGAAAGTTCCAAAATGTGTGCAATCGATGAAATTGATCCGAAATGATCTAGAAAATTCTAAAAATTTCTGAAATGATCTAGGAAGTTTTAAAATGGTTTCAATTGTTTTAATCGATTTAGAATGTTTTAAAAAGCTTCTGGAAAGATCTAGAAAGTTCCAAAATGTGTGCAATCGATGAAATTGATCCGAAATGATCTAGAAAGTTCTGACATGCGATGTATTTTAACCCGAGCAACGCCGGGTTTCGCTGCTAGTTTATTATAAAAAGAAAATTGGTTTACATTGGTTTAAACCAGGGATGAAACTGGTTCATTTTTATTTTCCAGAATACGTGTCTAACTGAGATACCATGATATTAGTTTTATAGAGTAATATGCACTTTTTACTAAGAGTAATACCCACACTAATTATTTTCAGTAAAAATGATTAAAAATAAAATAATTTTAACATAAACCGTTAATATTTCGGTTAAGCTTGCATAGTAAATTAACCGGTATTCAATCCCTCCTTTAAACTTTCTAGAGATAAGCTAAGTTAATCATTAATCCCGCGAAAGCTTATGACTTAATAAAGCGGAAATAATAGTTCACGGCAAGCTTTTGTTAAGCTTTTGTTTCATTTTCTTGAAATATTTTCCCTTTTGTAAGAATTTTGTTACACGTTAAAAGGTAATGTTCGGATAATTTAATCCCATATTGTTGAGCGATTATGGAGGGTACTTTTTATGACTACAGATTTTTACGGAATGTACATTTAGATTATTTTTGTTGTAACTTGTGTTACTATTATAATTCTTATTTTACGTTTTCATTGTTATTATTGTTTCATTATATTGCTGAACAGATCTTGATAAGGTTAATTAAAAACTCTTTTGTACATAATTTCATTTTTATATATTTTTAGTCTAGTATTGCTTTGTTTTAGGAATTTGTATTTTTGTCACTGATATAAAAACTATAAATAATAATCGGCGACCGAATAAAACACTGTCGTCGTAGACGATAATACATATTTTCGGATTTTTTAAGCATTTACAATCCCAACACCCAGTACCAGAGTGTTCTACGCCAACAAGGCAATATACAGAGTAATAATAATTAAGAATCTTTATTTTTATTTATGGATGTGTTTTGATGTATATCGTTCACAATTTAGATATTATTTATTAGGTATAGGTACATAATGTTTTCCTGTAGTAAACTCTGCAGAGGTATCCAAGCTCAGGCAACCTAACCTATCTGTCCGCCCATCACCGCTATCTGATCTTCTATCACCGTTCAGTCTACCCGTGACCACGACTGCTGTGAAGCATTCGAACAAGATTTAAAATTAATTTATCATATATATCACACCTTTTTCCCATTGGAGTAGACATAGATCACGGAATTCCATATGCTCCGATCCTTGCATACAATTATCGCTTCTTCCACTTTCATTAATGCTTTCATACATACTCGTCGGTTTCGAGTACTTTTTATTGGCATACAATCTGCTTATTATACTAACGTTCTCTTTATTATTCAAGGCTAAAGGTAAGTGTTATTATTAGTGGCTTACAAATACATATTATTATATGTATATGACAATTATCATATGTGAGACTTGGCTTGCTTATGGTTATTATATGTATATAACATCAAAACATCTGAGTAAACTATTTACTAAATCATGTTTCAGTCCGTTAAAAGTTTTTAAATGGGCGTATTTATTCAAAAATAAAATTTATTTTTTAAGTGTAATGAGTTAAGCCATAAAACGGTTAAACTTTTATCTAGATAATTTATAACTCGGGAACTTTCTTCAAGAGTTCCAAGCAGTTAATTTACCGCAGTTGTTAAACAGGTTTTCATAAAAAAGTGCCAAAATTCTTCACAATTATGATGTATTAAGCTTTTTTATGTTAGATATTGACAGCAGCATGGGGTTCACTTGATGGTATGATGGTGGGTGGAGCCCGTCAAAGCTTACTCTTTTGTCTCCAAACAAGATGTATACATTTTTCAAAATATCAAAAATTTAAATTGCATTGCGATTTACAAATGTAAATTCGTTTACATTTATTAAAATGTATTAAAATATTTTTATCGTTCTTAACTCGTATGAAAATTGATGACATAATCATCATAATATTACCTTGGTTATAAATATCATATTATATCGGTTGATGCTTGGAGTATCAGTTAAACTAAAAGCTATTCATGTTAACCAAACAAACTGCAAACCATACTATTAATTTAAGGTACAATAGTGAATCAATAATAGAGTGGAAGCGATTTCTTGTTGGGCGTGCATCGGGAACGCGACACGCCAATAAATAACACGAGCAAATTAAAAACTACGAGGGTATTCCGCTGCACACCTGGGGTGACCATCTGTTTTATTTAGGTTGGGATTTTTATTATATTTTTTTACTATGTGCAGTTTCCACCAGGCTAACTAAGGATGTCTGATATGCTGAAGTACCAAGAGGCTTATATAATTATTTTGCGGATAGATGGAAATTCTAATGAGAATTTTGACTAGACAACTTCTCTCAGGGAACAAATGCATCTAGAATAGTAAGACAACACGCCTCAGCGAAATAAATTTTAAAATCGGTCGGGTAGTTTTTGAGTTAAATCGTTACAAACAAACAAATGTTTCCTCTTTACAATATTAGTTTAAATAACAATTACTTAAGAATACACTACACTAATATTATTTTAGTCTTGTGGACTAAAAGTATCGCAATTTTTATTAGATAATTCTTTTTTTGTATTAGATCTCGCTTGAAACAAGATTACCTAGTTCCAGCATAATATATAAATAACTGTAAAAAATTGCTTGCAAATTTGTTACCTAATTATATAAATAAATTTTATTTGATTTTTCTTATTTCTTTTTATATGATAGGCCATTTAAGTTGTCCCGAAAAGTCAAGAAGTTTGGTCACTGTTGGCAATCACACACCGCTCTGTATATTATAGTGAAGTCCCGATACTAAGTCCCGGGTTCCGGCCGCCCCCGTCCCGCGGGACGGGCTCGAATTAATGCAAATCAGTTCTTTGTAGTTTTCCTTGTGGCATTTAAAACCTTGTGTTCTCTTAAATTCCGTATCTTTTACTTATTCTGTTCTTTTTTAGTTATTTAAGTAAAGTTAAATACTTATGATAGAAAATAAGAAAAACGTCCTCGTAGCGAAAAATCACCAAGTAAAACATTGCATAATATCAAGAAAATAGTCACTAAAAATGTCTCTAAAAAAATAGTATTATTTCTAAAAACTTGTATTTGTAACGCAGTGCATTAATTAATCATTATTTTATTTATATCTGTATTTTGCCACATAGAAAATCATTCATTACATATATATTAGGAAATTTATATAAATAATAGTTAAATACTTTACTAGATACTTTTATAAAGCAAAAAAATTAAGGCCTATCAACTAATATTCATCACAATATGACTTAATTTACACTATACTATTTTAAGTTTATAATAAACTAGCAACGCGCCCCGGCTTCACACGGGTGCAATGTAGATATACTATATACAGCATTAGATGTTACTCCCTGATAATGTAGCTTTCTATTGGTGAAAGAATTTTTCAAATCGGTTCAGTAGTTTTTGAGTTTATTCATAACATACAAAAATACAAATCTTTCCTCTTTATAATATTAGTATAGATATAGATTATTATTACGAGTATTATATTATTAAGTAATTAAGTATTTAAGTAATTAGTATAGTAATTAGTAAGTATTAAGTATAGACTAGTAATACGCTCCGGCTTCGCATGGGTGCAATGTACATAGGTGTACTTTACAAAAGCTTTATTAATCGCTGATAATGTAGCTTTCTATTGGTGAAATAATTTTTAAAATTGGTCCAGTAGATCCAGAGAGAACTTCACAAACTTTACCTCTTTATAATATTAGTAATTAGTATAGATGTTTTTTTGGCAAGTTTTATATGGGCGAATTTTCCTTGCAGTAAACGTCTATGTTAAATAAATATCTTTTTCTTTAAATAACTATGTAGTAAGTAATATTATAAAATAGCAAAGCAAAAGTGACTGCAAAGCACAAAAACCTTTCAATGTTAAAAAGCTACCGAAAAATTCCTTCAAACAAATTCACATTTTATGTCGTACGACATTTTTTACTATCTTTCCATCCCTTGGCATTAAACAGATTTCTGTGCCATAAAATCTGTAATTTAAATTCTTGGAGGGGAACTATTGCTCATATAAGTCGGTAACTGCGGGAAGGTTTATGGGAACGCGTTGTGCTCTCAAATTAATAGGTGCAAGGTATTTTAAGCTTTATGTTAATTTGTGTTTGAACTCACAATAGTAGTATTTTCTTAGTCTCAGTTCAACTGCGAGGTATATCCTGGTACGTACCATTAATTACAATTAACAATGCTTTTTTTATTCGTTCGTTTCGCGATTGTCCCGGAAAAACAACCACTTCCATTTTTTTAATCCCGTATTATAATCTACTTTTATATACACTTCCCTCTTACACATCATAACGCATCCGGGACGTCATGTTGCGGTTGCCTATGGACTTTACTGCTACTATGTGAATCGTATGCTGGTTTGATCGATATGTCAAAATGAACGTAGTATGTTAAATAATTTGTATGTAGTGATATGCTGAATCATTAAAAATGTGTCTCCAAGGATATGGATACTAATACGGATATTTTGTGTCAAGATAGCGGATACGGATACGGAACTTAACTTTCTTACTTAATCGGTACAGATGCGCGTGAGCATGAATATATTTATTTATTTAGTTTGAAATAGTATAAAGGTGAGGTTATTGTTTTTAAGCAATTAATAATAATCTGAATGGAATTAATCGTTATTCAAAATCATTTATTCATTTAGGTAACATAATGTACACTTATGAGCGAAAAAAAAATTCATTGCTAACTAATCATCTATACGGATACGAATCTTTCTCTCCTTCGGATATCCGCGGATATGGATATCCGTAGTACTAGTAGTATGTATAACGTCGCGTTGGTTGCCAATTTTTCAAATTCAATTAGGTACACAATTTAAAAACCAATTTTACTAATCACAATAAATAAATTCACTTAAAAAATAATTATTTTATGCTCCTCTTGTTTTCCAATTTTATCTAAATTGTATGTCATGAGTTGAGTAGTTTTTATTTTACAAAGTATGTAGGTACAGGTCTTGCAAGACTGGAGATTTTATGTACGTATGGGTCATACATAATATTAACATTTTTAATGGGATTATTTTACAGTTTTTTTTAAAAAAGAGTACCAATATGACCCACATTAACATCAATGTCATCAGTGTAAATCATGTTAAGACTCCACTCTATTCTTTGTTCTCATCGCTCAACATCATTTTTCCAAAAATTTTAGACTAGATGACGTAACTAGACATGAGGTGTAGATGTAAGCTGTCTTTATATTAGATATTGACAGACCTCAGCTACAGAACATCAGTTCGAGCATTCGGAAATGCATAGACTGAGACAGAAACGGCCAATGCACACTTTAAAGTTTTTCCATCTATGAACGGTGGTTCTGTAGCGACATCTATGATTCGCCACAAGAATCAATACAAAGACGTCTAATCCTGAATCGCGCTATCCAAGTTTCTGTGCGCGCTAAGTATACATACAACATCTCGACATCAACCACTGGGGCCTTAGGGCCGGCCAGTCAGAGAGCACACCCCCCGACGTGATCCAGCCACCTTCCTCCACAGTTCCATAACCCGTTGGAATTTAGATATTCCTCCCACTAGTTCGAGACCAAACTGGGGAAGACATGCTTACAGAAAATTATAAACAGGTCGACCCGGCGGGATTCGAACTTGCCACCCATTGGAGCGCAAGGTAGGTTACACCAAACACGCCAACTAGCCCGTCGAAAATGCATTTGAAAGTACGGTGCCAAAATAAAGTGTAACTCACGCGGGAAACTAATCGAGATACATATTTAAACGGTTGTCAATATTGTTGCGGTGAGTGAGTTTCATTCAGATGCCTTTTAATGTGAAACCGATATTTATATCTCTTACTAACCACTTTCTGACTGCAAAAAAGGAAGAGGTTTGTATGGATCCATTGGAGAGATAGATTATGCATTTATTTTGGGTTGAAAGGAGTTCGATTCCTGTTGGATTTTTTTTGTTGTTTATTGAAACATGTTTTGTTTAAGACTGGCTTTTGAGCATTGATTCCGTGAATCGCAGAAGTTATAATTAAGTATTTATGCCAAAGTATCCATTGCGTTATAATTTATTCTTAAAATTGACCTTTGCCGTATATTTTTCGATATTTATTTTAATATGGTCTTTTTTAACGTGAGTATCACATATTTAAATGAATAAGATCCTTAAATTCCTTATTTTCTAGAAGTTCTAATGAAAAAGAAAAGTGGTATCACCACTATAAAATATAAATAATGTTTGAAAACTATTTCATGAGCTTAAGAATATGTATAGTCTAGAGAAGCATTTCCCTTAAATTAAAATTATGATGCAATGTTTCTAGTCGCTGCCCGGTTGCAACCAGATGAAACCGGATAAAGCCCGAGCGGGCCGGATGTAAGTTAGTGCGCAATATACAAGCTCACACAGTGCACTGCGTCAGCCCTGAGTTGTGTTGTGTGCGCACGGATTTATTTATATGTTGTAACCCGGTTTATTGAAAATGGTTGTCGGTGTAGGTTTTATACTTTTTATTTTATAGAATATCCTATTGAACCCTTAGTTTACAATATATATAATGTATAGAGAAGTCACTCTTCACTTCTTAAATATACGAGTATTTTGAGACAATTTTAAATTTTACAATTGCAATAAATTGTAAATTTTGAATTGTATTAATGAAGGAGAATTGTTTATTCCAACACCTTTTTATAGTTTTAAAATCTGCAATTAAATTTATATAACTATTTATATTATTATATTAATGTTTAGAGTCAGGTTTACTTAAGGGTAGGTTTACACACAAAATAGCAATGTTTTTTTACATTTATAAATATGCTTTTCAACAACGTTTCAGACTCGAAAAATCTTATCCAAGCCTCGTGGATAACAAAGTATTTCATTTTTCTATTCATTTCACTTACTTTTTAGACTTGAACTTGAACTTTATTTTCATTTTCATTTTCATTTTTTTTTATTTTGTACTTGTTGATAAGACTTGTCCTAAAAAGACGATTTACGGTTATATAAAGCGAATATTAACATTAAATGCTATTAAAGAAGTATTTAGATCAAAGCCTATAGTAACAGTGACTATAGTTACAACAAAATAATCTCCAGTACATCAATCCGAAACTGGGTGAAAGTCTCTAGTCTCTACTAGCGCACAGTGTGAAATAAGACCTCAAAAACGGACGTCCTTTTTTTTATTCGATTTTCGTGTAGGTTTTACTGAAATACATACTTCAGTAAAAATCCCGCATTTTTATCTTAATTATTCACTGAGAAAAATAAGTTCAAAAAATGGGTAAATTTATGACTCCCAAACAAAAGAATATCGATTAAAAGAAATATATCAACTTTTAAAATTATCATATATATTGTAATATATCTATACAAAAAGCCGCATAATTTGATATATTTGGTTTAATTCTACGACATCGCGAGCCTGAGTAATCGTCTTTTTTAGGATTTTGGTTTTTATTTTTTTTCTCGAATACCCCATCGTAATAGCAGCTGATATTTTACGACGTAATAGAAGAACATCTAATCTATACGTAAAAAAAAAAGCGCGCAATTTTTTGAACTTATTTTTCTCAGTGAATAATTAAGATAAAAATGCGGGATTTTTACTGAAGTATGTATTTCAGTAAAACCTACACGAAAATCGAATAAAAAAAAGGACGTCCGTTTTTGAGGTCTTATTTCACACTGTGTAGCGTTGTATCAAGTTTGGTTGCAGTCACAATGGGGTAGAAAGCGTTTAAACAGCTTCGCGGTTCGTAAAATACTGATAGTAGCGTCATGCTCCTCAAATTCCGATATGTTGTAAAACTGCGATTTACAGCTTCGAGTCATAAGCGGTAGCGGTATTATATTATTTCTATTGAAGCTTTTTTTTTTGATGTAGTAAGAGAACTTTCGAAGTTATCGTATAGTTTTTAATTACTGATTACATTCTGAGGTTATATAGAAAAGTTGAAGTTAATTCTTCTATTTAATAAAAATATTTTATGATTAATTTATGAAATATTTCGTTATCTATACTTACAGTAAAGTATTAAAGGTGAATTTATGATTAACTCGTATTCATATCACATTATTACATCTATACCTAATGTTATCATAGGGCGTTTTTGCATAAAATGTGAAATTTGGATTGAAAATGAGACAAAATTATGCAGTAAAATGTATACATTTTTATCTTAGGAGTCTTAGATTATTTATATAAAAATAATCAAAGTTAGGAGTATAGAGTGGTCAAAATTTTTATTTGTGATTTATAATAGAAAATAAAACATGAGTTTTCTTTCCAAACCCGCTCACCGCTCATCCAAAACACCACACCGAATTCTTATAATTCAAGAGACTTCGCAAATCCTCTCCACGATCACAAAGGAGGGCTTAAACTCGGCTAGGTCTTATCCAGCCGTCTCGAGCGGACTGCGACTGTAGCCGGATATCATAAATCTGACAAACTTTATCATATGCCATCCAAGCTTAGTGAATTTTGTAAGTTTTAACTTTATAAGCCTGGAAAATTAAGAAGTTATTACACTATATAGTTCCAGATTAAAGGTCTGACAATGTATCCCAGTTATTTTAAAAGGGAAATCGTTTAATACTCGAAACCGACGGGCACGTATGAGAAAGTGGAGAGTCAAGAGTGGTATGCAAGGATCGGAGCATATAGAATTACGTAATTCTTCCTACCCCATACAAATGTACCAAACATATGAAATAGCTCCATTGGTGATTAATCTTAAACACATTTTTTGTTCATTATAAAGTTAAAAAACTTTTAAAATTAGGTACTTATAATATTTTAAAATTAAAATTATTTTCCTTCATACTCCTTTAGGGTGCGATTATGTAACATACTTTGTTAAACATATTACCGATTACCTAATGGCATATGTGATGTTTGTTAATTAAAAAGTAATAATTGATTTTCATTTTCACTTAGTTTTAAACTATATAAATAAAAATCAATATAATTGTGTTTGTCTTCTATGCACTCCGAAACTATTTATTCAATTATGATGAAACTTTGGTGAGTTATTCTGCATACGCCCACAAAATTTCCTTAAAAAAACTTTTTTACTTTAACCATTGCAACGGATACCGGGTACATCAAGTAGGTAACCTCTAAATATTACTCGCTTAAAGATGTTATACTCATCACAAAATGCCTACAAACAAAACAATTTAATTACTATTAAACATTTAAAACGGGGGAAGTCCCTCAACCAACAGGCTTACAACACGACAAACAAGGGGAAGTTTGTGAAACATCGCGATACAGCCGGCGGCGGTACTTGTGTTCTTACCAGCAATTCATTTGAATTATTCGATCCAATATTGGCACATATTTGACCTCGGGCAATGGCTGTTTATAAAGTGGTTTAAAATTTATAAGGAATTCTGTTACGATGTGAGTCAAGGGGCTGTTCGTAGTAAGGTTGTAATTACGTCGTCAAATATATTTAAAGTTAATAAAATTTACGTTTGATGTTATTCCAACGATACATTAAATTAATTATTCCATAATTAAAAGATACTCTGATATCATTAGATATTGGAAAATTGGCATTTAATGACACTAAGCCCGGTTTCATAATATGATTAAAAGTTTCTAACAATAATAAGAGTTTATGTTTTTGAATTAAAATTCATTTTCATTACTTAAAATTGTGTTTTTTTTTGTAGGTATAAAAATAATTATAAGAAATTATATTTCTCTCGAAACTTTATATTTTCATATGAACAATATCGAAGGTATGTTTTCATGGTTAAATTATGATATATCATTGAAAAGTCTGTAAAACTGTAGAAAAAATTATCATTGTTGTCCTTTACTGACTACTAGTGACTTTGAAAGGGTTCAATGTAGATCTAACACACAAAAAAAAAAGAATTTTTAAAATCGGTCGAGTAATTTTTGAGTTAAATCGTAACAAACAAACAAATATTTTCTCTTTATAAAATTGTATTATAGATGTGTTAACCAGTTTCCGCGACTTGTGACATGTTATTTGAATATTTTAGATTTATATATAGAATATTTACTTCTTTCTTCTTCAAAAACATGTGTGCAAACTAAACCTCTGCCCGTATTTTATTTATGTAAAAACTTTGTAAAAAGTCAATACGGAGTTAATTTATATAATTGAGAGTTGCATTCGTGTACACCTGTGCATGAACACTATGTATTGTTTTTTTTTTTGTCAGGTATTAGGACAGACGAGCATGAGGTTCACTTGATGGTAGGTGATACCTCAGCCACAGAACATCAGTCAATGATGCGCTGTCGACCTAATTTTTACTTCGAGAATTCGGAAATCCATAGACTGAAACCGAAACGCGCAATATGCACTTCACGGTTTTTCCATCTATGAACGGTGGTTCGTTACCCGATCGGAATTGAGATACCACCTGATCAATGCCCGAAGTTACCAGACGTGAGGAAAACATGCTTACAGAAAATTATAAGCATGTGTTCCCGGTGGGATTCGAACCCACGACCCATCGATTCGCACGGCAGGTGTTCTACCGAACGCGCCAACGAACCCGTCAATGATGTATTGTTATTTTTTACATTTAAATATTTGTATAAAATGTCTCTACAGACTTTGAAATAAATAGAAGAATGACTCGAGTATTCGGTACTAACGCCTCGAATCGTTGTTCTACAAACGTTTTACGTTCCAAGTCACGGAATGGCCAATTAAACTCAACTTATGGCATTTTTGTCGCGAACTTCTCCAGCGATTCTATTCGAATAGTTTTGCACTTTAAGTTTGACCTTGTAAAGTTAGTAAATTGTGATCAGAACAACAGTATTTTATATTAATAATAATAGTATTTACTAACTTTCCGTCAAACGGTGCACTCGATTTTAAAAATTACAAAAAAAGAATTGGGAAGGTGTATCTCACTCACATCGAGGTCCTTTTTCTGGATTTTGACTCTTTTATACTACATATTATAGTAATTTTATATATACGAATTACTCTGCTATTAAATGTTTAAAAATTTTAATGGAATTCATTATTTTTTGCAAAACTCCTTTTCTGCCGAATTATTTGTCTTAGTTTATACAATTTTATATTCATCCTAAATTTTCCTGTAATTAATGTTGGAGCATTATATCTTATCGAATTGAGACTTCAACTTTATTAGGAATTCTTCTATTAGTATTCTAATTATATACATAACCTTAAAGAACACTTATTTAAAAAATATGCTAAAACAAAAGCATAAAATGCCTTTTCTACTATAGAGTCTAGGTTAAACAATGGTTTCATTGGATAGCTTAAAACAACAACGGAGTAACTGTAACCATTGACTACTCGCTCAGGTTTGAGACGGGATTAACTATGTGAACTATGGTATCGGAGCCAAGCCAGCTTCCTACCTGAGTCAACAGCTCAATTTTACAGAAGACTAGGACAGACTTTATAAAAAGAGGAAGAAACATTTACGCTTCAGAGTACGCTCTTTGTTGGAAGCTTTCTTATTTTTAAACAAAGAAGTTTACATTTATTTTTGTATTTAGGTAAATTAATTAATTAACATTATTATTATAAGATATAAAGAAAAATAATAAAATTGTTAGTTGTCAATTGTGTTGATTTTCCTGAAATTACATTTTATTACAACAAATGTTCAAATAATGTTTTCATAATTATATTATAAGCCATACAGTTTTATAAATAAGCTTGGAAGAAAACAAAAGTCTCGACATTTTAGCGTAAGGTGGATCAAAAAATATATGTTTATAACGCGATTATTGTCTTTTATTAACGCGAGTATCACACAATTAAATAAAATACTTTATAACACGATATATTATTAAAATGCGAACGTCGGCATAAAGACGTTTTCGATGCTTTTCAGCAACCGTGGTCACGGCAGACTGAAAGTGACAGTTGTCTGATTTGAAATATCACAAAGTTGCCATTTTAACGTCATCTATTCCTACGGAGTTGATATTTACTCTATTTTTCTATATTATGACAATATTGACTAACGGTGTCCTCTTGTTTTTAGTATGTTTGATTTGGGGTTTTAAATTTTTAATAACTGGATCTCAGGTGTTGGAAAGTCCTAAACCATATTCTCTATTGAAGTTAGGGTATTTTTTTAAATTTCGGCATATAATCGTCGGCATTAAATATAAATAATAAATCGATTTGTATACAAATATGTTTGTATACAAACTTGATTTTCCAATCAATATAGAACCTTGTGGAAATGTTAAATGTGACGAAGCCGTACCGGGATAAATGGGTCAGGAAATTGAATTAAACAAACCGGTGAGGTTTCCACTTTTAATATCTCACTCACGGCTAAATTACTTTGAGTTTCCGAGATCGTCACAACTTCCTTAATTACTTAACTGAAAAGTTCGGTTTTGGTTAATTTGTTCGACTGTTCGCGTTACAGATTTCAATGTTGCTACGAGTCTGTTACATAGTTATAATGTCATCAATTTTCAGATATTTACAATTAGATATAAACCTCTTTAGGAGGCAAGCAGATATAATTACAGATAATATTATGCAGTTTAAGAACTATCCAGACATTAAGGACAGTCATGTTAGGTCTGCGTACTCGATACGCCTACTTTCTTCAAAGAAGTTCAAAATTCCTTTACAGGACAAAAGCATATACTATTATAATAAAACCCCTCACGACCTTCTATTTAATGTCAACCTTCTCCTATTAAATTAAATATTAGATAAAGCTTATTATAATAATAAGAATAAGTATGTAGAATATTTTAGCAGTTCCTATTAACATTTGAAATCGTTATAATAGTGTTTGTATTCGTGATTTATTTTATATTATTGTATGGATATTTACGGATTTGGAGTTTTCCAAGCAACCTTTTGAATCAGCTTTGAAATATTTAAAAGTTCACTTAAAATTATAATTCAGAAGACTTTGTCAGAAACTTGTGGATAAGATTTCTCACAGGACCTTATAACTCAAATAATAAGTGGACCTTTATTATATAAAATTAAGGCTTACTGACTAACTAATCTGTAATGTAATGGAGGCTCCATTATGAGATTAAGAAACTTTAAATCTTCACATTTTCTTTCTCTAATCTTTTATATCCGTTGTAATGGCGTTGGAGACGAAAAATTATTTCTTAATAATCGTTATTTTAGGAAGAAAAAAAACTGTTAAGAATTAGTATTTGGATTTAGAAATAGATAATAATTTTTAAATTTCTCTCAGTTACATAGAATGGACAGATCAAACGTCTATTTTTTTCCTCAGTCTAAAGAAGTTGACGATATTAAAATGGTATTATATATCGGAGAATTTGAGATAGATTCTTGTGTGTGAATAATAATAATCCAATCTTCTTGTCTTGTAATCAATATTTATTCCCATCGTCCAGTTTTCACAATAATAAGTAATTCAAACGTGATCCATAACACAACTAGGAATAGTTGACGGACTGAGCGCCACGAATAAACTGTCCTCAAAGGCACAGAACACGGAGTTATATAGTGCCGGCGACCGGTCTGCCCCCTCCTCGCCTGATTTACGTAGTGGTGGTTTGATGACATCATCGTTCTCAACCGTAACAGTGACAATGATATTATTTCACTGTTACTCGCGCCGACACGGCCATCCTGCATACAGGTCGCCTCTGACCTAAAAACAAAATAACAAACAGTACATCTGTTCACATCTACATCATTCAAGTAACGGAACTAATCTTTCCACACAAGTAAGGAGGCCCCTGTCCTCAACTTACACACATTTACTCAAGTAAGGAGGCCCCTGTCCTCAACTTACACACATTCACTCAAGTAAGGAGGCCCCTGTCCTCAACTTACACACAACAACACACGTAAGGAGGCCCCTGTCCTCAACTTACAACAACTCACGTAAGGAGGCCCCTGTCCTCAACTTACACACAACAACTCACGTAAGGAGGCCTCTGCCCTCAACTTACACACAACAACTCACGTAAGGAGGCCCCTGTCCTCAACTTACACACAACAACTCACGTAAGGAGGCCTCTGCCCTCAACTTACACACAACAATTCACGTAAGGAGGCCCCTGTCCTCAACTTACACACAACACACGTAAGGAGGCCCCTGTCCTCAACTTACGGTTAGTCAAGAACAAGTAATATTGTCTTTCATTAATGCGAGCATCATACATCCAAATAAAACAACCTCCACCGAACTATTATCTGTCAAACACCTGTCTGATTTGAATTATCAGAAAGTTGCTATTTCAATTTTAATCCGGCAAAAGTCATCCCACTCGAAAGTACAACTACTTGCGACACATAAAACGATACACGAAATAAATGAATTATGTTACGTACGCTCTGTTATCTTCTGATACACACAGCGCCGACATGATGTCTCATATAAGCAACCATATGCCGCTCGGCCGTCCTGTCATTAGAAGAGCTCTTGCTTCACCAGCATATTGTCTTGCTTCTCACGTATTAAGTTTCCACTGGCATACATTCAAATTACGTTTCGACTACATTCAAGCAGCTACGAGTCACTCAATATTTCCAATAGATGGCGCTATAGTACTGACGCTGTAACACGGCCATCTTGACGACTCACACGTCCTCGTGTGTGATATCTGAAACAAGGATAACTTTGCACAGTAAAAATTCTTTCACTTGGCCTCCCTGGCCCGCAACTGATTTCCATAAATCTCTTTTTTTTTTTTTTTTTTTTTTTTTTTTTTAGATTTCTTGAGGGTGTGTTATAATTAGTTAAGGATCTAGGTTATTGTTTTATTTTTATAATATTTTTAAGATTTTTGTAACCTAAATTTATTCAAAAGAACTTTACCATAGATAACAAGATTATAATTACTTTAATCAGTTTTCGTCAAAAAAGTTAGTCCCGTTCGTCAGCGTTGTATATCAGTATACAATACTGTAACCGTACCGCACTGTGACGGGAAATCAAGCCCGATTTCACGTCTATCATTACGAATGACTGAAGGTACAAGTTAGTTATCAAGCGAATCACCTACTCCAATATACAACTCATGACACTAAGGTCCAACCATTTTTGAAAGGACCTCTATAATTGGGATCAAGCTTTATTTGATTGCGTTCTTCATTTTTTAACAAGACAAAGTCAAATGCACAGAAGGATTTTTTTTTTTTTTTTTTTTTTAAATTTGCTGAAATGAAATCGCCTTTTGGGAGAAACCTTCTCAATATTCTCTACGGATTGTGACTTCACCTAGTTAATATCAGGTTCATCGCTATCGGACAGTAACGTCTAAAGGTTTAGCAAATTTGCCTATGAGTGAACTCATAACCCTTTAAGCTTGCCCGTTAACACAGCTTGATACTGTCGCAGTCAAGTGCAAAGTTGAATTCAATCATGAAATTCACAAGAATTAAAGCCCTAACTGGCGATGCATCGACCCTGGTCGAAAATAACGTGAGTCGGTGATCCGAACAAGGAGATAGTTCTAGTTGAAATGGCTGAATCGATGCGAAGAGTAAGATACTATGGATAAAAGTGAAATCATCAATTATAACGGTGAGCTTGCCATATCAGCATGAACTGTATACGGGACACTAATCTTGGGGATCGGATCAAGTTCAGCCTGTTCACGTTCCGAACGAAATTTGAATAATTTACAGGTCATCCATCGACAAACATTTTTAGCCATATGTTTGAACCAGTAGATTCCGCGTATGCACAATACCTAGCAAGAATCTTTTCCTATCCAATACGCATAAATGACTCGTAGATATGGTTGATAATTGATTACCTGAAAGCTCGTGGGACTGTATGGAGGCAGCCTGTGCTACTCTACGTTACAATACACCTGAGCGTAATTCATAAGTTTGAGCAACGTCTGGGGGAGACTGATTTTCTTTGAGATTAGTTACCTCGACGTTTATTGTCTATTTTGCCAAATTGTGATTTAGTTAAACGTTATTAACATCTATCTAAGGATAAGGCTACCACCTAAGGCTAATAAATCGCATCTTATCAAAATGTAATCACTCAAAAAGCCATGAGACATGAAATAAAATTTGTTCGTCATTATTACAAAGAATAAATTAAACCATTTGTAAATCACACAACACTAAATCGGTCTATGTAATCTACCAACACAGTTTTGAGAGTACTCTCTTTAATTAGGGAATAATTAATCAACACCAGAATCAAATCATTTCTTTTGTTGCTTATCAGTAGCTGTATATTACGATCTCCGAAGCATATATCCGCACTTGCTGGCCAGTAGGTCTATTACGAAAATCGGAACGCAACGAATGGAACGAAACGAAAGAATAAACAACTTCGTATTTTAACTTATTAAGAAAACATTTTCAATTCTATTTATGATTATAATTACGATCAGATCTTTTGTATTCAATCGTGAGCGTACTTATGGGTTATATTACTTATTCAAAGATTTCAAAAGATAGCAATCGTCCTTTTAGTATTTTTCATAACTAGCACATTTTTCATTGTTGTCTCGTCAAGCTTAATCGCAGTTTTGGTATCATCTAAAGTTTAAATATTTAGAGGTCTAGTTACGCGACTTATCAACACGTGGTATGTGTAATATCAACTATTTTTTGGAATGCATCACAATGTATTACACTCGATCAAAATTTAAAATATCTTCCTTGTAAATAATGTCAAAAAATCTTTACAGAGTTCGCTACAGCCACAGTCTAAGTTTGACGACAGACAGTACAGTTCGTATCTAGAAGCCTAATTTTCAGTTCATCACGTGTGCGGGTAGACCGTTAATTATTAAAACTATGGATTATTCATTACTACCTTTCCCGGATTTACACGGGCGCAATGTACATAGATACTATGTAGAGATTTTTTTTTTTTATTTTGCATATTGTTATCGTTAACCACTACAGGGTTTAGTTTATAACTTCAAGACGATACACATTTTTGTTTAGAAATAACCAAGGAAGCTAACCATGTTGATTGTGACATTTTGTTTTCATATTTCGCGACCGATCATTACATCATATTTCAAACAGTTATTTGAATAATAAGATAGCACGTGAAAACAATGACCATAAATTAAAATACCGCAAAGATTCGGTACAGTCTACACAACCAATACCTTTTATACGGACTATAGAATAGAAATGACGACCTTTAAAGTATCGGTTAATAGATTACTTGACAAGAAAGCTTTCAACACAAAAAAAACATAATACGACTCACCGGATTGTTCCAATTGTCGGTAAACACTCGCTTTTTTTTTATTGACGTTAAAATCAGGAGGCTTCTTAAACTTGGAACGATAATCCGCCGCTTTATGGCTCGGTTTTCCACAAGTAGATGCTCCGGATTGATTTATGGCAGCGTGGTCTTAGGTGCCATTGGCGGGGTGCTGATGGCTTCTATCAACAGCATCAATATATTTTCTGCTGCATCTTGAACATAGCACGCGAGTCCAGATTCCGCTTCTGATATCGGAGAATTTGAGATAGATTCTTGTGTGTGAATAATAATAATCCAATCTTCTTGTCTTGTAATCAATATTTATTCCCATCGTCCAGTTTTCACAATAATAAGTAATTCAAACGTGATCCATAACACAACTAGGAATAGTTGACGGACTGAGCGCCACGAATAAACTGTCCTCAAAGGCACAGAACACGGAGTTATATAGTGCCGGCGACCGGTCTGCCCCCTCCTCGCCTGATTTACGTAGTGGTGGTTTGATGACATCATCGTTCTCAACCGTAACAGTGACAATGATATTATTTCACTGTTACTCGCGCCGACATATACCTAATTGATAGTATACCTAAATATATCTCTTAAAAGGAAATTTTTGCAATGACTTAAAAAAACATTAAAGATTAAAAGGCCGACAAAGCAACTGAGACACTTGTGTCTCAGATATCCATGGGCGGTGGTAAGTAACCATTACGTAGGTATTCGATTGTCTGATATTGTGTAATAAAAAAAAATGAAAAATCATTCGTTTTCGACAAATCTGTATTTACAAATTACAACACTACGAAGTCATGAACAATAAATCAACATTACGATTTCAGTTGCCCCCGACTGTTGAGCAATTAGCAAAAATAAATATTGACTAATTATATGATTGAGCCTCAAGCCACCCTCATAGAACAAACAAATGCGCGGGCATCTATTCGAACATTTAATAAATAGTGAAAATATTGCTCTTATACAATATTGTTTCTTTTTGATGGCCTTGTTAATGCAAAGGTTAATAATACTTGACGCAGGTTTATTCCCGCCGGGTGGAATATGTTCATGCGGGCATCATATCGCAAGAGTTGTATGTATATCTCTACGTTTATACAGGGTTATTTGTGAAACACCAGCAACCTCGCAGGATCAGATAACTAACATTATAAACAATAACTTTTGTTCTACGACTTTGGATAATTCGTTACTTCGTACTTTCATACAAAAATAAATATTTATTTAATGTACTGTTAGAATGTTAATAATTCTTTACGCGTTACTAGAATTAGGTCAACAAACCAGGCGAGTTGCGGGGTATGGGGATTGGGCGGCGTCTTTGAACCAGAGTCGGATTTCGTAATATATTAAATTTTATTTAAATAATCGTCATAGATGCTTATGACGCTATCAAACACGGCAAAGCTGAGCAAAAGTGGGAATTTTACTGATTTTATTCCTACTGAGGATATTTTAATAAGATTGAATTCTAAGATTTCTAGGGATGAATCTAATACTGAAGAACTAGTAAACTTGGGAGAAAAATAATTTTTACATAAACTTTTATTGATTTTAATTTGTTAAATTCAAAATAATAATGTGTATTATTTTTTTACAAATACTATCCTTTTAATTTTTTTTTAAATCGTTTTTAATGAATACGTAAATCCAACCCTGTATTGAACTTGACCTCTTTTCCGGCCGCCAGTCGTCGGCCGCCTTTGATGCGCGTGCGTCGTGCGTCCTTGTGAGCAACAATCTTACGTAAATCTTACGTACAGTGCTATTTTAAATTGTTGATTTTTATTGCCATGGGTATGGTGTATGGGTACTCTAATGACGAATAAACGGAAATAGTGAAAATACTTGCAATATGCGAAGACAAAGATTTAGCACGACTTTATTAACAGTTGATTTTTGATGTGGTCTTTGTGTTGGTTTTGAAGGTGACTATTTGAACACTATGTACGCAATACTCACCGCCATGTGCGAGACTTGAACCTCTGAGGTAATAATTGAGTTGTCGATTATTTAATTATTGTAAATACGCTGTTTGCACTTTTTAAATACGCCTACATTAAAGAAGTTGAATGAGGTCATACGCATGATAATGGCGTCGCCGCGTTACTATGGTTACACGCCGCCCCTTTCGTTTATGAACGAATAGATCTAAGAATGTTATAGATGGCTCATAAAACTTTCAATAATCGTTTTAGTTTAACATATTAAGTTATTTTAAAAGTCGTAGAACAAAAGTTGTTGCCCACAATGTTAGCTATCTAGTCCTGCGAGGTTGCCGGTGTTTCACAAATAACCCTGTATATACGTTATTATATATAACGGAATAAAATAAGTTGTAGGTATATCAACGGAGCATTTTCGAAGCTCCATCTCTATGTAAAACTATATGTTGATATTTTTAATTGTGATATACGGAAAATACGATTTTGTGTTGATAATATAGTAACTTAAATTATTTAACTAACTAAATCTATTAAAAATAAAATGATATTAAAGATCAGTAGTAAAATATAAGCCTAAATCGAAGTGAATTGAGACAATGGGGCTTGGTGTATAATATTTTCATTTTATTACAGAAAAGTTTCGTTCTTGGTTATTAATAGAAAGGTTTATCGTTATTTTTAAATAAGAAATTCACAATTTTTATTCGGCTTCTTTCTATGTTATAAGTTAGTATAGGTTAAGACATTTGGTTCGCAATGAAGCCTTAAAGTGAAATAAATTAAACTCTCCACGTCGAATCGAAAAGTACAGCCTTTCAAAGTTTATCAGAACGCGAACTGTCGAACAGACTGAATGAACTTAAATCGATTTTTTTCACAAGAGTTATATTAAAAAAGTTTCTCAAAGAGTTTATTTAACTCGAAAGCTTATTTCAATATTTATTCAATATTGATTGATACCATTGAGTGAGCTCGCAAGACTCGTTTCCTATATTGTACCATATAGTTAATTTTTATAATAGATTAGATGAGGTATTTTACGGCTTACACTTTTTTATCATTTTATTATTTTTATTATATTATTCATATTATATTTTTTATTGGTATTTGTTAATGTTGTAGTATACAAGTTGCTTGTCGCATTGGTTCCGCTGTAAGGCCAGGTGACGTTTTGCTTAATCAATCAATATTTCATCGATACTTACTTACTTACTATATACATTATACATGTATAACAGAAAGAGAGAGAAAATGTTTATTTACTGCACAAACAACAAAAAAATTAACAAATATTACTTACAAAACTAAACTTAACAAGTTAACAATAAAATAAGAAATTAATAAAATAGGAATATGTGTTTGGCAGTTAAAAGACCGCAGTAGAAGTAGTGATGTATGAACCAGTAATATTCATAATTATAATATGAAATTTCGTTAAAAAATTATACTTCATGCATATTTTTGTAGAAAGGTGCAAATGATTATTATTTTTAAATATAATTTAAGAAACGTTAATATTACAAAGCTATAAAACATCTATAAATTCATCACAGTCAGTTGCAGCTTTATCCAAATAATACGCAAATAATTCACTGACAAGACGAATGAGAAAATTTTCCAGCAAATTACTCGATTTTCTTCGAATAATCGTGTAGGCTAAGCCACAGATTGATAGCAGCAGTCGGGAGGCTCCAAAAAAATAAAATGTTTTTTCCATCGAAAATGCAATGCAAGAAATTAAATAATTTCCTTTGGGTATATTTCTTTTCACTGAACAGAATCAAGAAGCAGCTAGAATTCCAACAACCAAGAGAGCAAGCCGGTTTTAGAACCAACTTTTCTACTCTAGACCACATATTCACTCTACGTCAAATAATCGAAAAGTTCACAGAATACGGGAAAACACTGTATGTTGCTTTCGTAGACTACTCAAAAGCATTTGATACGATTCTTCACGACAAGCTTTGGAGAGCTATGGAAGAACAAGGAGTACAAGAGAGATACATAGAAATATTTAAAGAAATCTACAGACGTAGCAAAGCCACTGTCAAACTGGAAAATAAAGGGGATACATTTGACCTTAAAAGAGGAGTAAGGCAGGGAGACCCAATTTCGCCTAATCTTTTTAATATTCTTTTAGAGAACATCTTCAGGAAATTACAATGGAACCAACTAGGTATTAACATAAATGGTGAAACGCTAAGCCACCTACGTTTTGCAGACGATATTATAATAGTAACAGAGAGTCATACGGATCTTTCATTTATGTTGCAAACCCTGCAATCACAAAGTCTAGATTGTGGCTTAGAAATAAACCCAGAAAAAACATGTATTATGACAAACAGACTCAAGGAACCCATAATCATAGACAATAAAGAGATTAATTATGTTGATAACTATACATATTTGGGCCAAAATATTACATTTAAAACTCATTACATAGAAGAAATTGAAAAACGTATCAAAAAAGCGTGGAATTCATACTGGGCACTCAAGCATATTTTCAAATCCAAATTACACATATCTTTGAAGAAAAAAGCAATGGATTCTATTGTGACCCCTACCCTGCTCTATGGATGCCAATCGTGGCCCATTACGTATGAAATTATAACAAAAATAAAGGTATTCCAAAGATCGGCTGAGAGAAGTATGCTTGGCATAAAGCTTAAAGACAGGATAAGTTGCAAGGAAATTAGGAAACAAACGAAACTAATAGACGCAGCAAAAATGGCATGTCGCTTGAAATGGCGTTGGGCTGGACATACTGCAAGAACAAGAGACAACAGGTGGAGTGAAAGGGTGCTACACTGGTACCCTCGCGAAGAGCGCCGCCCGCCTGGACGCCCTCGCCGTCGATGGGCGGATGACATTGTTGCTGTCGCTGGTTCCCTTTGGACAAGACTTGCACAGGACAGGGACGAGTGGAACAGAATGGAGGAGGCCTACGTTCAAAAATGGACGACCCAACACCACAGACAATAAATAAAGTAAAATATAGATAGATAAATAATTAGATATATATGTAATAAAATTATTCATGAACATAAGAAACTTAATTCTAATTGTATGTATGTATGTTTGGGAAATAAATGGCTTTATTATTATTATTATTATTATTATTATATTATTATTATATTTCTTTTATTGACACTTATTATTATCCATAATTGTACTCCACGGTTTTGTATACTTTTTCAGATGGATTATGGTAAAAAAACTATTACCTTAAAATAATTATATACCAATACTAAAAAATAATACGAATACAAAAAAGTAAATTTGGTAGATATATGTGAGTTTTTTCATTTGGTTTTTTAATAAACTGTGGCTTAAGCCTGATACAAATTGCTAAAACTCACATAATAAAGAATTAATTGTGAAAGAAATTACAGGCTCTATTTTGATCTTAGCCTCAGGCCTTCTACAAACAACTTTCATAAAAACACACAATATATTATTCTTCCTATAAATATAATATAAACCCTTCTTACTAAAATCATATTATAATTTACTATCACTCCCACGCGGTGGCATTAACGTGTAAATGAGGAGGAGTTCAATAGCGCTAATATTTTTATATTCGAATGGATTTATATTAAACTTTCTTTTTGGACCTTCGATCAACAATATACTATATAAATATAATGTCAATGTTTTGGACGTACTAACCATCACTTTTATGTAAACTTCACATTTAGTTAGTTCACGCTGATAAAGCTTATCAGCGATTAATTTACAATTTCAATGCCTATTATCATTAAAATTATTTAAAACTGTTCTATACAAAATAAGAATCTAAGATACTACTTCATCTCTGCTACAAGTGCGGATCCAGCGTTGTGGGCACGATGGGCATACCTATAACCCTAATAGACTTGTGGCGTCACGCTTTCACGGTATATTGAGATCAATAGGGATATAATATTATATCCAAATCCAATGCCTTAACAAAGTAATAAAAAACAATGAATCATGCGTGATTTCTGATGTCCTGGTACTTTTAGAATTGGCCAATTTTCGGGTGGCTGTGACCACAACCTGCTTTGAGGGCTGGATCTGCGTCTGCTCTGCTATTAATTATCTTTATGATAAATGTTGTGATTGTTCATTCCATTCAACAATAGAATACGAACTAACACATGCACAATTTCACATGTCTAATATCATAAAAAAAGGATCAAGCTTCTAAATAGAAACTTGAAATCGCATTTATTCAAAGATAAATGATTTGTATTGTATAAGAACAATATAAAATTGTGTTAGAACAAAAAGCATAGCGTCGCGTTCGCCTCGCTCGCTTCGGTCGGATGTAATTAACGATAATTACGTTATTTTCAACATCTATCCATCTTCATTTACGGGAATTAACGCCCGAGAAATTATTTATATCTATTCATTCAGTTTTCGTGTTATTAGCGATAATATTATATCATTTATGTTTTTGACTATCTATTTACTTTACTCTACTTACTTACTTGTATGGCGCAGTGACCCAAAGTCTTGGCCTCCATTAATAATAGCTTCCATCCTGATCTGTGCTGCACCATCTTCCGCCACCTCACCATATTGATGAGCCATGCCACCATGCTGACCGGTCGCCGAACATTTGGCCTTCCAACCCACGAAGTCGAGTCCAAATTCCTAGTGGCGGAACTATCATACAAGCCCAATAAAAAGAAAAATAATAATGCCTAAAATAAAAGTAGTAATTTAAGTTATACAGGTATATATTTAATTTATACGTGTCCTTCGTATCAGAACTGATGATAAAATAAAATTAATTTTAGATTTCATGATCTTTTTTATTTCTTAGACCAAATGTTTATTAGAGAGATTTTATCCTAAACATTGATTCTACTGATTAGTGGAATAAAATAGCGAAAGTTTTAATTTTCGCTATTTTATTCCACTTTTCATTCTTTGAATGCAGTTTTGTTTCTTTTTAAAAATAAAGGAATGGTTCCTTTAAGTAAAATAATATATCTTAAGGATTTAAAGTGGTTTAGCTCCAGGGCCCATTGATATTTTCCACCCTGTAATATATAACTTTTTTGATAACGTTATTATATAAGTTATATATAAACACGTATTTCATTAATGTCGGCAAGCCGGGCTTTTGGGCTTGTATGGTGCGCATGCCATTGCAAACTTCTTTTTACAGAGCGGAAGATCCTTTGGCCAGTGCTAACAGAAACATTTTATTATCTACTGGCCGTGCCGGATATTACCGGTGAGATAAAAGCTCACAGACTTCGCGTGCTGGGTCACGTGGAGAGAATGGTAGAGGATCGTATAATATATGACATTAACGACAAGCTGCAATTGAAAAGTTTAAAACAACAGTCGACTATAGGTGAACAAATCTTCTTTCTTAAATTGCTTTAAACTATTTTCATTAATATAATAATGTTTATTTTTGTAGTACAATCACCGGTGTACAGTATCCAAACGTCCAAACGTATATTTCTATCTTCATTACAGACTTCACTTCTCGGACTTGAATATATTCAACTACCAACATGTGTACAATATCTTAATAACTTAAAATATCGATATTCACTTTGTATAGACGTTAATCTATATCTATACATATAATAAAAGAGTAGGATCGAAATTACGCTTCACTAAATATTTTTACAGAGGGGTGATAAAAGAAGGGTAGCAATTCTGCATAAATGCAATTTTTAAGATTCTTGTCTGTCTGTCTGTTTGTTCACGCTAATCTCCGAAGATACTGAACCGATTTTAATGCAATTTACACAAATATATTAAGGAAAGCCCGGGGCAACATATAGGCTTTGTTTCATCGAAATTGGTTATCGGAAAGAAAAGTTATCATCATTTAAATATTATTTTAAAGGCACCATATCACCAAATTTCAATGCAAACTGACTCGCGTTGAACTTTTTCGAATTGTCAGATGTCAATCACAGTCTGATATGTAAATGAAATAGTTTGATTATTTCGCCATTTGCAATATGTGTTCGTAGAATAGTGGATATGCAGTCCCATAGCGTAGCTTTTGATGCGAGTTCGAATCTGAAGTTGAAATGAAAGAAATATTTTTTTGTATTTATTTATTTATTTTTTGAAAGAACTATATTATAAAAAAAATAGAAAATGTATTATTGAAATAATATATGAAAAAGTATTTCTTATGAGATCATTTATTCCACCTTTTCATCGATCCTTTCTCTTAAACAGAATTACGATTATTCGACATTGCTTTTTTGCTTCCGTATCTTCGAGGTTTCCGCATTTAGCACCGGAAACCCGGGCAGGAATCCCGGGAATTTAAAAAAATATCCGAAAATGAGAATAACCAATCAAATGAACGCACGCATCTATTTAAGACAGAAAATTTATTGAAAATTTAATTAATATGAATTTCCCTAATGTTTCTTTAAAGTCAGGTTAATTATTTCAACTATTGAATATCAAATCATCCTTCGAACCCCAATCTCAACCACCATTAAACATGTCGATAACATGATGCAAAAGCAACCGTCAATGACTAATTTGATAGCTCTTTCCCAAAAGAAATCACCAAGTACAGAGGGTGGAGGAGGATATGTCATTTGAAGAAAGCTTGCTCAAAAGCTCAGCTTAAAGTGAACCCCACGCGAACGACGTCGCGGGCATCAGCTAGTACATAATAATACATCACGAGGTTACGAACAGTATAACTAGGACTTAACTGGAGCACGATTGTAGACAGAATGCCCCTTTTCCAATAATTTTGCTTAATAGCTAACCCTTCAATGAATGATTGAAAGGAACGAATGACATGAGTGAACACAATAAAGAATGAACTGTCGAATGAAATGAATGAATGATATTACTTCCACAATAATAACAATTGAACATCTGAATTAAATACACTTAAAAGCATCGAAACAATATGTGAACTTATTATAATTAATATAAATTATTTCTATTTTTAACACTAAATTTGATTACAATATACGATTTTGCCTATTAAATTTACGAATCACAACATTTTATTCATATATTTATTTTTAGTCAAGCTTTTTTTATGTCAGATATTGACAGACGAGCATGAGGTTCACTTGATGGTAAGTGATACCCCAGCCACAGAACAGCAGTCAATGATGTGCTGTCGGCTTTTTACGTTATTATATTTTGTGCTTTATTGAACGATTTATTATGTGTTTTTATAAGCATAGATTATGTCGCAAACAAGATTTGAGTACCAAAACTTAATATTTAGAATAATTATAGTATCATCCGCCATAAAACTTCGTCTTATATAAAGCTACTTAGTAAGTTCATCGTATAATCAAGTTAAAATAAACGGCTATTCAAATTAGCATAATAAGCGGTGGTAAACTGCGCCAGGATAATTTCATGAAAATTCATCACTCCGGGATTCCATTATATGACAGCTGTACCGGACTGACCTTAGAATTCATTAAAATATTAAATTAGAACTTGGTCTGTTATGTATAACGTATCTCTGACTTTAATTATGCAAATTAATTTTAGTAATATTACAGTATTTGTTCAGTTTAATACAGATAATAAACTTTATGCTACATCTAAACCAAGCCACATCCTCAAGAGCACTGCAGCTATTGCGTCTCCATATGCCAAGACTGATCGCTTATACGTTTCAGTTCTAAACTTCCTTGAAGTAAAAATGGTTTGGCTTATTTTTCTGTATACATTGATTATGATTACCTACTTTATGAAACATTTAAGGCATTTGAAAATCTAAATGCAATAACGTTCAAGGTACAGCTTTTTATTAATTTACAATCCAATAATATTAAACTGTATAATATATAAGATGGTAATTTACGGTAAAAATTAATTTAATACCAAATTACTCTTAAATGACAACGGAACTGTACCTGAAATTAATTTCCTCAATTAATATCTAAGCTAGCTCGATGATGTGTATTTATTTGATGATTTTTTTCTACTGCTTCGAATACTATCTTTTCAAAATAAATTCAATTGACTGTCCTGGTGAACACCTGGAATTACTTGTTTTTATAAGGAAAGGCTTGCTCAATCAATCTACCCCTATATATAAAATGTTTTATTTTTCTAGTTTTCATCTTAAAAACTCGTTGACCCTTCTCAATTTTATGCATAGAAAATATTGATATACATAGAGAAGTATCGAAAACAGTTTAGAGTGACAAACTTAAGTTAAATAAACAGAGCGATCCCCACGGAACCACACAACTTACACCGGCTGTACAAACATTTTGTAGAAATTTCAAGACGTGGCGACCCGGAATATCGAACTAACAGCTTTTGGTTCCGTATACTGGCCTTTAAAATATTAAGTAAATGTAGAGATAATAATTAAAGAATAATTGGTTCTATTTTTACCTGATGTTTCACCTATTATTTAAAATAGAAATCTAAAAGTTAAACAGTCGACAATGAAATAAAGTACTAGATAAAAAATAATGTTTAAATTGAAAAATAAAAGTGTGAAATACCCTTGAGTTATGTGTTAAAAGTATTTATTGTATTCTAACAATGAATATACTTTTTCTTAATACTTTTCAGCGTACATGAAAATCCATTAGCGTATACGCTTAGTGCATCAGGCACTTCAAACTGCTTTTAATACTTAGAGATAAACCGGCGTCACGAAGTCCGGTCCCTAATAACTTAAATCGAACCATAAACCCTAGCGGCAGACATGACATCTAATAAAATTTTAAGATTCCACTCCACTCAATGGTTTACGACTTTCTGTTACGGAACTCTAAAACTAACTTTATGGTATAAGACGATGCAAATGTCCGCGACGCAGTTGTTATCAAAGGAGGAGAGGGGTGCATTATTTTGGGTGAATACTTAATACTGTGAATCATATTTCTTTGAATATACGGAGTCATACGTGGGTAGTTTTCGAGTGACCGTAGGATTGGTTGTGAATTTATGAGCAGTATAGTTTATCATACATCTTGACTTTAATGGCGATTATATAGAAGAACAGACTAATTTTATAATTAAAGAACCCATATTACCTCAATACACTTACGTCAATAATAACATGAAAACGTAGCGACCATAAACATCTTATTTTACAGAAAACGAGTAAGAGGTAAAAAAATAAGAGAGCAAAGATTTGAAATATGAAATGCGATAAATTTCTTCAAATAGTGCTAATGACTGCAGATTAATTAATTTTAGAAGAATAACATTATAAAATCTCGTATAACAAAATTAGATTTTACCTTTATATCAAGAAATTTGTCAATTACCAGTTCTTAGCTCTTTTATCAATACATAGTGACGGGCTCTACGACACCACGTAGCAAACTCCTACGAGCTACGCGAGCTGCTACGCTATCTCATTGCATCGACACGCGTAGACCCATTTATTTCCCAAGGACATTATTAAAGACAACTCACAATGCATTCAGATCAGATTATCGAACTCGCTCGGAATACGTTATATGCAATTTCCTTCTGCGTTTCATGACTTTACGACTGACTTTAGCCCGCCAGGGGTAAGAATCCTCGGTCCACTAAATATTGATATAAACTCTATAAAGTATTTTGTATATTACAAGATTTATTTGACAAAAATGTTATACTGTAAAATATTAGTTAAAATTACAGAGTTAATCGTTTTTTCGAAACAACATCATGGTACTGATTGCTGAAGACTGAAAATTTATCTTATTATATAATACTAGCAACGCGCCCCGGCGTCACACGGGTGCAATTTAGATGAACAAAACATAACCTATATTACTTGCCTATGATGTAGCTTTCTATTAGTGATCATTTTAAATCAGTCCAGTAGTTTTTTAGTTTATTCATAACATACAAAAATCCAAAAATACAAATCTTTCGTCTATATAATATTGGTATAGATATAGATTGTGTTACTTTTGTAATTATTTTGATATATTATTCTGTCAAAATTCATGATCGTTTAATAATTAACATTATATTCCTCTATGTACTATTTCTCTCACTTTTCTCTTTTTTACATTTAGTGTGAATAATTTAACTGTAAATTCATGTATTGTTGATTTCCATGGGTTAATAATAAATATCTTCATACTAATTGGTCCATACTAATTGCTGATACCTTTGTCTAGTGAAATAAAAAATAATCTGTCTGCCCGTAAATCTTGCACTATTTAAAAAGGTCTCGAACCTCTGTCTCGATAATGCAACCGGGCAATATGTAAATTGTTCGCGGTTCATTCGCGATCCGATCGCTATTGTTACTGCACTTCCAATGCTCTTTTGTAAAGTGCTTTAAAGTATTAACAGGCTTTTGTAAAAGGTTGCAGAAGTCTGGATTTTATTTTATCGACAGTATTTTCGCGACTTCTCTATAAAATAGTGAATATTTGAAAGAGGTCTGTCCAGGAATATGTAAAAATATACAATAAATGTAACAGGAAACTACTATTTTTAAGATTTTAATATCATTAAATTGCATACAGAAAAACCAAGATATTTTTGAATATTCAGCAAATTAAAAAATATACATATAATAAAGTAAAAAATAAGCTCATTTTTTGTTTCGTACATAAACATGAAATTGCCTGTATTAAACTACCTTCATAATCTAAATAAATAACGAAAACAGCTCTCCCTGTGTAATGCAATAATTCCCAGATTTCTGCAGCCAAGGGCCCGGATGCACCCTTAAGACACCCCTACATTAGCCAGCTACAAGGCAGGGGAGGCTTCTATTTGCATACTTATCGAATTGTGCATGCTCTGTAGATGCGACAAACATTGCGAGTAACAAATGTAAAGGGATAGGATGTAACGAAAATATTTCATCGACACCGCTCGCGTTGTGTTAAGGTTTTTTTGTAAATGTAAATTTTGCGTTATTGGTAATACAACTACATATATTATCCTAATTTTCTCATCATATTCATATTAATAAATCAGAGTGATTTTGGATTGAGAATAAATGAGTGAATTGAATAATGGTTTTTTCCTAGCCTGTAATAAAATAAATGAAGATTATGTTATAGGTTTCAATATGAATAAACCCCGTTATTTTCATTAAATATGTGATGCATATGTACATTTAAATTATGTAATACTATAATGTAATCAGCGGTGTATAGTCCAAACGTATAGATATTAATTATATCTTCAGTACAGTACGATGAATAAAAGGAACTAATACAAAGACCAATGAACTGTTAAATAAATGTATTGAATGATATTACTTCTACAATTATAACATTTATACTTTTAAAGTCATCAAAACAATATGTGAACTCACTGTAATAAATATAAAGTATTACTTTATTAACATTAAATTTGTTTACAATATATGATTTTGTCTTTTAAATTTACAAATCACAATAATAACATTGGTACTTTTATAAAAAGTATGTGTTTATATAAAAACACATAGAAATTTTGAAAACTACCTAATCCTCAAACATAAGTCTCATAGTGTCTTAAGATGTAACTCAAAGTTTCCTTAAGTAATAATATAACTTTTAAGTCAAGTGAATCTTAGCACGTACTATTTTAGAGTAGCTTTATGCTGTTCAGAAACTTTAAATTTCTTTCGTAATAAAATTGAAAATTTAAAAAAAATTATCGTAGCTAGAAGCTGAGTAAAACTAAACTGAAATTGGCACTAACCATTAAGTGAAATTAACGATAACTATCTCTCGCTCTCCGATTATGAGAGAACAGGAAGTAGATAACGGAACTATTTCTTGTTAATTTTAATTAAATATACTACTTACTCGTGACTTCGCCTGTGTAGAATCATTAAGGTATGAAAATTGACTTTTATCTTAAGCAGGTTTGCCATGAAATAAACAACACTGACCTTTTGTCGTTGTTTTAAGTCACTGTTGTTTTAAGTCGACCACCTTTCATTAAATGATTACGAATTCATTTTATTTATATGCATTAAACGATGTGTCCGAGATTCTGAACCGCCATTTACATATATCCAAATCATATAAATAAATGCATTCAATAAATTACACTGAATTCAGACAATTCTAATTTGCCATTTTAAACCTCGCTATAGCGTTAAACGCTTATTGTATATTGAATAACACCGCTAAACGCATATTGTGTTTACTCAGCGATATTGAGCCTCAAATATGACGTGTTTGTGAAAATATAATGAGTATGCGGGAAGCTGTCATGTTCGGTTATAGTCCGAGCGCTGGCGTGGAAAATGCCTGGGTCTCTGCTTATATTATGTGAACACTATTTATAAGCGCACACCTTGGATCTGTATTGGTGAATAAAATCAACAGCCGATAGATGTAAGTTCACAGTATAGATAGATATCGATCTCTTTGGCATCCTAATTTTTTTTTCTTGTGGAAATCATTAATGATATCTGCCACCCAAGAGACTTCTGCAACCGGACTCCATAGAGTCAAGATGTTGTAGCAACATTTATGATCCACTACTAGAATCAATATGAAGACCTCTAATCCTGAATCGCGCGATATAAATATTTCAAAGCGCTGAGTATACAACATCTCGACATCAACCACTAGGGTCTGCCAGGTCGAGGATCCTCCCTTTAGGTTGGAGGAAGAGTATATCTCGCTTCCTCCACAACGTCACGGGCTACCGACTAAAACCCAACGGTGGCCGTCTTCGGCGCAAGAAATCGGAGGGCCCCAGGATCTCCAAAGAGGAACTCTTGCGGTACCCCCGTGGACCCCACTTGCAAGAGCAATTAGTGCAAACTTATAAAATCTTACTAATAAATAAAATAGCCATTCGACTCTTGGCTCTAATTTCAGTGAATGTCATGTCCATTCCGCTTTAGTGTTAGACAAATCAGCCATTAGGTCGGCGGTCGGCATCTGTTCATGATTATAACAATATCAATGAAATCTTATTTCCATTAGGGCTTAGACGATATTGGACGCTCGCAGACGATAAACAATTTCCAGCTCCGAAGGATTGAGGATTAAAAATTCATGAAAAACACCGAAACAATTCCTTCGAACTTCGCTACTCTGGGTCCATCATTTTTCAAGAGATTATTTTTTGTTGCTTAATAAAGCTTAAGAGTAGAAAGTTTCGTAATCGAGAGAAATAGATAAAACGTTTTGATGCCTTATATACCGCTACAAGTCAATAAGTGGTATTATTACAGTCTCAAGGTTCTAACGGAATTGGCGAGGTAAGGAATGGAAAGTAGACTGTATGTATGTATTATAATAATAAGTGTAAGGCTTTTATGACAAAGAGAAGTATGGAAGGAAATAGGGGAGGCCTACGCCGAAGAGGCTAATTTATTCGAACAAAATATTAGTGGTGTACAATGTACATATAGTAGAAATAAAGGCTATTTTTATTTTATTTATATATACTTTTATATATATAAATAAAATAAAAATATGACACTGCAGTTGTTTTGGGCATTTGATAAATCGCATTTACGAAGATAATAACGTAATAGAGTTAAATATAGTGTCAATTAAAACTATGTTTTTAGCGTCTCTATTGAAGGAAGGCTGATTGTTCATTATTTTACTGCAGAAATCGGTATAAATAAGTAATAAAATCATCTCTCACAAAAAATCAGTGGAAAGTAAATCAAACGTTATATTATATTTACTACGTATTTTGTTACATTCTACACATTTTCAATACGCAATCATGACCGAAAAGTTATGTAGAATATGAAAAAATACTTCGGAACTTAACGAGTTTGGAAAAAATCAAGGAAATTCAAAAGTTTTGGGTGAAATTAAACTTTGTATATTGAGAGCTGCGTCTTGACTTGTAACGGAAAAGGTATTTTTATTTTGGGAACAATTCACATCAGCTTTACTAACTTCAAACTTGTATTGTCATATTGCGTTATATTGAAAAAGCGCCAAACCCCTTCAGCAAAGTATTGTGTGCGTGTCATCTTATACAATGAGATATATCGCTTTGCCGTTATGAATTAAAAGCCTACAGGTTTTTTTATAAAAGTTATATTACGAGTATTATAACTTCAAGTAGTATCTTTACTCGTTTATAATAATGATACATCATACTAATATGTATTGTTCTTTTTTAGGACAGTGCATTATTAAAATACGGACAATATTTTTTTTAAATTTTAATTCTTATTGCTTTTATTTTGGGCAATTTAGGTGTCTACATGATGGTTAAGTCTAGCAGTTGATTGGTGGTCAATTTGCATTACAATCGGTACGTCCAGCGTTCACATTCAGACTGATATAGGATCGAAGTAATTTCATTATATACTATTCACCACTGGTTAGTAATAAAAAATATGTAGTATCATACAAGCATTGCTTATGCATTAGATAGATACAGTAATAATTTGATTACTTTGCATTGTATTACTGTGTTAAGTCAGATTGATATATACAGAAATAAAATTTTCGGGTAAAATATGAATCAAATTGAAAACCTCAAAGGTTTCACAATATGAGGAAGTAGATTTATAGCAGAGGCGAAAGAAAATTTCCTAAGAATAAGGTTAATACGTAAGAGATATTGAAGGACGAGAAAAATTGTGTCATTCCATGAATTATATGCGCCAATCTGTCGAGGCGCTTTGCAATATATCATGTAGTATATGCAGATGGGAAGATAAAACATATTTTTATGAGATTTTGAATATCTACATAATAATAAAAATGTCTGGTCGACCAAGGTTAGTGACCGGTAGTATTTATTTTTTTATTAATTTCTATAGGTAATACGAGTAATGTACACAAAATGCATCGTAAGATTCTTCAAAAAAGCTACCGGTCTAAAATTAATAAAAATATAAGTTTGTGCTTCCTATGTTAGGCATAATCTTATAGTGATAATGTATACTAATATTATAAAGAGGGAAGATTTGTTTGTTTGTATGATTAAACTCAACTGATTTTAAAAATTCTTTCACCTATAGAAAGCTACATTATCAACGAGTAACATAGGCATTTTTGTGAATTGTATTGTACATCTTCATTGCATCTGTGCGAAGCCGGGGCGTGTCACTAGTATCACTATAAGATTGTGACTCACATAAGAGGTTCAAATATATTATATTTATGTTATTTACACTAGATATTATTTTCCGTGAAGTGCACATTGCGCGTTTCGGTTTCAGTCTATGGATTTCCGAATGCTCGTAGTAAAAAGTAGGTCGACAGCCCATCATTGAATGATGTTCTGTGGCTGAGGTATCACCTACCATCAAGTGAACCTCATGCTCGTCTATCGATATCTAATATAAAAAAAGTATAATATACACAATTATAATAAATAATAAATCCATTGCACTCATCCAATTTTCCCCTTGGTTTTATCTGCACTGATTACATATACTGTGAACAAGTTTACGTCGTGTCAGCGATAAGAAGATGTCCCACATAATGATAACGAGCTACGCAGCTGGGGCTCACGAAATGTTTACGAAATATGCCTAAATAATACATATTTTAGTGATACAACAGTATTATATAATTATAAACTTATTACTTGACGATACATTTTGATACTATGTGTAATCTACAATATATTCATTGTGCATTTTGTCTATAACCAATTAAGTTTTGTTTCGGTATAGGCGCTATCTGATCAGGATTATCACTTATCACGGACTTATTATTAAGATTTATCACGGAGAGTGTTACAAGATATTCTTTGGATCATTCCCACCCGCTAAACTTCGGTATCAAAATACCACGCATGTAATCTTGATATCTGGAATCCCATAACCGAAAGACATGATTCTTCCTACCCCACACACTTAATCTGTGAAACCAGCAGTCATTAAAAATTGGCAATGAACCTGCATACCCCTGGTCATTAAATGAGCCTTCTGCCCGACTAAAACAAATAAATATACTCTAAATATTTAAGCACTAGCATCACGACCCGGCTTCGAACGGATGCATGTACCTTGACTTACACATATACACAAAAAAATAGCCTATGTTACTCGCTGATAATGTAGCTTACTATTGGTGAAATTTTTAAAATCAGTCTAGTAGTTTTTGAGTTAAATCGTAACAAACACAAACAAACAAATCTTATAAATAGTTAACCATCACTGTGTAAGTAGCAGAGTGCTCCAACAGATGCAGCAATGTGTCACGATGCAATGGATGCAGGCAAAAATTGCAAACGAAACTTATCCCGCTTTATGGGTTGTGAAACGAGCTTTCAACGCGAGCGCTCGCCAAGATACACTTACTGACACTAATATGGATACACTAGACTCATCCGCCACATTGTATTATGACAGAGACGTGACTAGAAATAAAAATATGTGTTGAGTTACTAGAGCTTTATATATTATATTTTTATCGGGCAGTTTAAGGGAGAGTTGGAAATAATAACAGAGAAGGACTTATTATGGTGAGTGATCGAAAACACTCATGAACATCTGTTGTAAAATGAAGATATAACATTCAAGACAATTATAAGGCTCTCATTTTATCATTTTTGTCATAAAGTTAGATATGATCAATCACTTATGAGTTGTGTGATAAGCTGCCTATTTTGTTAAGTACTTTAAGCATTCGAAAATGTATATTGCTGTAGGCAAAATGCATATTCTATACTCCGCGACTTTTGTTTGGAATGGTGGTTCTCTCGGGATATTCCTGCTAACTATTTAGCTCAAAATGGCTCAAATTAGGACAAAATATATCTAACAAAAAAGTATATAACATAATACGTTTTATCTAATTATAAAACAATTATAGTGTCATTTGGACCCGAAGCCTAAAAATTAAATGATGATGAATGATGAGGTTCTCAGTTAATTTTACTAATAACACTCCATAAAACCTTAACAATCATAGCTTTGTACATTTACACAATATTGCCTTATTACTGCAGAGGTTATTTACTCTACAGATACATATTTATTGTACCGCTTATCTTGTCTCCGATTGTAGCGATATTCACTTCACATTTGATGTAGTGTTATTGTAACGGGAATACAATGGACTCGCGGAAAAAGTTCCTCCACGTAAAATATAGTCTAGGTAATTACTACTCTACCTCAAATTCTGTTTACAACAAATGCAATAAATTCACTTTAAGAATGAATGTAGTGGGAATTGGAACAGGGACCCGTGAGAAATGGTGTCGCAATCTAAGTAGAATTAAGTTAGTAATTATAATTATATCATAGGTAATAAAAGGTTTAAATTATTATTCTTATTATAAATCGAAACGCCACTTTGTATGTTATGCTGTGGCCGAACCACTTTTCCAGTATTGATAATATTTTCTACGGTGAAATTTTGATCGCTATGAAACAGCTATGATACGTACCGAGACCCTATTAAATTTTATACTGCTTAAGCTTTATTATAAATACTAACCCAATTGTACTCAGTTAACGAAATTATTGAATATTCTGAAGGCAGTTGTTATTGCAATGGAGACTTTAGGAGATGAAATGAAATGATAAATTGTTTTTATACGACACAAAAGTTTAAATAAAGCCCGAGATCATAACTAATTATAGCAAACATTACTATGATACCTTATTGCCTGTAAACAAACAAATAAGTTGTTTGTCTTTTTTACAAAGATATAAAATGAAAATCTAACAAATTTTCAAATGCATCTTTTCAAGATACAAGATTAACGCAATAAATCTAGATGTAATCACAACAGTGGAACGAGGTGTCCAGATTAGCTGATGCGTTGCCAACACGCCGCCTCCCTCGCACCTGGTATGATGTCAACTCTAGATTTAAGGCAATATACGACTCACATGACTGCGCAACAAAACAACGAAATCTTTCAGGAATATAAGTTTAGAAATTAGATTTTTAATAACAAATTGTAATGTGTATTCTAATATTTTAATTCGTATTCGTATAAAACGCTTCATTTTAACCACAACATTAATGGTGACTGGTGGTTTAACATTCAGCGGCTAATAAAATATAATCTCTTGAAATATTGTTACTTGATTTTGTCTATTAATTCATAGAAAAAATCAGTGATCATGGTAAGTTTTAACGTATATTTTGATGAGTAATACATATACGAAACGAGCTGTTGAGATAATTATAAAAAAAATGAATTCTAAGTTACACTTCAACACGTAGTTTACAATATTCGAAAAATAATTCTGATTTTTAGCATATTTTTTTATAAGCGTGGCCACACTCCTAAGCTGTATTCAAATATATGCATATTAATTCCCAAACACGACAAATAACAAATAAAAGTAATTAAAAACTAAGTTAGAATATCATTCAGCTAACACACAAACTTGTTCTAATGAGTTAGAGTACGTAAATAACATTTTACATAAACAATCGTGGGAAGACGCGGCCTGGCGTTGGGGAGCTATTCCGATGTCGTGTTACTTTTGGACCCGATTGGGGGGGCAAAGCGGATTTGAGCCTTAAACCTTTTTATCCTTCCTGAGTAAAAAAGGGATTTAAGATCACTATATAATTGGGTATTAGATGTTATAATATTATTACTAGACAATTTTCGTGATCCGGCGTGTGGGGAGTTCCAAAATTCCCAAAAGGTCTTTTAATATTTACAAAAAAAATGTGTAGCGCGCACTTTCGGTCACCCGTACACCCCGCCAGGCCTGGAATTTTCCGTTATGCCGGCGCCGCCTGCGCGGCGCGAGTTACTATAAAACAGTCGGCCGAGAGGCATCCAAGTGGTTGGACGCGTCGTAGTCTTCCCCGTGCGCCGAGCCGCGTATGCGCGTTACGTACAAAATTCGTAGTTTCCTTGTCACCCACGACCTTTTACCATCTCCACCTTAGGGACGCATAAGCGTCACCTTATATTGGCGCCCAGCTTAGTGGCCAGGGAAATCACAGTTCAATCACGTACGTATCGAGTATGCCGAGACGGTTACGCAAGGACGCGAAGACCGTTGACGACATGGAGAACGTCGAGAATAGCGACGTAGACACCGTTGACAGCGAAGATGACGTCACAGAAAAAAGACCAGCTCCTTCATCAACCCCCGCGACTTCTTACATCACTATGACGCAAGATCAACTCGAAAACGTTATCGCTACTATAACCAGGACACAGGCAGAAAGTAACCGTCTCCTGATCGAGGGCCTGATGAGCAGGAACCAGCCTGCACCAACCTCGCCGGCGAGTAGTGATGAGACCAACAGGATTACACCGGGAAGTTACTGTGAACCCAGATCTGGAAACTTTTCTAAGTGTACTGCACGCTTCGACGGCTTAACCCGAGATGCAGACCGACTAGAGGCTTTCATCGATGAAATTCAAACCTACAAGGAATGTGCGAACGTGACCGATGCACACGCACTGCGAGGTTTGCCGATGCTGCTAGTGGACGACGCTGGCGTGTGGTGGCGCAGCGTAAAGCACAGCGTTGCGACGTGGAACGAGGCCATACAACGCTTACGTGGCATGTACGGAGTGCCACGCCCACCATATAAAATATGGAGAGACATTTTTTCGTGCGAACAAAGTGAGACCGACCGTGCGGACGTTTTCGTTAATAAAATTTGTGCGCGTTTCGCGAAGTTACCGTATGTGATAGAAGAATGTATGAAACTCGACATAGTGTATGGTTTATTGCATAGAAAAATAAAAAAGCGCATATGTCGCGACACGGTACACGGGTTAGAACAACTACTTCTAAAAGTAAGGTTAGTGGAAGAGGCGCTGGCGGAGGTGAGTAGTTTTAATAATAACAACACTTCCAACTTAAGTAACCGCGTTGATACATCCTTTCCTTTAACTCATAAAAATGTTAACCCTTCAAATGCCGTATGGGGTCAGAGTAACACTCAGCGTCCCGCGACGGGGCAAGTTGGGACTATGTCTATTACTGAAGGGGGGCAAGTTGCACCATCGCATACACTAGCTTCACAGCCAAGTTCGTATTCTAAGCGCACCCGTCCTAAATGCTCTTTTTGTAAAATGTTCGGTCACACCGCGAATGATTGTCGTAAACTAAAGAATAATGAAAGTAAAAAGGAGACGTCTGAGCTCCGTTGCTACGGATGTGGTCAGTTGGGGGTGATTAGGGCTAAATGTCTAAACTGCAGGGAGACGTCAACTTCCTCAGAGTTACACAGCGTGCGTATAGGTGATACGGAAACCCGCCCAATAGTGCGAATTATGATTGAGGGTCAACATAGAACAGCGATTCTAGATACAGGTTCAACCCATTCTATAGCGAGCAGAGATCTATATAAGCTTCTAGTGGACATAGGCGTTGAGTTCACGACAACACAGCGCGCCGTATCCCTCGCTGACGGTTCGCAAAAGGTAAGGACCGCACTATCGTGTACTACAGCTGTTAACTTGAATGGACGTCACTCACCTGTTTCCTTCTTAGTGTTTCCCAATGCTGACAGCCAGACGCTTCTTGGACGAGACTTCATAGCACGAGCAGGTATATTGCTCGATCTCCAACATGGGTGTTGGTATTTTTCTGACTTACCTGAGCAGAAGTTTTCTTTTGTACGCCCCTACAGCCTGACACAAACAGACGATACAGAGCTGATGCAGATGGACGTTACCAGCCTCTCACTCAGAGGAGACGAAGGATCGAAACTTACTCCGGCTCAGCGAATACAGTTAAACCAGTTCATAGTTGATAGAACTGAGCGCCTCGCCACTGAAGGTCCAGCTACGACTTATGTTAAACATTATATCAAGGTTGGCGAAAGGCAGGAACCAACTGCTTCACCACCCTATAGGATGACACCAGGTAAGGTGAACGTCATTGCAGACTCGCTAAGTCGTCCCGCTTGCTGCGAAGGCGATGTAGGCAGCTGCGAGGTATGTCTGATCTCTGTCGACATACCACAGAGAACGCCCGTCGATGTACGCGAGAACCAACTCAAAGATCCCGAACTAAAGAACATCGTCGAGGGTTTGGAATCAGCCGACGATTCGTTCAGGGGGAGAGGTTGGTCAGACCGCGGATATTTGATCTGTGATGGAATTTTATATAGATGCATGCCCGAGTCGGATGAAGACTCCGCATGTCTCGTGGTACCAGCGCATGAGAGGAAGAGCATCCTAGAAGAGCTACATGACGCCCCAACAGCCGGACATCTCGGAGTAGAACGTACTCTAAGCCGTATCAGGTCAAGGTACTTTTGGCCTGGTATGAGATCATTCGTTACGGAATATATTAAAAATTGCGTAGCTTGCCAGAGATTTAAGGTAGATAACAGGAAACCTGCAGGATTATTACAGACGCCAGCAACGACAAGGAGGTTTGAAGTGTTATCCGTAGATCTGTTCGGACCCCTGCCAAAAACACCAGGAGGTAAGAAATGGATTCTTATAGCCGAGGATGTATGTTCACAGTGGATAGAACTCTTCGCCCTAGAAGCCGCTACCAGCAAGGAATGTGCCGAAGTATTGATTAGCGAGGTATTCTTGAGGTTCGGAGTCCCGCGCAGAATGATCAGTGATAACGGCGTGCAATTTGTCGCTGAAATTATGCAGCAAGTCTGTCACGTCATGGGTATCAAACAGTCACTGATCCCATTGTACCATCCAGAGGCGAACCCCGTTGAACGGAAGAATCGAGACTTAAAGCCACAACTGTCGATACTTGTAGGTAAAGATCACGCATCCTGGGATATACATCTCGCAGCTATAAGGTTTGCAATGAATTCCGCCGTAACGGTAGGTACAGGTTTTTCGCCAGCGTATCTCACTTTCGGTCGAGAGCTCCGCGCACCTTCAGACGTTGTAGGAGATATGAAGAAAATCGTGGATAACGATAATTTCGTGGCTAATATCACACCTTACCTTCGTAAGTTAGCATCAGCGCTTGCAGACGCTCGAGACGTGCATGAGCACGCTCAGTTAGTGCAAAAGAAATACGCAGATGAAGGCCGACGCCCGGCACCAAGCTACAAGGTAGGAGACCTCGTGTTGGTTAAAACTCAAGGGCTGAACGATGTAGGGCGGGGTCAAACAGTAAAGTTTATACCCCGAAGAGATGGGCCTTACCCGATACACGCAATTATTAGTCCTACAAGTTACGAAGTGAGGATTGAGGAAGGGCAAGTGGCCCGTTATCACTCGTCCCAACTGACCCCATTCGTAGGTGAGTTGCAACCGCCAATTAGGGGTAAACGAGGAAGAGGTAGACCTAAAAAGTACTAACCCTCGTGCGGGGCGCTTTTGAGGGTTAGAGGGGGAGGATGTAGCGCGCACTTTCGGTCACCCGTACACCCCGCCAGGCCTGGAATTTTCCGTTATGCCGGCGCCGCCTGCGCGGCGCGAGTTACTATAAAACAGTCGGCCGAGAGGCATCCAAGTGGTTAGACGCGTCGTAGTCTTCCCCGTGCGCCGAGCCGCGTATGCGCGTTACGTACAAAATTCGTAGTTTCCTTGTCACCCACGACCTTTTACCATCTCCACCTTAGGGACGCATAAGCGTCACCTTATAAATGTATATTTTATTGACATTGTCGTTTTTTGAGTATGGAATAAGAGTCCAGTAACTCATGGTCTCAGGAAAATCTTAATATTCCTCGTATTTTATTATACTTAATATAATAACGTTGATAAATAAAAATAAAGATTATAACAGAGTTGTCAGGTGTAATAATAGCATTGTACGAAGTGTGGCGGAGAGACTGGTAAACAATACAAGTTATAGAACATGGTTGACTATAGCCATAAAGCTATTACTTAAGTAAATAATGTGTATTATTATTAATCAATATTATGTAACATAAATATCTTTAATATGTTTTATATCTTGTAAAATATGGATCTACATTGATCTGAGTTAAATAAATTATTATTATTATAATAGTCTAACTTCTAATATCTACCAAAGGAGAAAGTTATTCGTAAATATCTGTAATCTCCAGAATATGACCTCATGTCAACCGAGTGCTTGTATCAAATTATACCGAATTATGCGGAGTCTTCCGCTTTATCGGGAACTTTGGAATTGAATTATTCAAGCATCTGTCGTGATATCAAACCATGAATAAATACTTGGAAAACAATTCATTTCAAGTGTTCGTGTGTTTTGTATATCGTGAAGTACAGACAGAAACAAACGTGCTTTTTTTATAATTAAAATATGTAATGAGTAATTTAATGCTTTTTTTTTTTAATATAAAGTCGCTTAACTCCAACGGCGTTTGACCGATCTCAATGACGATTGAACCGTATATTCACAGAGAAGGTTCTTATGCTATTGGCTTTGGTGTAACTCGCCTCAATTCTACGTATACTATAATAATATTATAAATAGGAAAGATTTGAATTTTTGTATGTATCGAATAAACTTAAAAACTACTGGACCGCTTTCAAAAATTCTTTCACCAATAGAAAGGTACATTATCGCTGAGTAACATAGGCTATATTTATTACTAGGAAAAAAAGATCCTTAGAATTTCCTACTAAAACCAACCCGAAGTGTAAAAAAATAGTCAAAAAATGTTGTTCGTCGCAAGCGCTGCAGAAAGTATTGATCATAGAACAAAAAAAAAGTTCTTCAATATTATGGAATATATAAATATCTACAAAAAACTTCGCGAGACCATATGTCTTACTATTGTAGTTATGTTACTATAACTACTTTTTTACATTTTAAAAGTTGATAGAAATGCCGATCAAAATCAGACCTTGCTATCCATAGTATATAGTCATTTTGTTCAAATTTTGCGGTTTTGTTACGAATTAACTCAAAAACTACTAAACCGATTTTAAAAATTCTTTCAACAATAGAAAGCTATATATATATTATATATTATCAACGAGTAACATAGGCTTTACTTTTATTCATCTACATTTGGCTAGTTTTATATAAAATTTAAGTCCAAGTAGTTACCTCTTATATGCTTTTTGATTAGTGAATTTTCTTATATTCCTCGTTACCTACAAACTAATTTAATAATTAAGTTTTAAAAAATCTATTCAAATAGCAGTAGTTAAATAAGTAATATTGTAGTTTTTGTATATAATTTTACTCTATATACTGTAATATTATATATTTTACTGATGAAGTCGGTGCATTAAATATGTAAATTCAGATATTCAAATATGAGTGCGGAATTAGAATTGACACTGACGTCTATTCCTAATTCCTTTGCCTAACTATGTGGGGGCACGGCAGTGCCCCCGCCAAGTCGAGCAATATCATTTTTCATAAGAAAATGAAGAGACAGATCGACATTATTTTTAAGCTCGGACATAGCAGCAAAGCTGAAAGTGACATCGGCGACTTATATCACGGTGAATCCGCGGGAAACCCCAATATTATTTTAATCAAATTAAAGGTGAAGCAAAACATGTTGTATATACATATAATATTTCTCTTCTAACCGTACTCACTAGTCAGAGACAACAATATTACGTAAAGTAAATGTTGTCTTACAGTGTCCTACAATAAGTAGACTTGTGCACGCAGTTGAATTTGTTTTCAATATTTACACGACAATCACTTTTCATCTGCGAACAAAACTCTCATTTCTACACAATTTACGTATGTAAATAAAAAGAAATGAAAAGAAATAAAAAAAAATATATATTATTTATGACCTTTTCCTTTTTACAGGTCGGTTAATAGTTACAGTATAATTATTATTATTTGAAAAATCTTCATGAAAACTGCTCTGAACTACCTTTTAAAGGACACGCTAATGTAATATTTTAGAAGAAAAAATTATTTATATCAAATGTTATTAATATAATTAAGACAAAATAATATTTAGAATGTAAAAAGGACTCACATAACTGTTACAAACAAACATAAATACCATAAACTGATTTTTAGAGGGAAATATTTGCATTTTGCATACAAGAAACACGTTCATTTTAGTTAACGAGAATTTCTATACTTTTTATTTAGCGGATATCCGGCGAGCTCACGCATTAGCATTTAAAATGTAAAGAATCCTGAACAAGGCGTGAACCGCAACAATTGTCAGCCACAAAGAATTTAAAATGCAGACAATTTTTCCATCTTCGTATTTTTTTTATCACGCGATATCACTTCCTGTGTCTCTTGCGATAGGTGTTAAAATAGAATGCTGAATATAGAATCGTTCCAATAATTTTAAGCTTGACTGATACGTAAAGTCGGTGTTATTTTGTATTTTTATTCAATGTTTTATTCCGTCTGATTTTTCAAAACTATATTGATCAATGTCAAACTCGTACAGAACCGTGATTTCTTTATGGTTGACGTCACGGAAGCGATAATGACGATAATTAAAATATTTGTTTCTAACGTAAACTTTAATATATTTTTAATTAACATTTAATATTTGACTGAAGGCCATTTTTTTAAGCGGATAACATAAAAACTTTGAAAAACATACACACACATATTCGTGTCAATTTTCATAATGATGTCAAACGCCGTTGGAGTTTAGCGATTTTATATATACAGTAGTGATAATATGAAAAAGTTTAAAGCTATTTTGAGCATATGTTATATTTATTAAAGAAGGTGTGAAGATATATGTATACACAAAAGGGAAACAAAAAAGATTTATGAAGCTGGTGTGAGTGGTAGAGTCGAGAGTGGTCGACTTAGACGGACATATCTCGATCAGATCGGGGACGTTCTTCAAAATGACCAGGTCAAAAGTACTCGAAACCGACGAGTGTGTATGAAAGCATTGATGAAAGTGGAAGAAGCGAAAATGCTATGCAAGGATCGGATCATATTGAATTCCGTGATTTATAGCTCCTTTCATCTTATTCAACTATCACCGTTTATGTTTAAGTAATATTTAAAGCACTTATTCTGTTATATTTATTACAGTGGCATCGCATTCCATTTACTTAATCATGAAATCGGCGATTTCTAAAGTCTAGACCACAACGTATTTGAGTACTGCGTACTCATCCAATTCAGGCAATAGTAATATTACTGTAATAACTGCTGATATCTGGAGTAAATATTTTATTCAGTACCTACTCACCATTTGTAAGGCAGAATGTGTATGGTGTAGATGTAATCCATTATTTTCGCCGCTGCCACAGAAGTATTCCGGTAAATATTTACGGGAGTTAGTAGCAGTAGCTGGAACTGAATATAAAACAGCTGTAAAGTAGCTTCAAAATATAATAATATTTTCACATTTCGTTTAATAAATACTGTCTACTAGACTACTGGCATGAACGTCCTAGGCAAATCTTTACCTCGGGTTCAAGCTCGGTTACGTTCCGTTAGTTACTGTCGAATTTATAATATGACACTTCTTCGTAGTCGGCGCAGTATGTTTTCTTTTTTATAATATTACTCATAGTATGGATTGAGTTGTCTTGTACATTATTATCAATAGTCTCGATATAAATATTTGTTAAATACTGTAGTATTACAAAGGAGCCCGGAGGCTTTTATTATCTAGTTTTTATTATCTGTGTTTCGTAATTATTACCGCTTATAAGCATCTGTATCAGGCTGGCTGGTTACATATCATCGCGAGTATGTAAGCAGCCTTTAAGATGGTGATACGCATACTGTTTGAAAACTCCCATGTATCGGTTTTCTAAATACCATCGCCGGAAGCTACGGAAGTACGTGAAAGAAAATTACTCGTAAAGCGCCCAGTGGTAACTTCCAGCCATCGTGTCATCATAATGTCAGTTTCGATCGTTATGTTTGCTTTGTCCGTCGCAATGCGTATGCAGTGTAACTACTGGCTGTCCGCCTAGTGCCCTTGCCGCCCAGCCGGTTGCGGACATCCGATATTTATGGTTGCTGAATCCGAATTGAATAGTTAAGCGCCATGGATTGCGTATTGACGTTTGACTGTTCTACTCAGTTTTAGTTAAAATGAACTCACTGTATAAAAAAATCTGGGATTAAAAATAGGTTAAATAGTAGATTGTTTACGAAGGAAACCTCTATTTCAGAGTGGGGCGAGGCGAGTGGGACGTTCGATGTGACGTGGGGAAGACATGCTTACAGAAAATTATAAACATGCCATCCATGTGGGATTCGAACACACGACCCATCGATGCGCACGGTAGGTGTTCTACCGAACGCACCAAAGAGCCTATTTAAATGGTTTCCTCAAGATAAGTTTGTGGAAGTCCACGTCTATATTATTAATTGTTAGCTTCCATTGTAATAATATTATAATCAATATAAATGAAACTTCGCTACAAGTTGACTTATTCAAATTGTATAGGTTAACTCAATGTACATATTTTATAGTACTAACTAGCTGACCCGGCAAACGTTGATTTGCCATGTAAATAATTTCTAAAAAGCAGGGGTTGGTGATAAAAAAGTAAAAATTTAGGGTTGTATGTATTTTTTAATGACACAATTTAAAAAAATAAAAACAAAAAATTTCGTCCAAAAATTAAAAGAAAAAAATTTAAGGGTGAACAACCCTTATCACTTAGGGTTTGAAATATAGATAGTAGCCGATTCTCCGACTTACTGAATATGCATAGAAAATGTCATAAGAATCGGTCGAGCCGTTTCGGAGGAGTATGGGAACGAACATTGTGACACGAGAATTTTATATAATAGATGTACAATGAGTTGTCAAGTATACCGAAATATCCCCAACAATTTCTTACTCTGTTGTAAACATATTTTATGCATATTTCAGTAACATTTATTTCCAAGAAGGGTTTATAAATTATATACATTTTCCGAAGGGTGTACGAACGGAAATTAATAAAGTTCTACACTGTGTGATATATGGGAAGCTCTGGGAGAATTTTCTTAAGAAAACACTGCGTTAAGTGAGGTGGAGATAAAACTGAGTCATCCCATAACAATAATGTTTATTCATAATTTATATCAGGACTCCGCTGTGAGTCGTATAGGGCCACCAAGCGAGCGAGCAATCTGAATATTAGGAAAATACTAGGTTCGTATTGTTATTTTTATAAAGGATGAGGCAAACGGGTGGTGGTAGAAAGTGATTATCGCCGCAGAGGTTTTATGGAACATCGCTGGCTGTGTTGTGTTTAATCGATAATTTTTTATCGATTAGTATATCTAATTAAATTTATTCTAATTAATATCAATCATGATTAAACTTAATCGTGATTAAATTTATTAAAGAATAGAGTAATCATGAAATCTAATCTCATTTAGAAAAATAAAATTTTCGATAGGTAAAATTATAAATCGTGTTTTAATCCGGTATACAGTATTTCATTAAAATTTGTGATAGGTACTCGCGTTAATAAAAGACAATATTATAGTTAAAATTACCAAATCTGTATTTAAGTAATTCCAATGCGTGTGATTTTTAATAATATTTCAATGAAATATGTTAAACTAGTTTTCTTTTTTTTTCTTCAAGTAAAAGTGGTTTATGAAATGTAAAACATGATATCTGAAATTGAAAAAAAAACTCATAAAGATGAAGAAATTTTCTAAAAAGTCTATGTATATGATTTAATGTAAAGCAGAAAACTAACCAAACGCTACATGTATGGCCATTAGGGATCACAATCCCGGGATCCCGAATCCCGGGATCCCGGGATCCCGGCCGTTTTCTGGTCCCGTAAATCCCGGGACTGTACTTGGCTAATCCCGGGATTTTCGGGATTGCTACAAACAGGTTTATTTTGCATTCCTTGCCTAGATTTTCTCAATAAATAACCTTGCCTCGATTATATTAATAGCATTTATGTTATTACATAACGACAAAAACAATCCTTAGATACACCGTACGATATATACATACGTAGTACGTACTACACAGGTACCTACAGCCCTAATAATGTGTTTCTCGTAGAACTTAGAAGGGACTTCCCATCTCGGAATACTTCAATATCGATGGGTCCTACGTATAAGGGCCAATGCAACATTTTGAGCATTTTCACTTTTTTGTATTAAATGCTTCCTTTTACTGTAGTTGATAACGTGCGCTAAAAAAAATACACATTTTATAAGTGAAAATACTATTTTTTGTTACAGTAAAAGGGCCTATATGGCACAATTTTAAACGTATAAAGGCCAAACGCTTATTAGAGACTTGTACGCGGGGAGATCCCGCGTCTTTGTTTACTGCAACGGCTAATTGGTCAGTTGAGCACTTGTACGTCACACGGAACGATGTCGCGCTGTGATAATAACCAATTATTTTAGTGAATAATATTATGTTATTAGATGTAACTTAGTGAAATATGGCGTCCAAATATCATTCTAAGTTTAGTAGAAGTCGGAATTTAGTTAATTTAGCAAAATATTTTCTTAAATAATGGATTAGTCAAAAATATTAAAATACACGTTTTTTTACAAAAGTAGCTTGTGCCAAGTAAATCGTCTAAAGTGACACTTTGGCCTTTTTACTAGTTTTTTTTTCAGTATAATTAAAATAAAAAAATGACGTATATAGGCTTAACTACATTATTTAAAAAACTAATATATATACAAATAAATCGATGTATCTAGAATAACGAACATATGTTTCATAGTAACTATGTAAAGTTTCACAAACATCAGTTGAAGCATCTAAAAAATATATCAAATTGAAACTTTGGGAGCCTCTATTGAAAAGTGGTCAATTTGCACATTGGCCCTTATACATAGGACCCATCGATATGCTAGGTACTCTTTAGGTCATTACCCAACGGGCCATCAGGGGAATCATCTGATCACCTCATATCATAATATTGTATATAAACTATGAAGCAGGCTTGTAAGTCAAACATTGGATGCTTTGATATTTCAACGATTTTATACGTATTGTATGTATTTTAAAATTCTAGATAGATTTTTGTGTTGTCATTTTGTTTTCTTACAAAAGTATAGTTTTTATTGTTTGGTCTATTTTATTTTCTTACTACATTTTTTTTTTAAGAAATTACACATTTTATTTCATTTGCGCCCGATTTGAAACCACATAGTCTAATCCCGGGATAGCCCCGGGATCCCGGGATTACGCATCAAAAATCCCGTAATCCCGGGATTGAAAAATATGCTCGGGATTGTGTTCCCTAATGGCCATACATGGTTGCGCTGTCGCGACGTCAGCGTGTTGACTCACACTCCGCGCTGGCGTCAACTTTGCACTCCAATTCACCACTCAATATCGATACATTTTACATTAGTTTCCGAATTCAATGATTGTCCAATACATTGAAAATTAATATTTTTTAGTTTTAAAAAGAATGTATATACCATTTAATAACTATGGATCTATTTATTATATCAGGCGAGCTCAGCCTGGCATGTGTTGGGTCAAAAACTTACGCGGGTGTATGCAGAATAACTCAGCAAAGTTTTATCATTATCGTATAAACAGTTTAGGAGGATAAACATACTTACATTGATTTATATATAGATACCGAAACTCATGCACTTTATACCATGCTAATTATATGAACTGGTTTATTAATTGTGTGGAATTTATATATCTCTCCTAATTACTTCCACTTGACATTTTTATGTATTCATAGATATATATGTATAAATATGTAAAACCAGACAGTCCTATGAAAACTTAGCGTTAACCATCCAAGCTAATCACTCTCCAAGCTCCCCCTCCACTCTTCTTATTCTCTTCTTTGACCGCATTACATAATACAGATAATTGTCACAACGCCGGTCTATATTTGAGTTGGAATATTTTACCCATGCTACCTGGAATCTAATTGGACGAATAAATAAAAATGTAATAAACTAAAACTGTTACAAAAGGACAATTTCCTTTTATATTCAAACCATTTCAAATATTTAAAAGTCCCAAAGTAATTATCGAAAATTATAGGTAATTTTGGGAACCTTCACCGTACAATTAAACGATTATTAGTTTGAAATGAAATAGATTGTGTGTGGTCTGTCGATAATTACCGCGACAGATGGCTAGCGTTCATTACGGCTATACACGTTAGCCGTTACGACTCGGCTATTGATAGCCGCTATGTAAGCTCTGTAGATGACCTAAGCTATTGTGAGTTGGAATGAGAATATAATACAATCTCTTCGCAACAAATACAGTCGATATTCTTAATGTGAATAAGTAAGGATTGGAATTCTCTACCGGTCTCTGTCTTCCCTACAAAGTATGATCTGGGTGAATTTAAGGGAAATGTGAATAGGTTCTTAGATCAGCGTGCTCCATCATACATCACCGTATTACGTAAGATCAGGTGAAACAGAGGTCAAACTTATAATATGTATGTATTTTTGTCTCTTTCGAATTTAATAAATATTTGTGTGCAAATTATAAGATTTTTTGTAAGTATTTTCCATGGTTTTATCACGTTAGGGATAATAGAACATCTCTTTCTAGTAGTTACGTCGTATTCTGTAAGACAGACAAACATTGTTTTTTCTTCAAAAGTATAAAATTAAATTTGATGCTTCTCATTTTTCTATACTATACTTTTATAATGATAGAACTTTATACTTGTAAGTTTATAGACAAAAATAAATACGTGTAAGTTTTTTTATTGCGAACTCAGATAATAAATGAAAATAGATGGTAAAACGCAATGTTTACGTGGAAGACAGACTTATATCTGTTTATAGTATATCTAAGGAATGCAACTTATTTCTTTTAAACAATTTTCAGATTAAAGTAAGAAATTTCGTCCCATCTTATGCTGTAAAAAAATATTAAAAATACTCAAAGCGTGAATTCACGCAAATTCCAACCGGCTGCAGCGCAAACTTTCTCATATCCGGTAAACTCCCCAGTAGCACATATTATCGAAATATTTTGCGGATAATACAAGAAGTATTCGTGTTACCCGCAACCGGGGAATTTTCCAGAAGTGGCGAGAATCTTCGCTACAATGGAGATTTGAATTTTAAATATTAAACTCGGAACGATTGATGAAGGATGGAAGCTTCCAGACCGCTTTTTATTGAAAATGCTGAAATTTTCAGTTATTTTATTGTTAAGCTGTTTTATTCATGGTGAGCGTTTATTATTTATTTTGTAAATTTATTAGAAAATGGTTTTATTTGTGTATGTCAAATATATTACGGATTTACTCTCACATTTATGATTCTATAGTTGAAATTCCAAATGATCTCTTAGTTTTTTGTTTTTATTATTATTAAAATACCATAACATATAGTTCCTCTCGATTTTGTCAAATAACACAATTAAACAGACAGCTGCTGAATCGTTTCATACTGATATGTGGAGTGCAAACTCCTCCACAATTTATCGTTTAAGAACTCTATCTTAACTACTGCCCGAATGTTTAATGCAGTATCTACAATCAATTAGCGTTCTCAAGATAGTTACGAGTGCAATCAAATGGATATCAAAACTTCGTGAAATGGTTATCGATATTATCAAAAGGAATTGTTATTCAGAATTGTTTTACATTAAGTGTCAATAAAGCTAATTACAAAGTGTGTATTATCTAGTGAACATAGGTAACATTCGTATCCATCTCAACTGTTCCTACTATATTTAAAAAAAAAAAAAGAATAATAACGTTACTATAACTTAAGTAATAAGTTTTTATATCTGTTTTACCACTTTTTAATATTTTTTTAAATAAAATGATATATAGAAATAACTTTATTTTTGAATTACAAAACAAATGTTGTCAATACTTATCATAGTAAAATATTTATCTGTCGCACATTCACTCTCAAGAAATTATGTATTTGTATTATTCCTTTCATGTGGAATTTACTTACATAATATATAATACATATGTATATATTATGCGATAAGGTAATATTTGTGAAGTTAAATATCTTAGTAAAATTAGTGGTATTGTTAAATTAGTCGCGTTTAAAATTTATCTGCCGGGTTTATCGGTGACAAGTGACAATCAAAGCTGAATTAATCACAGAAAGCTGAGATGTCGCTGCGGTCAGCTCCCAAGTGATTGCGGACTCAACCGCAAACTGTGTTAATAGAAACTGACCGACATTATGTTTAAATACATAATATATGTACACTGCTTTTAGCGATACAGGATTATAAACTCTCTTAGGAATTATACTTTTGTTAATACACTTTTGATTATACGCACATATTATTTGACACATTAGTTTTGGCAATATTTCAATAAAATTCTAATCTACTAATATTATAAACGTAAGTAGTAGTGAGAAGTACTAATACTATGAAGTGTGAGGATTGATGGGTGGAAGGTTGTTAATCTTTCATGCAAAAACTACTGAACGGACTGATCGGATATCGACAGACGAGCATGAGGTTCACTTGATGGTAGGTGATACCTCAGTCACAGAACATCAGTCAATTATGCGCTGTCGATATACTTTTTACATCGAGCATTTGGAAATCCAAAGACTGAAACGCCTAATTAGCACTTCACAGTTTTTCCATCTATGAATGGTGGTTCGTTACCCGGTCGGAATTTCGATATTTCGCTCACCCGTTGTCAGACGATGTTGCCCTGGTGGGATTAGAACCCACAACCCATCGATGCGCACGACAGGTGTTCTACCGAACAAATATCCGAAAATGAACCGTCTAATACATTACAATAACATATAGGCTATAATTTATAACTCGCGTAAAAGTGATACTCGCGTTAATAAAAGACAAAATTAGTTGATATAATGCAATGTCGCAGATTAATTAAACACGTTCAACTTTTTTTAAATGTAAATATCTATTGTAGAGTAATTGAACGTATAAAATCTACCACACTTTGGATTGTTTATAAGTTAAAAACTTAATCCTAGTGAATCTAGGCCTACTTTGATGTATGTATTTCTCTACAGGTTTAATAATTTCCCCTAAACACTAGGAGAAATATTTACTTCTGTTTTTGAAGCGAGATTTTGGTAACTATAACAAGTTCATCAGTTTAATGTCTGCCCGTATACTCTTTTAAAATATTTTTATACACATACAAGCTAGCGTTTTCCTTGTCTACGAAGGGTTTTTATTCACCCACGGATCTAGCTTATTTATTATTTATAAACATGTTTATCTTCGTATTATCTGGAAAGCATTTCGAATTTCTATCCAGGTAAGCAATGCTACTTATTGAATCGTCGGGATAAATAAGAAATAAATATCAATAAATAGTGTTTAAAAAACTTAAAATTAACAGCTAAACTAACTACTACTAATAATTTCATTAAATCATTTTATTCTTATTAATTTTTGTGAGATTAGATTAAGATTTATTATTTAATTATTAAAGAAATAAAGGCTTTTTATTTTATAAAAGGTGTTTTAATCTGCTAAAAGTTATTTCAATTAAATGTGTGATACTTTATAAAAGTTACGTTCGTTCGGATTACGTTTCATCAAGTGAACCTTATAGTGGTATGATGTAACCCTAAAATAAATATACATAATATACATGACGTATAATAGTGTCGACTGCAGTTTTATAACTGCAGTAAAATGTAGTTATGTGTACAAAATATGAGAATGTCCTGAAGTTGTTTGGGGACGCGGACGTGACCGACAGTCACGCGTACTCTCTTGTGACAGTTTAGTTTTACCGATACCCGGTGCTTGTGGAGGATGCATCACATATAATAGCCAACTGTGTTGTATGTGATGCTCTGATCGTGTATGCAAAAATGTAAATAAGAAGTTTATTCAGCAAGCAACCACTTGTAACAATGTATTTATAATACTATACAGTAATTCTATACTTGTTTGCCGATATGGATGCGACTGTGTTGTATATATCAGAAGGTTGGTCGATTAAAATGCATGTTGTTAGCTTGGTGTTTAATGGTCGACTCTCGTCGCAACGGATTATCTTCTTATATATATCTTACATCCACGTAGCAAGCGTACACATGCGTAGCTATATTGCTACGTGAACTAAAGTGTTCTGAGCCTACGCGCCACACTTGCCTTAGTTGATATGTACTGTAGTACCTTTTGGATAGAGCACGCGTAAATATTTTATTTAATTTCTATTTCAGTAGCCGTCCCGCTCTCTAACAATAAAGTAGAAAGAGAAGTCGTATCGTATTTTATAGCTTCCACATTGAATTGACTTTACTTATCGCTTATTGGTTTAGCCGCGGCCATAAACCGTTTATATCCAGTCATTTTATGATCGGAAACTGTATGTTTTACTACTTTTGAGAAAGCTTATTTATCGAAGTGTCACTTTTATGAGTATAATTATTAGTAATACATTATAACGTAAGTCATCGGTTCCTATTCGAATCAAGTTAAATGAAAAATATTTCAGAGATTTATTGAATATGGAATAACTAAAATTTTAAATAATTTTATGAAAATGTTATCACAAAAGTACATCTACATAGACAGCTTAATTACAACTAGTTAAATGTGCAAAATTTATCAATTCATTTGATCAATTTGATTTGATTTTTTCTTTACTACTTACCATAGCATAAGCTTTCTTTTTTGATGGAAATGTTGTATATCAAACGCATGCAAATAAATTAATATAATTTACTTTCTCAGAGGGATAATGTCACGGGTAAATACTAGTAATTGATAATATCATTGTAAACCCTAAATTATACCGGATGTAATATGTTTCAGTGCTACATCTCTCCAACTCGTAATTACAACGCATTAATATAAACAGTGAAATTCTCGTCGTTTAAACTGAAATGTGATATTAATCTGAAATCTGACCGACATTTAATGAAGCGCGAACGCAATCGGTTTACGGCACGGATTGAGAATAGTTCATTAAATTAAGCATTTCCTTTGATAATTTCACCTACTTTATAAACATCGAGTTTTGACAATGAAATTTAATTTATTTATCTGTGTGGTTATCACGATTAAATCAAAAAGCTCGTAATAAAAGAGAGGAAAGATTAATTACTAATTGGTGCCCTGTAGTTTCTTCTGTTAATATTTATACTAATATTATAAATAGGAGATATTTGTTTGTTTGATTGTTACGATTTAACTCAAAAACTACTCGACCGATTTAAAATTTTTTAGACCAAACCAATAGAAAGCTACATTATCAGCGAGTAACATAGGCTATTTTTTGTGTTGTTATGTATATTGTACCTGTGCGTAGCCGGCGTGTTGCTAGTCTAATATAAAAAGCATACTTCTAAATAATCAGTGGTTGAATTATTTTGAGGTGAAGGCAATTAAAATATGTATTATGATCGCAATAATGTTGAATACTTAAAAAATATAGAAAATTAAAAATATTTTTATTCAACTCTAATGAAAATTTTATTTTATAAATATTTTTTTTTCTTTTTATAAACTCTTTTTTATGATGGTCCACTTGAATATAAAAAAATACTCTTTAAGTTTTCTTCAATGAATTAATAAATAAATACATAAATATTCAAATAATAAAAAAAATTGAAATAATAAAGAACAATAATAATTATTCACTTAAATAAATTCGATTTTTTGATTTTTTTAGTAGTAGAAGAAACGAAAGTTGAGTATTTGGAATTCCGTCATCTCTGTCTACCCCAATGGGAAAGGGCATGATAATATATAATATCTATAAGTATGCAACCGATTCTAAAATAAAAAGTCTGTCATTCCAGACGCACATTAAACAAATCCAACAGCACGGTAATTGGCAAATATTTAAATTAAATAATTAGTAGAAGGAACAACGCAAACTATGCTCTGTTGTAATACAGATAAGGTTTCAATTAAATTTCACTATCCCCTCGTTAAGTTAAACTAATATTGAGACTGCAGCCAGTCGAGTTATTGACGTGTTTGAATAAAATCTACGAATTTACGCTCGCTGTAAGTTCGATCGCTGTAACCTCGAATACCTATGTTAATTAACAAAGTTATTAAATACTTGAAACATTAAAGTTAATTTGGTTATTTATAATTATTTAAGTTTAAACAAATATTCATATTTTTTTATGTTTGTACCTCTGGTTTTATTGCTACAAGATATCTACGTTGCGTAGAGGCCGCGTAGCGTCATGTGCTACGTCTTTTAGTTTTACGAAACACATAATTACTATATCTAGGTAATATTGATCAAAACTTCATTATATCATCGTGAAAAAATACACACCTAATATTAATAGTAATTATATTTACTTTTTTTAATTTCATTCCATATCTAATAATATTTTACCTAAAAGCATGCACCTAATACATGATTAAGACTAACAATACAAATACTATAAAAATAAAACAATATCTTAAAATCTTAACTAACTATATTTATAATATTGTCTTTTATTAACGCGAGTATCACACATTTAAATAAAATACTGTATACCGGATTAAAACGCGATTTATTGTTTAAATTATTTATCCCGACGTTTCGGATGCTTTTCAGCAACCGTGGTCGCGGGAGACTGAAAGATGACAGTTGTCTTATGTCGGGGAGGGGATGGTACACTTGGCCATACTGTGTTTAGAAAAATAACCCATACTGATAAGTACCTCAATGGTGATTCCCACCACCACCCTTGCCAACTCTCTTCTGTCGGTGTATGTTTGTTTCAGAGAGCCCACCGCCTCTGTGATGCTGCCCACCTCAACGGGGAACTGCAGCATGTTAAGCAAGTACTCCGTGACAACAAGCTGCGGGTGCCTCCACAGCATCACAGAAACAGGAATAAACCACAAACAGTACAACGTCAACCAGCCTACCTGCCTTATGTGAAGGGTGTTACAGACAGGATTGGAAGAATCTTAAAACGAGCTTCTATTAATACAGTTTTCAAGCCACACAAGAAGATTCAACAGTTCTTGAGACCAATAAAAAGTAATATTCCTTTGCAAGATTCAGGTGTATATAAACTGGATTGTGACTGTGGTTTATCCTACATTGGGCAAACTAAACGTAGCATTTCAAACCGACTTAAGGAACACATTGCGGATATCAAAAACAGACGTCACTCTAAATCAGCAGTATGTGAACACACTCTGGATAAACCAAACCATTACATACGTTTCGACCAACCAAAAATCCTTGCTAAAGAAAGTAGATTCTTTCCCAGACTAGTACGTGAGGCTATTGAAATTAAAAAACATCCTAACTTCAATAGAGAAGATGGTTTGAGACTTTCCAACACCTGGGATCCAGTTATTAAAAATCTAAAGCCCCAAATCAAACATACTAAAAAACAAGAGGACACCGTTAGTCAATATTGTCATAATATAGAAAATTACAGTAAATATCAACTCCGTAGGAATAGATGGCGTTAATATGTAATAATTGTAAAACAAAAACTTGGCGATTAAAAAGAGTGGCGGCGAGTTTCTTGCCAGTTCTTCTCGTCCGCTCTACGCCCTTGATTTGTGAACTGGTAGTAAATGTAAAATTAGAAGCATTTAATATTAGTAATATTAGTAATTTAATATGTATTATTTTTTATTGACGTTCATAGATGTACATTGTGTTACCTAAATTAATAGATTATTTTTTAATTTAATTGAATTAAATATGGCAACTTTGTGACATTTCAAATATAAGACAACTGTCATCTTTCAGTCTCCCGCGACCACGGTTGCTGAAAAGCATCCGAAACGTCGGGATAAATAATTTAAACAATAAATCGCGTTTTAATCCGGTATACAGTATTTTATTTAACTATATTTATTATCTTCATTTTTATTTATATTATATAAATATGTAAGTCAACGCAAGATGTCAGTTTTCAAATCTCACACTAATTTTTATTAAATTTCTCTACATATATCTCACATTTAAAATATTATTCAAGATTACCGTAATAAATATTATACTCGTCTTTGTTATCTTTGATATCTGCGGCGACAAATGTACGAGTATTTACGTGGCTAAAATTAATTATTACATTATTCCCTAAACAGTATGGCGTTTGCGGTGAAGCGGGTAGAATTAAATCAATATTTCATGAACAATTTTCATATTAAGTAGTATTTATTGTTTATTAGTATAGCGCTGTAGTTATATAATTTATACTTCTCTTGTAATATTTAAATTATCTTAAAAGCTTAATGTTTCGTAACTTCGCCATCTTTCGCAATTGACAACTCAGGTCACGCACGCTTATAGCTTTTTTGTAATAATTGATGTCCACTGAAAATCGATACAATAGAAGTGGGAAAATAGCATATTCAAATCTAGATATATTTAAAAAAAATACTGTATACCATATATACCATATACAATATGTCATGTCTGCCCGTGACCACAGTTGCTGAAAAGCATCCGAAACGTCGGGATAAATAATTAATTTAAACAATATAAATAATAAATCGCGTTTTAATCCGGTATACAGTATTTTATTTAAATGTATGATACTCGCGTTAATAAAAGACAATATTATCTAGATATATTTATTATTTTATTTTTTAAACCAACAAACATTCTGTCAGGATAACGTCTATCGGGTCCGCTAGTATATTATAAAGGGGAGCCGGTAGGAATTGCTTGCTTGATAGGACTTTTTAATTACATAAAATGTTAAGTTAGCAGTGGCTAACTTAACATTTTAAGCTACGATAAAGAACATTTATGTCGATACACCGTAAGACGAAAGTTAACCAAAAAATAAGTATAAGAAAGTAAGCAATATAGCCATTATATTACATATTGATATCCTGACAAACTACATACGAGAATATTCATTTCCTTAATAGACGAGCACAAACTTTGCCCGGCCATACTCGGCGTCGAGACAAATCAACCAGATTGCGGTCAAAATGGCCGAACTTTGTTATTGGCGAAACTCCGTCAAATTGCCGATTTGGACTGTTAGTTTCATTCAACAAGAATAAAATAAATCCAATTCGCGGGTGTTTACAAGTTAAATTATATTACTCTCATACAAGTTAGGAAACGATATAACAGTAGGTACTTGTAAATACTGGGGACCGATACACATGGTACAGTAAAGCTATTTTATGGTTATATTCTCACACTCTTTATTTGTAACAAAATTAGACAATTGTAAACAGTGAAGCAATTTTACTTAATCTCTAGTAGATTTTTTATTGCAATGATACCTTTGTTTTTTTAGATTTTAAATTTTGTAGCTACAATGTAATACAATAAATAAAAACAATATATAATTATTATTATATAAGGTAATATTAAAGTTGCAGTAGTATGGAATTTAATATTCCATAGGGTATAGCTAATCCTTTAAAATATTTTTTTATAGATGCATACTCTAACTCTTCCTACATTATGAAAACTGCCAATGATTAGAACTCTCTTCCTGCGGCTAACATCTCCGAAAAATACATATAAATCTATGATCTCTACCTACCCCAATGGAAAAAAACGCATGATATGTATGTGTATTACTTTGGACTCATCAGGTCAAGTAAATAACGTACGTAGAAACAACAATAAGATGTTGTGTGACAGCTTTGACCTCAACCCTGCTTACCTGATGATACATACATGGTGGCTTACAATATGTTTAATTTGTCAGAGTTTGAACAACTGTCTATTTATATTACATATGACTAATGGGAAGTTGTGAGTTGTGAAATGAGTTGTTGAGAAAAACCTTCTCATCTTGGTGATCTGTCAAACGGCATTGGTGTTTAGCGATTTCATATAAACAAACATCCATTTTCATACGTATATAATATAGAGGTGGTAGTTATAGGGAATCCCATTATTTTCCAAAGTCATCTGTCATAACACGAGCCGGTGTCTTTTATTTACGGCCGCCATAAAATGAATATTCATTTTTATTTAGCATCTGAATTAGCGGCTAGGGCTCTGGCGAGAGCGAATCCAATCTCTAATTGTTTAAAAATGCTAATTTTATCACAACTTAGCATTTATTGTTTCGTTTTCAACAATGGGGTAAGCTTAATAGTTTGGGGGATTTTGTTTCAAAGTTTAAGAATATATTATACAATTATGTATTCACCCTCAAAGGAAGGCTAACGTAGAATCTTAAAATTATTTCAATTTGTACGAAACTTACCTTGATATATATTATAATGTACAGTATATAAACTTCTTACCGCCTACGTGGCTCAATGGCGCGTAACGCGTTTAGCACCGGAGGTCTTGGGTTCGAATCCCGGGAAAACTTGTTAAAAAAAACTCGGTTCCGGTCAAGCGAGGGGGGGGGGTATGGTTGATCCGCTCCTTGCCTGTAAAGATAAATGTTCAGTGAAACAGAAATAGACCCACTTGGGGACTCAGGAATTGACTTTTATATAGACTTCTCATTTTCTAGTATAGACATTTCATATTTAGAAAAAATATATAAAATTTTACATTGAAGAAAACAGCTGTGAATAAATAAAAATCAAATGATTTGTTATAAGGAATTGTTTAATAAGGGTCTCGTTAAATCGCCCGGTTAATTAGTATCACGTAGTTAACCACTTAATTATGAATTATTTGCGTTAATACAATACTTGTTCTGACATTTAAGCCCAAAGCGGTTAAATTTATAGGCCATTTAAATACCAAATAAAACTTTTATAATTCGCCGACATTCCACATTAATACTGAAACACATTAAATAATTTAATTCGAAGCAAGGTAATTATCGTCCCGAAAATTCAGGCGATATACGATTCCCGCCAGGCAATAACCGTTCCCATAAATAAAAGACCATTATCTGGATTCCATTAAACCCTTCCATCTCGTGCGATCCTATTAGTGACAAAAATCGCTAACACGAACAAAACTCTCCCCTAGTAGCTCAGAGTGAATGCATTATGGGCCAACGTTGGTTCCAATATTAACTTACAGGTCCCTGTCTGATTAGTATAAGTAAGTGACTAACAAAACCATATATTAATATTTAGTGGTTAAAACTTTCGGCTCTCTTTGCGTCGAAGACTTGAAATCAAACAAACAATCCTCTTTCACAAGTTTTACAGCTAAAAACCTTCGGAATACTTTTAAAAGCTTTACAAAATAACAATATTTTATCCAAGTAGAAATGCAAAGGCTCGTACGGACCATGCAAGTTCTGTGCACGGAATTGTTTTGAATTTTTTAACTGATATAAGCTTGGAAAGTTTGAGAGTCGCCCCGGGAGCGCGCGCGCGGTGTGTGTAATGTTTGTGCTTCGGAGAACTACAAAGAATTAATCCGAGATGTAGTGATATTTAAGTTTCACATAGAGTGAATTTCTTTGTATCCTATTTTGGAAACTTTGGCGGTTATTTCAATAATTGTTTTTATTTACTTAATTCATCTTGAATTGTAATGGACCTCATATCTTCGTAACATAAACGTCACTCAGTCAATAACTGTCTTTAGCTATTCCATCAAACACTAATCCGTTTCTGACAAGCATGAGGTTCAGTCGATGGTAGGTGATACCTCCAGCCACTGAAAATCAGTCATTGATGCGCTGTAGACTTAATTTTTACTTCTTTAAATTTATTATATTTTACTCGAGATTATCTATCATTACTTGTAGATATTTAATCTTACAGTAAATTGTTCTTTGTCGGCAAATAGTAAACAATATAGCTAGCTTTAACAAAGAAATTCATAATACGTGTTGCAAGTAAACATAGTTTTTATTGTAACATATTCATATGTAATATGTATTTCTTAAAATTATTATCTATTATAGGACATTTTATAACTGGACTATTTTAGGAGTTGAATGTCTACAAGATACGTATTTGTATAATTTAAAGCATAGCTTTACTAACAAGTTTGAACGGAAGTGCAATTGCATTTGTTCATACACCCTCTATTAGAATAATAAAATATTTGAGTATCAATTTCCTGCTCCTACACCCGCATGCATATTAACGAGGAAAATTAAAAAGGCGTAAAGACGGCGTGTGGCGGCTATCTGCTTAGTATGAAAATTTCATTAGCTCTCTGCAACGTCGCCTGTCACTGTGTCTCTTCCCGTTTATCCAACAGTAGTTGGTCTTGTAATTTAAAAACATTTGCGCTGAAAATTAAAAAAAAAGATTTATCAACATTAGGCCCTGTTTTTTATTATCAATTTAATTAAAATCCTATTAAGTTTATGTATAACAGGCTCTCGGCTGTTTTTGTGAAAGTAAATAGATGATTTCTCTTTCTCCGTCTTTCGGAAAGAGACACCGCTGAAGATTTGGAATTAGACGGAGTACGTGTTTTAATGCTATTCTTAAGGTATACGTAACTTTTGAGTTTGGATTTTTAAAAGGTAAATAATTTAAAAAACAACGATAAACGAATAAGTGATTATTTGCCTGAATGTTCAATATATTATGTATTATTATTACATAATTATAACAATGATAATCGAATTTACTTAATTAATACGTTTAAGGAAATAAAAAACCGTAAGATAATATTTATGTAAATTAATTAAATCTCTACATTACCAGTATCAAATACGTTAGAATATCTCCGAATACAAGAACAATGGAAGCGTACAAATTTACGCACGGTTAAATTAGCCGGACCGGCCCCGCGTGATTTGCATCCAATCTGCGTACTATGCACCTGGATAATATAGCCCCGACACCCGGGTATACGGGGAACGATACACCTACAGACGGGTTTATGTCGGGCTCGTTGGCGTGTTCGGGAGATCACCTGCCTTGTGCATCGATGGGTCGTGGGTTCGAATCCCACCGGGATGACATGTTTATAATTTTCTGTAAACATGTCTTCCCCACGTCTGGTAACTAGCACTGAACGGGTGGGAGGAATATCAAAATTCCGACCGGGTAACGAACCACCGTTCATAGATTGAAAAACCGTGAAGTGCAATATGCGTTTCGGTTTCAGTCTATGAATTACCGAATGCTCATCATTGACTGATGTTGTGTGGCTGGGTTATCACCTACCTAAAAAAACGGGTTTATGGTAATAGTCGGATAAAGTGGGTAGATAGTCAATTTGATTTTTATTGAAAACTTGAGTCGGAATATATGTACGCTCCAAGCCTCAACTAGAGGAGTGGAGATATACTTAACAACCTCCCCCCACATTACTTCATTTCAGTTAAAGAAATGATACTAGAAAATATTAGATTCATTTCGAAAAACTACTCCCATATTTCTTTTCTAAATGCATGAATTTGGCAGTCCTCTCCCAAAAGTGCCCCCCCGGGTCACGTGCCCCGGCTTGCTCCCCCGTACATCCGGTCATAAGTCGGGGTTCGGGTAGACAGTGCTATTCAAACCACACCATTCCCTCGGCGGTCCTCATTTAAATGATTGTCTTTAGCTAATAAATTAAGGTAAGATTTAATGAAATATGTAACAATAAGTTTAATGTGTGGTATATGTAAAATCATTTTGCGATACTATAATATTACTACAGTATACAATTAGTGGGGAGTAACACTCAGTTATTTTAATATAGCTACACGCCCCGGCTTTACACGGATGCAATAGGTATATGTTGGTATTATACACAAAATAAAGCCTATGTTACTCGCTGAAAATTTGTTAATATTGATGAAAGAATTTTTAAAATCGGCTAAGTATTTTTTGAGTTTATTGGATACAAACATACAAAAATACAAATGTTTCCTCTTTATTATATCATTGTAGATTAACAGTATTTACTAACTATTTAGAAAAGAAATAAATAACTTTCGGTGGGTTCGATAAGATTGGCTTAAAACAGTTGCACCCAGTCTATTACTCATACAATATAATAAAAACGATTTCATTCGTAAAACCTAATATATAGTGTCGCTTACAGCAAACCTCATTGACACAGTATTAAAGTCAATGGCAAACCTATAGAAATCACGTTTATATTTTAAACGAGCAACAAAAAATACTCTTATTATACGATCTACACTAAATCGCTAAAAGCTATAAAATAATATAAAAATAAGAATAATTTGCATAGAATTAAGATTAAGATTATATTTATATTCTTAAAGATAACTTAATCCAATAATGCTGTGTAGTGAAAAAAAAATATAGCAATTTTTTCCCGGGACGAAATATTATTGATAAGTTTCCTAGGTTATCAATCCGCCTTACTTCCACATACATTCAAATCATTACGAGCACACCACAGACTATAAAAGTGGAGAGCAGAATCAACAATAGTCACGTGTCATCACCATAAATAAAATTATGGTTTAGAGACGAGTGGTGGATTCAATTTGTATGCACTAACCAAACTGGACCATTATGTGAGGGGACACTGCCGTAAATTAAAACGCTGGGGTGGATAAAAAGGGTTGGTCACAGATTAGAAATTATAACAGATGTGATAATAAATTTGATCATCATTTTTGGCTATTCAAATGAACTAAGTCTGTTGTCAAAAACTATTTTGAACGGTTAATAGTTTGTACATAGTTTATATATTTTAATAATATTATAGCAATAAGCTTAACGACTGGATTTATTTATTCGTGTGTACGTTACATAATTTTTTTTTAACACAATCATACATCTCTGAATAACCAAGATCACTTCGAGATCTATGATTTCGAAATCGAACCCATGAGTGTACAAACAATTCAGTACCTAAAAAGGTCATAAAAATGTCGTAAAAAATATAAAAATGAGAATTCAGGAACTGTTTTGTAATGTAAAAAAATGTAATGTGAAACAAATGCTAGCTTATTAAATCTTTAAAAATAACGTCAAAATGTATTTAGTCAATTACGTGTTAAGATTTTATACAATGTATTAAAACACCACAAAGTATTATAAAATAGCGGTTCTAAACGTAATTCTCTCTCACAATATAGTCCCAATATCGCAGAGTAATATTTGATTTTAGACGAGTGACTATCACATACCTCGTATGAAATAATGACTTAATCTATGAGATGAATTCAAAGCATGTCTTTATAGAAGCGTATTCATTGCGCTGCGCCGGCGGGAGGGTAGATCGCAAAAATCATGACTTATTACGGCCGCCCGGCGTTCCTCGCCTTATTGTGATTTACGGACCGCACTAATCTATAATCATAGCGTTTGTGCACAAAGACGATATGTAAAGACATAAATCTATAGTAATATTTTAAGGTTCATCGTACACACAGTATTTTTTTTTATGAAAATAAATATTTTCATCAAAGATAAATTACTTTTGTACAGCAAATGACCGGCGGCGGTCCAATGTTTGATGGAGAGTAATGTTTAACGCCTATAACTATTTCTTAGTGGACATTTATATAATAGGTAGTCTGAGTTAAAATATCATAAGTGAAGTCATAATATAATTAAGAGTTCACTGAAAACATATCTATGATATTTATATATAGTAAGATTTTGAAGAGTGTAAACCATGTGTGTAACAATACCAATTATTATATATAAAAGATCTAGAATCACGATTTAATTAAAATTATTTTGGATGGGTGAGATCGGTCAATCTATGTAGAATACTTTAAATCATTCCAACATCATGCAAATTAATATTTAAATTCATTAGTAGAGATTCTCTTTTGGATTCAAACAAACATTCCAATATTAGGTCCAGTATACCCATATGTACACGTACAGTTCGAGGAGCCTACTAATTTGATCATGTATTTAAATTTGTTACAAGGAATATGTCCTAATTGAATCCTTAAGCCAACTATTAAATATCTTCTATTTATTTTAATGCCTTTGTACCAAGCACAACCCTCGCACACGATAAGGTTTACGTAATTCATGTAAAATATACTTCAGTAAACTTACACGTGATATAATATAATATGTTTATATGAGTGAATATATAGAGCTTCTGTTCCGAGCGTGGAGCCCGGCAGGTGGTCTCAGACAAACTGCACCGAACAACTCGTGTGCTCACTTCCCTAGTACGGGCGTCTCTCACACCGCACTGTAATGGTTACTGCTATATGTTACTTTGTCTGTTGGATATCGCGCAGCCTATCGAAATAACTCCAATGCTAAAAAAATAACGTTTATCTAATGTATCTTTTCAGGCGTTTAGAAGTTAATGTTACTTATAGAAACTCACGTACATATATATATATATATATATATATATATATATATATATATATATATATATGTACGTGAGTTATATGTACGTATATATATATATATGTATAATAAATGTATTTTCTCTCACAATATAGTCCCAATATTGCAGAGTAATATTTGATTTTAGACAAGTGACTATCACATACCTCGTATGAAATAATGACTTAATCTATGAGATGAATTCAAAGCATGTCTTTATAGAAGCGTATTCATTGCGCTGCGCCGGCGGGAGGGTAGATCGCAAAAATCATGACTTATTACAGCCGCCCGGCGTTCCTCGCCTTATTGTGATTTACGGACCGCACTAATCTATAATCATAGCGTTTGTGCACAAAGACGATATGTAAAGACATAAATCTATAGTAATATTTTAAGGTTCATCGTACACACAGTATTTTTTTTTATGAAAATAAATATTTTCACCAAAGATAAATTACTTTTGTACAGCAAATGACCGGCGGCGGTCGAATGTTTGATGGAGAGTAATGTTTAACGCCTATAACTATTTCTTAGTGGACATTTACATATATAATAGGTAGTCTGAGTTAAAATATCATAAGTGAAGACATTATATAATTAAGAGTTCACTGAAAACATATCTATGATATTTATATATAGTAAGATTTTGATTGGTATTGTATATAAAAGATCTAGAATCACGATTTAATTAAAATTATTTTGGATGGGTGAGATCGGTCAATCTATGTAGAATACTTTAAATGATTCCAACATCATGCAAATTAATATTTAAATTCCTTAGTAGAGATTCTCTTTTGGATTCAAACAAACATTCCAATATTAGGTCCAGTATACCCATATGTACACGTACAGTTCGAGGAGCCTACTAATTTGATCATCTATTTAAATTTGTTACAAGGAATATGTCCTAATTGAATCCTTAAGCCAACTATTAAATATCTTCTATTTATTTTAATGCCTTTGTACCAAGCACAACCCTCGCACACGATAAGGTTTACGTAATTCATGTAAAATATACTTCAGTAAACTTACACGTGATATAATATAATATGTTTATATGAGTGAATATATAGAGCTTCTGTTCCGAGCGTGGAGCCCGGCAGGTGGTCTCAGACAAACTGCACCGAACAACTCGTGTGCTCACTTCCCTAGTACGGGCGTCTCTCACACCGCACTGTAATGGTTACTGCTATATGTTACTTTGTCTGTTGGATATCGCGCAGCCTATCGAAATAACTCCAATGCTAAAAAAATAACGTTTATCTAATGTATCTTTTCAGGCGTTTAGAAGTTAATGTTACTTATAGAAACTCACGTACATATATATATATATATATATATATATATATATATATATATATATATGTACGTGAGTTATATGTACGTATATATATATATATATATATATATATATGTACGTGAGTTATATATATATATATATATATATATGTTACGGTAAATCTGATTAATTGAAAATTATTAATATTTTTACAAAATTATTAATAATAAACACATGTTTTGGTAAATGTGAATAAAGGATCGAAATTTATTAATTTTAGTAGTAATTATTAATAATTCACGACACATATTGGTAAAAGTTATAAAATAAATAAAAACCCAATGTTTTTTGACCAGCAGGTATTTATTTATAATATTTTACTTTAAAACAATTTTATGAAGCCAAGTAAAATAAGTAGGATTCGGTTCTGGCACTCGTCGACCGCTGCCGCGGCACCGCTCGCTTCGCTCGCTCGACTCGTGCGCGGTGGTCACCATACCAACATAACCTAACCTAACCTAACGCGTCGCCTACGCGGTTCCCTGGCATCCCCCCCGCACCTATTAATAATCTTCAATTATTCACTCTTACCGTGACATATACATTAACCTTAAAAACATGACACTCCTTTTTGAGGCAATCTTGTAAATATAAAACAACAAATATAATTCCAACATTATAGATTTCAGTCCGATTAACTGCATTTTATGAGTTATTAACCAAAGATTTGGTTAAATACCGGACCTAGCTCACGGTTTTTATAGAACTATATTTGAATTAATGATATGTCATACGCACACGGCTGTAATTGTCATCATAACCTAAGGTAAATAAACTATGTAATGTCACGCATTGTTATTGATATATTTTGATATTATGATTAAACATCTTTCAGCAACATGTCATTATATCTTTCAGTCATGACTATGAAATAATAATTACTTGAACTGCAGGTAAACGATAAATTGAATTTCGTTGATTACACTTCGGTGTGAGAGTCGGCCAGGCAGGGCAGTCTAAGTGCATAGCAATGTCATTAGCCGTTGCAAAGATGCAGGAATTAGGTAGCGTCGTTTGCGCGGATATTTTTATAAAACTCCTGTTTTCGCTTACTGCCTCAGATTGTCCAGTGTATTATTATTAAAATACTCTCCCGGGCTTTTCTATTTAAAGTTTTTAATATTGTTTTTAGTTTGTTCTTTCGTTGTTGGCTTTATAATTTTTAAAGCTTTTTCTTGATTTTTGTTTATTTTTACAGTTTACATTTTGAATATGATAGATCTTTATTTTTTCCTCTTTTGTAGATATACAATAAAGTCCAGGATGACATATTATATCTATATTTTAAGGATAGCTTACTACATCCAATCTAAAAAAATGTTCACGTAAAATGCGTTAATTAGAAAGCTATTTAACCGAATACAGTATTAATCTTTATCAACTTAAATACGTTAGTTAGTTTAAGCATTTCATGTAAATTATTATAATCTTTTACACCATATAATTTAAACTAATATCTTAGGAGTTATCGCAGAAATAAATGCGCGTAAAAATATCTAAATTCAAGCGTGCTTCATCCGATGCAATGACGGGACTCGCTTGATGCGATCACCATCAGACAATCACCCTACGACAGACAAAACATGTAGGCAGTGGCGGGACTACCATACAAGCCCAAAAGCCCGTCTTGCCGATTTTAACATAATACGGGTTTATACATTTATATAACTTATATAATTAGGTAATCGTATAAGTTATATATGACTAATGATATGATTATATTTCTTTTAAATGTATTAATAAGGCAGTGTGAAGTAGGTTAATACTATAGTGAATTAAGTGAATACTAACTTCTGAGTGTGATGCACGTAATCAAACACCGTGGAGGCGTGCTAATGAGGCCGATCAGACCACGCTTGGCGCATTTCGTCTAGTTCTAAAACCACTGAAACCTAATGGCAAATAAGCGATTTCGTTTCATCGCTATTACACAACTTCGTATTGATTTTAAAGCTATTATACATTTACAGTGATTGATAAATTATCTGATAGTTTACAACGTATTGGACTTATTTATTACTGTTTCATAAATACATACACTTATTTCATACTACTTTCTTATTGGGATAGCCAGAGAAGATGAAATGATCATCAATACATGCTCGTCAGTTTCGAGTATTTTTAACCTGTCTTTTTGTTCCTGACCCTGATTGAGGGACTGAAAGTCTTGGAATTAGTATATCTAGGAGGACTTTAACGAATATTGTGCAGAAGTGTAGATATATGGCACTATAGTCATGTACGTTAAGAATAACGCACAAACATTCACATGTAAAAGCCGCAAATGCAAGTCGGCTTCATACTGAATTTCCGTAAATAAATGTTTGATATAAATAAAATAATGATTGTTTTGAATTGTTGATACGAAGCTGTGATGAATCCGGCTCTGTACACTCGTTATACCTCGTGTTGGACAAATTACATAAAATTACCGCTCGTGAAATGAATACGAAGTAAGTGATGCAATTATATAATTTGTATGCCATGAAAATTTTTAGCTGGTAAATATTCAGTTTGTCATGAAATAAAAGGAGGCACACATTTATGCACTACTAATGTTCTTAGGTCAAATTGCTAACCAGCGATCCGCCCCGGCTTCGCACAGGTGCAATTAAGAGGTACTTTACAAAAAAATAATAAAATTTTCTATCGCTGATAATGTAGCTTTCTATTGGTGAAATTTTTAATCTGTCAGTTGTATGAAAAATCATTTGAAATTTCTTACAAATGACAGCTCGACGATACGAATACTTTTTCGCAAGTTGTTTGAGCTAACCCCTCTGGTATGTTCTTTACGTCTCTTGACAACCTAACAAAAATCATCGTATTTTATTTACTCTATACTTCGATCACTCTATATCATAAATTGATTACAGACTTAATGGGTCAAATATCGACAAAGTATACGAATCGTCAATCTGTCAGTTGTATGAAAAATCATTTGAAATTTCTTACAAATGACAGCTCGACGATACGAATACTTTTTCGCAAGTTGTTTGAGCTAACCCCTCTGGTATGTTCTTTACGTCTCTTGACAACCTAACAAAAAACATCGTATTTTATTTAATCTATATCATAAATTGATTATAGACTTAATGGGTCAAATATTTGTGGTTTTTGTTTGTATATTGCTGTTGTTGTTAACTAATACGAGTAAATAATTATTATCTCTTTAAATCTTTGAACCAAGCGGTTTTTTAAATCGAAATACTTACTACAAATTTTTTCCACATTTCAGCTTCGTTTTGTACAAAAATAAAACATCCGAAGCAGAATATCCTTTTAAAATACCTCAGGATAATTCTCATGCGCTTAACACATTTACGGTCTTATATAATCGTGGAAGCGTTTTTGTCGGTAAAGCCTTACATGGCCTATATCCTGTGGGGCCTGCTTTTTACAGCGGAAAACGGAAACGGCTCGAGCCTTCAGGAAATGTTCGCGTGTCTGTTAAACAGTTGTAGCTACAATGAGAATTAAAAATAAAAAAAAAAACTTTTAAAATTATTAAAATGTTTATTACTTACCTGTGGCGATGCTTAATATTAGTATAAATAGATAAATAATAACTAAGTATTACTTTCATTACCTTTTACGTCAGATATTGACAGATAATATTTTCATTTTTGTAACATTGTAGTAACACGGTTAAAATCGGTCGAGTAGTTTTTGAGTTAAATCGTAACAAACAAACAAAACTTTCCTCTTATAAATATTAGTATAGATAATTAACTTATACATCTACTTTATTTTTACTTGATGTATTCGGATATTTATAGAGTCAAGCCAAAATGCACTTCATGTGCCTTGACTTTATTTGGATGATGGTTACGAGCACGTAATTTATAATTAATCCCACGCTGTTTGAAATGGCCAAATGTATTGTTTTTTTACAAAATTATTTACTTAATTACATAACATTATATTTATTATAATTAATCAAATATTTTACGTATAAGTAATCAAAATAAAAAGTTTTTTATTTCATATAGGCCTTTGCAGGCTCTTATGAAACGTCTAGTTGCACGGTTCCAAAAAGTGGTTCTCATGGAGAAGAACCGGCAAGAAACTCCATGGACACTCTTTTCAAGAATGGTTTAGCTTACAAAGACTCGGTTACAATAGTAATAATGTAAGTAAAGTATAGTTCGTTTGTTCAGTCAGATGAATCTAACTCTAACTTAGTGTTGAAGGCGAAGTAGAAGAAGCGTTCATAGATCTAAATAAAAATACTTTTCACAATTCACAAATAAAAATTTTATTCATGAATAAATGGAAATTATTGACTTCCCTCTTCTATAAATAGAGTCCGGTGTATCACCAGCCGAGCTCGCATTGTCGTGATCATTTCGGTCGGTCGGTGAAAACAAAAACTAATGATTGTGTTAGCGAGGTTTTGTTCGCTATCAGCAGCGCCATCTGACGGCTGTTATACGCTAGTTCTGTTTACCGACGGGCCTGTCTGAGTTCTAATGGTGCGTGATTTTGAATCGTAGATTCACCTGACTGTAGCAGAACTAATGTTTCAATAGCGGCTTTGATCGTATGAAGAGTTGGAATTTACAAAGCGTTGATAAATCGACACCAGCAATGAACACTAAACTAATTTGATAAAAATACTTTATGCGAGAGATAGTTTAAAGAAAATTGTGATAAATTATACATTATTTAAGATAATTTATAGTTATAAATTTTTTTCTTATGTATCAAGTTGGCGTAATGTTAATTACTGGTGTCAAAACATGTGTACGATCGAGCCTTTACTAGAGTCGGAGTTGAGCAAACTAAATTACATCCAATTTACCCTTAAGAAGCCACACTTACTTAAAAATAAATTATTTATTTCTCCTTGTAAGAAAACACCTTAGATACTAGATAAAAATATATCTGGATTTTTTTTGATGTACTGTTTGAACTATTCCTATAGTACAACGCTACAAATTTTAGCGGCCTTATTCATAAACGTATTATGAGTTTGATATTGTAGCGACATCTATAATCCGCTATCTATAATACGTCTAATCCTGAATCGCGCTATCAAAGTTTCTGTGCGCGCTAAGTATATATACAACATCTCGACATCAACCACTGGGGCCTTAGGGCCGGCCAGTCAGTGGTCAAGACCACACCTCCCTTCCTCCACAATATAGTTAAAATATATTTTGTTTCTTTCGTTCTGTAATCTTTTTATATTCGATAGAGCGAGACAAAACATATTTTTAACTATATCAAGCTTATAAGTTTATGAATAAGGCCGTAAATATTTACAAACAAAACCTACTCCCATGTTAAATATTACAATGTTACTCGTACTTAGCTTTGTCAAGAGTTAATTGATTGATTACGATCGTGTGTTTTATGTTCCTCTGTTTTAACTTATTACGACAATAACAAAATGGTGTCTTGTTGAAATATGATTGATCATGTTGTCATATTTAGCAAGAATATTTTATGAATTTAGAATTTGAACAAACAGTCCTAGGCAGCTGTGATATTGAGTTATAGTATATAGTTATTCATGTATACCAATTGTTATAAACAATAGAAAATGCGTGATATTTCGTTGTAAAGTAATTTTTATTTTTTTATGTTAGATATCGATAGACGAGACTTGATGGTAGGTGATACCCCAGCCACAGAACATCAGTCAATGATACCCTGTCGACCTTTTACTTCGAGCATTCGGAAATTCATATACTTAAATTGAAACGCGCAATATGCACTTCTCGGTTTCTCCATCTATGAACGTCGTTTCGTTACTTGGTTTAACTCGGTATTTACTTTTTTCCTTATTTTCATCATCGCAGTACTTTTGTCAAATTTTTATCGTCTAACTGTTTATATTGCTATATTTAAATTTTAAACAGAAAGTGTTATAGTAAAATATAATGCCAAAAAATCATTATTTATTCAACAAATAAATTTAGCTTTTTGACGTAGGATTGGGCTTTATTATTTTATGATAAATACAGCTCATAAAGACTGATATACCTTTAAAAAAATACATTTCTCGTTAATGTTAGATAAACATACATTTGCGGGACGAAAAGCCCAAAAGCCCAGCTTGCCAGCTTTAAAGTAGTGATTATAATATATAACGTATATAATTACAAAATCAAATAAGTTACATATGACTTATATTTATATTTCTTTTTAAGGTTGCATTAATAGAGCAAGCCGGGCTTTTGGGCCTGTATGGTGGTCCCTCTACTGTATACATATATGTATAATAATGGTTTCCCGAATTGAACCCAGTCTTAAGCTCCACCCTGTACGGCTCACCTCCTCGCCGGCGACAGCGCTCCGCACTCAGCCCGCGCCGCAACACATCCACTTGAAGTGATCGATCTATTCACTAAAGGGTTGAGTGATTTTTCAAAATAAATTGCCTTCTTTGTGAAAGTGATTTAAAGGAAATCGCTTTCAAATCGCGAGTTAGTGTGCCATTGAATTTTAATATTTGAGATAGTCCTGGGTTCGATTCTATTTAGGCTTATAAACATGCTTTATGTCTGCCCGTGTTTGCACCTGCAAAATGGCGTGGTAAATAATATAATGAATGAATTTTAATACGTTGTTAAATGTTTTTCAAAAATGTGACAATATAAACCACTAGCAACACGCCCCGGCCTTGCACCAAATATAGCCAGTTTCTTGCTGATAGCTTTCAATTAGTAAAATAATTTGAACGTTACAAACATACAACTTTACTCTTATAAATATTAGTGTAGATGACATTTTACTTAATGTCCTCAGTGTATTATGTCATACTAGCTGATGCTCGTGACTTCGTTCGCGTGAGCTTCTTCTTAATGGACAGATGATACATTGAGGGAAGGAGCAATTAGTGTAGCACTTCTAGATATTACTATCTTTACAATTTTTAAAAAGATTTTTTGGTTCAAAGTTCCGTGCAATATAAATAATTTTATAAATAAAGTACCTACGTCCTACAAGTATTTTATACTTCTAGTTAAGTGGTCATGTTCATGAAAAAAAATATCTAAATATCTATCGCATGAAATGTTCCAAAGTACACTAAAAAAATCTACTAGTGGTCAATTTTCAGCCATGAACTAGTCACCTCACAGATGTTTGTATGATATCTTCTGCCAGGCATATTAGTTTTCTTGTTATTTACAAAAAAAAACTAACGAGATTAACATATACGAAAATGACCAAAAAGCGCTTAGTGCTCGTAAAACCGTTAACTTGTTTTAACTGGACGAAACTAGTTAGAGCCGCCAGCCCCTAACTTATTGCAAATTGAATTGCAAGAGGTTACAACCAAACTTTAAATTAAATGTTAATTTAGATGTTTCATTGTTCGCAGGTATGAATTATTCTATTTACATCGAAAGCAGTAATTATTGTTAAATAATTCGGAAAATGGTAAGTGATGGCCAATTTCATTAAGATCTTTTTTATATATGTAGGTACCCATAAATAAATATCTTTCTATTCTATATTCTATACTAATATTATAAACAGGAAAGATTTGTATTGTTGAATTTTTGTATGTTATGAATAAACTCAAACACTACTGGACCGATTTTGAACAGAGAACTGGACCAATAGAAAGCTACATTATCAGCGAGTAACATATACTATTTTATTATTTTGTGTACGTATACATTGCACCGGTGTAAAGACGGGGCGTATCGCTAGTATACCCATAAAACGTCATTGTACCTAGCTTCGTGTAAGTCTCCTAAGTTGAGATTGAAATTCTAAATAGTATTCAGTACAGAGGGTTAGACATTATGTGGACTAAATCGCTAGTATAATAAAAAAGGATCGGAATTGACACTAGCCCACGACGCGTTATTTTATGTATATAACTGAATTTTATGTGTCGAGTTATATCAACGACAGTCATTTGTTTTAAAAGCTTTCTGAATAGACATATTTTAGCTTTATTTTTACACCCCGCCGCGGCCGCTTACCATGTGTAAACAAATGCATAGAACAACTTGATACAATCTATGCTTTTTTTTTCTCAGTTTTGTATGAAAAAATGGAAGCGTTGATCAATACTATAATAGAACTGTATTCTGCTTACTGTTGTATACGATGAAAAGTCAAACAAACGATTGCGAGGCGTGTGCCGTGTCATCAATCAGGCGCGTCGATGCGAGGTGGCCGTAACAATACAACGGGCTGACAACTCGCGCGGAAGAGAAATATCTCCGTAGGTGACTCTGTGAGGCTAGGAGAAGTGTTGGGGATCCGCTAAGCAGAAGCGGGGTTTTAAAGTATTAGTATATTTTGAGATTACTTTTACGGGGTTAAAAAGTGGTTTATTCATTATATTATTTGTCCTTAAATTGAGATATTTTAATAAATTGCAATATACCTTGTTTTTATATAATCTTTTTTTTAATGACACCAAATAAACTTTTTTTTGTGTATTTTTGTATCACTATTGGTTGAATAAATAGTGAAGACTTACTAAACGGGTGACCGTTGTGACTGTGTGGATGTGGACATACATTTTTTCTATAAACGTTTAGTATATTTTCTTATTGAATTATTATGAATTTAGAACAAACAACTCGAAATAAAAATGAATTATATTGTAATATCAACGTTCACGTCTAAAAGATCGTCTAGGAAGAGGTGAAATGCAGTAAAATTGATCATGTTATCTAAGTAATTTAAATATTTACATACATTCTTTAAATCCAAGCCACGCCCTTCTCCGAGCCACATTAAGTACACAGAACGCCAAATATTTATCGCGCAGTCCTGCTTAGTTTGACATAATATATTACTGCGGTGTTTCCCGTCATCTTTGTACCGACTGCAATGTTTTGAAAATATTACTGATATTTTCAAACGGTCAAAGCGACTACTGGAAAGTATATTTATTTGACTTATCTTTTGTTATTATAGAAGAAATATCAATATATTTGAAAATTCGTTCGTAGAAACTGGAGTATTTTATAAAAGCGTTGATGAAAATGAAAGAAGCGAAAGAGACATATGTGTAATGTATGTATGTGTAATATTTCATGGTTTATTTATTAAATTCAATACAATTTTATTTTTGAATTTGATTTTTTATTTTACATATCATAATATGTGAAATGATAAATTATTAAAATAAACAAATATTGTCTTATTTTAAAGCAAGTATCACATATTTAAATGAAAGAAGTTTTATATATATGTACATATTATATTATGATATTCAGTGAACCGATAAAATTGTATAGAACCTAATATGTAGAATTATATTAAGCAATTCACGGGAGAGCTTTGTTTTCTAAAATTTATTAAATTGCTAGTTGAGGAGTCTTAATTTAGCAAAGTGTAGCATTTTCTGAGAAGAATTAAGCTGGGTTATTTATGTAACAGTCATTGTAATTATAAATATCGATGGATATAAAAGCTAGAAGAAGACCAAATTAGTGTGAATAAACTATAATGCTAATTTTTTAAAACAAAAGCATAAAAGGTGCAGTAGATTCACTCTAGTTATTATAATATGTCTATACTAGAAATAAGGTAGAGAGTACGGACAATGACCTCATCGAATATGGGAAAAAAGTTTAAGATCGCTTTTTCTTAATACAAACAAAACACAATCGATGCAGGGTTAACTCAAGACAATACTCTCCATAGTGCAATGAATTAATACATGGACTTATTTGCATAAGCGGGCGTTTGCATAAACTCAACGAGTGCGGATTATCACTTGTACCCGGGAGGATGCGCCCTTTACTGCTTTAATACTTGATGAATATATTAAATTAACTCTGCGTGCACGATTTTTTTATGTTAGATATCGACAGACAAGCATGAGGTACACTTGATGGTAGGTGATACCCTAGAACAATGATGTGCTATCGACCTACTTCGAGGATTCGGAAATCCATTGAGAGCGAAAAGTGCACTTTATGGTTTTTCCATCTATGGGCAGTGGTTCGTTATCCAGTCAGAATTTTGATATTCCTCCCACCTGTTTTAGTGCTCAAAGTGACCAAATATGGGGAAAATTATATGCACGTTGATTTCGGCGGGATTCGAACCCGCGTCCCATCGGAGCGCAAGGTAAGTGTTCTAAACACACCAACGAGCCCAGTTAAAGCCCGCCTAGAAAAAACATTTACCAGATAAAAACACGATTTCTTCATTATATTCCGTATATATATATATTAGATCCAATATATATATAATAGTATTTGTAATACCATATCTACTGATTTTCGCAAATAATGATTGATTTGATTTGATTTGATTTCCCCACGATAAAAAAAGAAAGCTTTATATTGGTGAAAGATTTTTAAAACCCATCTACTTGCTGTACCTGCTACATCTTGATGGTAAATATAGAAGTAATAGTAAGATGGTATATAACATATTTATACACACACAATCGAGGAAGGCTTTTTGATGTTTCCACCCTAAGAGGGTAAACCGCAGACGAACATGGTTCGATACCTTTTAATTTCTGATGGACACGCGGTTTTGTAGCATTTTTTAAGAATTCATTCATGTGCAAACTAAATATTTCCTTTTTTATAAGAAAATACAAATTGTATGGTTTTACATTCATTATAATAGAATCGAATCGTTGAAGTAGAATAAACAGGTATCATTTAAAACCAACTGAAGCTTAGGCTTATGTATCAATATCATACCTTGAAAAAATATCACGATCTCATATCACAAATAACTAATTAACTGGTAAGATAGACATATAAATGAGTCTGACTCACAGGCATGTACCATAGGATACACGCCATATTGTTTTTACTGTGTATTTTAATTAATCGGGGAAGTCCCACGTTCGTCCTATATGTTACGAGTGTCCGGTCTTATAAACAGGGGGTGTCCAGACTCCGGCGAGAAAATTATGTCCCCGACGTGACGTCACTGCGAATAATCAGCTACCTGATTAAACTGTTTAAGAGTATAAGGTTTGTGTCCGCGTATATTCACGCCAATCTTGAGGTGAGATTGTTAGCAATACCCTACCTATTTTATGTGAAGCTAAAGCGGCCTATTCGCATTTCAATACGTTTTCATTTGCAAACAGAAATTCGTTACCGGATATCAATATGTACGTCTCATTGCTCTTATATTCGAAATAGCCGACTATGGGGGTTTTATAATGAAAAAATTATAATAATTCTGAGTTATAATATAAAATTAGACCCAGATGTTATGAAACCACATTGGGATTTGAACGTGTGACCGCACCACTTATCGCATTTTTTATGTTTAAAAACTTTATAATCATTATTTTATACTTGATTTAATCTACATTTCTATACATTGCGTGCGACTTCATTACAAATAACAGTAGAATCTATTATTGACCTTAAAATGTGTGTATATTTTTATATTTAAATGTGTTTGTAAGGAAGTGTGACTTTGTAATAATAATATAAATAAATATACAAAACCCGGAAGCACACCGGCAAAAGCTAGTAAATTATAATTCTTTGTAAGCCCAGCCACAGCGACCTATGAGCGCGCGCAGGCCACAGCCGACATGCAAATGTGACATTAGCATGTGAATGCACATCCGCGACGCGGCCGCCACACTTGTACAGTGTGTAACTTTATTTATAAAGTTTACACGTGTCGGGTACATTGTATTCATAATTTTAATAGAGGTGAACGTACATTAAATCGGTGGATGGGTGTTTATGGGTAGAGGAAACTTGGAGGAAGAAAGACATGAATGGATTACGTGAAGAATTATAAGAAAGAGAAATTAATAGATGAAAGGTGTGAATACTGAGATAACGTATGATAGAAGGCAATAAAATGGATGCCGACCGTACGGTATGTACGGATTATAATTTGTTGTATGTTAACAAAAATACCTGCCGCTCATATGTTTACGAAAAGAGGTAACTATATGTTTAAGAAAAATAAATAAATAAATTATTGTTCTTCTTCAAAATGCAGACAAAACTTCAAATGTAAATAAAGTACTGTATACCGGATTAAAACGCGATTTATTATTTATATTGTTTAAATTAAAATCTCGACGTTTCGGATGCTTTTCAGCAACCGTGGTCACGGGCAGACTGGACGCGTTTTAATCCGGTATACAGTATTTTATTTACATTTGAAGTTATGTCTGCATTTTGAAGACGAACAATAATCTCACAAGATCGCGTTAATACTTGAAAATCGTCAGTTTTCGTTTAGTGAAGGTTTTATTTTCATGGTGCAATATATTTCAGGTAAATCAAACTAATCCTTTCAATTTCATATACTTTTACAGTTTGACAAAGTAGAAGCCGAGCTCTAATAATATCTTGTCTCTGTACATCTGTTGCTCGCACAAAGAGATATTTTCAACATTCAAAGATATTATTTCTGTGATGACTTAACTGTTACTTAAATATAGTTTTGTTTTTCAGTATGAAGTTTGGTAGTGAGAGTTGGGTCATAATATGCGGCGGTCTCAACAATATGCTGACTTTTTTTACTTTTAACCGACTTCAAAAAATGAGGAGGTTCTCAATTCGACTGTATGTTCTTTTTTGTTTGTTTGTTACGCGATAACTCTGACAATTGTGCATGGATTTTGATGATCCTTTTTTTGTTTTTAATTTGAGTATTAATATTAGTTTGGTGACCGGTGACCATTTCGTGATATGTGTTTAATTCATATACTAAAGCTATTTGCAATTCACGGCTTTTCCATCAGTGTTTCGTTATGCAGGTGGATATTTGTTCCACTATTATTTATATTATACTAGCGACCCGCCCCGGCTTCGCACGGGTCAAGATTTTTTGACAAAAAAGCAGGGGTTGTATGTATTTTTTAATGTCACATAATAAAAAAATAAAAACAAAAAAAATCGTCCAAAAATAAAAAAAAAATTTAAGGGTGAACAACCCTTATCACTTAGGGGTATGAAAAATAGATAGTAGCCGATTCTCAGACCTACTGAATACGCATATAAAATTTGGTAAGAATCGATCGAGCCGTTTCGGAGGAGTATGGCAACGAAAACTGTGACACGAGAATTTTATATATTAGATTTTTCTAGATGCTATACGTAGAAATTGAAATGTTTTAAAAATATCTTAATCCACCTGGAAATACTGACGTATTTGCACAATAAATTAAGTACTCCATTTTTATAGACAACAAATTTCAATCCAACAAAAACATTAATTATGAAGAATTAAAATAGTACACCTTAAATAATATTTTCTTACACCCTTCTAATTGATAGTAACCTGGTAGATACGAGAGGGAGTGACTTAACATTATGCAGTAACATTTGCGGCGGCGAACGAACCGACTCGTCTGTTGGTCTTGAGCTAACTTTCAAACGCATGCTAATTTATAGCTCATATAAAGCTCATATTTCCCAGCAAAGTTGAATACAAGCGTGTGTTCTCTTGAGCTATCAGGCCATTCTAAATGGTTTCAATTCGCTTAAATACCAATTTTTGGTATCGTTATTTTTTTTAAAACAATAGCAAGGCTTATTTACTAAAACTATTGCATACTTTTTCTATTCAAAAGCCCCAACCAGTAGAAGTTTTTTAACAACTTATATTATTTATCCCGACGAAAGCTTTTCAGTAAACTTGATCACGGACAGATATATATATATATATTGTATATATATATATATATATATATATATATATATATATATTTATATAATATTGATGTACTTATATTCACTTTTGTATTTGTATGTACCGAATCGCGAATAAATGTATTTCATTCATTCATCTCATATTATGCCAATGAATTTTATTTGTAAGAGTCATCGGCTTCTCGCCAGATATACCTACTATATCTACTCTATATATCTAGATAGATCTACTCTAGTAGATAGTACTCCGATTTCAATGAAAAAATGCCACGATTTATATAAGATTTACTCCCGTGTGTTCCGAAATAGCATGAAATACAAGTCTGTGTGAGAATATCGGTCCCTTAACGAGCCTCCGTCTGTTCCCGAGGAAATTATTAAACTTTTCAACTCTCAAGTTTTGTTTGCGAAGAAAATTTTCTTTCTAAAATGTCACATATTTTTTACTTTATTAAGTTATCCGTAATTTTATTTGAAATGGTCTTCAGGTCCTTCAATATTTTAAAATGTATCTGTACAGCATTTTTACCCCAGATCAAAGCTATGTAACTTTTCGGCCTTTTTTCGGCTTTTTATCAGACTTACCAGTTTGAGTCCATCGTATTACAAATTAGGAGACTTACGTCTTCAGAATCATCGTGCTTACCTTAATTTAGTCAAAAAGTCCTTTACAAAACTGAATTCTCCTCGAAACACGAGCCCTCATGTACATAAGTTGTATATTTTTTTATCATAACTAAACACTTTTTGACTACAAAGAGAATCAAGAATGTTTGAATATTCCCTTCTTGAAGTTTCTTAATTTTGTTTTTTTTTATATATATATTACGAAACCGGTATTTAACTTTTTGCTAATCAGTACATATAAGGAATAATTTCATCTAAACATGATTTATTTTAAATAAAATACTGTATACCGGATTAAAACGCGATTTATTGTTTATTGATTTATATTATTGATTTATTGTGGGATAAATAATTTAAACAATAAATCGCGTTTTAATTCGGTATACAGTATTTTATTTAAATGTGTGATACTCGCGTTAATAAAAGACAATATTATGATTTATTTTAATAAATACATGTTGGATTATTTCCAGTACCAAAGTTAATTTAACTTTATTCAAGTATTTTTTTAAATGCACTTATCAGTCGCCAACTTTTACCAATTTTGAATTGATGTTTCTAGCCCGGAAGATATTTTCCAAAAACGTTAATAAGTGTTGCCAAAATACAAATAGATAGGACTAAATAGTCGTTAGCATTTTAAATTCATATCATGTAATTCATTCTTTATTTGCTGTCTACTAAAACTGAATTAGAATTTTGTTGAATTAGAATTGTCATTGACATGTATATTGTTGATCGAAGAGAATTGTACATAAGTATATAGGTCTCATTGTACTTTCGTATAAAGCGATGTTGACTACATACATACTCCGTAGAGATGACCAGTATTTAATAGTAATAAAACAAATATTTGTGTTACATTATCGCCTCTGCGGTACATCGAACATTTAATAAGCTCTCCCTGATGGCCCGTATCGGGAAGTGAGGTCCCAAATATACCCTCAATAGCATACTATTTACAATATTGAGGGAATATAATACTCGTTTTCACTAAAATTGTCCACAGATTAACTCTACATACAGCGACATAATTTAAAAGTGCATTATACGTACATATATTATGCCTACCTCTTATATATATACATAAACTAGGCATAATATAGGTTTAAATTATGTCTATATATATGTATAAATATTAGATAGATAGATAGACATTTATTCACAGCAAACACACGCACATACAAAGATAACAACTATGAACAAACATCAAGGACAAAAGGGAAATTTAAAAATAAAATTAATAAATTAAAGTTTAAGAACTAAATCGTATTTTCTACAATCAAACAATCTATGCGGCAGTGTGCTGCCATGAAAAGGAAGGCTACTAAACTACTAAGGTACCTACTTAATGGGTCACTCTAAAATACTTAAAAATACTTACCACGTACAATGTGTTAAAATTTTCCTTCAATTAGAAAACAGTTGTGAATTAGGTACTTATTAGTGTAATGAGTGTTTATCGTCGTGTAGAATATATTTAAAAAAAGTCAGAATTATTATACGATGAAAACTTCATGCCAGCCGATGGCTTGTACTCGTGTATGTGACCAATTCAATATTCCAGTACAAGCTCCTTCCATTTGACTACATTCAAAGTAGAGCAGTTCGAATCGTTAACGACCAGGCTATTTCCGAAGTTGATGGAGTAGAGATGTTGGATCACTTTGCATCTTCTATTGTATATACATATAATGGGGAGTGTTTTGAGTAATTGTTTGGTTTTAACCCAACGACCACTCAATTTTATTATCGGAAAACGAACGTCTTTTAGTCTGTTTCCATCTTCTGATTTTTTGAACTGACGACTTGAAGACTAGAAGAACCAGTTTTTATTTTAAAAGCTTTTTTATTATTTCAGATATCGACAGACGTGTATGAGGTTCACTTAATGGTGGGTGATACCTCAGCCACAGAACATCAGTCAATGATGCGCTGTCGACCTACTTTTTTACTTAGAGTATTCGGAAATCCATCCACTGAAACCGAAACGCGCAATATGCACGGTTTTTTCCCTCTAGGAACGGTAGTTCGTTACCCGGTTGGAATTTCGATATTCCTTCCACCCGATCGATGCCCGAAGTTACGGGACGTAGGGAAGACATGCTTACAGAAAATTATAATCATGTGGTCCCAGTGGGATTTGAACCCACAACCCATTCATGCGCACGGCAGGCGTTCTACCGAACGCGCCAACGAGTCCGTCAAAAGCCGGCAATGCAATACCTGTGCTCTAAAAGATATCCATTGATGGGGGTTTACTATCAGGAGTGCCCATTGCCTCCTCTTATATATAAAATGCTCTTCACTATCCTTTAAAAAGCTATTTAAATCGATCCAGATAAAATCTATTTCATTTATTTAACTAAAAAGTAATCGTGAAACATTCTGATAAGTTGAAATAGATTTCGAGATCGAATCTATCTCACTCGAAGTTTTTAATCTCACGGACTTAGGACCAGTTTCACGCTTGAAACTTTTCTTTGATGTGTGAGTTTGGAGATATCTTGAACGGTCTAATTAATTTTGAAAATGTTCAATTCTTTAGATACGCAGGTTTTTAAAAAGTATAGTACAATTATAGCTTTTGTCAGATGACAGAAGAGCGTCAGGCTCACTAATTGATGGTCACTTGATGGTGTTGTTGTTCCTTAGAAACAGAACATAAATATCAAATAATGATTATCGGAATTCGCTATACAATATATTTACATATACAACCTGATAAATTAATGTATCCATAAACTCACCCGGTTTCAGTTTGGTAATCCAGCGTAATTAAAACCATAAAATATTTAGTAAGAACTGGTTCAGCCGTTCATTCGAATAATTTTAAAAGGTTTGTTTTTAGTATGGTCTTTAAGTGATGACGCGTTTTTCTCTGAAATGGTTTTTTCCATTTAAAGTAATTTTATTTAAATTTATCGACTATAAGCGTTATAATTAGCACTCATAAAGCTGCTGTATATAAACTGAAGCGTTAAAAAGGTTTTCATTTAAATTATGGAATCTCTTAAAAAAAATAACATACTAAATCTGTTGTCTTTTATTAACGCGAGTATCACACATTTAAATAAAATACTGTATACCGGATTAAAACGCGATTTATTATTTAAATTATTTATCCCGACGTTTCGGATGCTTTTCAGCAACCGTGGTCGCGGGGAAACAGAAAGATGACAGTTGTCTTGTATTTACAATATAAATAATAAATCGCATTTTAATCCGGTATACAGTATTTTATTTAAATACTAAATCTGATCAAAATTTTATAAATAAAATATTTATGCGCTTAGTATATTTAGTTAATAATAATAAAAATAACTCCTCTTGCTTTTATAAATTTTAATTGTAACTCCAAGCCATGTATTTCCTAAAGACAAATTAATTTTGGAATAGTTGAAATAATATTCAATTAATTCCACAAAGTCTGCTGAGCTCCGTTCCCTTTAAATATGAAACGAGTCTAATTTCTGTTTGCTTTCGCAATTACCTCTGAAAAATGCAAGAATTCATTATGAAAAATGTAGGAATCCCTTCTTAGTGTTAATTAATTCACGTTTTTGAGAGTTAGCGTCTTGGAGCTTGCTTTGGGCAATTCATTGATAAACTAAAACATTACACATAACTAGCCGACCCAGCTTCGCACGGCTATACTATAGGTCCTTTTTTTTCTTCCGTTTTTTACTGGTTTCCCTTCGGAAAGTGTGCGTTGGAGCTTACCTCATCCCTCCTTCATCCGGACGCACAAGTCGTTCACTTCCTCTTTCATCATGCGAACCGCTAAAGATTGGAACTCCCTCACAGCTTCTGTCTTCAGGTGGGATGGTGGTCAAACAACTGCCAAACAAAGTTAAAATATACATATTTTTTATATATATTTATATTTTTACACTGTCGCCACATACTCGTTTGTCAAAGTTAATATTATTTTTTGTTTAATTAACTTAAATTTCAAATTCAGCTTGTTTTACCAATAGTCACATTTTTATTGTTTCATTGCTGCACTGTTTTTTTTTCTTTCATTTTTTTAACGATATGCGGTAAAAATTGATTTTAAAAATGTGGAATAAGGACTGGCTGAAAATCAGCGCTGTACAGACCCCGGTTTGTCAGCTTTATGCTGAGCCCGCTGCCTTTTGTCACGAGTCTAGTATTTAGTATTTAAGAATAATATCTTATAAATAGCACATTATGTATGTACTTGTGAGTTGTGACAATAAAGATCATATTATTATTATTATTAAAAATAAAAACAATACTTATGAAGAAGATGAGACCAAATCAAGATTTTGTCAAACAAATAGAGAAATAAAATCTGGAAAGAGACACCTACAAAGCATTATGAAATATACTTCATGGCTTATTCTTATACTTACTAAAAAAAATATATAAAAATCGGTCGAGCCGTTTCGGAGGACCACACATATATTTTCCCTTAGGCATTAAACGTGTGGGAGGTAAATCGAAATTCCGACGGGGTAACAAAGCACCGTTCATAGATAAAAAACAGCGAATTACAAAAAAAATTTTATTTTATTTTATAGTTATATAACAGATTAAAATGAAGGATATGACATCTAACGAAGGTTTGCACAGCGCTGATTTTCATCCAGTCTATAAACATATTATCTCTTATTTTATTTATATTATCCAAGTTACTACAAACATGTTTTTATATCTAATTCAACCGCTCATACACATACAAAAGTGGATCGTGTTTACTAAGTAATTTCGACTGAACCGAATGAAATAAGTAAAAAATCACATTGTAAGCTCGTTCCTGGAAACGTACGTGTATTGAAGCTGTTAAAAGCACATCTAAAATGTGTCTAAATTAACATAAAGCTTCTGAAAAGCAATAAAAGCGGATTGCAACCTCCCGGCGTTCACCCGACTGACGTAGGGCTGTCAAAAGTATCGCTATTTATTTGACTATACTGTCTGTCTTACAATGTTCTATGGTCTTCGGCAAGGTTTAATAATTATTTTCATATTAAAATTAAAACTCATCGTTTATAAAACAGTATTTCTTTATTGAAATTTCAACGATAATGCGTAACATTACAAATATGTATATTTAATTTAAACCGATAATTCAATTTATAACGGAAAAAGTCTAAAAGCATATGAACACTATCAAGCCATGATTCTTAGGTGATCTTTTTATTTTATAAAAAATACCTTTTAGTAGCAACCCTAAATTATTTACGTCCGTAGAGCCCTATACATCCTTAGGTATGACGGGCACAACTCAATTAGCTAATGAAAATGTAACACCGTGATAAACTTAGAGATTTCCCGACAAATACCCCTATTAATTATTTATTCCACTAATTAATTACTTATTACCGGATTAAAATATTTTGGTTTTGAAGAAATCAAACACTTCTGCTAATGCAGAGTTTAGTTTAAAGATATTCACGATTCTTACCGTAAAATTTTAATTGATAATAATCTATACTATTGTAATATTAAAAAGATAGTAGTGCAGTATTGTTTGCATGGATTGTATAATTATTATACGTCTTGGCTCTCTCGTCTGGCTTTAAATACAAATATTGTAAAATGATAAATAAATAAAGAGGAAAGATTGCTTTGTTTGTATGTTACGATTTAACTCAAAAACTATTGGACCTATTTTAATTTTAAACCTTATTTTTGTGTATAGTAACTATACATAAATTGCACCCGTGCGAAGCCGGGGCGTGTTACTAGTATACTATTGGTCTAAGTATATATTTTTAATTATTCAAAAAACACTACTATATTCCTTTCAATCTTTTATTTTATCACTAGGTATACAAATACACATAGAGACGTCAAAAATTGTATATTTTTATAACGCGACAAGTACACATTTAAATATAATAGATTTATCCGAAAAAATGCAATTAATTATTTATAATATTTATCTCGACATTTCGATTGATAAAATATTGCCATAATAAACTTAGAAAATTAAATGAAATATGAACTCCGTAGGAATAGTCCTGTCCTGGATGTATGAAACAAAGTTAGGGTAAAAAAATATTGAGTAACTATTTGCTTTAAATGACGATAATGAAACAGACAGAAATATATCAGTCCCATGCCCCATACTTGCATTTGAAATTGTTTATATATTTTTCAAAATAAGTACATAATGCGGACGCAATACCGTGGCAAAAGTCTAAACATTATTTAATTGTTTGCAGTAACAAACAAAGTACTGAATGTCGCTGTAGCTGTGAGACAGTCGCTACACTTACCGTAAAACATAATATTACAGACCAGGAGACAGCTATGCTATTCTACATTTTTTGTGTATAAATTATTTCGATTATTTTTAAAAGCGGCGAAGTTTCATAGTGGACATATTATTATATATGATAGTCATACATTGCTTTGTGATAATTACATTGTTCAATCAGCTCAACAAATTATAGGCAAGTCGCAAATATTACATGGGCGGAAACGATTACATCTATGAACGGAAACTCCATTCATAGATGTAATAGTCATGTATTTTACATCAATATTTCTTCGCCTGTTTATGAAAATGAAGTTGAATATGAAACTGATGTCTTGTGACTGAGGTATCACCTACAATAAAGACAGCCTCAATGAACATTATTTAATTATTTTAAGTAATAAAGTCTTATTTATTCCATCACCAAGTGATAAAACAACTAATTTATCCATCTTTGCCGAGGTCTAAAACCAGTTATGAACGTCAATAAAAAAATACATATTAAATGCGTCTAATATTACATTTACTACGTTCTCAAATCAATCTCAATCAATAAACTCTCCGCCATTCTTTTCAATCATCAGTGTATCCAGACCTTTTTTTATAACTTGGGTGAGATTATTCAAGTTTTAGTAGGGATCCCTAATAATTAAAAAAAAAAAGAATTTTTAAAATAGCTTGAGTAGTTTTTGAGTTAAATCGTAACTAACAAACAAACAAATAAATATTTCCTCTTTATAATATTAGTATAGATATAAGTTTTTATACAATATGTTTGTACTAAAAAGTTTATATCACAATATTTACACAAATATTGAGTCAGCTCCCGGTCTAAACAAAGCAGAAACGCAAGTACAATGCCTTCATTTCCCGGACTATATTCCGAGCCGTCCGCGGGGACAGGCTTCGCGCTCCGCGAATTTAAATTGGATTTTAAATTCCTATTTGTCCTGGATATTATGAGTTCGAACTGTTTATAATATTTATTTTACGCGTTTTTCGTAGCTCTTTTTCCACAATCAAACTGAACTAGATCCACTAGATCCAAAACAAGTGTTTTGGATCTACATACAAGTTCTTTGGTTATACAAATTACCTGTTATTGTTATCTGCGATAATTGTCTTTCTTTATTTATTATGTAACATAGCATTGTAATATATACATTGTTTAATATTATATTATAATTTTATACTTTAGAGAATAATTATTAACGTGTGTCTTAATATAAAACTCTTCTCCCTTTATATTTTTTTACTGAAGTTTTAGTAGGTATATCTAATTTTATAAATTAAATATAGCTTATGTTACTCAGGGATAATGTAGCATTCTAATGGTGAAATAATTTTTGAAATCGGTCCAGTAGTTTTTGAGTTTATTCGTTACAAACATACAAAATACAAGTCATTCAAGATAGTATTTATAATCTCAGCTCAAAATACAGGGGTTCATCAAGAAAGCGAGCTCATCATAGTTACGGCCGCTTTTTGTACATCCAGATGGTTATGTTAATTTTACGGTACATAGTAAGTTTTCCCGCGTATAATGATGGAGCCGCAGAGATCTAAATATGTTTAAGAACTTGAGACTTGATATTTCATGAATTCGTTGCTTAGTTTCGAAAGAAGTCGAATGATGAGCGTGAGGGTAACACATTTGATGTAACGGAATGTCAGTAGATTCCATTTATGGACGGTGGTTCTTTACCCGGTCGGAATTTTGATATTCCTCAAACCCGATCAATGCCCGAAGTTACCAGACGTGAGGAAGACATGCTTACACATTTTTCATGCACATTGCGCGTTTCAGTTTCAGTCTATGGATTTCCAAATGCTTGACGTAAAAAGTAGGTCGACAGCGCATCATTAACTGATGTTCTGTTGCTGAGGTGTCACCTGCCATCAAGTGAACCTCATGCTCATCTGTCGATATCTAACATAAAAAAACCCCAAAAAGAAAAACCGAAATATTCACGGAAATTAGATTTGGAACTCCGCTAACTTCCACATTAACAGCTCACGTCACGCACGCTTATACCTCATTTGTAATAATTGATATTATAGAATAGAAGTGGGATAATAGCATATTCAAATCGAAGCCGGTAGGAGTACGTTCGCCGGCTCAGCAAGTATTTATATACAATAATATTGGTATCGAAACTAAACCCCAGAACTGCAACATCACTTAGCCACAGTATACTTAACCTTTCACGAGAACCCTAAAACGTACCAAATATATTTTTCATACGCCATAAATAATCGCTCGCCCTTCTGTCTCGGCGGAGAGGTCGCTCCCGTGACGCATTTACATTTTCTTTGACAACCTGTTTACGGCTGCTGCTCCTATCATCTATTTTCTATCACTTTCTTATCTATTTCTAAGTTAAAGGTACACGGGGAATTCATAAACTATATAGTTTTTGTAGCTGATCTTAACTGACGAAGGGACACTCGCGACTGCTGATGCTGTGGCAGTGTGACTACTTATGGATGGGTTAGATTAATAGTAAACATACTATTTTAGGACAATTATTTAGCTATTTGAATAACCAAGGCGCAATGACTCGCCCGCCTCTTTATGCGCATCTCAATTATAAAGACTCGAACAACCTTTATTGGGAGCAATATAATGTTTGCTATTATAAAATATTGCTTTGACATATTTTATAATCTGCTCCATTTATTATTATTTTTTGGTATTTTGTTTTTCTTTAATATTATAAAGTGTAATTATGTATGACTGCAAAAAAATAAAAGCATTTTTTATTTTTTATTTATTTTTATTTATTATAAAAATAAAATAAATGCTATACATACATGAATGAAAACGCTCTTTATTCGTTATATTATTTAATCCGGAAAAGTTATTCACTTTAAATATAAGAAACTAGCATTAATAAAAGACAAAAAATGAAAATTCTACAATATTTGTTAAAATTTTTTTGGGTATAAATAAATAATGATTTAAGGGTATTGAAAAGTTACTTTAAACATAAATGTGTTGTACGAACTTTTATATGAATTTATTTGTTCCCGAGAATAAGTATTGAAATAAAATATTATTCTAATCTCATGCATTTGATTTTAACAGGAAAGCACCGGCTATTCGCGAACAATGACGTCTTATGAAAGCTAATCCAATTACAAAGGCGACGCGGTCATAAGAATGACTGATGATGTGTCGGAGCAAGGGTTAATGTAATGGTCGCACCCGTTACGATATGTCGTATCGTAGCCGTGTAAAGAATTACTAGCGACATAATTCCCTTTATTTTTTTTAATCAAACTTGTCGGAAGAGGTCCTATAAGAGTGGCACCGTGAATACAAAACATATTATAACTAAATGATATGAAATAAAATTTTATTTGACATCCAACCAATTACAACTGATTAATATTACAAAATGACGGGCTCGTTGGCGCATTCGGAATCCCACCGGGACCACATGTTCATAATTTTCTGTAAGCATGTTTTCCCCACGTCTGGTAACTTCGGTCATTGATCGGGGGGACCGTTCATAGATGGAAAAGCCGTGAAGTGCATATCGCACGTTTCGGTTTCAGTCTATGGATTTCCGAATGCGCGAAGAAAAAATTAGGTCGACAGCGCATCATCGACTGATGTTCTGTGGCTGAGGTATCCTACCATCGATATCAGACATAAAAAAAATGAAAATACAAAATATAATTTCTACAATTCACTTGTTTTAAAATTATGATCTCATCAATTTAAAAAAAATATAGTATCAATGTACTCTTGTTGCTGCTGTTGTCGAGTGAATATATTACATGATTAAAGTTTGTTTTGATTTTAAATATATATGTAATGGCAGTTGCTGGTTACAGAATATAGATTAAGGTCTCTAGAGTATTATCTATTTTGGGTATCCATTGGTTAATTTTATTAAGTTTATTTTTATGTAATTTGCTTCACGGTAATTAATAGTCATTTTAATACAATTAAATGATCGTATCAGTTCCTTGATCGTGACTTGTAAATCGAATCGAAGCGTAGTCGGCATAATATTAGCGGTAAGTGAGTTCCTGTGTTGTTGTTCGAGGTTTTTATTCGAAGTGGACAATACCGCGGCGGAGGCCAATGCTTTCAAAGCATTTTCCCTACAGCATTAATACTTCTTGTCGTTAATTTTTAACGATTTCTACTTTTATTCCGTCCTTTAACTGCTATTTTAATGTGCATAACTGTTTTAAAAAATGAGGATAATGTACTTTTACAAGTTTTAAAAATTTCGGCATGAATAAAACAAAAATACAATTTTTTAAGCTCGTAACCATTTGGGACACACTTTTCCCCTCGTCTATACTAATATTATAAAGAGGAAAGATTTGTATTTTTGAATTTTTGTATTTTTGTATATTATGAATAAAGTCAAAAACTACTGGGCTGATTTTGAAAATTCTTTCACCAATAGAAAGCTACATTATCAGCGAGTAACGTGCTATGTTTTGTGTATAGTACATTTACATTGCACCCGTGTGAAGCCGGGGCGCGTTGCTAGTCTTTAATAAACTTGTTTCGTTATATTCCCGCTATACAGCGTATTACATTGTCTCATCATTTATTTTATAAAATTTTATGTACATATAACGAAACCGTAAATCAAAATTGCTTTTGTATTTTTTTATTACGTAAACTAATTCTACATCAATCAGAGTAAGTACGTTGTTAAGGCTATATTTTCATGTTGTTCATTTCTATACACTAAGCTAGCACACGGGGAGCTGGTTTGATTCCCCGTCCATATTACGTGTAACACTTCTTCTCTCTATATGTTTTCGAAAACATTCCGAAATGGAAAAAATGATGTTTTACGGAAACACGGACGGAAACGGTGAATTAGTAAAACATTTTTTTTTTTGTTTAGGCTGAGACAAACGTAGTTTTATACGGAAAAATCTGAATGTAAATATTGAAACAATGAGGAAATAATACAAATATTTGTAGATTTGTCGTCAAATAACATAAAAATAATAAGCAAATAAAATATTTTCTCCGGTTTTGTAATGAGACACAAAATCTAAAATAGATATATATTACAAAATATATAATCGCAAATTTTTCGTTATAAGGGTATGATTCTAATGCTGTTTGTGTGAGTAAATTTTCTTCAACTTAATACGAATAAAACAATATAGTAATTTGCAATAAGCTTCATTTCCCAGTTTCAAGTGATCATTGCCCGGGCCAGGCGTCATTACCCGGGCCATTGTGTCGCAGGCGTCTTGAATAGGCGTGATATAGTCATTTTACAATCGGCCTGGCTCGCCGCCAGCCGACCGCACCCGGATATTTTCATATTTGCATAGGAAATTTATTTCCAAGAGATTCCTCGTTAAATCCTTTGGCTTTATTAATTACCAAAGTTTTTACGAATGACATAAAATCTGGTTCCCTTTAGATTTTACAGCGTAGATAGTAAAAATAATTAGTTAGCTCGTGGTTGTTTTAGGATGTAGTACAAAAAACTCCCAAAGAATTTCAAGGAATGATAAAAGTACACATAAATAGGAAGTTTTAGTAAGTTTTAGCATTATCACATTAAATACAATTTATCAACTGCATATTTGTTATAGAAAAGTGAATTTGTTACCGTTTTAATTATTACAAATATGAATACTTGCGAGGGCTGCAGAAAAATAGTTCAAGCTAATGAAAGTATGCTATGCAGTATCTGCGCGCACTTATTTCATTACTCGTGCGTTAACATTATCACCAGTAATTTTAAAAAGCTTTCTAAAGACAGTAAAGTTTCGTGGAAATGTCCAACGTGCAAGGCTGCTTCAAGAAGGACAGGTGATAATAGCGAAACTCCAGTTCGTGGGCTGAGGCCAGCATCCAGTGGTGATGCCAACAAAGATGGTGATGATCTCAGCTCGACTGCCCCAGACGATGAGACCTATGTGTTCAAGCGTACCGAACTTCGTGCACTTTTGAAGGCAGAGTTTCCATCGATAATGCGTGAGATTGTGTCCTCTGAAATTTCACCGCTCAAAGATGAAATAGCGGCTCTGAAGACGGCCGTGCAGTTTGCGACAAGTAGATATGAAGAAATGAAATTATTGGTAGAAAAACGGGATTCAGAGGTAAGAGAATTATTAGTTACTAATTCCACACTGGAGAAGATGGCTTCTGATCTGACAGTTAGGTTATCTAACATCGAACAGTACTCTAGGGAGTCGAATATCGAAATCCATGGACTACCAGAATTTAGAAATGAAGATCTTGCAAAATCAGTCATAAGAATTAGTGAAGTTGTTTCCGCAAAAATAGTGGATAGTGATATTCTCTCATGTTTTAGAGTTGCAAAATTGAATCCTAAAAATGGAAAACCTAGATCAGTAATAATAAAACTCCGAAGTAGCCGTTGCCGTGACGCTATCTTGGGTTCAATTCATAAATACAATAAAAGCAACCCAAATGAGAAATTAAACACGCAACTTATTGGTATTGGAGGAGATCTTTTACCCATATATGTGTCGGAACATTTAAGTCCAGAGAGGAAGAACCTACACGCTGCTACCAGAATAAAATGTAAGGAGTTAGGTTACAAATATGTGTGGGTCAGGAATGGAAACATTTATATCCGCAAAGACGAAAGCGAGCAGGCTAAACGCGTCCCTTCCTTAGAATATCTAAATAATATGCGTTTATGATGAACCTACACATCGGTCACCAAGGGCTCTCTTTTTAATATTTATTATCAGAATGTACGCGGTCTAAGAACAAAAACTCACGAACTTCATCTCAATATTTTGGGACATGATTACGACGCTATTATACTCACCGAGACATGGTTGACATCAAATATAAATAATGGAGAACTCTTTGACTCCAGGTACACCATATATCGTAAGGATCGCAATTCTTCTACAAAAACAAGGGGTGGTGGAATTTTAATAGCAATAAAAAAAACTTTGAATAGTAAGCGATTAATGAACTGGGAAACAGATAATGAGGATCTATGGATATTGGTGACTTTATATAGAAATAATAATTCTCAAAAGCTCGGCCTTTGCGCTGTCTATCTCCCTCCACCTCTCAAGAAAGATGAAGTGCAGTGCTTCTTTAAGAAGGCTAGTGATGCAGTTAATTCCCTTGATGATGTCCTAATTGTTGGTGATTTTAACATGAGTTTCTTATCGTGGTCCCCTAGTTGTGATACACCTAACGTGTTAGTACCCTCCAATTATAATAATAATCTCGGTCATAGTTTAGTGGACTTTATGTCATTGGGTTGTCTAAATCAATACAATTATATTATGAATAGTTCTGATAAAATATTGGACCTGGTTCTGTCTAATATTGTAATAACAATTCAAGAAACAAATGATCACTTAAGTAAGAAGGATATATTACATCCTCCCTTGGAAATATTCGTAGAAAATGTGTCATCTAAGTCTCTGAAAGATAAGCCAATAACCAAATTAAATTTTTATAAGGCAAATTATCCTGAAATCAATAAGTGTTTACAAAACTTTAATTGGTTAGAGAAACTCGATGTAAAGGAAGGTGGTATCGATAATATGATCGCAGTGTTTTATAACGAGATTAATAATGTTATTAAAAATCATGTACCCTTTAGTAGAACTCTCAAGTCTAATTATCCAACCTGGTTTGATAAATCACTCATTAAATTACTCAAAGAAAAAGACAGACTTCGGATTAAAGTTCGTAAATTCCGCAATCCACGGGATGAGCACGAATTTAGATTGCTTCGAACTCGATGCGACAAATTAATCAGTACCAAATATAAACAGTATATATGCAACGTCGAAAGTAATATATGTAATAATATTAAAAATTTCTGGAATTTTATAAAAAATAAAAGGTCTAACGCTAACGGCTTACCATGTGAAATGTATCGTGAAAGCACAAAAGCTACACACGGTAAAGAAATAGCCAATTTATTTGCTGAACAATTTAGCTCGGTTTATTGTAACGACTCTGATGTTAACAGCAGTGTTGACGCAAAAAGTTTAAATACCTTATCATTATGCAATGTTAGATTCACGGAAAGACAGATAATTTATAACATTAAAAACCTGAATATTGATAAGGGATCCGGCCCAGACGGTATTCCACCCATTTTTATTAAAAACTGTGCTTCTTCTTTAGCGGTCCCTTTAAAATTAATCTTTAATAAGTCCATCGAACTAGGAACATTCCCTACAATCTGGAAAAAAGCTAGAATTATACCAATTTACAAAAAAGGTGAGACAACTAATGTTAAAAACTACAGGCCTATTTCCATTTTGAATACCTTTTCAAAAATTTTTGAGTCTCTTATGTGCCCTGTTCTCAAATCACACTGTAAACCGTATTTGAATGACAAACAACATGGTTTTTACTCTAAAAGATCTACTGAAACTAATTTATTCGAATATGTTGATCATTTGGCAAATGCACTAGATAGAGGTGATCAAGTTGATTGCATATATACAGATTTCTCGAGTGCATTTGACAAAGTCAGTCATAAGTTATTGTTAGAAAAACTTGATAGCATATATGGTGTTGGTGGAGAGTTACTCAAGTGGTTTGAATCATACTTGACGGAAAGAACTCAGTTCGTTTGGGTGCATGGCTTCGAATCATTGCCGTATACTGCCTTCTCGGGAGTTCCGCAGGGCTCTCTTATCGGCCCAGTTCTGTTCACGCTATTTATTAATGATATAAGCTCTGTTATCAACAATAGTTCATTTTCTTTATATGCCGATGATATGAAATTTTTTAAAGTTATCCACAATGCTCAAGATGTGGCGCTACTTCAAAACGATATTACGCGCATCCAGACCTGGTGTAATTTAAACAAAATGTGCCTAAACGTTTCCAAATGTTATCATATCACTTTTACAAAAAAAAAACGTCCACTGATCTCAGAATATATAATAAATGGAGAACAGCTGAAGCGCGTCACAGAGGTGAGAGACCTTGGGATTACTCTAGATACCAAACTATCTTTTGTACCACATTATAATAACATCACTAATAATGCTGCTAGAATGTTAGGTTTCATAAGGCGGTCAACTAAGTGTTTTAAAACTGCGAAAGCCAAAATTGTATTATTTAATTCATTAGTACGCAGTATACTTGAATTTGGGAGCATTATCTGGAACCCTCAGTATTCTGTCCATAGTGATCGAATTGAACGAATAAATCGCTCTTTTACTAAACTTTTATGCTGCCTAAACAATAACATAAGTTACAAAAGCGACTATGAAAGTAGACTGAAATTCTTTAAAGTACATAAGCTTCACGAGAGACGCCGTATGCTTGACATCTCTTTTATATATAAAGTATTGAATAACATGACAGATACACCTAATATCTTAAATACGATACCGTTCAATGTACCCAAATTAAATAAAAGAAACAAAGCTGATCTCTTCTATTTACCAACCGTCAGAACTAACGTCGGCCGTAATGCCCCACTATATCGCACGTTAGACACGGTGAATGATGCTCTAAAGTTGTCCGAGGCTGATTTATTCTGTGACAGCCTCCTTGTTTTTAAACATAAGATACTGCGTTCATAACCTTCCTATATTATTATTTTTTTTTTTCTCTTGAGCTTCAATATCTTTGTTAAATATGTACTACAATTTTTTTTTTTGTTTTCATTTTATAACTTCAGCATTTACTTAAGTCCGTTGTGTTACATAAGTGTCCTCAGAGAAATTAATTAATAATGCTGTGTGCACCTATTATTGACGCATATACCGGACCTGAATCTTTATAATATTGTTATTGTAATATGTATTGTATATGTGTTGTTGGAGCACCTAATAAATAAATAAATAAATAAATAAATAAAAATAAATAAATAAATATAAACAAAAACTTATACAGAAGATCTGATAAATGTGATTTCAACTCCCTATAAAATAAAGTCTAGGGCAACTGGGCAATAGATTTTGCCCCACGTTTAGAGCGCGTTCTACTATTTTGCCGAAAAAAGTAGGTAAATTTTATTTTAATCTCTTTATTGCACAAAAGAAATGTACAAAAGTCGAACTTAATGTCTAAAGGCATTTTCTGCCAGTTTACTTTTGATTTGTGAAGAATTAATATAAACTGAGAACTAAACAGATTTATTTATTATGATATATAGTGTTTATCAAATCACTTATTAATTTTAATTTAGATTTTTTATATTAACATTATAATAATATAGAGCCAGCTTAGAATTATGTGTTACTTGAAATCCATCTGTGGTATCCATCTGAAAGGTAAAACCAGATAAACTCGATTGTATCGAGTATATTATATATGTTAAGTAGTAATACAAGCTAACACCTCTCACATAAATGTATTCTTGGCTATTCTCCACTGGATGATCTATAGTTATGAGCTTTTCTCTAAACAATTCATATAATATTTTGAGTTACGACAACCGAATACATACTGTGGCGGTGGCTCAGTGCCTGCCTACAGTGAGCTGAGTCAGGCTGACTAATGGCCTGTCTGAGACCCGACAATTATATTAGCTGAATCTAACTTGCTTATTCTCTGTTTTCCGACTTCATACAAGACCACTGAAACCATCATATTTTACTCTATTGTTAACATTCTGCTTTTAAGGGGGGCGATACATGTAACCGCCTGAATTTTGACTGTATTTTCGTAGGCTTATTTGAAAGGAAAGGATTAATGAATCGTTTTTAAATTCAGTATGTTTATTCATTATATATTATATTATTACAAGAATCAGATTATCACCACCCTTAATATGTATAATAAGAAACAATACTTCAATAATTTTATTTTTTATAATTAGTTTGTTCAACAGATTTTACCTCTTGATCTCAGAAGGCAACTGAAAGTACAGATAGTAATGAACCTCGGAAAAGTATGTAAATAGAGGTCTGAAGGGACTCGCAGGGACATTTCTATACTTAGTTTTAAGTCTTTATCGAGCTATTTATTTTCTTACCTTAAGTTAAGACCTTCTAAAGTAACATAGGTACCATATAAAATATTTAGTTCTGATTAATTTTACTATTATATATGATGATAATGGATGAATTATCGAAAAACGATCGGTTAATTCTTTTAAATTGTAGTAATATCGAAATTCCGTCCAGGCATCGCCCACATCATTAAGTGAAATTCTATTCTTGTTTTATTATAGTAATATATTTTTTGTGAGATATCGATAGACTAACATTGAGCACGAGGTTTACTTGATGGTGTGTTATCACCTATTTACCTATTTGACCCTCAGCCACAGAACAACAGTCAGTAATGCGCTGTTGACCTACTGTTATGAACTGTGGTTTATTACCCAGTCGGAATTTAAATATCTCTCTCACCTTTCTCACCGTTTCAGACATGGGAAGACATGCTTACCGAAAAATATAAAATATGTCCCGGTGGGAGTCGAACTCACGACCTATTGGAGCGCAAGGTAGGTGTTCTACCGAACTCGCAAGCGAGCCCAATATTGGTTATTGTTGTAAGAGAGGTTTGCTTGTTTGATTATTTACCACAAAATATTCGTTCTCGCAGTACATGTTCATATTTTATTTCTGAACATAAATAAATTAAAACCTGTCAAGTTTCAAATGGGATTTGAACCTAGCTCAACTGTTTCCTACAACGTCACTCATTATATTAAATGTTAATAAAGCGATGCAATCAACTAAATGATTGTGCAGTGTAAACAATTCCGGCTGTCAATTAAGTCCACACACAATCGTGGCTCAGTAATACCATATTATACGAGTTCGAATGTTTTGATGAAATTAAAATATTTCAAATGTACTATTGTCTTTTGCTCGATAAACGGCAGGATTGGATGCTTTATTTAGTTAGAATTTTTAAATTAGGAAATTTTCTTCAGATTTTTTTGTAATGCATTACACTGATCTCAAAAAGTTCTAAAATAACGTGTGTATAAATGTGTATTTTATTTTAAGACGTGACTAAAAAACTACCAAATTATTTTATCATCTAAAATTTGGTAGATTTAAAATACATAACGTTACGCTAATGCTTTATAAATTGACGCTTATTTTAATAGATATTTTAATTTTATTATTATTATTATAAGATGTTTTTGAATTTGTGTTTCAAATGATTGCAATTTGCATCCAAAAAATTTTAATCATGAGAAATTTTCATATATTTTATTAGCTCAGACAACTTCGCGTATATCAGATAGTAATCAATAGATTGTGAATTTGTTTAACATTCTATTAAAATGCTCTACGTGTTAATAATGCAGAAGCTGTAAGCTCTCGTGTATAAGAAAAATACAAAAGGTTAAGCCTCGGATGCATAAACAAAATATTCTGTTGACAGTGACAATATGAAAAGGTCAGTTTGTGATTTATAAGTCGAGCCATACATGGGGCCCTGTCGGACCCCCATCTTCCGGACAATAGGACCCCACAGCTCGGAATAATAACGTATTCATATTTTGGATGAATTCATCTGAATACATTGTTTAAAAGATTAATGTTGTATGATAAATACGATGTTAAAAGATTTCTTAATGTGGTTTGCTGCCTACAATTCTTCTTCTTGCCCTATTTCTTTTTTATTTTGGTTCGGCCTATTATTTTCTCTTCTCCATTTTCTTCTTTCAAACACATATCATTCTTCACACAATCAATCCACCCCTTTTTGGCCTTCGTCCCGTATACTCCCTTTTTCATATTCATAACTTTTTGACACATGCTTTTCATCCCTCACCATAACATGCCCATACAAAACCAAACGATTACCTTTCAATTTATTATTCACTCTCACGATACACTTTTATTAAAAATAATAAGTGTTACTAGAAAAGTTTGAATAGTTAATATTGCATCCTATCGTATGAAGGTAATGAAAATTAGCGGTTGGAATTAAAATGAAAAATTCCTCTGAGTATCCTCCGTAGTGTTATAAATACAAGATGTAAATGAATATAATGTTGGTTCAATATTTGTTACTGTTACAAGAGGCTAGGTTCCCCACTGAATATAATTCACAAGATATCAGAACCACAACGTCAACATTATACATAGCAGGAATAAGCCACTGGCGTGTATTGTATTTTAAAAAAAAACTTCTAAAAAGTTGACAATCCTCTTGAATGCAGCTTCTCACAAAATATATAAACGTATCTTACAAATAAATGCGCCTAGTGAAATCTTCTAAATATTGCCTACGTATTGCGACTTTCTATAAACTCTAAAAAAATTAATAAACAGTATCATCAAAGTTGTAACGTAACGATAACAATAACTGGCTTAATTATATCGTTACCGTTATAATGTACTGACTTCTTTTACGATAATAGTGAGTGTCGTTGTTGAAAAGTTTTAGTAATCAGTAAAATCTGAATAAATTATTCATATATCCCTCAGCAACAGTGTCGAATCTAATTTAGAATTAATTTATTAGTTTTAAAAAAGTATTTATAGATCGAACTACAAAATCTTTTAACAGATGGATAAGTGGTTCAGTGCAAAAGTGCATTTTAGTACAATATACATATGCATTCAATAGACTATCACTGATTTTCTACCATCAAATAAGCCATACGGCTAAATACCTGATAGATTCTCAATATAAAAAAATCCTTGAAATACCCATAGATTAATAAGATGCTCAGAAATAATCATTCATATAATTTTCCGGTGCGCGGTGCAAAAGAGGAGTGTACATTGCGGATTTCGGCTTCAATCTATGAATATTTTTCTCAAAGTATGAAAAAAGCCATAGTTCATATCCTGTATTGTCAAGTGAGTTTAACGATTGTCGATAACTGACATGAAAAAAAATGTACTGAGATTGAATATAAAACTTCAGGCTCGACATAACTTTTGTAAAAAAATGTCAAACATCGCATAGCCTTCAGGGATAGTAACAAAAAGTTAGTTTAATATATGCGAGGGGCAGGTGGTGGGGCGAGGTGGGGGGTATTTGTCCTGCGGCACTCGGCTTATCCCCTTCGATAAGTTTTCTTATCTCGTGTGAACAAGTATCAAACGGTATCTAAGGTTTATCGAGTTGCTGAGAGAGTTGGAGCTTTCTGGATATTCGGTTCTCGAAATATAACAGACGATTGGGATCCGGGTCAAGGTGATTAATTGTATATCAGTCCAATAAAATGAAGTATATTATAAATTTATCGTATGGCTTACATAAAAGCCGTAATATAGGGTAATGCTTCGTTTGTCGTTTAACTCAAGAAACGGAGTGAAAAATTAACAATATCCTTTTCACAAAGGTAATTTTATGGTTTATGAAGGAGAGTGATATAAACCTTTATTTTCACGCAATTCTTTGATTGTCAGAAACAAACCAAAAAACAATAAAAATTATAGATTGCTTAAAATAACGTAACGTGTATTAAAGTATTGTCTATTTCTGATGATGTATCTACGTATAAAATAATGTTTGTATACCTATTTTAAAACACTTTATCATAATTTGTCCATAATTACCCAAATTTCTGTTATCATAACCTTTAAATAAGCATTACGTACGGTTTGGATAAAAGTGTAATACTCGTATAGTACTTGAATTGTAATAAATTGTAAATTCAATCGATTGTTAGATAATTATCACTTAAAATATTTTTACAATACAAATCTACATAATATTACTATATACTAATATTATAAAGAGGAAAGATTTGTTTGTTTGTAATGAGTTAACTCAAAAACTATTCGACCGATTTTAAATTATTTCTACATTATCAGTGAGTAATATTGGCTATTTATTTTTATTATATTTTTTCATTTTTTTAGTCCATATACATTGCACCCGTGCCAAGTCAGGGTGGATCGCTAGTATTTAATAAAAAAACAACATTTGTACAGTACATTTACAGCGACGCGCGCCTCTCAGCTGGCTGCACTTGAATAATAATAGGTTGAGTGCGTCATCAGCGACAGCCACTTCACAGGGAATTTAGGTAAAAGCATACAATTTCCTTCACTATATCGAGAGGAAGAAAATATCTGGGAGAAAATATTGAAAACAGTAGTTAAAATAGTTCTTGACTGAAATCATTTAGAATGGTACCGAATTTTGTATGTTAGTTAATAATACGTAAGAAGAGCACGGGGCTCACTTGGTGGTAGTGAGTCAGTGATGCGTTGTAGACACAGAACAGAAGATATTTTTCCCTGTTCTGTGGTTGTAGACATATTTTTTTATCTCGAGCATTCCGGAAATATATGAAACCGAAACCGAAGATAAACAATCCTTGTTTTATCTGGTTACATATCCTATTATGCAAAGAATATCACAATCTTATGTAATTTTGTCCCTCAACTTTTAAATTCAATTTAACTTACAACTTTTAATTTCATACTCATTAGGTTTTAAATCTACAAACTCTTCTCACCTTTGAACTGAAGACTTCGAAATAAAATAGAAAATAACTTTCCTATTTATGAATTTTTATTTAAGAACATAGGCATTTATCATGCAAAAAGCAAAACTCGATTATAATGACCCGTTTATTGAAATGTCAAAGAGCACAGACTCTCCATCTCATGCTAATTTCCGCTAAGCCGCCGACACCGAGTCACACAGAGGTTATACCCATTGTCTGTAGAGGAAGTTTCATAAACGGATTTATTTTAAATCTCATTTAAGTATACATGGTTTTTAAAAGACACTAAGCCTTCAAGATATGTGTTAAACGTACATACATACGACTGGACATATTCTGTAATTATAATATATATACTTGAGTCAAACAATGCTTTTGAATTTTCGACAGGAATCAATTGTATTAATGGTCACCCTCAGTGGTTGACGTCAAATGGTTGAGCTGTTCCTCCTACCACCAAGCGAGTCTCATGCTTATATGTCGACTGTGATATAAAAAAACATCTAAAACACGACTATCATTAAAATGACTCTGTTTATTATTTAAATGCTTATCTCATTGAGTTGTAGGCATTATTTAATGTATTTTTCCGAAAACGTCAAAACCTAAATAATATAAAATAAATATATCACCAAACTTATTTGTACTTTTATAAAAAATATATATCTATGATAATTTACTGTTTAATGTTTTACAAGAAGTTGTAATATTCCCCATGTATCTAATTACTGACTAGTTTTTCCACTACTTCAGTTGCTTGAAATTATTGAAATATAATCCTGGAATCCAGTGAATACCGAGATCACGGTATATCTATACTATCTATACTATATATATATATAATATTATAAAGAGGAAAGGTTTGATTTTTTGTTTGTTTGTTTGTTTGTATGAATTGAATAGGCTCCGAAACTACTGGACCGATTTCAAAAATTCTTTCACCAATAGAAAGCTACATTATCGCTGAGTAACATAGGCTATATTTATTACTAGAAAAAAATAGAGATCCTTAGAAATTCCTACTAAAACCAACTCAAGATGTAAAAAAATTAGCCAAAATATGTCTTTCATCGCATGCGCTGCGGAAAGTATTAACGATAGAACAAAAAAATGTTCTACAATATTATAGAACATATCAATATCAACAAAAAACTTCGCGAGATCATATATCTAGCTATTGTAGTTATGTTACTATAACTACTTTTTAACATTTAAAAAATTGAAAGAAATGCCGTTCAAAATCAGACCATGTTATCCATACCTTTATATTAATTCTTATCCAAATAAATTATTTCATATCCAAGACTGTTTCAATACCTATTGACTACTTTTTGAATTATTGAAATCGGACATTCCATTCAAAAGATATTACGAAATTAAAAATATCAATACAAACAAAAATACACGCCGCGGCCGTCGCGCCGCGGCCGGTGCGGCTTCAAGCAGCGCAGCGCAGCGAGCAATGCTGCGAGGGGTAGTATTGTATATACTTTGTCATTTTCTTCAATTTTTGCGGTTTTGTTACGATTTAATACAAAAAATACTTGACCGATTTTAAAAATTCTTTCACCATTAGAAAGCTACATTATCAGCGTGTAACTTATTTTCATCTAAATTGCACCCGTGCGAAGCCGGGGCGTTTTGCTAGTATTATAATAAACAACAAACAATATAATGGATATTTTTGGCTCTTTCACGATCTTACTGTGAATCAAACCACGAAATACTAATTGCAATTCTGATACCTCTAAGTCAACCGATTTTTTAAGAAAATGTGAACAAAGATAAATTGAAATAGCAACTTACTTAAGTTAATTAAGACTACAGAGTTACTGAATAAACTTTCAACAATGTCTTCGTAGCGGATTACCAAATATGGAGTCTAGCCAAATAGGCCGATAGTGGAATATTTACAGTTCTATCTGTTTTGTATTCTTTATTTGTTACTTTCAGCTTCTTAATGTTATACGTAGATACAGACGAGTGAGCGCCTCATACATTGATGGTAACAACCATAATATCTCTGCCATAGAAAACCAATGATAACGTACCTTGTTGTTCTATTGGTATTGTATACCAAAAATTCGGTTCATGAACTGAAATGATCGATTTGAGTCAAGACGGGAGGAAAAAGCTCGCTTAATGCTCGAAATAATAAGAGAAGTAAACACTTTTTGTCTGGAAGTTTCTCATACATAACTATTATTTAAATAAAATACTGTATACCGGATTAAAATGCGATTTATTATTTATATTGTTTAAATTATATCCCCGCGACCACGGTTGCTGAAAAGCATCCGAAACGTCGGGATAAATAATTTAAACAATATAAATAATAAATCGCGTTTTAGTACGGTATTTTATTTAAATGTGTGATACTCGCGTTAATAAAAGACAATATTATAACTATTATTTTAACTTTTAGCCACACACAACCTGTGAAACCAGCTTTCACCGGCAGTTTTTCTGAATCGATACGACTTGGGAAGCTTAATTAAACGAGCCTACCTTAATGGCCGGCAACGCATCCTCGAGACCTCTGGTGCTGTGAATATCCGTGGGTGGTGGTAGTAGTCACTTACCATCACATGACACGCCTGTCCATTTGCCTTTTCTAATATAAAAAACAACTTTATAATGTATATGGCCCATACAGTCCAATGTGCTTAAGAGACACTAAGTATAAAACTAAGCCGCGAATTCTAAATAAAGTACCATCTGTTTCGCGTGTTATACTCGCTCATTCTACTTTCAGCCTAATATATAATGCAGTAATAACGAAATGGGTATCGGATACCTGGCTACCCGGCTACCCGGCTACCCGGCTCGTGTACACAGGTACCCACGTGACCGGCGTGTAACTGGCCGGTTTGGGAATACGTCTGTATACATTGAAAATGGATGTTAGAATATTTAGAGAGACTGGAGCCTATAGTCTTACGATTTCAAAAGTAATTTAATATTGCTTTAGTACCTCTATATTGAAATTATGTTGGTTTTTCTAATATTATGGGTTGTGTATCTTTCGTTAAATTAATTGAGGATTTTTAAACATCTGGCCATTGGATTGGGCCAGTGAAAAGAATAACAAAATACGAAGAATTGAACTTTGTAGTTTTATTTTTATTTTTCCCTTTTGTTCCTAAGCAAGGCAATGTTTTCGCATGGCTTACGAAACTCTATAATCGACGTATCTCCAGATCCACCGGTAACCACCACTACTATAATACAGTGCCCTATCAAACTCTAACACAACTTTACTTGTACACTGCTACTTAATTACTATTTGATTTAGTACTATTTGAAATATTGACACAAGAAGAATCCTTAGTTGACAGCGTGCAAAGAGTATTTTTGCGAATCATCTGAATTGTGAGAGCCGTAAGAGTATGAGTTTTAGCGTATTATCTTGGAGCATGAAACGTCTATCACTGGATAGCACAAACGGTGCCGCCAGCGATGATTGTCGGCTCGCACTAACAAAGCGAGACGCGTCGATACCTAATGAGAGGCTTTCAATGGCGCTGCTGTATGCCCTCCGTTATGAGATTATGCGTTTTGTTTTAATAAAAGTGTACGTGAAAGTGTTTCAGTTACAAGGAGGTAAAGCGCCATAGGAATTGTATCGTAACACAAATGTATCTTTTGGTTTACAAGTTATAGTGGAAGTTGTCTCTAATATGTCCAATGGAGAAATTCTCACACTTTTTATTGTAACAGTATTAAATAATTGTAAACCAATTTCAATTTTAATTAATGTCTAGTCTACTATTTTATTGAATTGATACCCTTTGTCTTTTTATATTTTTATATTGACCTTTCTAAGGTTTAGTTTTATTTTTGTAGTCGAAAGGATAAAATTGTATGGATTTTTTTTTGTAATAAATAAATAATAATAATTATTAGTATAATAATAAATAACTTTAAATCATTGTAATTATCTAAATAGTATTTAGGATATTATATTTTACATTCAACTTTCTTCTAGGTTAAAAAAGGGCTAATATTAATTTTAAAAGGTGATACGATTTAATAAAATTTTCTTAAGTTCTGGTTTGGTTGTAGACAAGATATTGGCTTTCTTCCCTTGGCTTCCCAGCCCTTACGAAATATTTTTTTCTTCTTCATTATAAACGATGAAATATTTAAACTTAAGCCACACGCTGTACAACCACTGTAGACGACACTTGTTTGATCTACTTCACTTTGTTACGCTTTGTCGTATCTATCCATTTATTTGAGTCAATCTTCTTTCTAAACCAGTTAACCGCTTTGTCGAGTTAGTCCAACGTGTGCTTACTTATGCTAACTTTCAGCTAGGCATTGGGTAGAGGTGTGTTAAATGAATTTACTAAAATACATTATACACTATACAATTACTATATTACTCGTTGGTGCGTTCGGTAGAACACCTGCCATGCGCATCGATGGGTCGTGGGTTCGGATCCCACCGGGACGACATGTTTATAATTTTCTGTATGCATGTTTTCCCCATGTCTGGAAACTTCTGGCATTGATCAGGTGGGAGGAATATCGAATTTCCGACCGGGTAACGAACCACCGTTCATAGATGGAAAAACCGCGAAGTGCATATTGCGCGTCTCGTTTTCAGTCTATGGATTTCCGAAAGCTCGAAATGAAAATTAGCTCGACATCGCATCACTGACTGATGTTCTGTGGCTGAGGTATCACCTACCATCAAGTGAACCTCATGCTCGTCTGTCGATATCGGACATAAAAAAAGAGAAACTAACTGAATTACTTGAATTTCTGAAAACTGAACAGCAGGTATATTTAATAAGTTGAATAATTTTAAACAGTTAAGTTTATTTAGGACCATATTATATATTTGACTACATAAAACCGTGTAATCTGAATATAATTGAAAACATCAGTTCACGGTATAATAATATCACATAATTTTTAAGCTTTCAGAAAGTATCGATCAAAAAAATACAAAGTTCACACAAGTTCATAGATATACGGCAAAGTAACGGCTTGAAATTCAATTAAATAAGGTAAAAATGTGTTAATATTATCCCTTTAAGGTTTCAGGCTAATGGGATTGCGTTGATCAAAGAACCGCACATCGTTCGAGCGATCAAATGGGTCACATCGAGTTGAACTCAAGTAAATTAATTATATTTACTTATCATTTTTATGTGGGTCCAGGTTTAAAATTATGCTGTGACAAATACATATGCAAGAAAATATGAGAAGAAAAAAATCAATGAGCCCTCTAGGTCAAAGGGTTACTTATAAAAGAATATGAATAGTGAAATAATATGGGCAAAGAGAATGCGCTACTAGAGTTAACAATGATTTCTTATAAATATAATATTACGATTTTGCTATCACGTTAATGCAACCGTTTAGTCTATCATTGCCACTACGAAGATTTTTTTTTAAATTAAAACTTAAATGAAAACTAAAGTTTTCAAATAAATAATACGAAACAATATGTAACATTAGTAATTTTTTTATAAATCGTTTTAGTCATTTCAGAGATTACACTCTTCAAACAAACTAATTCTTTTAAATATCAGTTAAGATGTAGATATATAACAAAGTTCTCTTTGGTCACTGTGGATGGTTCACTTTTTTGACTGCATGATTAATGGTTGACGTTGGAGGCCATTACTTTTAATATCGAACGAAAATTTTTGTATATATATATACTCGTATATAAGCACCTACGTGGGCACTACCAAATTATTTTCTCACATTTTATACTTATTTTGATTCACAATGAAGATTCGAGGTTTTGTTTATGGAAGTGGAAAATTTTGAACTAATCGAAAATTCACATTCATCAAACGATGTGAATACCCCAATATTTCAAAGCAATACTCATACAATCAAGCGTTACATGAAGCACTTAATATTTATGACGCAAGGCAGCCGGATCACTCCTATATCGCTAACATAAATACCGACCAAATTGGATACGTGCGTGATCTAACTCTTTCCCTGGAGCTTCTACAAAACCACTTCGAGTATCACCATACAATATAATATAGAAATTTTATACAGGTTTTCCTACAATTTAGGAATAAAATGTGTTTCCAAGACTCGTTCGTAAAGGTATACATTGAATAGATGTCATTCACCTAAGTGCAAGGTAATGCAATCGTGAAATTATAATTAAGATTTTTTTCTCTAAAAATCTTATCAGAGCCTAAATAACCTTTAGGTTACTATCGTGGATAGATTTCTGAAGTAATGTAATCTAGTATCACTGCTACTTGTTTTCTAACTTTTCTTCAGAGCACAATTTTATTGAATTAATTCAGTATCATTACTGAAAAAATAACCTGCACTTAACTGGTTTTACTAAATACAATTAATGGACTTAATGATGACTACTTATTTGTCACACGCGATAATGCAATGTTTCATGCATTGTAACAGGCCAGTAATCCTAATATATGTATTTAAAACATTAAGATTATTCTGATGTCAATCCCAATGGACAATATTTCGATTTTAAGCAAAAGAAATGTATTTTTATTCATGTGACTTCGTTCAGTTTCAGTTCAATCTATCGTATTGAAGGGAATGGTGTTTTATGGATATACTTAAATATATTATTCATACACTGGAGTTTCATTTGAACAGAGGCTCAAAAGGGTCATATTAAAATAGTTTTTGTCGCAAAGTTCATGAAACGACACAATTATTGAAAGTGAGACGCATTGGAGCGTCACTTTATCGACTACAGAATAATATGACGCATAGAATTACTTGAGTATTGGTATTCCTTCTTAGTGAGATAATCATTTTTTAAGAAAATTGTTTAAAAAAGAAACCGTCGAGATGTAATCGGCTGTTGGATTTATTCATTTATCAAAGTAAAAGGAGACCCAATTCCTTTTCTTAGCCTATCTATCAGAATATCCAGGAGATATACCCTCTTTTTAAGCACTAGCAGTAGGTACAACCATGACCTGCTTATTTAAAAGATGTCTCGATTTTGTAAATCGCTGTTGTCATTAATCACTAAAGGTTTTTTTGCAGCTTTCTTGTGGTGTTTTATAGTAGACTGAACGAAGCACAGTTAGAAAAATCTATATACATATATAAAAGAGATTTCCACCTATATAGTCACTCATCACGATATCTCTGGAACCATAAGGCGTAGCGACTTGAAATATGGTAGGAATATTCCTTTCGCCGAGTAGAGGTCAGCTAAGAACGGATTTTACGAAATTCAACCCACAAGGGGGGTTGCGGGGGCAATTGCTAGTATTTTATAAATATCAGGCACGTTATTGCCCGGATGAGTCTCAATTTCCGCAAAAATAACATCCTATACTATGTTCAATTAAGGAGCGATAGGGTTGGCTCACGACGATAAATAATAAAGTTTACATATGGCAGACGAGACCGGAGTGAGCGGACTAAATTAATGTAGTTTCCTGCAACCCTGTCTAACAAAATTAATGAGCTTTGTCGACGTGACTCAAAGTTGCGAAGCAATAAGCATGCTATTATTATCGTTTAGAGGCTTCTTATGCTTCGGTAGAGTGGTTAAATGTTATTATAATATGTAAATTTGTATGTACTAAATGTAGGTATTTAGTGCAAAGTACTTAAACATTTTGAACTATTATATTTACCATCCCCTTAATGGAGTTTGAAGTAGTCGTCACGATAATTTAGTCTATACTAATATTATAAAGAGGAAATATTTGTATTGTATTTTTGTTATGTTATGAATAAACTTAAAAAATACTGGACCGATTTTAAAAATTCTTTTACCAATAGAGAGCTACATTATCAGCGAGTAACATAGGCTGTAATACATCTACATTGCACCCGTGTGAAGCCGGGGCGCGTTGCTAGTCTTAGATAAAATCCAATACTCCATTTGATTCAGAAATTATTTTTGACTGACATCTACCCCTAATGAACAGGAACAAAATCAAAAAATAAATAGATATCAAAAGTAATTCTTCAAATGTAGTAATACTTACATACATAATATCTTCAAATACACACGTATACATACATTGAAAATAACACGCGCTTAAATCGTCTACGATTTTCGTAGCCCCTCTACGAAGTGTCTAATAGTCTCGTGAGCAGTCTACGACACGCGCAAATATTGAACATCACGTAGCACTACAAACATCTACGCATTTCGGTGCTCCAGTGTATTCCATCTAAATAATCAGAAACAAATCAAGCGCCCTTCCCGCCTGACGTTGCCTGTCAGGAGCCTTCCACATCGCACCCTTCTTCGGTTATGACTTGCACTTCGCGTGACAGACCCTTCAAGCTATTTGTTTTCATAGTGTCTCTACATTGTGCTTATTGGTAAGTATTAGATAACACAATATGGTGGAATTCTTCTTACCCTTTGATTGAATATCGTTGTCCAAAAATACCAAATTTCTCTTTATCATTTATGTTCCTTAGTAATAACACGGAAGTGACTATAATAAAAACCATCGATATTTTCTACTTTATAGGCATTTAAAATATGTAACCATTGAGCGCATTCATTTTTCTTTTTACCATTTTTTTAAATATTTGTAGGTGAACAGATAAATCAGTAATTTGGGACGGTATGAGATTTTAAATTATAAGAAAACTTTTAAAAATATGGCCCTCAAAGGTAAAGTTCATAATCGAACACACCCTTTCCCAACAGCCTGAGGCGAAACATTTGAAAACCCTCATAATATCTTAATACCCGACCTTCTGTGGCTATCGACAGATTCTTCCGCATATTTGCACGGTCAAAAGGATTCCGCGCATATCGCTGAAAGCTCCAATTTTTACAGTATTTTCGACTTTCCTAAGGAATCAACGATTTAATTTAGCTAAGTGAACGACTCAGTCCGCTTTAGAAATTTTTACGAATATATTTATGTTATACTGTTTCCAGACTTGCGAGTGAAGTAATTAAAAATAAGGAGGATTTGTTTCTAAAGACAATCAAAATAATATCAGTAAATATTCCAGTTCTCTCTAAATAATCAATTTTTATTTGAAGTTGAAGAAGGATTATTAACAAAATATTATATATAAGAAATAAAAGCATAGTGTTCATATTAATTTAATGTATTTTTATAAAATTGTTCCATATGATTGTATGCCTGTGTTTGTTTTTATAATATTGTTTATTTATACTCCAAATCTGGAAAATCGACGCGATTGCATTAGGAAATCTAGAGATATTTTGTCCTGGGAAATTGTTTCAGTTATCATATTATGTGATATAACGTAAAAAACTGACTAATATATTGTATTTCCGCCTTTGAAATAAGTAAAAGTTCTTTATTTATCTAAACATGATTGCAAGTACTTTAAATCACTTGGAATTAATAACCCAACCATCAAAAGATCACGTGTGTGTTGTTGGCCTTTAAGAGGAAAACACGGACATTACTTGAAAGTTATAAGTATATCTATTTATAATAATGATTGCCGTCAAACTGTTAGAAATATTCATATAAAATATTTATGTATATGATCATATAAATATGAATTCATATATAATTATTTCAACCAAGATCGAATGAAACCTGTTCAAAGTATGTAAATGTTCTTCCCTGTTATGTGGTTCTATTCAATTTCAAGTGACGTCACAGCATAACCGGCAGAGTATATTGGAGTACATTGCAAAATTTTCGGATTCTTTCATCGAATCGGGTAAATAATTCAAGTCGACAGCAAGGATATAAATTCAAAGTTAGCGATTTCCCGTTCTTTGTTTTACTCAATATTTTAATCAACCTAATTGACTTTACAGGTGGAGGAATATCGAAATTGTTTTAACTTCAAGTAATAATTTATTGAGTGATTTCTTAACTTATTTTACCAACTTATATTCACTTGATTATCAGAAGCTGTGTTCTGTGTGTTTTTATTTTTATTTTTAAATTGAGCTTTTAATACATTCGCATAGGGGGTGATGAGTAGGGCCTTCGCTTAGTAGTTTATAGATTCTAAGTCAATTCATAAAGAAATTGTATAGACGTTTCTTTATTAAAATATACATTATCTGAATGGAACATTTCCAAGATATCTCTCGTAATCTCGAGAGTCTCGACGCAACGATGTTACGATGTTGGGGTGATCTAAACGAAAGACTAGACTTTTAAATAAAATACTGTATACCGGATTAAAACGCGATTTATTGTTTAAATTATTTATCGCGACGTTTCGGATGCTTTTCAGCAACCGTGGTCGCGGGAGACTGAAAGATGACAGTTGTCTTATATTTGAAATGTCACAAGTTAGATTATTTTTTAATTTAATTGAATTAAATATGGCAACTTTGTGACATTTCAAATATAAGACAACTGTCATCTTTCAGTCTCCCGCGACCACGGTTGCTGAAAAGCATCCGAAACGTCGGGATAAATAATTTAAACAATAAATCGCGTTTTAATCCGGTATACAGTATTTTATTTAAATGTGTGATACTCGCGTTAATAAAAGACAATATTATGAAAGACTAGACTAATAAATAATTGTTGACGGCCTTTATACTTTTTATTATTTATAGCCCACTGGATTTAAATTTTTTATTATATTATGCCGTAGTAAAAATGACCCTTACTACTTTTAAAACATAATTATAAAATCTATACAATAATGTAATAAGAGGGAAACGTTTTTTTAAAAAACTATCAAAACAATTTAAATAAATCGTATTTAGTATACAAGTAGAAAGCTTAGTACATTATAAAAGCTGTATTTTATTTTGATAGCTATTCCTCTATTATGTTTAAAATGCACTGGCTACTATACCCGCGAAACTGACTTAATAACTAAGTTTTTAACTATGTATCTAATATGTTCTGACTTATTATGAGCAAAAAAATTTTTTTTTTAAATAACATAAAGTTTTTTTTTTTTTTTTTTTATGCGGAATAGACAGACGTTTGACCGCGATCCCACCTGATGGTAAGTGGTGATGCGATCTAAGGAAAGGCACGTCTGTCTAGAAGAAGCCTATTCATCCTAGCCTTAAAGATACCCAAGTTATAGTGGTCCGGAAAGACAGAAGCTGGTAGGGAATTCCATTCTTTCGCAGTTTTAATTAGGAATGAGGATGCGAAGCGAACTGTGCGGATTCGGGGAATGTCCACAACAAATGGATGGAGTCCTGCAGTTCGTCTGGATGTGCGAGAGTGGAATGGAGACGATGGGATGAGGTTGTGTAGCTCCAATGAACATTCTCCAAAATGTAACCGATAGAAAACCGAGAGGCGTGCAACCGTGCGGCGGTGTTCGTGTACAGTATTCTTGCGGCTTCCTTTGCAAAGGCATACAATTTTTTGTCACGAAAATATAGCTCTCAAAACTTTATCAATAAAGAATGAATCAGAATAGCATAAATACACTTTCGTATACTAAAGTATTAGTAATGAAGATTGTTCATATGACTAGAATCTTATAAGAATATTCCTATTTTACCTTCGCACCTGCAAGTTAAAAGTCAGGAACATAAATTTATTTTATGATGCATAAAATGTTCGGAATGAGCAAGTATGGGATCGAGAAAAAGTCGAAGATAGATAGCTCTACTTCGTATAGACGTGTCGCGTCTGTTCGGCGCCATGTCTAACACATTCTCTGTATCTGTCCAAATATCTAGAAGAAGAAATATTTTTTCATCTATAACGATCATTTTCGAATATATGCTAAATTAAACTTAATGTAGTAGGATTAATATAATCGAAACGTCTAAAGACATAAGTAAATCTTCTTTTATCTTCTATATACAAATATAAAAATTTCGTGTTTATGGTCGCATTCCTCCAAAATGGCTTGACTGATTTTTATAATATTTTTAATGTATATATGATATTGTGGTCGCATTTCTCCAAAACGGCTATACCGATTTTTATGTTTTTTTTGTATTTTTTTCAGTAAACTAGTGTGTTATATAAATCATTGCAAAATTTCGTGATTTGCATTATTAACAAGAGTTCCAAGATACAGACAGAGAAAATTACCAAATGCTATGCCAAAATATAAAGACTTCAGAACGAAAAAAGCAAACATTATTTTAAATAGTTATAATACGTTTATGAATAAGTTCGTTAAAATTCAGCTTGTTCATAAAAATAATAACAGACTGTATTTTAATATTTCATTTACATTATAATATTACATATCCACATACAACATGGATCTGGCATTTTTGAAGATCGTTCCCGATCTGATGTAGGTACGTATAATATTAATACAGAATAATGTCTCTGTATGAATTATCTGTACGATGACGTCACAGTACAGTCGATTGACTCCCCAGTGGCCCGTGAACGATACAGACTCAACAAATCATTTGCTGCTCTGTTGTTTGGGGATTGTGTAATTGTTGTTTTCTGAATGCACACACCGCTGCAATAATATATTTATTTATACTTAGAAAGTTTTCGATTACATATCTAGAAAAACAGTTAATCTTATAATTATTATAAATAAATGAGAGTTGCTATTTCTTTTCGAACAGTTGTATCTCGAATTGTAATGTTTTTATTTTCTATAAGTTTATATACATGTGTTATATGTTTTGTAAGTATATATAATTATAAAAAAATGTGGATGCAATTTTACTGTGAATAAAACAATCTCCTTTCGCCTTTTGTAGCAGTATGTTGTGTTGTGTTTATATTTAAAAACAAACAATCACCAGACTAAGGTATTTAGGTACTAAGATACATTATTGTAGTCACGCAAACATTACAATACCACCCTTTTGTTTATTGTCGGCTAAAAATTAGCTGAATAACAAAGACTAAACCCTTCACACGAGACGGTGCGGTCGGGGTGTGTCAATCACGCGTCAGTGTGAAGATACTCTAATGAGAGGAAGTTTCCAATTATTGGATTCTGCTCAACTTTAGGAGACATCTTTAAAAGTTTAGAAAAATTGGATCTAAGAAACTAGTTTAGTTAAGTTTGAGTTAAGTGAACTTATCTCAAATAACCATTCATGAGGTATTACATACTCGTAACAGCCAAAGCTCTGAGCCGTGTTTTGTATACTCTTCCTCCTACTTAAATAGAGGATCTCAACTTGTCTAGCCACTTATTTTCATAAAGTAGGGGGGGAGCAAACCTGACTGACTGTGATCAGTGGAGTTGTAAGCGTTATAATCTGTCACTTCTTGCAAGATTAAGCTACCATTACTGATTTTAAAACAAATAAACTGAGTTGGTGAAGAAATTCAAAGGGTAATATACTCGTAAAATGGGATCATAAGTTGTACAGATTATTCAATAGTGATTCACGATTGTTACATAGAATAAAAATATAGTGTTTGGCTTCACGCTCTGTCGATGTAAGACAAAAGAAGAGTAACGAAGGGTAATGGCCGACTCCATGCGGTGTCCCACCAGCGTGTCACGTGAAGCAGGAGCTAGTTAACAATAAACTAACGCGAACCAACAAATCTGTCTGACCCTCGTCAGAGCACAGATAACAGCTCATTAAATAGGCTGAGTTTAATTGTTGTCGTACCGGAAACTATTCAGCAACTACCAACTCTCACAGAGAATTTATGCGCAGTAAGAGATCAAGTAAACAGTTATTTTCTATGCTTGAATTGAGGGATTCGTATAGTATATCATGCCAATACCTGCTAATATGGCGTATTTTTGTGTATAGTCAGTACTTTTATCAAAGGAGAAATTTCATTGGCCCCTTGATGTTTGAAAGACGTGTATATTCGCATAATATATCGTTTTTATAGAACAGGGTAGGTTAATTTGATTTTTTTTTTAAATCCGGTGAACAAAGTTATGGGATTTTTTTTATATTTCTAAATGTGGTGTTAAATCTGATTTGAAAACTACGTACATATATCTTATATTTTGAAGGTTTAACTAATCTATCGAGTGAACTTTAATGAGGAGGAGAGCTTTGAATGGTTTCAGCAATTAACCTTTTTAATGTCGATTATCTACAGACGAGTATAGATAGCTACCTCTTCTCTATTTGAAGTGACTCATATTCGTAGCTTGAAGTCGAGACACAAACCACATATTTTGAGAAACTTTTCTGTCTACGAATGGTGGTTCGTTACCCGGAGACACTTTTTACGTATTATTATTATTACTAGTAGTGGCCAGATGTACAGTATATTAAGGTGTTTATAAAAATATATATAATCTTGTGAAAGTCAAAACTGTGACTCATGAATGTTAATTCACAGAAATAATCTCAACAAAAATCACACTATACAAGATCTCTGGTATTGCTGATGTCCGTGGGTTTCTGTGATAATTGACCATCAGGGAATAAGTTTGAGAACAAAGAAGGTAACTCTATATCATAAATTAAATGTATTTCTTATACATTAAAAGCCATGAACACGAAATAATTTCAAAAGCGGGCGACACGTCTGCGGTCTGGCGCCGTTGGAGAGTTAATGAAACCAATTTTATACCGACCCGAACGTTTTGGAGGAAAACGAATCATTTTCACAGCTTTACATGACGTTATGTTAATGTTTTATAATTGCACTTGATGGTTTTGGCCCTAATAATGTAATTGAGATAATATTTTGTGCCATATCGCATAGGAGATTACAACATTCAGATGACTTTTCTTCGTGCTGACAAACAGAAGTTTAGTTATAATAAGAAGGGTTAACTCTAACGTGAAAAGTAAAAAAGCCTGTTTTTTTTGTAATATTAAGAGGACTTCTAGAGCTATAATAATAGTACATTCTAAAAACCTTTACCGCATGTGGTGATAAACTCAGAAGGAAAGTACAGTACTTACCTACATTTTTTTGATTATTTGAGAAAAATCTATTCATAAAAGAAGAAAAAAAAAATCTTAATGAATGTCTTTATTTTAAAATGGCATAAAATGCTTAATTATCTCAATTCAATATGCTATTTCCCGTTTCAATATGTATTTTTGAGTGTTTTGGCTGGTCCACTCGCCAGAAGCAACTTTCGAACTGGTGTTATCCTAAAAATTGAACCTTGAGTTTGAATATCAGAATGAATTGAAAATTATATATTTACTAGAATATATTGGACATTGGATAAGCATCAGTGTTCAGAATAAGAGTTCAAAATCGTCAAAGAGTATAAAATGATCCATCTACTCCAAAACAAACTCAAAAAAATCTAATCAAAATTACTGAACATTTTAATTTTTTTATCAACTCTCCGCAAACAAACTATAATATAATCAATATTTTGGGATATTCGTACCCAAAATATTGACAAAGAAATCACTTGTGAAGTTGAGTTCGTTATTGTCTGTGAAATGTAAAGTAGCCGGCGCCGGACGCCGAAGCCGTGCGCTTAAATGTCCTTTGTGTCAAAAGACGAAGGAAGAAGCTTATTGTTAGTAGGTTAAGAACTTTGAAGAAGGTCGCAGGGTTACCGCTTGCCTGAGATTTTATTAAAATATATTTTTTGGAACTTCAAACTGATTTTTACAGATTTACAAAAATAAAAACATAACATAAACAAATACGTCATCAATCTATGTGTATGTTTTCAAAAAATGGGGTAGTAATCAGAAAAAGGAATATTTTGTAAATATGTAGATAATATAATGAAATGAATGACTATTAAAATTATAATATATTTCAGTTTTAGATGAATAATCAAATTTCAAGTGTGTTTTTTCGATAGTAAATAAAATGACACACTTGTTAAAAAACAAGTTTCCTAATGAACCCACCGATACTGATATACCCAAAAACCCAAAGTTCGACGAAGGAAATCCACCTGAACAAAGACCTTCGGCTACCCTTATTTAATCTATTGTACGAGTGTGGCCCGTTCCATTTACCCTAATTTCCCGCCATAATGTCACGCTCTGATTACCCCCGGCGGAGAGAATTAACATCCACTCAAAGGTAATATTCATCAACAGACAACAGGCAATTACCTCATAAAATATGGGATAGTTCAAAAGGAATTCTGTACACAATAAATATTATGAAAAAAGACTCCTTGGGATTTTTATGTATTCTTAAATTGATTTGAAGAAAGACAATTGATACTCGGAATTATTGTATTGTACTAATTTATAAATACTGATATTATAAAGAGCTAAAGTTAATGAGTTTGCGAGGTTGTAGGGGGTAATCTCTGCATCTACTGTATCGATTTTAAAAATTATTTCCCCAATAGAAATAGAGTAGCATTTATGCTATATTTGTGGATTTGTGGATCTTTTGGATTCATCTACATTACACCCGTGCGAAGAGGGGCGTATTACCTTCAAGTAGGCCTATAAAAATTGTTATCTAAAATGCCAATAAGATAACATGTCTCTAGAGAGTCTTTACACCAATCACAATGATCTCTACACCAATCACAATGAAGCGAGACGATCAGTCGAATCGTTTTGCGTCTTGCGTTCTAACCCCGCTGATGTTGAAGATCTTCATGACTCACTTACCATCGCGTATTTACATTTCCAATTACAATAAAAATAGGGTTTACCATGTCATAATAGGTTATCCTTATCCACTTAGCCACAGCATCGTCACCTTAATAGATTTATCCCAGTTCAATAAATTGTCACTCAATTCCGTCCGAGTTGTAACCGAAGTGTTAAACTAAAAGTTAAATTCGACTTCCTCCGTCAATGTCGGAATAAAAAGTTTCAGCGGAAAGGGAATTGATTGCTTTCCACTTTGACGAAACATTTTCACGCCTTTAACTTTTTTAATTTAATTTTTCGAGCTATCACATTCACAGGAACTCCTGATCTAATCTTGTACGAGTATAGTTTCACATTTAAGTCAGGAATCAAGAGATAAATCCTATCGTTGAGACCAGAATACGCTTACAATTTATTTAAATATTATTTGTTTAGATGGAAGTGAATACTGACTGCGTGTATGACGTTACGTTCAGAACTGCAATTACTTCAGCATATAAGCAGCAAATAGTTCGTAAAGCAATGCACAGATGGCGATCAGTTCATATTTAGTATGATATTAATTTTATATTCATATAAATACTATAATTCCTTTATATTTTCAATCTACTCTATATAAGTTATAAACTGTTATTGGAATTCAACATAAATGCTTTTACTTATTACAGAGAAAAAATCATATTCACATAGCACTCGTATTGGTATACAGAGGTAAATAAAATAAAAAAGAAGTTATGCGTTTTAAAATAACTATTTATATTATGAATACTATACTTTATGTTTATTGAAATCTCAACAATATAACGGAGCTGAAATATGTCAGATAATTACAACATTGTATGTAAAAAGTTGTTGATAGTAATTTATTAGTAATGTATCGCAACTATTACTAAGTTTGGCTTCAGAATACAAATAATTGGTCAACGATGCAGATATTCATCCCAGCGTTACGTAGAAAATTAATTCCATATCGGATAACACCCGGGGCACCTCTTAACCCTTATCTTGGCCACGGGTCAAGATACCCGCCGCCCGCTAGGGGTGGAACACAATCGTGAAATATTTTAACCAATAACTGCATACCTTAGATTATCATTAAAATAAATGTAAGACTTATTTGGTGTGATGGTTGCAGTTCTCGTTTTAATTGACGTTCATAAGTGTATATTGCGTTACCTAAATTAATAAATGATTTTGAATTTGAATTTATTCTGAAAAGTGAAGATAATTTTTCTTTTTTTGAGATTTCATTTTTTATGTTACTTATCATATGTATACTAATAATATAAGGACAGATGTTTGTTTGTTACGATTTAACTCAAAAACTACTCGAATGATTTTAAAAATTCTTTCACCAATATAAAGCTACATTATAATGATCTGATATATCAGCGAGTAACATATTACGAGTATACATATAGTATATCTACTTTTCACCAGAACAAAACCGGAACGGATCGGTAGTAATAAATAAAATCAATATATTATATTTATAGATTGAAAAATATTTTATTTAATGTAGCCCTAAGTCTATATATATCTATCTACTCAGTATTTTGTAAGTATGTATGTTGTAGGTATATGTATCCGCAGAACATATTTTAATGATCGACAAGGCTGTATTTAAAAGCACAAAATCAACAAAGCGATCACGTTTCGTTTCATTAAGCTAATATTTCGAAATTGGTTTGTTTCCTTCATTTGTTCGTGAAATGGCATTTTTGTTTGATTGGCGTTTACAAATTGATTTCGGCCAATAAGCCGCTTATTTAGCTCCATTTTACCGGCAATTGTTTACGGTTTTGATTCTGTGACCGAGCAACGTGAAACAATTACATTTGGAGTTTTGTGGATTTCTTGTTTGAATTAATTGTTGCGAATCAAAACTTTTTCGTCGACCCCTTTTTATATATTATTTAGTAATTTAAAGAATGTGACAGTACAATTTTGGTGAAGCTATTCTTCAGGAAACGCTCAAGGTTTCAAAAATGTATATTGTCTTATATTTTATACTGTAAATATTTATGTTTAAAATCGGTTCAGTAAATCCAGAGATTACTCAATACAAACATTTTTTTACACCTTTGGTTAAATTATTTACGTATTAGTGAAATAATTAGGGATCCCTAATTATTTCTAGAAATAAATATATTTTACTCGGTGAAGATGTAGTTTTCTAACGGTGAAATAATTTTTAATATCGGTCGAGTAGATTTTGAGTTAAATCTTTACAAATACAGTTTTCCTATTTATAATATTAGTATAGACAAAATAAACTATGTAGTCATAATATTCAAAAGACGATGAAATATGAATACGTTATGTTTATGTCGTAACTCGTAACTCTGCATTAAATCATTTTCGATAGGTTTCAGGAACTGATACATCTAAGTGAGTTAAATTGGGTATCCCTACCCCCCAGGGACGGGTCGTGTTACAGGTGTCAAGTGATCCTTCGACCCGAGATGTGAACCAAACTAGTCGCTCGATTAGTTAACTAAGTTCATTGGTGTTCGCTCTAGTATGAGTTTGCAATATATATAACAGTGTTAGTGAAACCAATCAAACTATCCGTTTTGAAACTCATAGTAACTCATACACGATCTTGCTTGATATAATTAATTATAAATAGAAAGAGAGGAAGACCTATTCTTTTATTCGATGCCTAAATCAGGAGTAATTTACCTCTATGTTTCATAGTTCTTTTTAACCCTTAACCGTCGATATACGTAGGTAAGTTTTAGTTCGTTTCTCGTTTTATCATAAAAGTAGGTGGGATAAGATCCATAAAATAAACCTATATTTTATAGGCTTTTACCTAACTAGCTTTTACTTGTACCTAGCTACAAGTACTCGTAGATAGGTATTAGTTGAAATTTATCGTAGACTAGGCAACATTTTAATAGTATTTATTATAATTAAGAACTATCGGGCTAAAGAACGAAACAAAAATTGAATGCGTTTTTAGCCCTTTATACTCAGTATTCAGGCTTTTCAAGCAATTCCATACAAAATGTTCACTCTGCGTTAATTGATTTTTCATTCCATCCTTGCCGTAAATGCCTTTTAGTTTAAACTTGATCAAACAAGTATACAATTCAATTATACATATATCTGCTGAAAAGCATTGCGTCGTGTAATATTGTCTTTTATTAACGAAAGTATCACAATGTTTCCATACATACAGTAAATATCAACTCCGTAGGAATAGATGGCTTTAATATGGCAACTTTGTGACATTTCAAAAATCAGACAACTGTCATCTTTCTGTCTTCCCGCGACCACGGTTGCTGAAAAGCATCCGAAACGTCGGGATAAATAATGTAAACAATATAAATAATAAATCGCGTTTTAATCCGGTATACAGAATTTTATTTAATTGCGTCGTGTTACAAATAATTAAACTGTTTATATTTGATGTATGATATGTAGTCACTAATATGTGATATTTAGAACCAGCTCTGAGATAAAAAATATCAAGAAAATTTAAATTATCGCAAAAAATAACAGAGACTTGATCGATGTCTCCGACAAAATACTCAAGGATGAGGGGCATTCCTCCAAACAATGCGGCCTTAATGAAACCGCCCGAATGAAACCGCTGGGACGGCCGCCGCCGCCGCTCGCGACACGAATCAATCGCCGATAGAGTTGCGCGAGACACGATCATTCATAACGATAAAAACATTTTTTTTTATTTATGAAATAGGATAGCGTTTGTTTGCGATCACACCTGATCTTAAGTATTGATAAACTAAGGTGATAAATCACGCTTGCCTATGAAAAGCCTATTTACCCTTGACTTGAAGAGCCCAATATTATAGGTTTCTGGAAAGACAGACTACGGTAGTGAATTCCAATCCTTGGTTGTTCGTACTATAAAAAAGGACTCCTGTACGAGCTTTCGGTACATAGACCAAGTAAGAATGGTATCTAGATATCCGATGGAGAAAAGGAGATGGTGGTATGAGGTGGTGAAGCTCTGATGCACTTTAAAACTTTTATAAAACTTCGTATAGAAGAGGTCAGTTTAGAAATATTTAGTGTACTTAATATATTTTTTTATAAGAAATGTGTATGTGTTCCATTGAATTATCTATTCTTACAATTATTATTTTTATTATTGTATTTTTTTATCTCAAATCTTTATTGTATACTGTTATACTATAAGAATTTTAACAATAAATTCATATAATCAGGCAGCATTGCTTAAAGTTATTTCTAACAGGTAACTTCGGGTTATCCTCCTATCTCATTAATGTATTCCCACCTGCAGAGGAAGTGATGAGAGGAAATAAGGTTAAATGATTACAAAAATGAATTGGAAATAACATAAATGATGAATTTTAACAGAATAAGCTCGTCTGTGACTTGATATTTTATGAAATAATTCAATTAATACATACTGCATATTGCGCGGGTGCAAAATATGTAGGTGTACTATATACTTATTATACTTACAGATCGTGTAGCTTTCTGTTGTTGAATTTTTTAAATCGATTCAATAGATCCAGCGTTTACCCCCCAAAACGTCACACACTTTACCTCTTTATAATATTAGTATATATATAATTAAGGCAGTATTACTTACCAACAGAAGATCTTGCCAATTTTCTTTATTGCATAACAGACAACCTCAGTCAACCATCCGCGCCTCAAATGTCTTATATGCGTCGGCCTTTTAAAAATTGTTAGTAAAAAAGTGTATAGTATTCATTTCATCGATACATCGTACGTCACTAGTAATACGGAGTTTTTCAATTGGGAGGCGAGAAACGGGAGTCTCATAAATAAAACTTTTACAAGCAATCTCCCGGATCGACTGATTTTTAGATGTCCGCTATAAGACAGTAGGTAATATTTCAAAGAATTCTACTCTGATTATTTCGTTTATTAAAATATAAAATTTAGTAGTATTTTCGATCATAAACTTATGTTATCATATTTTAGAGGTCGCAGTAAGCTCACGTAGGAAACATCAATACGTTTAGAGGAATTCATATTATATTTACGCGTAGGTACGCATATTTTATAAAAACACAAAAAAACTATTTTTGACACAATACAGCATAACTCGTTATTTGGTAATAAGTCCTAACAGATTTTACGATTGACTTTCCTATTTAAAATATTGCAAGGAAATAATGGATATTTTTACACCCATACCCAAGGGGATCTTGCGGGTTTGATCCCCCATCCTGAAAAAAGCTATATTAACCATCACAATTCAATTCAGTTCAAAAATCATTTATTAATTTAGGTAACACAATGTACACTTATGAACGTCAATAAAAAATACATAATAAATGCTTCTAATGTAACATTTACCGCCAGTTCTCAAATCAAGGGCTTAGAACCACAGAACAGGGAAATCTGTTCTGTGCGTAGAACGGAAGTGATTAGAGAAGAACTGCCAATAAACTCTCCGCCACTCTTTTTAGTCGCCAAGGTTTTGTTTTACAAAATCTTTGTAAGGCGCTGCAACCATTACACCATAAACTTATTTATTTATTGACATGACATCTCATCTCATCATCAAGTTTAACTAACAAACTAAGGAGTATTTAAATAACATTAATTATTTTTGTTTCAGGTAACATTCTTCTACATTAATGCCTCTGTATAAATTGTAAGTGCTCGCTCATCAAAAACGAGTATTTGAAGAGAGTTATTCCGACGCCGCGGCCGGCTCAGCTCGTTACTTTCCAACAATTCGAAGATGAAGTTCCGAACGAATTTAATTATAAAATGATCTGCCTTCAGCTACGGAAGCTAAATGCCAATTGCTAGAACTTTCTTCAGTTACTCTGTATATTCGTATTTTTGAAATTATTGATAGGACTTTTTTACTATCTTTCCAGGGATTTGAAACACTACAAAAGTGTCGATGTACATAGTTCTTAAATATCCAGTTTTCCACCTATTTTAAGAATAAATTTCTTATTCATACAGGTACAATTTCCAAAGTTTTCAAACTGTATTAAAATTTATTAATTCATAAATGAATAGTTATTTTAAATAATAAGACTACGCAAACGACCATAACGATTTTTTTTTTATTACTGAGCAGACAACCAAGGAGGTGGGTAACCTTATGATAATAACCATCGCCCATAGACATCCCGTGATTAAAATATCTTAGATGGCTTGTCGGCATTTAAGAAGTGTAAAGATAAGCTCTTAAACGTAACGTTTAAAAATCTATTCAAATTTACTAGTGCTATTCCAAAATAGAATATCTGCTCTGGTTAACAAAATCTAGTATTTATTTTTGTAATATTAATCTAGGATACATAAAAATAAAAATAATGTGGAAAGTGACTGTTTATAATATTATTTATTTATACTTTATACAATGCGGACGTGACCAAAGAGACGTTTTTGAACAATTACCCACGAACTCTGTTTTTTAAATTACTGCCACCTAGCGGTATAGTATTAAATTACTTATCACTCAACCATTGTGGAAGATTTCTTAAAAAGGAATAGATGGCGTGCAAATAAAATATTAAGCGCCACCTACTGTGTTATGCTTGAACTTTGTCTATTCAACGGGAGTTACCAACGCCATCTACTGATCTGTTTAGAAACTTACATATCTGCCAGCAAAGACGAGTAACTTACCTCTGGTATATACAGAACTAATTTCTGAGAAAGCGCCATCTATTATTTTTTGTTAGTAACAGTAGAAGAGAATACTTTGTTCATGACGGAATATGAAACCTAGATGTCTCTAGTTGTCTCTAATGTCTCCGGTCGCGGTATGAATGAAAATTTTAATGATAATTTAATTTTTATTATTAACATTGTAAAAAACATAATATACGATGAAACTATTATAACAAAGTATTAATTCTTATCTTTGAACTTATTTTCAATAGTTATCTAATATTAAATAAATTTCCCGCTTGCTACATCTAATATATAAAATTCTCGTGTCACAGTATTCGTTGCCATACTCCTCCGAAACGGCTCGACCGATTCTCATGAAATTTTGTGTGCATATTGGGTAGGTCTGAGAATCGGACAACATCTCTTTTTCATCCCCATAAATGTTAAGGGTAATCCACCCCAAATTTTTTTTTTTTATTTTTTGGGCGAAATTTTTTGTTTTTATTTTTTTATAATGTGGCATTAAAAAATACATACAACCCTAAATTTTTAATTTTTTATCACCAACCCCTGCTTTTTAGAAATTATTTACATGGCAAAACAACGATTGCCGGGTCAGCTAGTACGATATATTTTTTATTACCCATGATTGAAAAACGAAGCATAACAAATTATTTTCTATATTCTCTTATATCTAATTTTACACTAATTAGTAAAAACTCAATTTTCTTTTGCATTGTATAGAATCTCTGTATACCTTGCATTATATAAACTTCTCAGCCGATTATTACTCTTGTAACTGAGTCTTTGTAAGCTAAACCATTGTTGAAAAGAGTGTCCATGGAGTTTCTTGCCGGTTCTTCTCCATGAGACCCACTTTTTGGAACCGTGCAACTAGACGTTTCATAAGAGCCTGCAAAGGCCTATTTGAAATAAAAAACTTTTGATTGATTGATTGAATTAGTGAGATTTTCTTTTTACTTATGGTGGTGCTAAAATTAAATTAATTATTAAATTTTTTTTACTTATTAATATGTCGTGCGTTAATAAAATTAAAGTTGTTATTGTTTTTTGTACACAAAAATGTCAAATTTAAGATTAAATTGTCTGGAAACTTTAAATAAGAATAAAAACTTTACTAACGAAGGAAAATAGCGGCGAGGGCGTATCGCTCGAAGCGAAACAAAAATTAATTCCATCTGTCATTTGCCCGAAACAAATTTCCGTTGATTTGAATAAAGACGTCATTTGACGAAGGACGTCCTTTTGCCTTTCTCGCTGGTTCAAATGTCTAGGATTATCAAACGATCCAGTAACAGAATAAATAGGACCTATTTGTAATTGTTGAAATGTTTTTATAAGTATTATTAAAATTATTTAGGTATTTAAATATTTTTTTTTTATTTTAAACTCTACGTACTGTCAGTACTAGTAGGAATATAAATATATCATTCATAATAACTTAATAAGCCTACCTACCTACATCTTCACTTATATTATATTAAAGTTTGTTTATTACAGGTTACTCTGTAACTACTGAACATTAAATCGATTTAAAAAAAATCATAACCTAATGTTATATGCTAATCATGATTAAGAAAGGTAGGTATTATTCTTTGACCTAAGTATAATATATTATGTACCGATTTCTTTCCAAGTCAATATTTCCAGATTCACCTTATTCAGAAGGGTGATGTGATATATTCCTGGTATTCCAGAAATGTTTATATGCTTAATAAATCTGCAATAGGAGCTATATGAACTACATTGTAAAGAAAAATATTGAAAATTCACAATAGGTTAGGTTAAATAGGATAGGGTTGCTGCCATCAGATTGAGATTTAGGTCCGACTTCATGATATTTTTTTTGCAATTCACAATACAATTCAAATTAGTCATTCCAAAAGTGATGTTTGAGAACATAAAATCAAGCATTATGTACAGGTTTCAGTACAAATTATCATGTCTTCATTTCTGCGCTCTGAAAAATTTCTCTTTTTAGGTATGTACTCATATTTAGGAGAGATCTAATCACTGCCAACCCTGTCGTGTTTGTCTGTATCGGACCCAAAACGAACGTAAAATCCTCATCCAATATTCAGAGTACCTGCACCTACAGTGGACACGAAACTAAACTTTATATCAACGGAATATGATCCTCCAATTGAATAAAAGATTGTATTGTGATCACACATCACGTGAGCTCGATCCAGGGCTGGATTTAGAGGTGTGGTTGCCTTGGGGCAACAAGGAGTAGAGGCCCGATGGCCCCAAATTAATTTACAAATATGTTGTAATGTTTGTACAAAGTACAGGAGGTAAAGGTTAAACAGCGAAAAAAAATATCAAAGGAAAAGTTGTTCTTTAGTATCTCTATTGTGGGGCCCCTCTTTTGTGGAGGCCCCGTAGCTGTAGCCCCAGATGCCCTCCCCTAAATCTAGCCCTGGCTCGATCGGAGATTGATTGACTTTTTTTTGGCTCTTTTATTTTGATAGAGCAGAATAATTAGACCTGGCAACATTGTAACAATCAAGTTCTGATACTCCTTTAGGACTCATTCGTTCCGAGGGAAATAATCATGTCTTTTATGTGTACAGTGGATTTATTACTCTGATTGGCTTTCGAAAACCCGTCCGCTTGACTCCGCATCACTTGTAACGATGCAATAGTATACACTAGCTACGATATAAAATAATCGAGACTGATGAAGACAATCAAGCTAGCAAAGCATAATATGTATACGTATTACGTAGAGCACTGCAACGATGATTTTCAGTCTGTTCCTTATATTTTATTAATATTGTGAAGATAAAAACAGAAGATTATGACAGCGACCAAAACTATTATAATAAACTAGTGGACCCCGCAGACGTTGTTCTGCCTCAATTTTGGCTTCGAAATTATATAATTATTCTTAAAGAAAAAAGATTTTCCCGCTTTTCTGTTGAAATTTTTCCTGAATTTTCTTTGCTATAAACCTCATGGAGCCCGAGACCTTTCCAACGAATGCAAAACCGTGGAAATCGGTTCGTGCGTTCTGGAGTTATAGCGTCAGGAAGGAAAACCCGACTTATTTTTATATAGTAGATAATAATTTAACATAAATAGTTAATAAATTATTACAAAATAATTTAGTATGGCAAATCCATCTTCAAAATGAATGAGAAAGTTAAAATATACGTAATGATAAAAATATCATATAAGTATACATTATAGCTATTAGTGTAAGTTGTAACAGTGTATTGAACTTTAAGTGGGGGGGTTTACGAAACCTTTATAGGTCATTTCAAATAGAAACTAGAGCGTAAAATACTTACTTACAGCCTATATACAGAATTTATAATACAGGACGATATAAAATAACACGTGGCATTCTAGCTAAGTCAGAGCCGAAGTTAATTTGTAAAAAACATTAGAACTAAGTAATTTGTAAAGAATGATTCATAATAATAAAATTCCAGTTGTTCTCTTATATTGCGTGTATTTAGATTTGAATGTCGTATTCACGCCAACTAGCAAGTTAACAAGTACTTAGTTGTAGGAACGCGTGCTCTTAGAGTGTTGTGCTCAGAAATAATGAAGTCATAACGATGTTTGACGAAACTACACGCTCCAACTTGGAGGAAGTGGGAAGTCATTCAGAATAACGATGTAACGACGACATGATCGAATTCATTTCACAGTTAATTACAAGTGGAGATGATGTTTTTTTAAATATTCGTCTGTAAAAAGTTACTATGGCAAAAAGGAAGTGTAGGTATGCAAGTTGAGTATTAAACGTATAATACACAGCAAAATTAAATTTGTACGTAAAAATGTCAAAATAAAAATAATATTATATCCAAAAATAATTTTATTGATATAAGTACTTTACCGTAATTCCAAGTAAATTAATATTTTTTTTTATGAAATTTGATAGATAATGTGATGGACTTTGAGAGTCGGTAGCGCAATACCATCTAGATCACAATAAAATAACTGAATAATCTGTTCATTAACCCCCTATTCCACATCCATCTCGTTATATTATATTTTTTTAAATTTAACATTACCTACTTGTATAAAATAAATCTAACTCAACAATAATATCAGAATAATTACATACATAACAGGGACGACACCGGCTAATTTTTATTTTTCAAAATTGTACGTGTCTGACTGAGATACCATGATATAAGTCTTAATAGTAATACACACTAAACTTACCACAGTATTTTTTTTCCTGTAAATATGACTAAAAAGAATATTAACAAAAACCTTTATTATACCGGTATAACTCTCATAATAAATTAACCGGTACCTGCTTCGTAACGCTATCGTACATACCGTCGTGATCGTATAACGACTGTTCTGATTTTTTTTACGATTTCAGTTCTATTGTATAACTCATAGCATGAATCTCCTTGACAGTTCTATATTGTTTAATTTAGAACCTCTAAAACCCTTTATCAACAGAACAAATAAAAAATTTAGTTTGATAATTAGTCAGTTTTATGCCATAAAACCTTAAAGAATCAGAACCGTCGTTGTTCTACGATCACAACGATATAACGTCTAACCAACGAAGTAGAGAACGTGTAACTCGGAACCGCGCCGACCGACGCCAGCACTGCGACCCCGGACCCTTCGACTGCTCTTTTACGCCTAATGGCTTTTAATCATTGATCGAGCACACTCCACACTCCACATGTCACCGACAAGTTATTTTTGACGTTTGATTTGACAGTTGCCTAATGGTGTCATTAGACGAATCATTACATTGAGGTAACCTTTCGTATTCAATCCCAATGTGTGAGAGTTTTTGTGTTTGAGTTAGAAATGAGTGTTGGGTTTATAGAAAAACTAATAACGATCACCGGCTTCATACGGGTGCAATGTAGATGTACTATACACAAAAAATCTATGTTAATGATAATGTAGCTTGCTATTGGTGAAATAATTTTTAAAGTCGGCCCAGTAGTTTTTGAGTTTATTCATAACATACAAAAATACAATTTTTTCCTCTTTATAATATTATTATATTATATTATTTATTATGTAAGAATAAGTATAGATAATAATCTGGTGTTGGTTTTTGGACAAGTTTAACTAAAAGAGTTTAGTTTTATGGTATGACTATATGAATAAAAATATGATTGGAAATACATGTTTCAACTCTGGCTTATCATATCTTCTAAGAAGTACTAAAATATATATTTTAGCAATTCTTTGTTATAGGTATTTATATGTTTATTATTTTAGATATCGACAAACGAGCATGAGGTTAACTTAATGGTAGGTGATACCTCAGCCTCAGCCACTCAATGATGTGCTGTTGACCTACTTTTTACTTCGAGCATTCGAAAAAAATATTAAATACCATTGATTTAAGATTTTATATTGTAATGTTATTGAATCAAAAATGCAAAAGTTAACTATAAATTGTTACTTACTTAAGACCGCATTTGATATTTTGGTTTCATTATTTTTATGTAGCATTCGATGATAAGAACAAAGGCGAGAAAGAAACTCCTTTCATCGCTGTTTATTTTGTTCTTTTTTCAAGCATTTGTAATTATTAGACTTTGGTCTTCGATCAACAATATACCTACTATGTCAATGACTTTGGTTTAAACTATCACTTATGACGTTTTCATATACTGAACTTACTCATCTCTCTTACTTGAAGAAGACTAGGATACACTTGATATACAATAATATGCATGTTTGATCCAGTGACGAATTCGTATCTCATATGCTATCTTATAGGATCAACAAGGATGGTCTTTGTACTTTTCCCATTTGCGATGTTGGGTTTCCTTATAACATTGAATACCTATAGTATAATAATTATTGAACCCATTTTCAATTATACAAAAATTCCTGTGGGATCAGTAATTACGCTCTCAGTATTGAATATTATCACTAAATTGTAGATATTATACAGCGAAAATTGAGTTCGAGTCAATATTGAATTAAATTACACCATTCAGCTTTGCGAGTTAAGTGGAAACAAAATATAATATTCCATGCGGTCTCGTTACGCTGCGGCCTATTATACGTTATATTATTTGGATTATTAAAGAAATTATACTATAATTACAGTCAGATGTATATTTTCATAACTCAGATAGCGGCGGAGGACCTATGGTTTGTACACAAATCACAGAATGTCAATCAAATTTAAGTTTTGACCATTCAGCTGTTTAGGTATATTGAAAGCGGTTTTATCTTTACGGTTTCAAAATCTATAGAAGGTGGTTTGGTACTCGGGTGCAATGTTGAATTTTTTCCTATCGAGTGTTTGGAAGTGTGTTTGGAGTGACTGGAAGTGGCCAATGTTGGTGAAAAGTGAAAACTCAAAAATAAATATCAGTACCGATGGTGATTGAATCCGCGACCCATAGGTGTATGCTGTCAGACAGATTTTAGTGCAACAATTAAGCATATTATAATAAAAATCAATATTGTTAATAATAAACAACCAGTCCTTTCACTTTAGGTACATATAAGCTAGCTGAATCTGACACAAGCGATGCTGTTAATCTTGGGACGAATTGAGCGCATCTAGCTCACTGTATAATTCACACGACAGCACAGTTCACTTTCGTGAGACAACAAACACTGTGTATATTCTATTGCGAGTGATAATATTGCATTTGCTTCATAGAACATCTCCTTGGCATAGTGATAGCCTCTTCAATCGTATCCCCTCTAAAGACGATGATTGTATTGGTAATTATTAATTAAGAACAGTATATAATAATTATTTGTATGATTAGAATAAATGATACATACAATAGCCATAACAGTTTTCACAATTAGTGTTGTCGAGTACCAACCTTAGATATAACTTACTATAAAACAATAATATATGATGTTCAACTATACTAATATAAACCAAAATAGAAGTAACAAAAAGCTAAATAAGCTTAAAGTTTAATAATAAAATATCAAGTTATTTCACAAGAGCTGACCAGGCATCACGTAATGAATTAGTTATTTGTATAAAGCGGAATTGAAAAAGCTGTATTGTAGCAAATAGAGCGAATCAACGTAACAATGTTAATTATTTATAATAATTTAAATATATGATGCTCACATCGTGATTTAAGTGTTATTAATTATAGTTAAAGATTTTGGACTTAACCTTTTCATTTATTTGTTCTGTACTGCTTGATATAAATAGCATTGTCGTGGCTCTACACTCTACAGGGTCAGTGTCATGATTCCTTCGACAGATGGCATGGGTCAGGGATAATATGAATATAGTCAACAAAAAAAATAAATGTAATTAAAAACGCAAGATGTCCTAGCTGTAAACAAAGATGGAGAATTGAGTCGCGGGTGGCAATGGTAAGACGCGTTACAAAGCGCTCTTTACAACGTGAAGTACCCGTTACCATGACAACCGTGCGTCGTTTGTGACTTAATGCATACAAAATCTGCCTGGAAATTCTGTTGCATTTCTCTTTTTGTTGTTGAAAATAATTAATTTTAATATTTCAATTCTATCATTATAAGAGCTCTCATATTGTGAGAGTGCTCTCAGCAAATCCATAATGGGTATTCTAATTAAAAAATTGCAGATCCATCGTAGCGTGTGCGGGGGAGGCGCGGTGCACGCCCGTATCGAAGCAGCGATGTGTAACGCGCCGTTTGTTTTCAACCGCGCCTGTAATTGGTACTACATATATTCTATATGTGGTGAGATTCTTGTTTAAGGCTAGGGCTGTCAACAATTACTTTAATTTTGCAATATATTAGGTTTGGAAGAAATTAGTAAAAATCAGCATTCTTGAAATCATTTAAAAGTTAAAACTCTGTCAAAAAAGGCATCATGCTAATTCAAAACTAGTACAAAGTTTCCGTTGAAACTAAAAAAAATCTAAAATCAATAATTTCTTTAATTATAAGTAATTTGATAAGAATATTTTTTATATACGATGCGGCTCTTATGAACCCGGCGCCAGACTTAACTTCACTTGTTTGAACACTTATTCGAAGACTTTGCAAAGCTTTGAAAACACATTTGAACACTTATTGGCGCAACCTGCCAGACATGCTTCGCAAATACTTTTCTCCACAGTACACTGGTAGACAACAAAATATAAGATGGACGACGCAGTGTGCCTATAATTATTTTTTACATATGCAATAAAATATATAGAAATTGTACCATATTCTTTGAAATAAATATTTCTTATGTAATATATATATTTGATGAATTTTAATTATTATTTCAATACATTTACTTTGCAAATGTGTATTTATTTCATAATTATCATTCCATAGTTCACACAACCGTTCCGCTCAACAACGCTCGCGCATCTTGACTATGCACAAGTGTGGCAGGCTACGCAAACATTTGAACATATACAACTTTGAACGCTTTGATGTGCGCTAAAAAACCGAAACCCCATGGCAAAGTGCAAATCTTTGTTCAAACTTTGAACACATATTCAAAGTCCCGTGCCACACGTATCAATCAAACAATGTTCAAATAAGTGAAGCTATGTCTGGCGCCGAGGTGAGAGCAATATATCCTATGACTTTCATAATAAAGTATTTTGAAAAGAACACAGTCATATCATATTAAGATATTAAGTATATAGATTTAAAGAATGAGCTAAAATTCGATAAATAAAATTTAAGTGGAAAATATGGTGATATACATATATACAAAGTGTCAACCCTGAGAGCGACCTACATCGAAGCGTCAATTAGAGTTTAATTGGATGTGCAATTTTTAATGCGATGAAATCGATTCTAGAATTTCCTATAAACACCATATCGACACCTTTGCATCGGGTCCAAAATTATTACAATAAACAGTAGGTACTATAGTATACCTGAAATCTATTTTGTCAATACTTGCCGTATTGTGGAATAGTCTTCGAAAATAAGATATATTTTAACTTTTTTGGAGTCAGTAATTGTAAGTTATCGTAGTGCCAAGTCATCATATATAAATTTCATTTATGTTCTGTATTCGCAATAAAAAAATCAACCATATTAATATTTTTAGGTTCTTACAAGACGTATAAGGGTTTTTTTTTATAATGATACTTTATAAAATGATGATGAAAATTGACAGAACGTAGAAAAATAACTTTGTTGGTTACAATACTTTTCATAGTTTGCATCGATACATGGGTACGTCGCGGCGGAGTTGAGGCATCCAACTTAAGCGCCCATTCACTTTAGTTTGGACACCGCTTTGATTCTGTTTATTTACATAAATCGCATCCTCTTTAGAGTGGTCTACGGTCATGTTTTAATTATTGCGATATTATAAGTCGGAGCATGTCTCCTTTTACGAGTACGCAGACGCGTATGCGGACTGTATGTCTACCTATGCTTAATAAATAGATAGAGTATAAAGATAATGAAGAATTAAGTTAAGTGCTTGTCTCATATTAAGATGTGAACAATGACAGTTTATTTAGGTCATCACCTGTCAGCGCAGTTAATAACTTTCGTACATGTCAAGTAAATTAATAAAATATATACTCATGTTTAATTAACATGCGTGTCGGAAGTCTGCTTCAAATTTCCGCTTTCTCGGCGCAAATATGTGTTTGAAATATATTAAAAGAGGGGGCGGAAAGGGGGGATGTAATTTCCTACGGGACCGCCTGTGGATTTGAGTTGGCTGTTTTTTCATAGTTTTCTATTAGAGATAATATTAAAGAGCATTTAAAGCCGAGTGGTTCAGCGAAATGATAAACTCATTTATGATTCATATTATGCGTTCTAAGTTATTATTAAAATATTGTACATATTCATTTTGTATGACTCTTTTAATTTTTAAATGAATTTACTAGATTAAAATTACCATTATTTATAGATAAAGGAGAGTCCGGGAATCAGTATTAGTCAATATTTAAGAACTATCTGTCTGATGAATTTCACTCCGCATTATTGTTTGTTATTATTGTTATATATCAGTCATTTAATATATTTTTTACCGCCTCCATGGTTCAATAGTATGTGCGATGTTGGAGGTCTAGGATTCATATCCCGGGAAACAGATTTTGTCTTACTTATCTGAAAAATGTTTTTTGTGAAATGGACACAGAAATGTGTTTGAAACTGAGAGACTCGAGAATTCACTAATATTGATAACATTTAAAAAAAAAATTGCGGTGAAAATTCTCTCCTTATTTGTTTATTTGTGAAAGAAGTTATTTGTTATCAGTTTGCTGAACTCCTTTAAAACAAACCACATTTCCTAAAATGAAAAATTAAATATTATGACACAGCGGCATCGCTCACTCGGCTTATCTCCAACAAACGAGCGGAAACACTTGCACGCGCGTTTTTGTTTCGAACCATAAATAACAGAGCTATCTGTTTCACGCGACTTGACTTTTGACATTTTCATTTTGTGTACTTTGTCATTACGCATCTGAACTGGCGAGCGCTTCATAACACAGGGTTATTTTTAAACTGTCAAATTTTTTATTTCTTATTATCTTGTCTATCTTCCCTTACGTGGGTCAGTGGTGAGTGCGATGCATTTAGCACCGGGTTCCTGGTTTCCAATACCGGGCGAACAAGACTAGAAATGTTTGTTTCTGTCGGTCAAGACATAGAAGGCTGCTCCTACCGGCTTGCTCTATGCCCCACTAGGGGACTCGGAAAAAAACTTATCTATCTGCTAATACACCTAAATATTTATATCTTTTCATTACGCAATTATAATAAATCTTTATGTACTGTTAAACTTCTTTACAGTTCTAATTGATTTATTCTAATTCAAATTGAAAGAAAAAGTATTTTTTGATGTATTCGTGTATAAAAGCCTACATTTAAAATTACTTTATCTATGTATATATCAATTGCAAAAATGGGTCTAAAATAACCTTTAAATGTAATTATTCTAAATACATAAAAAACTAAAACACACGTTATCCGACTCAGTTTCACGAAAAACAGCTGTTATCTAAGTGAGCGTTCGCGAACCTCGTGTTTTTACAAAATCAAATCAGTTGGGATGTGGACTGTGGAGCTACATGGAGTGGGTATTGATTGAACTGAAACAAGCGTTGAGCACCATTCAATACCGCACTTTGCTTTCTTCCAATCAATGTAGTCATACACAGACTGTTTCGATAGTTTTTTGGTTCAACCAGCAAAAAAACATTTTTCCTATTTCAAATTTGTTAACGGTTAAATATGGTTTCAGTAAAATTAAAGCTTTTAAATAAGGAATGTAATTGTCGACTATTACAATTCTTAATATAGTTATTTCACAGATTAAGATTTCACCACTTGTAATCAATAGTAGTCAGCGATCGAATTATTTTTAAATAAACTACTGTATACCGGATTAAAACGCGATTTATTATTTATATTGTTTAAATTATTTATCCCGACGTTTCGGATGCTTTTCAGCAACCGTGGTCGCGGGGAGACCTGTCTCATCCTGATGTGTGATACACGCGTTAATAAAAGACAATATTACGAATTATTGTTTTCAAATCTATGCCACACTTTGTTTAACGAAATATGATTGATATTTTCAGCACTAATAAAATTATAGATGCTTTCTATGGGATAGTTCCGCGTCGCGGTAAAGAGGTTTCGATACTCGGAATTTCATTACATCACAAGTGCATCTTGAACTTTTGAAAGTTTTACGGTAACAGGGTTTCAATAATAAGCGCTTATTAAACCATCGCCGGTGTGCTTGGGAAGTTTTTAATCATATGCATCGCTCAGTGACACTCTTTATTGAATTTTAAATTGAACCAAAATTTAATTTACATTATTTTTTCGAATTTAAATAAATAACATTATAAGCTAAAAAATATTCTGTGTATATATTTGGACAAAGTTTTGTAAGATTATATAGCGATTTATTGAAAAATTATTTTCGTAATTCTTATGTAAAATACGTATCATGATAATCTTAACAATGGACTATATAAAAAGAAATGAAAATATTTTTAATATCGACAGACGAGCCTGGGGCTCAAACGATAGTTGGTTGCTTAACAATAAACAAGTGAAAATAAATTAACTACTCACTCCACCACTCTGTAGCTCTGTAGACACAATCTCAGTTATTAGGAATGATAAAGATTTCATACCGTCTTGAAAATATATGTTTCTGCAAATATTTTCATCTATTTATGAGTTAATTTAATGTAATAAAATGCTTCGAACAAAACAAACACTAGCAAGGAATTCAATTTGTACATACCGAGAGGCGTGGCCGCTCTGTTGTCTGAACTAAATTAATCTGTTGTTCTACACGTTCGTGGGGAGTAATGAGTTACTATCTCAAAACAGTCCGTGATTATTATGGAAATACAATAGATAGAGAAAATGTTGCGCTATGTAGGTCTTGCTACAACCTACACTTAGCTACGTCGTAGAATAAGCTACGTCGTAGGCTTAGCCACATCGTAAACGTAGTTACAATATAGGCTTAGTTACATTGCTGATTGGAATAATAGATACAGTGCAGACATAAATAAGACGAATAAACGTATGTCTTTTTTTATATCAGATGATTTCAAGGTTAATAGTAAAACAGTTAATGCCCTATTTTAAAAAAAACATCATGAGTTATCCATGGATAAGAGACAAATTTTTATCCAAAGGTAATTACTCTTTTAACATTTAAAGTAACATACATATAAATAGAAATTGAAAGGTCAAATGGGAATTGAAACTGCAGTCTATAGATGATATGTACCACTGAAACAAACAAATATACATATGTTTTTCCGTGTCCATATATCATCAGAACTTATGAATTAGTATAGTCGGCTAAGTAGATAATTGATAAGACATCAAGCGGTGATTTTAAGACAGTCCCTAAACTACACTTTTAAAAACTAATATATTTTTTATTAAACGCTAATTCAACAAAACAAATATATTTACATACATACGTTACTTATTGCTATCACCTTAGCCCAGTTAACAAGAAGTCTTCAATGATGACGATATTCCATCTGAATAGCCAGAAAGTCCAACTCACCTGCCTTTAAGACAAAACAAACACAGAAATGAATCCATCTCTCAAAATAAATTTAATAACCAGTATATTATTCATTCAGACTCACAATAACTCATTCGCTCGTCACAGTTTAAATATTTCAAGAGATTTACTAGTTCTAAGATCATTATCATAACAAGGAGGTTTCAACAAAAGGACCCACGTTTCTGAGCATTGAACCTGCGTCCGACGTGAATCGAATTTAATATCGATGCCTCGGATCGATTGCGTTGCGAGTGGCTGAGTATTGTCCCGAATAATTGTGGTCCTACAATCGTTTTGAGTGTTGTTGACAATCGATAAAAGTACTGTTTGTTATATTCCTTTGTTATTATGAACTGACAATATTATTCTGAATACCTATGTAGTGGATTACTCTCAAATATTATTTGTGTAGTACATTGATATTTGATACACACATAATATTAGGTGGGTTTCAAATATTCTACCAGTTTCAAAACATTTCCGGTAGAATTTTATAATGAATACTTATTACCACCCAAAATTGCTTCGATATAGGTTTTTTAATTTAAGTTAAGTTAAATAATAAAAAAAATATTTATCAAGCAGAAAGTCTTAACAGCGGAATGGTTGGTTAGAACTGAAAGCAGTCCCGAATATATATATGTAGATCGAAAAATAATTTCAAACATTCAATTTAAATTCACAAACATTCGAAAAATACTAGCAGAATTACCTTCAAAATGCGTGTTTGTAAGAAGAACCTATCAGCTATTTCCATAATTTTGTCTATACATTTACTACAATATAACTCACTATACACTAAATGTGATCAAAACCACAGTGGTAATAAGCACTTAATCGAAGTACTAATGATGCATTATGAATTCACAGCGTCGTTGAAGTTTGAGAGGCTATTATCAAAATGAAATCCACAATAGCCCGGGCTGAAGGCTGCACTTACATTCGGAATACATTAATTTGAGATTCCTCCCGCTGTCGGCTGTCCCTGTCCCTGATGAATCCATTCTCCTATTCGATGGAAGCTTTTTTGTTTGCTGCTTCTAAGGCGACAATCTCCCGGGTGTAGGAGACGGAGAACAGTTTATTTATGAATGAACAAGCTTTATAACAGATATTTTCTTTTGATCTTGCTTTTTTATTAGATGTTTACTGAACTTTGTTTATCATTTAATAATTTAAATTTTAATATATACAATCAAATAGTTATTTATCAGTGTTTTGCTGTGTAATACTGACGATAAAATGCTATGCATTTAAAATATTGGGCATTGATCGGGTGGGAGGAATATGTAAATTCCGACCGGGTAACGAACCACCGATCATAGATGGAAAAACCGTGAAGTGCATATTGCGCGTTTCGGTTTCAGTCTATGGATTTCTGAATGCTCAAAGTCACCTACCGTTTAGTGAACCTCATGCTCATCTGTCGATATCTGTTTGTTTGGTTGAACGCGCTAATCCCAGGTACTGCTGGTTCGAATAGAAAAACTATTTTATATTGGATAGCCCATTTATCGATGTAAAAAAATGTATAGATAGTAACTGTTAGGTAGTACGAAGTTCACGGAGACAGCTAGTAATCTATACAATTATAACTCCTTAAAACTGTTCGTTTAGTGTAACCAACAGTTTTGAGGAGTACGCTCATAGCATAGCTCTCGGCCTATCTTCGAGGATGATTCAATTCAATTCAACGAGCACAGCCGCCGGTGCATCGGAGTGGTGACCTCCGACACCCGGCGAGAGCGAGACGGAGCATATCCTCCTCCCTCTCGGAATGCTTCACCGACTGACGAGTAGTTTACACGTTTACGTTTGACATACTTTACACTGTACAATTGTATTTCATTTTGAATTATGTTAGAGTTTATTTCTTTTGCATTTCTTATCACTTAAATAAAGAGAATAGGCTGAGGTTACAGGGCATTGATTAGAGAGAGCACTGGCTGCCTGTACTATCGTTACTTCGAGAGATTTAGTAATAGAAAAAGCTGTGAGTGTATCTTAGTTTAATAAATAAACAAGCAACTTAAGTACAATTCAAATAGTGGTTTATTTTATAGAATTTATAATTTTATATTGAAAATACAGTCAATAAAAACGTTTGTTTAGTTTTGTCTTTCATTTCATATCTATCATAATGTTTGTCCGTTCACTACAATGAATATGCTTACAGCATAACTCATTTCTTAAAGACCGACAACGTTTCTGTAATTCTGTATCCTAATTACTAAGCATTTAATGATCTGCTTGCTTGCTTGCGTATACGTAGGGCTCGTTGGCGCATTTGGTAAAGAATACCTTGTATTTCGATGATGCGTGTGTTCGGTTCCCGTCCGGACGACATGACCATCACAGCGCATCATTGACCCATGTTCTGTGCCCGGGGCGTCACCCATTATCAGGCTCGTCTGTTGATATCTAACATAAAATATTCGATATAAAATATAGTTTATTGTCTCATTGCAAGCTCGCAAAAGCTCAATCTCAGAGACGCTTCGCTGTCATAATAATAAAAATCGTAACAAATTGTATTTGATTGTGGGAATCAAGGCAAGTCGTCACGTTCTCGCTGAAACAATAACGCGAATTATTTTCCAATTGTGATCGCGGACGCCGAGCGCGGATTTATTTTGCGGTGAAATCAAATTTCCCTTTGACACAAAGGCGGCCGCAATATTGCTCTGTCAGCAGATTCTGTTTATCCTTTGCTCGTTTTATATCTCGATCTTACCTGTTTTGCCGGATAATAAGAAGAATTGCTTTCAAGATTATATTCATACGATCGGGCGAGCGAATATAATTTTCAAATTATAATTCAAAAATGATTTATTCATTTAGGTAACACAGTGTACACTTATGAACGTCAATAAAAAATACATATTAAAAATGCTTCTAATTTTATATTTACTATTAATATTTCTATATGTATTCAATTCAATACTAGATATTCTTGTAATAGAGACCAAAATAATTTTTCATTCCATCTTACAGCTATATAATAACTGAACTTTATGATATTATACTAATAAAATTGTGGGATTCAGGGCAGAGGCATACCGGTTGTGTGTCATCAATTTATAGATCTAAAAGCATGCTCTATAGCCTTGGCTTGAGAAAGAATTTTCCGTTAAATAAAAATAACTAACAAACAATTTTTCCTTTTAGCCGTAAAATTTTATCATGTTTTGAAAACCCCAACCGTTGCGTGCTCAGTATTCATCGTACGTTGAGCAAATATTCGGCGACAGCAGTCGGGATTTCGCGAAAATATGAAATAATGTCGATTTTTTAAGTAAAAGTGCAAACGCAACTCGTCATATATAGTAATAGCAGTCACGTCAGAAACGATTGACGGGTCATCTTCTAATCTTACTAATCTTATCTTACTAGTCTTATCTTACTTCTTATTCTTACTATTCTTACTTTCTTACTAATATTATAAATGCGAAAGTTTGTGAGGATGGATGGATGGATGGATGGATGGATGTTTGTTACTCTTTCACGCAAAAACTACCGAACGGATTTTGATGAAACTTTACAGTAATATAGCTTATATATCAAAATATCACATAGGCTATAATTTATAAACAGTTTTGTATATTGGCCATAATATTACGATAAGTATCAAGTAACTCGGGAAAATTCCTGCCTTCTGAGAGCTATCTTGGCGTGCGCTGCCTAAACCGTTGGAGTTACAAGAATAATTTGTATGGTGGGATTGATTGTTTTAAATAGTTCTAAGTAAAAGTCCGCGATAGCATATATCTACCTTTTATCTGGAAGCCAATCTACAATAAACTATGAGCCATAAATAGATTTAAATCTGATTCATTTTTTCAATTGCTTTTTTTAGAGTATTTAGCTAATTCTCATAAAAATTAGGTATATTCTGTTTCAAAAGATGTAGATAGGATGTAAAATGAAAGTATTTATGCCTTTTTTTTTCAGTTATTCTGAAAAGCACCTTATTCCAATCACATAGTACACTCATGCATACATACCAAGTACTAAACATCGCTTACCATTGTATGTATTAGTGAATTTCCCGACTCGCAGCATTGGGTAGACGCAGTTCTATGTCTATTTCACAGATATTTTATATAATAGATAAGTAGGTCAGCCTTCTGTGCCCTGCCCAAACTTTTTATAGTCTTGTCTCCCCAGGATTTTCCGTGCCAAACCCATTGTGCTTAAACTATCACTTTTTTATGTCAGATATCGACAGATGAGCATGAGGTTTACCTGATGGTAGGTGATATCTCAGCCACAGAACTGTCTACCTAATTTTTATTTCAAGCATTCGGAAATCCATAGACTGAAACCGAAACGCGCAATATGCACTTTACGGTTTTTCCATCTATGAACGGTTGTTCATTACCTGGTCGGATATTCCTCCCACCCGATCAATGCCCGAAGTTACCAGACGTGGGGAAGACATGCTTACAGAAAATTATAAAAAATGTCATCCCGGTGGGATTCGAACCCACGACCTACCGTGTCTACCGAACGCGCCAACGAGCCCGTTAAACGTGTATTCGGGGTTCCGTAGTCGAATGGAATATTTACTTGTTTGAGTCCGTTCACCGTTGATTACAGAATTGAATCACTCGAGCGTAGATTTTAAATAAAGCCAAAATATACCGGTCGGTTGATATTTTAACGTTTATTGATTTCGCTTTGATGCGGCGTTTAATTATATTTTATACTTTAAATCGTTGTGAGTAATAAATGGTCAGCACTTAGTTTTTTTTTTTCAGAATAGTGGTTTGTTTTGTGACTGTGAATTATACTATCTACACTTCTGAATGTTGATAGAGTTGAAAGCTCAGATAAATAAAATTTCTTGATCTGAGGTTTAAAGCTCATACATGTATATATGTATGTATAGATAGATATAAAATATAGATATAGATAGGAGATATATGGTACGGTTGCCTTAAAGTAACCGATGTATAGGTTAACAGCACATAAATGATCGATTTATTTTATGGCAGAAGCACCTCCTGAATGAAGTGGGATATCTGTTAAACAGAAAACATTAGCTATATTTAGCAATGTTTAACCTCTATAAAAAACAACTTAAATGTAAAGCAATGAAGTGAAAAGAGAGAAATTACATTTGAAAGAAAGATTAATTCCTTTCCGTTGGTAATTATGAAGGAGCCGGGCGCCATTCAACTTGCAATTAGGAAAAATGAAAATTAAGTGAATAGTAGTTGGGCTCGACGATTTGCGCAATTGTTAAGGAATAGTTAAATTTAAAAATGTTAAGCTTATTTTAAATGGCAGTGACATGCAGTTGTCATACCTACATGTTTCCTTTTTGCTCCAAATTGGCTTTTCCTATATGAACAGTAGAACAGTTTTACATGAACATGAGACTAATCTATATCTATACTAATATTATAAAGAGGAAAGATTTGTATTTTTGTATGTTATGAATAAACTCAAAAACTACTGGACCAATTTTGAAAATTCTTTCACCAATAGAAAGCTACATTATCAGGGAGTAGCATAGGCTTTGCTTTGTGTATAGTACATGTACATTGCACCCGTGTGAAGCCGGGGCGCGTTGCTAGTAATATTATAAAGAGGAAAGATTTGTATTTTTGTATATAACGAATAAACTTAAAAACTACTGGACTGATTTCAAAAATTCTTTCACCAATAGAAAGCTACATTATAGCTGAGTAACATGGGCATAACATAACACAACATAACATATAGGTTATATATTACTATAACATATTTGAGATCCTTAAAAAATCCTACAATGTAATTATGTTTTATACATAAAAAGCCTATGTCTGCCATACTTTGCCTATGTTACCCGCTGATAACGTAGATTTCTATTGGTTAAAGATTTTTTAAAATCAGTCCAGTGGTTTTTGAGTGTATTCTTTACAAACATATAAAAATACAAAAAATACAAGACAAGTGCACTACTAATGGAAAATTTGTTTATTATTTTAGATATTAAAATTATCTGCCGTGATACAAAGACTAGTGGGGTGTGCGAACGTTATTCATGATACAGACGACACTAAAAGCATTGAGAACCATTAAACAGAACGCATGTAAAAGTGCTCTCAGACAGTAATTATCTTCGCGGGCCATTTGTTCAGATTAACAATTTGGTCCAAACCCTTTGTACTGTGGTAGGGTCCGGAGTCACCCTTAATGTCTTTTGCTTCATCGATCCGTGATTTCTTTAATGGTGTCCTTAATGATGATTTAAGATATATTCGTATATGTATATGTATCTTTAAACATTCCCTTGTGGGCCTTCAGAGTTCAATAAAAGGCTCAGAAATAATTTAGACATAGAATATATTCGAATTAATTTGTCTAGGTAGCTAATAGCTTAATACTTTCAATCCATTTCTATGGCTTTCAAGGGGCGGTATTGCCCACTTTGACAAATTAAACTCTTAAACAATATATCTCACCGTTTTGCATTTAGGACCGGGTTTTAGAATGAATTCAATACCAATGAAACCAACCTAAGAATGTGTCTGCCATTTATTGAAACGGGCTCGACGAACTACCGTTCATAGATGGACAAGTGCACATTGCGCGTTTCGGTCTCAGTGTATGGATTTACAAATGGGCAAAATAAAAAGTACGTTCAGTGGGTGGGGTATCACCTACCATTAAGTGAACCTCGTGCTCTTCTATCGATATCTAACTTATTAAAAAATAATCTGATGGATTACTGTATCGTAAAAGAGTCACTAACAAATTTTATAATACCAACTTTCATCTTACCTTGTGTTATAACAACGCTGAAACTATCATTTTATAATGTATTGCATCATCATTAAAACACTCCTAATATTAATTCAATCATACTTAAATAAAAATATATGTTTTTGTAGCGATATTTGTAGTATTTTATAGCAATCAATACACTTTAAATCGTACTAAGTATTAACATTTTTTGATCTGTGAAATGGGGCTTTGGCATCTTTTACACTTTTTGAAATAAAATAAGATAAATAACCGCGGAATACTGAAACGATAACTTGATGGCTTCTTAAAATGTTTCTGTCTTTCATTTTACCTTCATAATGAAAGGGTTAGATATACTTTTAAGTACACCTCAATGTTGATTAGCGTTCGAGAATTCGGCCGTAAGACGCATATTACAATTCTCATTACATTTAGCTCTATACAAATTCACTATATCGGGTCGTAAATCGGTGCTGTTTAACTTTTGTTAAGTTACCGCAGTAAGTAGTTAGTTTGCTTACAGAAACTCATTTCACGGCGGATACGATGCCGCCGACAGCTGACCGGTTATTGAACGTGGAACTTTTATAAATTATCCTAAACGATGGATAAACTTACACGTATTTTGTATTTAAATGAAAAAACTTTTAGCGGGCGTTGTTCATTATTTATTTATACATACACTAGCAGACCCGGCTTCACACGGCTATACTAATGAAGAAAATGAGACTAAATCAAATTTTTGTCTTTGAAAAAATATATCTGGATAGGAACACCCTAATCACCTATCGCTATGAAATATACTTTACGACCTACCAAATGTACATAAAAACATATTTATACATAATATATCGACTGCTTTAAACACATATTATGTTCTAAAATAAACTACTTTCATAAATAAAATAAAATTTATAAAATTCACGAGCAAATGGTCCATAACAATATCCTTATAAGCTTGTTATTCAGGAAAAGGGAAACGCCGATAGAACTGCGTCTCAGCGTCTCAGCGTCACGCTTCAGCGAACTAATCTATTAGCGATCTCCTTTACGATAATGTTCGCATTCAATTATATCAAATATTGCTGACCTTTTTAAGGATGGAAAAATATCCATTTATTTCTATCAAAAGCTTTACCAAATATATATGTATATATCAAGTACAATTAAAAAGTATTCAGTTTTTATAGTAGAATTGCTAGTTAGATTTCACCTGATTTCGTGTCTGGCTAAAAATTCTTTTTACCCCAGTGACCAGTCTTAAAGGTAGAAATTTAAATAAAATAACTTTTACCGCATTACAACGCGATTTATTATTTATCAAGACGTTTGAGATGCTATCCAACAACCAGAAACCGGCAGACAGAAAGGTGAGAGCTGTCTGATTTGAAATATCACAAAGTTGCCATACTAACGCCATTTCTTGCGGAGTTGATATTTGCAGTTATTTTCTATAATTTTCTATGCAACAAATCGCTCTTAATCCGGTAAATGTTATTTTATTTAAATGTGTGATTCTCGCGTTAGTAAAAGACAATATTAGATAGAAGTTTGTTATTATTTTTAAAACAGAGTTAACAGTTGAATATCAAACTCAGTCATATAATTCAAAAGATTATTAAAATTCATTTGAGTTAGCTGACCGCTAAAAAAAATTACTAACTCTTTAATTGAGTCTATGTGAATTAGCACTAGAAAGACCCGGAGTCGTCAAATTAGATTAAATATAAGTAAATAAATAATAATATTGTTTTAATAAATTACACACCAACGTCAAGGTGTTAAAAACAATCTAAAACTATTGAGTACATTTATATCATATATACGATAAAATAAAAAAGAGTTCCGGAAACCACGATTTATGCTTAAAATACGAAAATTCTATTTCATATTTCAGTAACAAATGATTAGGATGCAGCTTTTGACTTTATGCGGGAGGAACCGAGCGCTCCTACACGCGGCGCAGTGCGGATGTGACGTACAACTTTAGCCTCTATTACTTTCATCTTACAGTTCATGTGAATGCCGAAATGATTCTGCTCTAACTGTCACAGGTGATTCGGAAGCGGCTGCGGTCTCAGTCAAAAGCTTTACGCATAAGCGCAACAAGAACGTATTATTTCTGAAATACTGTTTTTTTTTTCAGAAAACCATTCTAAAACTTTAGAAATTCTAGAAAGTACAAAACTTTTTGAGAAAATGGAATATTAAGCAATATTTATATGAAATTACTAATTTGTTTTTCCAAATCTCTTTGTAATGTATTTGATTTGGAAAAACAAATTAGTAATTTCATATAAATATTGCTTAATATTCCATTTTTTCGTTCTTACTATAATAGTATCAAAGATAACATCTGTTTTCATTCAGATTTAGCTGCGTTAAGCTTAAATATTAAAATACTTTATTAAATTAATTCCTTTATTTAAATCTAATTCATATTATTTATAATATTAATTTTTTTAATATCTTGATATAGTGTATAATTATAATTATCTTGAATTTAGTTTAGGATGGCCTGGGATGACAGCGTCAAAAAATAGGATCTGGGTTATACTACGATCTTTAAAAGCAGTATGATGTCTTGCTACGCGATATATTGTATATAGCTTTGTCTCTTTAGTCAAGGACCATCCTCACCAAGAGTTGATGACACCACTTACCATTAGGAGAGAAAGTGGTCATGCAACTATCTCAAATTAGGTGAAAAATAAAAATATATGACCTAATATTAACGCAACCACATGTCCCTTGCGCCGGCTGCAGGTAAGCTAGCGTTAAATTGTCAGATGCAAGCGAGGTTCGTAGCTGATGGACGCGCCTGCAGCGGACACCCGGCGATATTCACCTCTCATCCGATATTACTGTCACTAAATATCCTTCACACGTATCGCAGAGACAGCGAATAACTTAAATGACGACTCTGTACTATAATATTTAAAGTAGAGTTAACTATCAACGCGTATAGAGACAGACACAGCAGCATATAGAATTTTGAATCATTATTCAATGACCGGAGGTGTAGGTATGTTGGTCCGTTACCTCCGAAAATATACATAGATGTTAGTTTATTATTGTTTATTAATAATAACGTATATAAGGCTAGGAATATTTATTCTACTTTAACCTATTCTACATTTTATGTGAAATTACATATTTGTCAACAACTAATGTTTTTGTACAATACACACTCTCTTTTACTTTTCTTCTTTAATGGAGTTAGTATAATAAAGTGTTCCTTGAGATGATGATGTTCCGTCAATCAATCAGTGTACTCTAACGCTTGTCCAGTGAACTTATACCTCGTGTATAACCAACTGTGAGTTACTTTACATTGGATAAGTTGAACACCAACGAAACAACATCTCGGGCAGCTCATATGTTCAGTTTCCTGTGTCTAGACCCATCCCGCGCTAATCCTGAGCGAGTGTAAGCACCTCGTCCCGACTTAAGTCATGTCCTACATATATTACGTAAATCTCAAGCTCCATTGTGCCAGACGCTGACGTGCGATACTAAGTTAAACGGTAATTTACTTTAAAAGGTATCATTTTGAAAGTAGCGTACGAAGATATAGTGGTTTTGTTGTTTTATTTATACTAATATTATAAAGAGGAATGATTTGTTTGTTTTTTACGATTTAACTCAAAAACTATTCGACCGATTTTAAGAATTTATTTACCGTTTTATTTTTTTGTGTATACTACATTGCACCCGTGCGAAGTTCCATATGTATATGTATGTATTTTTATAAAAAAATTGAATTCTATCTATACTATCAATTAAAAAGTCTGTTTGTTATGTCTTTTCACAAATATGTTTTATTAACAGACTATTTTCTTTAAATGTTGTTTTCCCGGAATTCAAACCTCAGTGCTAAATGCAGTTTTTGATTTCAATAAATAAATATAACACTACGAGGGTGAATCAAAAAATTCTTGGAATCAATATTAAAAAATGCAAAGATTTAAATAATAATATTTTATTTTTCTACATAATCTCCCTCCAATGCAATGCATTTAGAATAACGCGTTTCTAACTTCCTTATTCCTTGTGAAAAAAAATTATTTTCTTGACTCTCGAAAAAGTCCTCTACGGCAGCTATAACCGCGTCATTATCGTGAAATTTTGTTCCACGAATTTCCTCTTTTAATTTTGGAAATAAGTGAAAATCACTTGGGGCTAAGTCCGGAGAATATGGTGGGTGGTCAAGGAGATTGAAGCCAGCACAGAGGATTGCGTTGAGCGCAACTTCCGATCGATGAGCAGGAGCGTTATCTTGAAGGAACAACACGCCCAACGACAGTTTTCCACGACGTTTTTCTTTAATCGCTTCACGCACTTTCGGGATTAAATTAGCATAATAGGGTCCAGTAATTGTCTGGCCTTTTGGCATGTAATCAATAAAAAAGATTCCTTCACTATCCCAGAACACAGAGGCCATAACTTTGCCAGCGGTAGGAGCAACTCGAAATTTCTTGATGGATGGAGAGGATGGTCGTTTCCAAGACATGCTTTGTCTTTTAGTTTCAGGATCAAAATGGTGGACCCACGTTTCATCCATGGTGACAAGACGACGGCAAAAATTATCCGAATCACGCTGGAACATTTCGAGATTACGCTTGGAAATTTCCAAACGTCGCTTTTTGTTTTCGTCGGTTAACATTCGTAGCACCCATCTTGCAGACACTTTTTTGAACCCCAGTGAATCAATTAAAATGGATTGAACGCTACCAAAAGATATCTTTAGGATCTCAGCTATATGTTTTATAGTCATTCTTCTGTCTTCCAAAACCAGATTCTCAACCTTTTTGACATTTTCTTCTGTAACGGAGGTTGAAGGCCGCCCAGAACGCGGGTCATCTTTACAGCTTGTTCTACCTCTTTTAAATTCAGCCACCCAGTACGCAACCGCAGAATAAGGTACAGCATCACCCCCTAATGTCTGCTGAATGTCCAAAAAAATTTCCTTCGTAGACATTTTTTTCAAACTGAGATATTTTATCACCGCACGTAACTCACTTTTATCCATAATTTTGACTTTTTAGCAACTCGTTGCACAAAAAAATTTATTACATGCGAACGAACTGACAAAAACAAGTGACAGTCTGCATAAATATAGTGTGATAGACACTCTTTAATTTGAATATCGAACTTGATCCAAAAAGGTTTCATATATATGCACTTCTAAGAACTTTTTGATTCACCCTGGTATTAACTCATCCCAGCTTCAAATCACGTTCAAAGTAAACATCGATTTTTTTTTAATAATGATGTATAGGCATCAAACAATAATTAATATAAGTAATTTATGATGATTACCGACATAGATAAACCGGTACTAATCATAACAACAATTAGCAACATCGCCTCAAACTTAATATATGAATTAAGTTAATCTTAAATGATTATATATAATTAAATGATGACGGATAGATTGTGACACAAATAAATCTTTATAAATATTTATAAAATATTTATAAAATATTTATAAAGATACTGTATTAATAAAACAAAAAAATATATGAAATAATATTTAAACAAATTTATCGATACACAGCCTAAGCCACTAGGATCAAAAACTCGAAAAATTCACAATAGGTAACTTTTGTAATTGCCTTAACGTATACTACGATTTTTTTTAATAAGTTGGTTAACTAAAGAAATATTTTTTTTTATGTTATATATTGCCAGACGAACATGAGGTTTTCTGGATGGTAGGTGATACCTCAGCCACAGAACATCAGTCAATGATGCGCTATTGACCTACTTTTACTTCGACCATTCAGAAATCCATAAATTGTAACCGAAACTTCACGGTTTTTACATCCATGAACCGTGGATCGTTGTCCGGTCGGAATTTCGATATTCCTCCCACCAGTTCGATGCCCGAAGTTACCAGACATGGGAAATACATGCTTACAAAAAATTATAAACATGTCGTCTCATTGGTATTAGAACCTACGACAGGTGTTCCACCGAATCGCGCCAACAACTCCGTCAAAATATAACTAAAATATAAAAACATCGTATTTAGTAATGGATATATTAAGTAAAGCCTGGTTAAACCGTACGCGTCGGTTTTACGCGCGCGTCGGTTTTACGGGCGCTGTTAGCGACTCTATACGTCACGGGCGCAGACAGACGAGCTCCGGGACAATCGGCCAGATTTATCAGTCTGGCCCGTGATAGCCCGGACAGTAAACATATAGCCAGGTAGTGCTTAGATAATACGTGTAATATATACGTTTAAACTCATACATTCATAGATGGAACAACCGTGAAGTCCACATTGCGCGTTTCGGTTTCAGTCTATGGATTTCCGAATGCTCGAAGTAAAAAAAATAGGTCGGCAGCGCATCATTGACTGATGTTCTGTGGCTGAGGTGTAACCTACCATCAAGTGAACCTCATGCTCGTCTTTCGATATTTAACATAAAAAAAAAACTTCTTTTAAGTATAGGATCGCCGCAATGAAAAAAAGGTTTTTTTTTATATATAAGATAATTAATACAATAAACATAAGCCTGATCGCCAATTTTCCTGAAAATAAAAATAATCAGTGAAACATACACAGAAATGTGTCTTCCCATACTCGACTGAGAGACACAGGAATTCACTAAGTAAAATAAGTATAAATAAAAATTAGTCCAGCTTATAAAGACACTTTGTACATTCCATTACAAGATGCAATTTATATGTACTTCTCTTTAATATGTTCCTTGTAAAAACTGAGACCCAACTGAGAACAACAAGTTATCTTATAAAACATGAAATATCACACAATAGCTCTTTGCACTCGCACACTATCAATTACTTTTCAAAGGAGGTCATTACAGCCTAAACAATTATTATCGAGACAAATTATGTATTAATTCAACATGTAAACATTATAATGAAGCCTTATAAAATCTCTGCCCTAATACGTAAAGGGTCAAACAACGAGCAAATTAAATACTTTCCTGTATATTTAGTATAAGTAAATGGTAGTTCCGATAGAAGCCTTTGAGGCTCGGCTTATGGCGGGCGGCGCGGGGGAGGGACGGCTTACGACCCTCGGTTATTAAATTTACCCGGCTTAATACGCACAAGTATTTCGCTAATACATTATTTATATAACGCTGTACTTGAGAATGTGCGGTTTTGTAAGTTTTACGAGAATGTATGAAAATTATGTGAAAATCCTTTGTGAATCAGGCTTCAATAGGAAGGCCGTTATTTACTTAAATTCCCGTTGCCGCCAGTTCTTATTTGTAAAATGACTAGCTAATGGCGTATGAAAATAAACAAACTTAATTCAAATGGAGATATTACTTATTATGGAGGAGCTGGATTTCCTGAAAAATCTGGTATAGCACGGGACAGCCTTTATAAAAAGAGATCAAAAAGACACACAAACAAATGTGTTTGCCCCATGCCCCATTACGGACACGAGATATGTGGTTTTACATTGTTGCTTAGTTTCACATTTAAATAGATTAAAGATTCATCAATAACATTGGGAAATATAATAATAAATAATAACTCAGATTTTAGGAGTCCTGCTTTAAACTGAAAATTTAAAAACAGAACAGTTTTTACAGTAAAAAAAAAAGATTTTTCGCTATAGGTTAATAAAAATGAAAAGGAGTTCAAAATATAACTTTTACATTCTAATGTATTTTCGTAACGAATAACCATAATCATAATCAAAATGTTATGATGCGCGACTTAATACAGTATTATCTACACTAATATAATAAAGAGGAAAGATTTGTATTTTTGGATGTTTGTAACGAATAAACTAAAAAATTACTGAACCGATTTTAATAATTATTTCACCAATAGAAAGCTACATTATCAGCGAGTGACGGGCAATTTTTGTATAGTATATCTACACTGCAAGATAGGCTTTTTCTTTTGATCTATAGTGTATATTCATTGAAATGAATGAAATGAAATGAAATGAAATGAAATGAAATGAAATGAAATGAAATGAATGAATGAAATGAAATGAAAATTAATTTATTTATTTTTGGAAGAAAACTTTACCACACATACAAAAAATAAATAAATGAAAACAATTGTAAGATAGCTTAAACTTAAATACAAAACCAAAATCTTAATAACTAAATGAGCTGTGTGGCACTGGTCTTCCAAAACTGGAGTCTACTCAGTTACAGTTGTGCTCATATTTTGATAAGCACAACACTGATTTTCAGTGACCCCATTGTGTGACATTTGGAGCTGAACTGACATAGGTACATATGACATAGGTAACTGACATAACTGATTTAGGAGTAAAATAATATATGTAAATAATTGTGGCACTAAAATACATAATAAATAAAATTAAGATGTAAAAGAAATGTAACTAAAACAAAATGGTAATAATAGAAATAAATAAATCTCAAACTTTTTTATGCATGTAAATATATAAGAAATAAAAAATAAAATATAATTATTTTATATAGTAAAATTAGATTTTCCTTTATTGCACCCATGCATCCCGTGTTGCTAGTAACGAATACCTTAACATTTTTCAACTAGAAACCTCACATTATTAGGTATCTTATTAAAATATTCAATTTTCCACTCGAGTAAATATCAATGTAAAACATCTAAGGCCGGAAGGTTATAAAAGAAAGTTGCTAGATCTCCGTCCGCCCGCCGCCCGCCGCCCGCCCACGAGCCGCCCTTCATTTAATTAAAAATAAGTTAAACGAAGCGATCTCGCCTTAAACGGAGCCAAATCAATTTTAAACTGCCAATAATTTTGTCTTTCATTCATATCAAAATGAATATTTTATCCATTTGTTTGAACAATGGTCTATTGTCCAATTTGTACTTTACAAAGAACAATAATTATTTTGGGCTTTTACTTTTGATGTGAGTTTTACTTTATGTGAAAAAGACGATTTAAAACGAAGGCTCAATTGACATTTAACACTGGATGTCGCGAGTTCGAATCCCGATGAACCAGGATAAAAATATTTCAATCGGACAGAGCACAAAAGACTGATCGCCGGTTGCTTATAAATAAACTAGTAACACGCCCCGGCTTCGCACGGGTGCAATATCACTAATAATGTAGCTTTTATACTACACCAGACAGAGGACTAAAGAGATAAGAATTGTTTTTTTGTTTGTTTGTTACGATTTAACTCAACAACTACTCGACCGATTTTAAAAATTCTTTCACCAATTGAAAGTTACATTACCAGCAAGTGACGGGCAATTTTTGTATAGTATATCTGCACTGCACCCGTTCGAAACCGGGTCGTGTTACTACTTATACATATATTTACGTGTGAAGAAGTAGTACATAGATTTTTTTATAATATAGTGGCAAACGAGCTTGCGGCTCACCTGATGGAAAGTGAACACCGCCGCCCATGAACATCTGCAACACCAGAGAACTTGCAGATGCGTTGCCGGCCTTTAAAAAGATGCGTTCCTTCTTGAGTTGGATTGGTTGGGTTTGCTTCTGCCAGTACACGTGCTGCCAACTCATTCTCTATTAGTACATGTTCATGTAATATTAGCTTTGATTGCTTGCGGTCCGCCCGGCTGTCACCTAATGTATGACTTGCACTTGCCGTAAATATATAAATTGAATCAATGTATTAACAAACAATTTATCTTGTTAATTAACCATATGTATAGTTATTCACAAATAGAACAAGTAATATTCTACAATATATGATAAAATGTCAGCAGCCCCTATGTACAATACTATATTTCAATAAACATTAAAAACTAAGGTTTTTTACTTAAAAAGATTACATAAAATCTAATAAGATTTTATGATGAGTATATTTTATTTAAAAAATAATTTTTAAAATTCTGGGTACTCAATATCAACTCCGTAGGAATACATATATGGCGTTAACATAACAACTTTGTGATATTTCAAATCAGACAACCGTCATCTTTCAGTCTGCCGCGACCACAGAACATTTGATAAAAGGTTAAGTGTTCTGTGGTCGCGACCACGGTTGCTGAAAAGAAACTTTGGCATAAATAATTAATCGCGATTTAATCCATTATAAAGGTGTTTAAAGGTCAGCAACGCACCTGCAAGCCCTCTAGTGTTGCAGACTATGGGCGGCTGTGATCACTTACCACGTGAGCCACCTGCCCATTTGCCCCCTGTATTATAAAAAAAGTATTTTATGTAATTAATATGTGATACTCGCATTAACAAAAGACAGCATTTTTTATACAAATTCTATTATGAAGGTTCTTTGACATTAAGCAGGGGATTATTAATTAATACAGATTTTCTTTGAAAGAATATCGTGGACGATATTTTGGTGACTCGGCAGCTCGTTTGCCGTCTGATGAATGATTTGTTTTGACATCGGCACTCGCAGAAATGTGGCTTTATTGTTTTAAATTTAAAAATAAATAATTGAATCACTAAAGAGATGAAAATGATTCAACTTATTTGTAATTAAAACTGTGAACTTCATGCCTTTGACGTGTTCTTTATGTACATATGTATATTTTCATTTTATATGAATTGGGTACGCGTTGCAATCAAAACATCGATTAAATACGAATGGTCTATGCAAAAGATGGACGGCCGGAACTGCGTAGGAGTTCAGACGATGAAATAATACAATTCCGGATTAAGGAAGGTGGCCTTTATGTGATGCTGGAGAGCCTCCGATCCTCACACACCATTTGCACAAGACGGGGTTTTCGATATTAAGTTTTATGTAGGAGATGCACGACAACGATCACTCGCGGCGCCATATTTTTCAACACTCCAAAAGTCAATGCGATAGGTGGCGCTGGCAGATTGCAGAACATTCGACGTCATAGCTATAATGTATGTGAGGAAGAAGGATGGATGATAGGATTTTACATAGACCATTAAACTAAAACCTAATCCGCACAACCATGAATCTATACTAATATTATAAAGAGGAAAGATTTGTTTGTTACAATTTTAACTCAAAAACTACTGGACCGATTTTAAAAATTCTTTCACCAATAGAAAGCTTATCAGCGAGTAACATAGGGTATTTTTTGTATAGTAATATAGATGACATTACACCCGCGCGAAGCCAGGGCGTGTTATTGTTAAATATTAATAAAGTAAGCAAATCGACAATTTCGTACTTTTCACCCAAATTGAGCCAATATAAACTTTTAACCCTTTAAGTAATTAAATATAAAATTCCCTTCATCCGGTATCGAAAGTTTTATCATTACAATTTTCTTTTGTAAAATTATTTTTCGATAGAGGCCGGGGTCGGCGCGCCTCGGGGAAGGCTTTTTGTGGAAATTAAAAGGAAATCTGTGCGAGGTAAACTAGGCCCGGGTAATGAAGGACCGCCAACCATTATTTTTACCCCCATTTACCCTTATTTTTTTACTTTGAGCGATTGTATCATGCTTATATTATAAGCGGATGCGTTTTAGAAGATGTTTTACGAGGACTACGAATATATTTTCGAATATATTTTTGGTAGACCACCTACCTTGAGCACCGATGGGTCGTGGTTTCGAATCCCACCGGGACGACATGTTTATAATTTTCTTTAACATCTGGTCACTAGAGCACTAAACGGGTAGGAGAAATTTCTCCACCGTTCATAGATGGAAATCCGTGAAATGCATATTGTACGTTTCGGTCTCAGTCTATGGATTTCAGAATGCTCGAAGTAAAAGGTAGGTCGACAGCGCATTACTGACTGATTGATATTTCGTGGCTGGGGTGCTATCTAAGAACAAGTGAATCTCATGCTTATCTATCGATATCAATAGAGCTGTAACAAACCGTATGTATTCGTTACTGAGTAACGGGTACGCCATCTAGTACCGAGTAACGAAACGTTACTCACGAATACTTTTCGTTACTCGCATGTTTCGTATCATGGTTACATACGCTATTTCAATGACGCAATGTAACTTCAAATATTCAAAACAAAGTTTTCTTTAACAGAGTATGCAGTAAAAAAAAGTATATACTTGTGAAAAAGTGTTTTCATAAAATTTTGCCACTAAAATTTCATAAATTTTATGTAATAGTATGAAATAAACGAAAGTGAAAGTTTTAGTCTGTCATGAAATTCTAAAATTATTTCACTGTAACTTAATTTTCAAACAATTAATTAAATCGCACGCCCGCGCGCAACTTAAACTAGTTCTGTAAATTTGTTTCTCTAGCATAACATAGCATGTTATGAGGTATTAGGAGTAACGATACGATAGTAACGAGTACTGAATGTATAGTAACGAATACATACGGGTACGGTTTTTTTTCGTTACTTTTACACCTCTAGATATCAAACATAAAAAACGAGAATTACGATAGTCACAGCCGAAGGACCCAAAAAAAACCAGAATTTACTTAATATATTTAATTAATTATAATTAAAACTAGTTACAAAACACTTCTACTCGATGTAGAGCGTAGTAAGGAATGACAATTTATATAAAATGAAATGAATAAAGAAATCTTAAAAGCTAAATCAGCAAATGCCTTCTCGGTGCCGTTCTCGTGGGAAGCGCCGTGTCAGCATAAGCATATGGAGGGTTTCCCGTAATTCCTCCCCCCGAAGACCAGCAACTATTTTATAATTTTATGAAAAAATGTTGCTGGGAGCTGAATATTTTCTACTGATGGTTCGCCTTTCTCAGCTTCATCATCTTTTCCTGCTGAAGCATTGGTTCTATTTCTTAGAATTCGACGGATTAATATAAGTATAGTCAAGACAAGAGCCGCTCCAATGATAATTGAATAAAGTGGAATAGTTGTATGATAGAGAATAGATGTATCTTCCCTTAGATGAATAGGGGATTGTAGTAGGACTTGATCTTGAATTTTATGAAGGTCTTCTAGGTTTATAGAGTTGAGTGTTGCTAATTTTGTGTGGATGGTACGATGTATTTCTGAATTGATACTGTTGATTTTTATCGGCTGTCCTTTTATTCTATCTTCTACGTTGTAGATTTTAAAGCTTTCTGTTTCTAGTATACAATTTGCAGGGATAGTAACTAGATAACTTCCTTGAAGTGTTGAAAAATCTTCCCGTTTGCATATGGCGTGAGTTTTAGACGAGTGTGGAAAAGACAGAATATAATGTCGTTCATCTAGCTCCTGCATTGTTTCTCTTGTCAGAGTAATAGTTGTCATCTCGCATGTAGTGCCCAAGGTCTGATTTCGTATAAAATTTTGGATACAATCTGGTGTGGTCTTGATTTGGTTAGTCTTCTTTTCACAGAGAAACCAGTGATTAAACTTCGGGCATTCTGCCTCTATGTACAAGAATGAGTTTCTGTTAGTTGCTATATAGGGAAAGGATGGGATGAGAGCCTGCTTGTTATCATTAGGAAATATAGCTAATTTATATAAATCAAATAAATCTGTAGACACTATAGGAAATTTGAATACCATCACTATTTGCTTTTCAGAAAAATAATAACCAGGTTTTATTATATCATAATACTGCCTATATTCTAACTCTAGAACATGGTCTCTACTATATAAGTCAATTAATTTTCCTACCATTTTCATAATAACATCTATACCTAACATAGAGTGATGAGTGGATGAACTTTGTATAAACGCTAATGAATCTTCTATCCTAATTAATTCATTAAAAATATCATCTACATTCTCAGTCAAAATAGCAATAATTTGGGCGAGCCTTGTATACCTGATAAGATTATTATCATTTAAGTTTTCCTTTTCTAAAAAGGATCGTAAAGTGGCGTTAATTTTTACTTGATTTTCTACTATTTGAGTAAGAATATCATTATGGCTTCTCATCCATTCTTTACTTATACTTATATGACTATTAATTTCATTAACTAATTGATTTTGATTATTTTCCAAAGACTTAATTATACTGTCATATCTAATTGCGTCCTTATAATCTAAATTACCGGTTATGCCTTTTATAACCGATCCTAATCCGTCAACAAGACCTCTCTTTACACGGTTTGGTTCCAAAGATTTTAATTGTTTTATTACTTTTTCTAATTTGTCATTAAGGTAAGTAATTTGTATTTCGTATAAAGTCTTAACATTGTAATCCAGAATATTCTCATACTCTGTGAGTTGGTTTTGTAAAGTAGTCACCTTTGATTCAATATCGTCCAGTCTATAGTACTGTACAAATGTATGATAGTGTGTTAAGAGTCTCGCTTGCCCTAATTTAAATGGTAGTAGTCCAGGTCCACTTCCTAAGTCTTCAAATCTAATTTCCTGTGTCATTGCCACGGTCGGGATTATTAATATCATCAGGGCCCTGCAACAATTTGGCACTTTTAGGAAGGCGCTTTAACCTACTTTTAGCAACAGGGTCTTTTTTACGAGATGTATATATGTGTACTGGTAGATCTGCTATCACCTTATCGGTTGTATAACGCGGTGCTAGTTTTTTCCTACTAGCCAATGGATTATTAACAAAAACTACTTGTTCTGGTTGGTATTCAACCTCCGGTTCACGATTTTTGTTACGATTGAATATAAGATTCTTACGGTCATCTAGTGTAAACTCATTAATGGCATTATATACAGTTTTCATTCGTTCCTTATGTAAAATCATGTATTGTTGCTGTGGGATTCGTAGTGGACTGTATATAAAATTATTAGCTGGTAGAAAGGAACAAATAAAGCACCACCCACCTCAACTGCTCCTCCTCCAGGCCAGGATTCGTCAGTGCACGGCACTTGACAATAAGTTAGCCAACGTGGCTGAGATGACTGCAGAGAACGTCCCTGCGACAGCACCTTCCTCGACGGTGGTCAACGAAGAAGAGGACGATGGATGCGCGAGCGCAGCTATATTAACCGCAGATGGCGGCAGCGGCGCATGCGCAGTACTACGTTTGCCTTGCGGCTGACTTCACCCAATACCAGGGTGAACAACAGAAGAAATAGGCGGCGCTAATATGTTCATTCTACCAGTTTAAGACAAATGTAATTTAAGTAAAGACTGAACATACCCCCCACCGAAATCATTTATGATGATTTCTATTATGAGAAAAAAAAGAAAAAAAAAAAAAAAAAAAATATAATAATAAATTAAGCTACGAGCCATACAAAAGTAAATCAATAATAATAATAAAAAAACAGCTAAATAAACAAAGGTAAAATATAGACTATTAGTTATGATCATAAACTAAGAAAGAAAACTGAATGATGTTTGATATGTCTAATATTATTTTAATTAACATATGGTAAAGGACAAACCTTATTGACAGGTCTCCTTAAAAATCCTGTGCTATTTTTTATTGTAACTACACGAACTACGTTATCGGGGCCAGGGTGGAGACGCTCCACTCTGCCCATAGGCCAATAAAGTGGTCGAGTACAATCAGACTTTATCAAGACCAAATCACCAATTTTTAAATTAGATTTACACGAAAACCACTTTGTTCTTTGTTGCAATGTGTGTAAATAGTCAGAGGACCACTTCCTCCAGAATATCTGTGTTATCTGTTGCATAACCTGCCAACGTGACAGTCTACCTGTATTAATATTGTCAATCGTATACTCTGGTACTCCTAATAAACTTTGACCAATCAAAAAATGGCCGGCTGTAAGAGCTACGTTAATACTCTCTCGCCTATCGCGCGATATAAATGTCTTTTAGCAGACTTGATGCCTGCTTCCCAAAGACCGCCCATATTGGGGGCACTTGGAGGGTTAAAACACCAATTTATTTGACGTGCCGAGCAACCATCTGCTATCAAAGTATCATTATCTTTGTAGAATTTACAAACATCTTTTAAATGTTTCGCGGCAGCTACAAAATTTGTACCGCAATCCGAATACAAACAAGAACACAAACCGCGACGCGCTGTGAATCTATCCAATGTCGCAAGAAAACAGTTTGCAGATAAGTCACTAATCACCTCAATATGAATTGCCTTTGTAGAAAAGCATACAAATAAGCACATATAGCACTTAACTTTTTTTGCATTTCTAGTTACACCATCCTTAATATAAAATGGTCCGCCTATATCACAACCAACGTGGTTGAAAACCTTGTTCGGTATAAGACGAGACGCAGGTAACGTACCCATGACAGGCTGAATGACTGTGGGATTGCACTTGAAACAAGTTATACACTTCGAAAGGATGGATCGAATCATGCCACGCGCATTGATAATCCAATATTTTTTACATAAAATACCTTGTAGGGTTCGTGGTCCTACGTGCAAATATGTTTTATGAAAATATTCAATTAATAATGTAGTCACCCAAGATCGTTTAGGTATGAGTAAAGGATGTTTAGAATTGTAAGGTAATTCCGCTTGGGAAAGCCTACCCCCCACCCTGAGGAACCCTAATTCATCAATAAAGGGTGACAACTTCCGTAAAGATGGAACTATTTTATTATTTTTTATAAGTTTTAATTCATCACTAAAATACTTATTTTGAGTAAGTTTAATAATCATATCATGTGACGTATTTAACTCTTGAGTTAAAAGTGAACCGACAAAACGATCGTGTTTAGTTAGTCTACAATTATTTGCAAATCGTAAACACCATGCTATAGTACGTTGCAATTTTATAAATGAAGAAAATTTGGAAAATGTGTTTTCAAAAACATCTTCAACTTGAATAGTATTTTTAATATTTTGAGAAGGAAAAGAAAATGTGTCTATGTTAGATTTAAGTTCTAAAATATCTTTATCATTTCTAACGTAGAAAGTATCTATGGGCCACTCGTGAACGTCACGAGCTAACCAATCTGGCCCATGAAGCCATTGATTTGACTCAGCCACGAGCTGAGCGGGCATAGCGCCGCGTGAACAGATATCAGCGGCGTTATGTTCACTTCTCACATGGTACCAACAGCTAGGCGGCACCACCTCCACTACTTGAGCGACGCGACTCGAAACAAAGGTTTTAAGTTTATAAGGTGACGTTTGTAACCATGCCAGAGCGACACTCGAATCAGTTAAGGCAGTTACATTGTAAGTTATATTTTTAAGATTTTGTTTTATGTATAAGATTAATTTAGACAACAAAACTGCAGCCATAAGTTCAAGTCTCGGTATAGAAAGTGGCTTTAGTGGTGCGACTTTAGTTTTACTCGCAAGCAGTCTAGTCTTGACTTCACCATTTGAATTGACACTTCGAACGTACACACAGGCCGCGTACCCTCGAATCGACGCATCACAGAATGCCACCAATTGTATGTCACGAAACTGTGTTATAAGCATGTGCCGCTCAACACGAAGTGATGAAAGACTTGATAGTGAGTCAATAAAAGTAGACCACCTTTCGCACAACTCTGCCGGAAGCTTTTCATCCCACCCAAGATTGAGCTTCCAGAGGTCCTGCATAATGCACTTGGCAAGAAAAGTACAAGGCAATAAAAAGCCAACAGGATCAAAGATACTAGCTAGTAGCTTGAGAACTGACCTTTTTGTAAAAGTGTTGTCCTTCATATTATATTCAAAAGAAAAACAATCATCAATAGGTGACCACTTTAAACCTAGTACCTTAAGTGATGAAGTATCAGCATCATCAAAATTAATATCAAGAGTTTGACTAGAATCGACCCTGTCTAATAACTCAGGTGAGTTACTTGCCCATTTACGCAAATCGAATCCGCCAAGTTTGAGAAGGGCTATGAGCTCATCCTGCAACGTGCAGGCTTCTGAAAACGTTTCAGAAGACCAGACTAAATCATCGACAAAAAATCCATTTAAAATAACATCAGCGGCTCGCGGATACCGCTCCCGCTCATCATACGCAAGCTGACGCAGACTGCGTACGGCGATAAAGGGTGCACTTCGCAGGCCGTAAGTATTTGTAACGAGTTCATAGGTTTTTATCGGATCCGATGGCGTCTCTCGCCAGAGTATATGTTGATAACATCGATCTACCGGTTCTATGAAAATCTGTCTAAAAAATTTTGCGATATCAGCAGTTAAACAAATATCATAACGTCGAAAATTAAATATAATTGTTAAAACGTCATGATTTAATTTTTTCCCGGTTAATAATATGTCATTTAAAGAATTGCCATTGGAAGTAACCGCTGAACCGTCAAACACGACTCGAACTGGGGTAGTGGTACTAGAAGCCCGTACCACACAGTGATGTGGTATCAAATATTTAGTCTCAGTCCCGGTGTACAGCTGCATATGTCCTAGTTGTTCATATTCACGCATGAACGCAACATAGGCGACGTGCAAATCGGGAGATCGCATAAGACGTCTTTCTAAAGATAAAAATCTACGCATAGAACAATCATAAGAATTTCCTAAAGACTCATAGGATGGATTTAATAAAATAGGTGAAACATATCTACCTTCAATTGTACGGTAATATTTTGTGGAAAATATTTCTTCCGCAAGTTGTTCTTGCGGGCTACTAGGGCTGTCGCACGGCGATTCCTCTATTTCCCAAAATGACTTTAAAGTTTCGTTGATCGTGTCACTATCGTTGGTGTACGACACCATGTTACAAGACGTTGCAGTGACAGTGACACTATCAGCAGAAGCACACGGTACTTCTACCTTCCCACACAATACGTACCCAAATACACTATTTAGTGCAGTGGGAAATGAGGGATTAAATTTTATTTTGTTCCCATCAAAAATATCAGGGAAAATATCACCTGCCAAAATAATATCAACTGGAGATTTTTTATAAAAATAGGGATCGGCTAAAATTAAATTTTTGAATTTATTCGCAACACTTTCTGGTACCTCAATCGTAGGTAAATCAGAAGTTATTTTTTGTAAAATAATAGCATCAATATTAAAAACTGGACTATCGCAATGTCTCGATTTTATTGTACAGGAAGTTATACCTATAGATTTTACATTATTTCCCGATAAACCAAAAATATTATAATTACATTTACGTTTTGACAACCCTAATCGTTCGAAACAATTCACAGTTATAAAATTCGATTGAGCGCCCGAGTCAATAAGAACGCGACACGGTTGTTCATTACCGTAGGCATCGTTCACATACACAACAGCTGTTCCTAAAAGTACACAATAATTCTTATCAGCGTTGGACGAATGCGAAGTAACAAATGACTCACTATCTTGCCTACTGTGGCTAGCGAACAGCGTAGGAACCGGTTTCTCGATAGTATCCAAATGTAACAGCGCATGATGTCGCTTATTGCACGTAAAACATTTAAATTCACTTTTACAATCTGCTGTTGAATGATTAGGCTTAAGACAATTGTGACATAATTTTAAATAGTTAACACGGCTAACTCGTTCCTTTGGTGTTAATTCACGGAATTTAACACATCGAAAAATCATATGATTATGTCCGCAGTTTATGCAAGTTACATTATTAATTTTAGTAGATTGTAAAGTTTGCGAAAACGCCTTACGTGTATATTGTTCATTTGATTTTTTATTTATTAAACTACCCTTATTTTGATTATTAAATTTAGTTGTTGAAGTATTATATTCGAATGAATTTGAATGATCTAATATTTTTATTTGGTTTTGTATGTGTGACATTAAATCTTTATAAGAAGGTATTGAATTTTGATTAATCTTTTGTTCAAATGATTTTCTAGTGGCGGGATCAAGTGCTCTCAATGCTATATGACATAAAATATAACTAGATAAATCTTCAATATCTAACGCGCTTATAGCCTTTATTGAATGGTCAAATGTTTCGATAAAAATATTTAAATTATTCGAAGATTCCGATTTTAAGGTTGGAAAATTTAACATTTTATCAAGGTATTTGCCCACAAGCATCCTATTATCGTGGTATTTATCAAGCAGTGACTGCCACACAACATTATAATTGCTTGCATTAATTGGTAAACTTTTGACAATATTTAATGCGGAACCTTTTGTACACGAAAGAAGGTAGTGGAACTTATCTATGTTTGAAATAGTTGTTTGATTATGCACCAAAGAACAAAATGTTTCGTAAAAAGTGGTAAAATTTTCAATATTACCATCGAAGGTATATAATTCTAGTTGTGGTAATCTAGGCCTACTACTGACACGGTCAGTATCAGCCAAAGAACCCACGTTGTGTGCGCCCGCCACGTGTGAATCGTCACATTGCGAAACACACAATTTTATACGATAAAAAAGATCATCAAATGATTTAAGGTCTTGGTCAGAAAATTGTGTTTCTGATTCTAAACTGAGTTGTAAATCGTAAATGTCTATACATACGGACTCGTACCTGTCTCTGAGCGACTCAATGTCCGAGGCACGCATGACGAATAAGTCTTTTATTTGAGGTTGAGATTTTATTTTATTAGACATATCAAACACTTCTTGCAATTGTGAAAATAATATTTGTTTTATTGCTATATTTCTATTAATATTCCTTATTAAATCTAGTTCTTTTTTACTAGGAATTTTGTCGTCAGGCATGTTTATTTATTAATTTAATAAGCACGGCTCAAGAAAAAACAAAATTAAAATAAACTGACGTTAGTAAAAAATTTAAAAAATCCGGCTCGAAGGACCAAAAAATGTGGGATTCGTAGTGGACTGTATATAAAATTATTAGCTGGTAGAAAGGAACAAATAAAGCACCACCCACCTCAACTGCTCCTCCTCCAGGCCAGGATTCGTCAGTGCACGGCACTTGACAATAGGTTAGCCAACGTGGCTGAGATGACTGCAGAGAACGTCCCTGCGACAGCACCTTCCTCGACGGTGGTCAACGAAGAAGAGGACGATGGATGCGCGAGCGCAGCTATATTAACCGCAGATGGCGGCAGCGGCGCATGCGCAGTACTACGTTTGCCTTGCGGCTGACTTCACCCAATACCAGGGTGAACAACAGAAGAAATAGGCGGCGCTAATATGTTCATTCTACCAGTTTAAGACAAATGTAATTTAAGTAAAGACTGAACAGTTGCATTAAATAATGTGATATGTCTATATCAAGAGGATCTCGTGGATCTAAATGTCCTCTTATTATATCATGTGGTCTACATTTTGTAAAACTGTGTATTGAACTGTTATAGGCTATTAACGCGTATGGCATTAAGCTTGTTACCATTGCATCTTTATTTTTCAACCTAAGTATGCGTAGATGCTCTAAAAGGGTTGAATGAAATCTTTCTATATTCCCATTTGCATTTGGAGAGTTAGGTAATGTTTTATGATGAATTATTTTATGTAATTGTGTAAATTCAGAAAAAATATGATTACAAAATTCAGTACCATTATCTGTAACAATGATCATTGGTAAACCATGGTGAGTGCTAAACTGTAACAAAGCTTGTACTATACTTATAGCTGTTATATCGCGTAAATAGTAAGCTTGGGCATACTTAGAAAAAACATCTATGATAGTTAGATATTTCTCGTTTTCGACTGTAAATGTATCCATATGTACTATTTCAAATGGCTTTGTGGCTGGAGGGACAACTCTCAATTGCTGTTTGATCGGATTCCTATCATACTTCGCTTGACCGCAAGTTGTACAACTATTAATAAATTTAGTTACATCTTCCTTCATTTTAGGCCAATAGTAACGCTTCGATAAAGCCAAATAAGACTCAGTTATGCCGCGGTGATTAGTTTTACCCTCGTGATAATTCCTAATAATTTCTTGTTGTTTTAACTGATTTTCTACATTTTCTAACTCAAATTTTGTTAAAACAAGTTTCATTGCAGAACTCCTAAAGTTTTCTTGTATCATTGGAATGATGTCATAAAAGCAAAGTTCAGGTTGTATAAAAAGACCAGTTTTTACCTTAGGATCCACGAATTCTCTTATAGTATCAATTACGTCCTCTTCTAAGTATGGATAGCGTACCTGAACCTCGACACGCGTATGAGTACCAAATGGTTTAGTAACCTTAGTTTTCGCTTTTATATCACCTACAGCTGTTATATGTATTTGCCTATGAAATTTATTTAAGGGATCATCAGTAAATGGTACTTCTAATATAGGGTTTTCTGCGCTAGTATGTGCTGTTTCAGTGGATGAGCCTAAGGAAATGTGATCATCTATGGGATTATTGTTAACCTGTTCCTCGGAACTTATAGAGACGTGGTCATCTGGATTATTTAAATTTACTGTTTCTTCAGAGGACACCTCAGAATGATTAACAAGAATGGAGCTAATGTCTTCATGATTAAGCTCTATTCGCGATAGAGCGTCCGCATTAGTATTACTTTTACCTTTTTTATATATAACAGAAAAATCATATTCGCTTAGCTTTAATTTCCATCGAGTAAGTCGTGCATTTGGTTCTTTCATACTCATAACCCATTGTAGTGGCTTATGGTCTGTTACAATTCTGAATTTACGACCAAACAAATAAGGTCGGAAATACTTGGTTGCCCAGACTATAGCTAAAAGTTCCTTCTCTATTGTACTATAGTTAATTTCGCTATCATTTAAAGTTCTTGACGCGTAACATAAAGGCTTATCGGATCCTATGGGACCTTGTGATAGAATTGCTCCTAGAGCAACATTGGAGGCATCAGTTGTCAATATAAATTCTTTATTAAAGTCTGGGTATTGTAATATTGGATCGTTGGTTAATAATGATTTGCACTTAGAAAAACAGTTAATATAGTCAGTATCTAATCTAATTTTGTTACCTTTTTTTAAACATTGAGTGAAAGGTTTAGTAATTCGAGCAAAATCGGGGATAAATTTTCTATAATATCCGAGCAAGCCTAGAAATTGCTTGATTTGTTTATTGGTTTTAGGAATAGGATACTTTTCTATTGCTGATATTTTATCAGGGTTGGGTTTAATGCCGTCTTTAGAAATAATGTGACCTAAGTAAGCTGTCTCTAATTTTAAGAATTCCGATTTATCCATTTGGATTTTAAAATTTGATTCTCTAAGTTTTTTGAACACTTTCTCTAGATTATTCATATGTTCTTGTAATGATGTGCTAAAAACTATTATATCATCCAAATACACAAGACATATTGTATTTTGAAGTTCTTGGAGCACATTATCCATCACACGTTGAAATGTGGATGGTGAATTTTTTAACCCCATAGGCATTCGTAAAAACTCATAATGCCCATGTTCAACGTTAAATGCAGTTTTTGGAATATCGCTAGGGTGCATTTCTACCTGATAAAAACCACTTGCCAAATCTAATGTTGTGAAATATTGGCATTTTCCTAATTTGTCTAAGACGTCATTTATATTAGGAATAGGATATTTGTCATCAATAGTTTTTTCATTGACTTTCCTAAAATCTACCACTAAGCGCCACTTGGCTTTTCCTGAGGCGTCAGCTTTCTTTGGAACCACCCAAATAGGTGAACTCCAAGCAGAGTCCGAAGGTCGAATAATACCCTGTTCCAACATTTTAGTTATTTGATTTCTTACTTCCTCCCTATGAATAAAAGGATACCTATAACTTTTAGAATAAACTGGAACTTCATCAGTTGTTTTAATCCGGTGTTTAATTTTATTAGTAAAAGTAAGAGATTCTCCGTCAATATAAAAAATATCCGCATACTTAGAACATATTTTTTCCAAATTAATGCGCTCTTCCGGATTAAGATGATCGGTTCGTAATCTAGATAAAACTTCTTTTGCTCGAGATGATAGTTTTAATTCTGATGAACACGTTATATTATAAACATCGGCAATTATAGGTCTGTCCATTGAAAAAATTACATCATGCTTAGTTGGATTACTAACTTCTAAATAGCCATGATTATTTTCAACCGAAATTAAGCAATGCGGTATGGTGCAATTCGATATAATTTGCTCGGGAATAAGAGCATCGCCATCTTTAACATTAATTGGTATTCTAATTATTTTAGAAGACTCTGCGGGTATAACACATTCATAAAAGTTTACATTACATGAACTGTACATATTGATAGGGTTAGAAGCAAAGCGCGTTATGAGTTGTCGATTTTTTAAGTCAATTTTTGATTCCCATTTTTCTAATAAATCTAGTCCAATAAGTCCGTCGAAATAATCGTGAAATCTATAAACGAATAATTTAATTTTTTCACTTTCTTGAAATTCTGAAAAACATGGTACCGTAATAGAATAATCACTACGCGTTGTTGCATGCACATTGGTTACTTCGAAGGGGTCGAAGTCTAATTGAATATTGGAATAAAACATTTGCACAGCTTCCGGGCTAATAAATGATTGATTAGCGCCTGTATCTAATAATAATTTTAACGGCGGGTTACTAATATGAATATATGGAAGCTGTCTTTGTGTTTGAATATTTATCTCTATTTTGGCTTTTTTACGAAGGATTTCTTCTGAAAATCCTCCTCTGATTTTTCAGGAGAGGTAAAGGAAGGATTTCCTACACGGTTGTAATTCATGTTGGAAGTTTCTGGTACCGAAAGGTGTTGAGTATTTTCGTCATAGTCAGTAAAGTACGATGGTTCAGTACAGTGAGTAAAGTTCTGAGTATAGTACGTGTCAGTATCGCATTCGTAATGTGACCCGTCGTACGCGTAATAGTCAGGGCTGTCAACGTTATAATTATTGTAATATTCATATGGATAAATTTCATGTATGTTCATTTCCTGAAAATTATTTTGTGTCAGTGGCAATTCCTTAGTGACGTAATGACTTACGCCGCTCATAGGCTTGGGGCCATGGGGGTCAGTCTTATTAGGCAATCGGAAAACGTTACTGTGTGGATTATAATTAGGGGGTATTGCCCTGAACATTTGTTGCGTTCGAGTTTGCATACGAGGTGGTTGGGGATTTATATGGAATATAGGTTGAGGTAGTCTAGGTAACTGTTGTGGTGGGAGTTGTGGACGCGGTGTGAAATTAGGTGACATAAAAGAATTATTAAATGCGTTGTGACCCTGTAGTGATGATGACATCATTACAGGTCTCGGGCCAAATTGCCGTCTTTCACTTTTATCTGAAATTAAATTATTTCTTCTTTGCATATAAGTCGCATTTAACTCCTCTTGTACGTACTCTAATGCTTTTTCGATAGAATCGGGCCGCATGCACCGAATACGTGAGCCCAAGGGCTCCCTTAAACCGCGTATGTAGGCTTGAACCGTTAATTTTTTGTAAAGGGTGCGTTTGGCCTCTATTGTAGTTGAGATGTTTTCGTGAAGGGAAACATAAGTCATTAAAGTACTAAATAATTGTTGGCACTTTTCGTAAAATTCCTGCGGGGTACTGGAACCTTGGGTTAACAACGCGAGGTCGTTGTAAAGAGCGGTCTCATCTCTTTGGTCAGAAAAATTATTAATTAATGCGGCTCGAATGCCAGCCCAATTTTCGGGTATGCCATTCGAGTTTATAAAACGCGCGGCAGGACCGGTAATTTTATTTAAAATTCCATTTAAAAGACACAAATTGGGGTATTCACTCTCTTGTGAAGTACCTAGATAATTATCAATAATGCTATCGCAAATTTTTATAAATCTAGTGAGCACGTTGGGGTTCCCGTCAAATTCGGGCACAGGGCGTAAGGCCTTGAAAATTTCATCGTGGTCCCTAACCGCCATATCGTCACCCAAATTACTTAAATCCCTATTACTATCTAAAACTAAACTGCGAGAAACCTTACACGATGCAGGCTCTCGGGAAGATGATTCTCTCGGATGGAAAATCTTGGGATGAAAAGGTCACACACGAAAAAAAAATTATCAGTTAAAGGATAAGCAACACAGAACTATTCTATGTACTTACAGCATGTTACTCTGGTTCTCCGTTGGGGTCGATTTCCAGACTTTTCCTCCGACCGCGGACCCGTAGGTTTCAGATATCCAGGTAGCAAAAATACTACTATTTTTGGATATCCTACCGACTGCGCCAATTACGATAGTCACAGCCGAAGGACCCAAAAAAAACCAGAATTTACTTAATATATTTAATTAATTATAATTAAAACTAGTTACAAAACACTTCTACTCGATGTAGAGCGTAGTAAGGAATGACAATTTATATAAAATGAAATGAATAAAGAAATCTTAAAAGCTAAATCAGCAAATGCCTTCTCGGTGCCGTTCTCGTGGGAAGCGCCGTGTCAGCATAAGCATATGGAGGGTTTCCCGTAATTCGAGTAAAAATAAATAAAATAACATCAATATTGATCCATTAAAAAAAGGTGAGAGGAAGTTTTTGGAGATTTTGATTCCTATTTTTTTGCATCTTGGATGTTAGTTACTGGAATTTATTCAAAGGGACTACAGGCTATTTAGTTCTTCCTTGCAAATTCACTTGTCTGGATATTGTAACTTTAATAAAAGGAGAAAGCCAGATCTAAAGATTATAAAATTAACACATTTGTCTCTGAATACAATCTTTGAAATTATAATTTTAACATTCAAAAAATTTATATCTATATTGAATAATATACATATATTTATCTTTCAGTCTAAAACAGAGCAACAAAAGGGAATAATATTCTGTTAAGATATAAAGTTGGGAGCTATTCTGGATATACAATTAAGCTATAAAACTGATTATTTTTTATAATTCCAAGTGAAATTGAATAAACGCTAGTATCTTGTGACTCGGGGTGGGGTGTAAGGGTGCGGGCACACGTGCGGGATTACGTTAGATTGTTTCCCACATCCGGTCTGCGCCGAGCTCATTACAAGTAATTCATTTCTGTAATCTCGCCTGACAACTCGACGCACATGCAGCTGATGTTTCTGTTACCTTTAGAATAAAATGCTTTTATTTTAATTAAAATATTTGATATTTAAAGTGAAATGATTAAAAAATGATTATTTGTTTGATATGTGTGGTACGTAAATACCAGTCTAAATATTATGTTATTTTTTCATTTTTTAATACTATGTCAATGGTTAATAGCATAATATTATCAACATACTGTCACAAGGTATCTCTTCCCTGATGTCATCATAAGATAAGTCACAGCTCACTCACCGCTCAGTTGTGAAATATAAATTTTGCCTCGCTACCAATAAAAACTGAAAATACTATACTTTATAAGACATTTTTGTCAATATTAGGTTTTTGATTGAAACATGTTTATAATATTTAATGCTTCTTTTAATTATATAATTTTTGAGAGATTTTTCCAAGTATTTTATCACACTTAGAAGGTTATTTTCAAGTCAAGCTCAGTATTAATTCTTGCAACACCATTGTTTTAGGATGAGATCCTCACTGCAAGTTTTCTGCACTGTGGAAGCTGTTCTCACCGGATCCTATTATAGTTCCAAGGCACCTCTAATTAATCGCTCGTCTCGTCGTAATTACTCGCAGTGTTTATCTTACACCGACCCGTTCTCCCTTCCTCCCTTGCACTCACCTTACTCTTCCTCAGCAATATCTTCAATGACTATTATTTAAGCCACGACAAGTATCAATAATAAGATATTAGATATACATATGTATAATGTATATATTAGAAAAACAGCTGTCAGCTAAACATTTTAGGGGACTTTTTAAATATACTGAAATATGCTTTTGAGCAAGCGTGGTCCGGAATTTAAATATTGTTTAGATTGTGAAGTTACTACATCATTTATTTTTTGATTCTTGATAGCTTTTTGGATGATAAAATTATTGTCGGAGCATATACTGAGTGTGCTCCCGTTTCACATGGCTAGTGTATTTTTTTAGTATAGTAATATAATTTAAGACGTGGAATTAATGTTTGAGTTTTTTTAGTTTTTGTTATATTTTAATGAGAGATAAACCTGTCGTCTCTCTCAGACATGAGACATCGTATTTAATTGATTTCATTTAAAAAAAATATCAATGAGAACAATTACAGCTACATTTGATGAAAATATAGCCATCCCTTTAAAACATACGGCTCTTTTTCGAAATGGTGTAACAAAAAATTGCGTTTTGGATTTATTTTGTTTGAGCAGTAGTCAATATTAATTAATCCCTACTAATATGTTCGTGAATGTAAGTTTGTTTGTTACGCTTTCACGCCATAACTACTCAACCGATTATCATGAAACTATGTAAACATATTCTTAGAGGTATTAAAAAGGACATAAGATACTTTTTATTTAAAAAAAAATAAACGAGGGTAAATAAAATATTTTAGCAACAATGCATGAGGCATTACAGGAGCCGCAACAGTCCACAGCGAACAGACAGTAAATCAAATCGTTAGAAAATAACAAAAACAGAGGAAGCGTGAACGGCAATAAATATTGAGCGAATGATTAATGTTCATGAGAGGCACTTTTTGCCCACAACGGGTTTAGATACTTGAATGTAGCTCCATCGAACTGTGGCCTGCTTAAGTTTTTATTGTTGCGGACGTCGAAGGGTGAACTGACTTGATCGGGGAAATAAATACTTATAGGCGTGTCTTGCGGCTGTGGGGCATCGCATTTTTCCTTGCAGAGCATGGGATATTTTCTGGCCAACTTGTAATTAATTGAAATTAATTAATAAAAGCTATAAATTAAATGTAATAATTATTTAAAAATTCATTCATTGATCATATCTTCTTAGAAAAAAAACAGACTGGTTGTCTATCGACTTTCAATCGCTTTTCTATTCAATAATTTTTTTATATATGCGTCTACATTCTACAATCCATAAGAATTCTGTTTACGTTTTAATCTTCGATCAACAATACACGTCAATGGTTGTAATCTCCGATCAAGTTTAGTTAAGGTTTTTATCAGACCATAGAGCATGTAGTGACATTTGCTCCAAATAAGATTTTCTATATCATGTTACTCGCTAATCAGAGTGCCTAGCACGAATGACTATCGAAAAAGTAGTCGAATCGACGATATGTCACTTGTATGAGAAATCATTTGAAATTTCGTACAAATGATAGCTCGACGGTACGAATACTTATTCGCAAGTTGTTCGTGCTAGGCACTCTGCTCCACTGGTTATTACGATCATCTGGTACTTTGGTCTCTCTGGTACGTTGTTGAGTTGTAATATCAATAACATTTCTTGTCTTAGAAGACTCTTAGGTTACATATTAATCGTTATATATAAAAGGTGTTACGGTGGAAAACTGATATAACTAAGAACTGTATATTTTGACATCACCTCAAGAGTGTCGAGTGTGTTTGAATGAGTTGAGTAAGTGTGAGCCACAAAGGCGTGTATAATGTTTATACGGTAAATAAATCTGTGTCACCGCGATATCAGAAACATGGAAACTTATTGCCAATACAAATACACTCGAAATTCTTATTTACTTGCAAATTGCTGTTTCTGCTTTTTATTCTATGAATATTTTGATGTAATTTGAAAAAAGAGGATTATATATCGACTTCAAATATTTTTCTTAAGAGTTATATTATGGCTTTTAATTGGTTGTCACTTTCTGTACGAATTTCTGACAGTTAATGCAAGTATGTTTCTTTTTTTTCTTCTTCTCGTATTACATAATATGTCTTTGGGTGCTAGTGAACACTTACTATCTCGTGAGCCGATTTTGCGTGGGCAAACGAGCTCTCAGCAATAGGGGAATTCCATAAAAGTACAGGATTTCTTATAAAATAAGGCAGCTCATCTGGTGGTGTGTGATCACCACCACAAGTGGACATACATATGTTTATAGTAGTCATAATGTATTGTTAGGCATAAAGTAAAGCTCAGCTGTTAACAAAATTACTAATGTAATTAGAAATATTCTCTTTACAAAGCAACACACTCGAGTTTTCGGTTTCATCAGTCTTGGTACTCATATAACACATTATATCTATATGTATAATATTTAAAATATCTATACCTTTCTTAGAATATTGAAATACAAATCTTATTGATATTCCTAATACGACATATTGATATGACTTAGCCGAATAGCTCAGGTTCCAATATAATATAACTTAATAACGAAAACCATACGTCATGATAATAGAAGAAAGCAAGAAATGATTGATTAAACATCTCGTCGTGAACGTAGAAGTTGAAGCTAATTCAAACTATAAATATGTATCGAACTCTTAAAAAAATAAAAAATATACATACCTAACTTAAATTTAAACGCAAAATAAAATTCAAATTGCAATACGAACTGACGACCAAGTTTAACCGCCGCTACTGCGAACTTCGCAATGAATCGTTCAAAGATCCACAATATTTCTGCAGTTCGATATTTAAGTGTACAAGTTTATTATTATCATGTACATTTTATGAATTCAATTTTTTAAAAGTTATTAAAGTTTTTTGTGAATAGATCTTACATTTTTAAACTATAATAAAAATAGGGATGGAATAACACAAGTCGTATCATATATTATGTATTATATCCATAATATATATTTTTGCCGCTATGCTTACAGTAGACTTATTTTTGATGCTTGAGCTAGATTATTTTTGTATTACAAAGTTTTTTATAAGAGAAATATCAGGGTAATTTATGTCCAGTATTTTACGAAACAAAATTTCAAACTTTAAAGCAAGCAACATTTCTCGTGTTTCCAATTCGATTTTCGAATTATTGGAAATTGGATTGTAGCGATGGTAATGATAGAGCGTTTCTGGCAAGCACATAAATGATAGTTATGTACCAAAATCTGCAAAAAGTACAAATGAGATACAACAGAATGGAACAATGTTTAAAAATTCTAGTTACACGAGAAAGGTCAGGATAATCACGTTAACCGGCTACGAACCGGAATACGTTTGCGACGTATCTAATGAAGACGCATAATTTATGCCTTTTCTCGACTATGTAACACAATATAAAAGCTAAGTTAAACAGATTTTTTTAAATATTAAACCAGGTCGTGTTTTAATAATAATTTCAATAATATGTGCTTTCAAAACACTTTTAATTAAAAATAATGTTTACAGGTAAAACTTAACTTGTTAATTATATAATTTATCCTGAAATTCGGGCTGACAGCAATCACGATCAGAGCCATACTGAAGGTGACAGCTGTCTGAATTATAATATTACAAAATTTCTCCACAATAATGAGTCCGTTGGCTTATTGAGTAGTACACCGGTCTTACAGCAGGTCGTGGAGTAAGTTCCCGTCGTTTTAGTCATGTTATTTCAATAAAACCTATTTTTCTACATTTAGGCCAGTGGCTGGCCACTAAAAAGGCGATAGGAATTTAAAGTCCCTCCAAGTTGTTATGTATAATGTACCTACATAAAGGTTTGTTACAATCAACTTTCTCAATGTTGAAGTAAATATAGGTTGATAGCATTGTTGATTGATGGATAAGTTTTAGTATCTACCAGATGTCTTGCCTTCATATTTATCCACATCATTAAGAAAAATCCATGAGCAAAAATGAGGTTCACTTGATGGTAGGCCTCAGCCACATAACATCAGTCAATGATGCGCTGTCAACCTATTATTTACTTGGAACATTCGGAAAAAAATCTATGACAATACTCTCATATCACTATCGCTTTTGAAATCGGGTCTTATCTTAATTTCTTAGGCATACTACCCAGTACCCACTTAATTAAAATAAACATAAAACTCTCCGTTTAAAGTAAAAATTTTATGAATTTTTTATAGGTAATCAAACTTATAATATTCCTAATTTTTGACAGCGGCTATATAAAAACGTGATGTTATAAAAAAAAATTACAATTCAATAATATTGACGAATAATAAAATGCTAATCAGTTAAATACCAGAAAGAAAAACATTATGTTTGAGTTAACTAATACAAAAGTGCCTCTGGAGCTCGTTCAATTCAATTACTGGAAATTAGTGAATAAGATCCCTCCCCCCTCCAGTGGGGCTTGGGGTAAAACATTTCTGTGTCTGTTTTACACAAAAAAAATTATTTACAGGCAAGTAGGTGATCAATCTTTTGAGCCCTGCTAGATCGAAAAAACTTGTTTTCCTGGGATTCGAAACCGGAGCCGCCAATACAATGTACAACTAAAGAGCCAGTCAATTATTCTTTGTGTATCTGTCTTGTAGAGACGGATCACAAAGTACCAGGGCGTACGAATCTTTCCATGTTGAAGCGTATTTACTTTAGGTTAGCGTGACGCACGCTATGTTTCTTTTCGTCCAAAATCAACACATTTTCCTACATCTTCATAATATTTTACGTAATTTCATCGGTAATGTATTTTCTTATATATTTGAAATATAACGGACAATTCATACATACTTTTATTTTTTTTGATTAACTAGATACTAGGTTAAAACAAGCTTTACTTTTTATTATTATAATTTTTAAATACATTTTTATGTCTGAATTTCAAATAAGCTAATTCAAAATAGCATCGAAATAAAGTCTATTTTTATATAACTTACGTGCATACCTACCTCTTATTCTATTTTTTTCTTGGTAAGTACTAGCTGATGCCAGCGACTTCGTTCGCGTGGGCTTCATCTTAAGCTGAGCTTTTGAGCAAGGTTTCTTCATATGATACATATATTCATATCCACTATTCCACGAATACACATTGAAAGTGGCGAAATAATTAAGCTATTTAATTTCCATATCAAAATGTTATTGACATCTGATAATTCGAAAAAGTTCGACGCGAATCATTGCAATTTGTTGATATGGTGCCTTTAAAATAATCTTTAAATGATAAAACTTTTCTTTCCGATAACCGATTTCAATGAAACAAAGCCGATTTCAATGAAACAAAGCCTATTGCCCCGGGTTTTGCTTAATATATTTGTGTAAATTGCATGAAAATCGATTCAGTATCATCGGAGATTAGCCCGTACAATACAGAGAAGCAAAATATAAAAAAAAAATCTGAATTTGTTCTATTTCTCTTCTTATATCCCCCTGACTCGGTTTTAAGCATTTTTTTTCTATGTACAGACATTTGACCTCAACAGTTTCATTTTATGTATAGATTATTATAGTAAACTGTAAACTACGTCATTATTTATAATTTTGCACTTTTAGTCATTTTTCAATAAGATATTATACCTCTGTCAATGTCCACAGTTGTCGCTGCAAGATTCAACTTTAGAAGCGACCACCCCCTTCGCCGCCGACACACAAAGAGAAATTTCCACCGAGCCGTAATCATTCTCTTTATATTACGTCTCTTTGAATATTTCTTAAAATAATATTTTATTTTCGTACATTTCAGCTAAATCGATGAATGATATTATGAGAATAACAACTTTTCTATATCCTTAGATTATGGGTTTTATAACAGAATCGATTTTATTTATATTTTTTGATAAAGCACAACGAAAACTTAACATAATATTTTTTATTACTTAGATATATTTTTCTGATAGTTGTGTTATGTGTTCCTATTTGAATTAGAGACATGAATGTATCGATATATGAAAGTACAGAGGGATTTTCATTTAAGTATCTGTAATAAAAGTCATAAAAATATAGTCAACATAACTGGAGAATACGAGAATTCACTACATAAATACAATTATTTGTATTTTTTTACAAAATTTAAGCAAAAAAAATCATTATACTTGAAATTTAAGTAGATAATTACACTTGAATATTGAAAACTAAGCTAACTAACTAACAAAATGTGGGATATGCTTTAAAGGAATCCAGTAAATACCTATCTTGAGTGCTGACCCGTGTAATTACATTATTTGACCGGAACTGTCCGACTTGCGGTCGACGCATCCTAACTTTGCCCGGGCTTTGATAAGGGAAACCGCATTGCTTGTAACTTAATAGACAACAATTGCACAATGGTATCGTATATTTAAACAAAAATAGAGTTTGACTACGGGTATATGTGGAGCTACCTGTGGTCAGTAATACGTGACTATAATTAGTAAATCCTACCTGTATTACTGCTGCTAAGAAAAATGACGTCATTACACTAAAAATATAGAATTAGTATTGTACTACAGCTAAGAAGGAACACGCTATCATACTGAACGAATACTTTTACGCTGGATCTAATACTATTCTACGATTTTACGTAATATTTTTTTTGAATGTTTTTAATAAAGTGCGTCTCAAAGTGACACAAAGAGCAAAAAGCAATGTCTTCTTCCATAACCATTGAGGACGTCATTCCCGAGTCAGCGTTCATTATATCCGCCGATACAGCGGCCCGTTAAAGAAAATGTGCTTCCTTCCGAAGGGGACGCCTTATTAGGAAATAGACGTTTGATGTGAACAGTCGCTAATCACTTCCGCAACCGACTTGACGCGTCCATTAGCTAAATTAAATGACTCTATGTAGAGTCCCCATTTCGTCACATACTTTTCCTCGTCTTCATATTAACAAACAATATTTTAAAGTAATCTTCATAAATATCATGTTTCTAAAAGTAAGGTTTGATCGAGAATGAATTGAAGTTTTTTCAAATATAATGTTAGGAGGTATATTTACATGTATACTATATGAAACATATGGAAAATGTTTAATTTTATTTTATTAAATAAAATATATATTTTCTACATATTATGTTATATCATTTTTTTCTTAACAATATTTGTTAGTAAAGTAAGTTTTAATTATTGTAGACAATACATTTTATTACTGCTTTATGCTATTTGCTTTATTTTAATTTCGTATCGGTTTAGTCAGATACACAGGATCGGCTGTACGGCTATAGGTATCCTACAAAGATTTCTACGTGTCTCTGTCCTGTGCTACTTTCGTCTAGAATAAGCCGGCTATACTTGTGATTTCATCTTCCCAGTGCGGCGTGTCAATAGTCATCCCTTTTGTATTACTGCATATTACATTTTGGAATAAATTTGTCATTGTAATAAGGGTCTAAGGGTTGCGCTTAAAACACGAGTACACGAACAGACAGACAATTGTCACATGTCAAAGGGAAGAGGTTTTTATTTAATGAGAGTCGCAACGTTCCACGTTTAATATCACCGCAACATGTGATGCCGCGATTGTTGAGAACGTTGAGTGTTTTTATGGAAATGAATCTAAATTCGCTCGCGCAGATTAAATAACGTTTCATTTTAATGTGTGTGGAATATTACGAACAGTAGGAGGTTGTTTTTTATTATTTCATATGATTTGAATGACGTGTTACGTTTTTTTGGGACATTTGATATTTTAAAATATATGATTATTTTTGATGAACTAATAGTTTATTGATGATGAAGGTGACTAAAAAAATAACCTGGTTTTGCTTGAAGTTTTCAGAATTATCTTTATATAAGACAATAATATGTGTTAGGTCTAATGACGCCCAATGCCCAAATCTAAAATGAAAAATTGATTACGTATAAGATGTATATAATATAACAATATTTGTGTAAATATAATTTTAAGTTTCATATTGTTTTTTTGTACTGAGAGTATTTTGTACAATCTAAATAAGGAATATTTGATTAAATTAAATATTCCATATGTCTATAAACTCTACAGTAAGACAGTCTAGACTCTAGAGTTATTGATAACTTAAAGGTTATATATTTTATTAATTCGTCATCAGGAGTGGATAAATAATAGAAAATAGTTTTCATTGTCTGTATATTTGACGCGGTATTACGATATGGTAATCCGCTGAACGAAAAGCAATACGTTCAATCGGCGTGCGACCGGCACACGCGGCACACGCGGAACCAATATGGATCAAATTTAAACCTTAACTATGTTACATTTTATTTGCCTTTTGATTTAGGATTTGTGACGTATATTGTATGTTTTGATAAAATCAATTATACTAATAACTAGAAAATCATCTTATTTTAAGTCTAATTTTAGACGGGTTGTTATATAATATACTACATTTTTATATTACTCTTTTTGTATACATTTATATTCATAGATATGTTCCTATGAAATTGCCTTCGGAGGCCTCAGTAAAAAAGTATTATTTAAATAATTTAATCACTCACCACTGATTTATTTTGATAAAACGTAGATGATAGCAATTAAATAACGTCAGTTTGAACTTGAACGCAGAATTGCTCACCACCGAGAACTCTACGTTACGACAATGTGTCCAAACTTATTAATTATGTTTAATATCTATATATAAAATAGAATTACCCTAATCTTTAAACTGAATATAGGTATTATGTATTTTTTGACATATAACTTACTAACAGATTGCATAACAATCTTTACGTTTTGCTCTGTTTGATCACACATGAAAATATCTACTGAAAGGACGTAATTTTTGGACGGTTTTCATGGAAAGATTATTATTTGTCTGGAGCAACATACAAAAGCTTTTGATTCAACGAATTGAAGTAATTTAATTGAAGGCACCAGCTTGTAATTAATGAATAATAAAAACACTCTACAAACACCTTAATAACAAATACTCAACCAGTGAAATGGAATCAAGAGGGCAGAGATTTAATTCTGAACCCTATATTACCTTCTAATACAGTCTTCGGAGCTCCCGCAAACCCAAACATTTATGTTGAACTACGCAACGGCAATTCCGTTTCGTATACGTTACACAGACCGCTATAATAAACCAGATCTAACTTTACATCTATGATATGAAGCAATGTATACTACAATATAAAATCTCATGGTATTCATCGCATCGAGTCCAAGTCGGAATGTCTTGTAATTACTTGAGATAGTGCTTCTGATAGCGCATAAGATTTGGCTCGTTGTGCGGACGAGAGATTTTGTGGAAGTAGGCAAGTGGGCCGTGAGATTAAATTGTTAAGACTCATCCACTTTATGTTATCCGAGATTCTGTTTCAATTTTGCTTGTAGGTTGTTGTGTTGGAATATGCGCAGTTGCTCTTCTCTCGGAGCTAACATTTTTATATGTAAAAATATGTATATGTGCTATGCCTTATGACTTGTCAGCTTGTAATTTTACGATCTAAACAGGTTAAATCTGTGAGTTGAAACATTTGTCTGAGGTATAAAATTTAATTTCATATATTTCCAAGACAATATAAATCATTTATTTAAATTGTCAACTTACCCTAATTTCTAATTACGTCCTAATTTAACTGTCATGCACCTAGACTTTCTATCTTCTTATTTATCATATTAAGGTAAGAGTGTTATAAAATACCCTCTTGATGCACGGTTACGACATAAATTAACCCACTTTTAAATTTCATGTATATAGGCTATTTCGCCTCGATGTATATCAGATGACAGGAGGTGATAATTTGACCAAAAACCTTGCTTTGCCCTGTTTGAATTATATCTAGGTAGATATACGTATAATTCATCCTTACTTTAACGAGACCTAACGCTCAAGAGTTCGTTAGGAGTTTTCACAAAAAGATCTCAGATAAGGTAACTTAGGAGGCCTCACTCCGTGTTCGTGTCATCGTACCGATCTCGTGTGGATCGCTTACTTGACGTTATATTAAACTTTGCTAGTGCGAAAGTTACCTAGCTTATTTTATTTTAAACTAATGATCCGCCCCAGCTTCGCACGGGTGCAGTATAGATGTGCTAAAATCGGTGATAATGTAGCTTTCTATTGAACATTATTTTTGAATCGGTCGAGTAGTTTTTGAGTTAAATCGTAACAAACAAAGAAAACATTTTTTACTCTTTATAATACATAGTAGTATAGATAAAATACTGTTACCAAGATTTGACGGACTCACAGATACCTATACCACATAAGTTTATTTAGGTCTTGAGGTACTTGAGTTTTGAGTTCACCGTAGACCTAAGTCAACAGTTATACATAGCATTTATTACAAACGAAACACACACACAGAAGAACACAAAATAATAACTACCAACAAAAAATATGAAAAAAAAGTGTAAGTCCATTGAGAAATGTGTGTGTTGTGGTTTTAAGGGGGAATTATGTTGTGGAGCAGATGTATTCCACAACGCTGGTCATTCTGCCCGACACCACAATAGTTAGTTTACCGTTTACCTTTACCTTTAATATCATAGGAAGAAAATTGGAATAATAAATATCCAAAGAATAATCGTTATAACTTATTTATTAATAGTACATTTAAATTAACAAAATTTATTTTCTTGGCCAAAAAAAGTATATAAAGTGTCACTTACCATTAAGTGAACTTCATATTTGTTTAATATTGTCTTTTATTAACGCGAGTATCACACATTTTTTGTTTATAACTTCGGAGGTGGGCGTTGACTCCTAAGCCAGTTGTACTCAGCTTTTTCAGGTTTCATCGTTTCTAAATTGTTTTTCTGTTAAATGTGTTTTTATTTCACTAATAAAGATTATTATCTATTATTATTTAAATAAAAAACTTTATACCGGATAAAATAATAAATCGTGGTTTAATCCGGTATAAAGTTTTTTTTTAATTCTAAATTTTTTACCAATATTTTTACAGAATAGGGAGCAAATGGAAAGGCTTATGTAATGGTAAGTGACCACCGCCGCCCATACACATCTGCAACAGATGTGAAGACTATGAACGTATAAATAACTTTGATAACAGATAAACAAACAGTTCCACTCCCCTAACATCTGTCCTTTTTACCTTTATCACCTAGCCCAAGAGTTAGAGAAGTTATTAATTCTCATCTCCCTCGTAATATGGAGTGATCAAGTTGACTAGTTGTTCATTAACTGTGGCTGGGATGAATTCCCTTCATAGATATCCCCACTCATTTGTGGAGTCTTGTTAACATCGCGACGGATCACGGTTTAATCAAGCCGGATTACTTGCACGGATTTGTGCGAACTCAGATTAAATACTTCATTAGGTATGGGACGATTCATTGTGGTAGATTTAACGGTGGATGTTGAAGTGACGAACTGCTTTTAAAAGCAAATTTTGAACAGAAACCGTTTTATTTTTATCAAAAACCTTGTTTTGTATATTAATCCGGTTTCTAAAAACGTATAAAACTTTTATTTTTGCAAACGAAACGAATATACAATATTCAGCTTTCAAAAAAATAGCTTTCGCCAACTTTTTTTATGTACAAAAACTGTTACATTATCATGAAAATTGTTAAAATAGCTAGATAAAAATACTTCTTTATTATTTTCTACTTAATCTCTTGATTGAAATATTTCTTTTAAAAAGATTATTTAAGAATTCGGACGAATTATTAAAAAGTATTTTTGTAGAGTTACCTCTGTCCTCTTTGGAATTGCGCTCTCAAACTTACGCAATTATATATAAAATAATCCAGACTTCTTTAGTTTATTTTAATTTTATCTTTTAAAGACAGTATTAAATGCGAAATTTGATACGGTTACTTGATGAGGATATTGTCTTGGACACGTCTGGTAACTTCGGGCATTGATCGGGTGGGAGGAATATCTAAATTCCGACCGGGTAACGAACTACCGTTCATAGATGGAAAAGCCGTGAAGTGCATATTGCGCGTTTCGGTTTCAGTCTATGGATTTCCGAATGCTCGAAGTAAAAAATTAGGTCGACAGCGCATCATTGACTGATGTTCTGTGGCTGAGGTATCACCTACCATCAAGTGAACCTCATGCTCGTCTGTCGATATCTGACATACAAAAAAAAAAAATTGTCTCGCGTACAGCGAAGGACAGATTAATATTAAATCGCAAATACTCAAACTCAAACATTTATTCCACGTCTTACATTAAATTATAATGCTAAAAGATTAAATACTCTAGCCACGTGGAAGGGAAACACAGCATATGCTCCGGCAACAATAGTTTATCGACGGAGCGCCGGTTTTCAGCAATACAATCCTAGTATATTCATTTTTAGAGGATTCAAATTCAAAGCGAGTACATACATGTAAAATTTCAGTGAAGGAGCATAAACTTATTTTGTTTTGACGTTTTACGCTTTTCATTTTGTGTCAATTCAATACAATTGTGAAGAATACTGTTCAAAATAACAGGGTAGTGAAATCCCAGGACGCCGGGATAAGATTAGATTTCCGCGGATTAGAGCCTCCTCGCGACGGCGACACTCTGTTCGATCGCACCTCGATTGTCTTTCCAACAAAAGGCCACCTTTTCTCTTACCTTCAACGTATTTTATAAATGCGTTGGATTTTACAAACATCGCCTTTATAGAGAAAGAAAGACTGTTTGTTTTAAAAACATTGAACATCCGTTGTTGATCGCTCTTCTTTAGTTTTATTTCTTTATAATTGTAACCTTTATAATCCAATTGCAATTCAGTCCACTTTAGAAGAATGTTAGCGCACATGCCATTTTTTAATGTTAGATATCGACAGACGAGCATGCGATACACTTGATGGTAGGTGATACCTCAGCCACAGAACATAAGTTAATGATGCGCTGTTGACCTACTTTTTACTTTGAGCTTTAGAAAATTCATAGACTGAAAACGAAACGCGCAATATGACCTTCACGGTTTTTCCATATATGAACGGTGGTTCGTTACCCGGTCGGAATTTCGATATTCTTTCCGCCCGTTCAATACCCGAAGTTACCAGACGTGGGGAAGACATCCTTACAGAAAATTATAAATATGTCGTCCCGGTAGGATTCGAACCCACGACCCATCGATTTGCACGGTAGATGAAATTATTGTTTGTAAGCAATATAGAGTTCTGATTATTCAAAACGAATTATATGTTTAGTTTATAATAAATATGAAAGAAAATATTATAAAAGTCCGTTTTGCGGCGTCCAATGTTTGTTGGATGTTGGTATTTGAGCAAACAAAGCGTAGTATTTCGGCGTGATTTTTAGTACTTTTTCATTTATTTTTTTCTCACTATGTCGTGGTAGATATGAAAAATTAAAAATGAAAAAGATGACAGCTAACAGGTGTAAATTTTAGTTCGCAAACTTTAAATCTATCATTGAGAGTATTTCCAAGACATTTTCGGCTTAAAGTTTTAAGCTTCCCCTTTCAATCTTTTATCAGACATTGAGCCATAATTAATGCGTGGTTTTGATGTGGAAGTTCAAGAATTAGATTCTTCTACTTAGTAAACTTTAAGAGTTATCAGTAGACAAAACTGACAAGACATAGGTTGCCAATGGGCAGATGGCTTACGTAATGGTAAGTGATCACCACCGCCCATAGACATTCGCAACAATGGAGGGGTCGCAGGTGTGTAGCCGACCTTTTCAGAAAAGCTTTATCTATTTAATTTACACAAATATAAGTTAGATTTTTAATTTGACTAAGTGTAACCTCTGGAAGTAAATAACTCAATCAAAGATATTTTAATACAATTTCCGATTAATAAGTATTTAACTAAGACAAAGTATACCTATCAATTTAAAAATTAATATTTGTAAATTGATTCTGAATAATATTATTTACTTGGCAGTTTCACAGTGTAACAAACGTACGAGTAGGTACAATACGATATCTAAAAAACGACTACATATTATATCTATATTATATATTGAAGCCGCTTAAGGTTTTCATTCGAATGAACTTCTCTAAAAACGAAACCTAATATAAAAGTTTTTTTTTTAATTTCACAAATATATAATACTAGTTACACATTCCGGCTTTGCACGGGGAAATGTGGATATATTATATACAAAAATAGCCCATGTTAGTCGATGATAACGTAGCTTTCTATTGGTGAAATTTTAGTTGCTAGAAAATCTTTCCTCTTTATAATATTAGTGTAGATTTTCTTACATCAACTTACCATAAGGTTACACAAGAATACACCAGTGAGAAATATAATATTAGAGGAGGAGCACATTCTCCGAGTCTATCAACACATTTCCTTAGACATCGAAGCCATACAAAGTCTAGATTGATGATGCTATCCCGCCGCGGCAGACTATCAGCAGTGCAGGGATCAGCTCGTCCATCTTGCGAGGACTCAAATATCCAGCTCCGAGAGTCAGACATAACTAATGTTCAATTGTGATTGTGGAAAGCGACTCTATCGACTGGAGGAAAGTGCTTTATGGATGAATTTTCTAGGAACGTGAAATAAACCAATTTCATAAAAATGTTCATCGAGACTACTTTTAAAAGTTATTGTAATATTATTTATATAGCAGCGTAGAATAGACAATGTTTTTTGGAGATAAAGTTATTTTCTTTTAAATTAAAATTAATTGCTGAGATGATACCTACTTGCTGTAAATAATTGTATTGCAGCATCCTTATGTATGTATGTTTTATCCTTATCATATATGTATGGTTAACCATGTCATTTGATTTGAAGTTATTTGAAATATTGGATACTATTTTAATTCTGTGTAATACTAGGCATGAGTAGAAAAACAAATATATTTAGCAAAAGATTTCGGGGTTACTTTTTATCATCGATTTTTCTTCAGATGGTTACAGACAGATCTTTTCTAGCGCTAATTCCACCAATAGCCTAATCCAATTAATAAAAACCGGTACAGGCACACTATCAATCACTCACGGTTCAGCCGATCGGATCGGTTGAGCGGACAATGGTTCGGTAACGAGTTCGTTCACAAAAGACTCGATTTCTTGATTATCCGCTGACCGCCATTGTGTGCGTCGATTGCTCGACCTTATCGTTTTTGGACTTTAGATATGACTTAGGTATTTGTGAGGGTAACTTAAAGTCCTCTACTCGAGTCAGAAAGATCTCGTAACGATGCTTACTTTACGGTCGAAAAAGCTTATTTAATTCACCTCAAAAAGCATTTCTTGCGAAACGCAGCGAGGATATTTCTATTTCAGATCCAGAAATATGAAAGTTGTCAGAATTTCATTTTGTAAATTGTGCAGAACTGAATTATTAAAAACATAAGAGAGAGACCTAATTAGAATAAAATATATATATTTTTAGCTTGTTCACAGCGTGCATTAAAACTGTAAGTACCTATATAGTATGGTTATATGAAGAGATTAAACAAAAAAAACTAATTATCGTATCGATTCTTATATTATTTTACATAAAAATATGAACTATTTAAATCCAAGTTACCAGACAACTACCTCAACCTCGAGCTTACATAATATAGTATATTTTATTTCGATAACAACGTCATAAAAACAATAATAGTTAGTTAGCATCGTTTTCTCCTTGATAACACAAATCCGTCTCGTCGCTGCGAGCGATCAGATTGCGTGCACTGAGCCGCACCGGCTTAGAGCGGATCCAGCCAGATACAACCGCCGCAACCCGGCTAACTGCTTAATGCCGCTATACAACACGGTTCAGGTCCCTCGCTCGCATCAACTCTATTTGAATCAATTCTTTAGTAATATTCTGTTCACTGCGACATCTCAAATGGGACTTTTCTATCATTATCATCAACAACTGATTAATGTATTCCCTATATATAATCTAGGCTGTATTATCCAGGCTCCATAAGGATCGGAGCATATGGAATTCCGTGATCTCTGCCTACCCCAATGGGAAAGAGGCGTGATGTATATGTATGTATGTATGTATTATCATCATTCAAGTTCATCTAGAATCTGGATTCTAGATTGTATTCCTCAAACTCACACTGTAGACACCACGTAATCATAACTGTGTAACTTACTTTTTCTAAAGCCGGTATTCCCTCAGATATTTTCCTTTAAAGTAACACGCAAACTGCACGACTGTTTGTGGTCTTAATTAGGAAGTTTCAACTTTCAGTAACTAGTGTAATTACTGCACAGTTGTGACATGACTGCAGGGTATTGCTTCAGTGTCAGTCTAAACCTTTTTTTTGTTTTTTATTGTATGAAATACTTAACAGCCTGCTTGTAGTCTATAGGAGTGCGAGAGGGTGCCAAGGCGAGGGGAAAGGGGAAACGTGGAGAGGAAGGCAGCAATAAATCGCGGCGATCCTCTGCAAACAATGTTTTTGAACGATATTAATAGCCCGGGCCGCGAGCTGATATCATCTGTTCGCATTCTTTTGACGAATTGCGAAGTTTTTGTAAATACATAAAAAACCCACTTTATCGTTGCGTAAGGGTAATAAGATAGGGTTGGTGAAGATGATGTTATGTCCACCGCTTACCGCTTAATCTTTAAGGAAACAGTTTTAATTACTACAGCTGTTATTAAATGGATATTTGACAGTAAAAAATGTGACATTATTTTTAAATGAATTGCTGTTAATGTGTCTGTTAATTTATATGTAAATGTATATGTATGTGACATTCTTTAAGTGTACGTTAACTGTACCTACGAGGAAGAAAATTTATGAATAAATGAATAAATATTAACATTATAATAATATCGAATCCCTTTTTTTAAATTTATATAAATTAACAATTAAGTACAACGTGGTATCTTAACGAAGGCCATTTTCCAGTTACACATAAGTCTATGTTTTATTTTCGTCAAATCAGAATGCTGTGGTTCGGTTTTTTCTGTTTATTTCTCTCACCCGCACTCATCATTTTAAACATAAGTGTGGCAACCCTATGCTTATAACAGGCGAAACCACAATAGTGTAGCAGCTGTTATTTCTTTCTAGCCGAGCATTAGACAGGAGTGATCCCGCGGGAGTGATCCTCTTACCTCATTAATTGCTCCTGCACTAACCGACACGCTCAGAACCGGACATAACGTATAGGGCTTTATCTCGCTACCATTTGAAATAAAAACATATTATCTACATTTACAGAATTCCATATTTATAAATTTTTGGGCGATACGAGGATATAATTATGTTGTGAATATTATTGAGACATTGAGTTCAATTCTATATATTGACAATGATTATAATCCAATAAATTATAATTCTTAAAGTATATTTGTTTCTCTGTCTACACAAAATAATTTAAAAATGAAGAAAGAAAACAAGTTACCATACAACTTTACTATAGCGTTATAATAATATAAAAGTATACATAAGATACAAGACAACAACAGTAACAATCCGTGAGGGAATATCTTTTTTTAATTAATACATTCTAAAATGAGGTCGTATATCCAAAAAAAATATTTGAACATAAATATGGCTTGTTCCAAATCCAAAATTATAATTGCGTAGATTTGTCGAATTTTCACTGTGTTTGAAGATCGAAAAGTATTTGATGGTCGAGTGGATTCAAAGTTATATTCAATCTGTGTATCAAGACCTTTGCCGCGCACGCGCCGTTGCATGACCAGCCGGCCTAGCATGCCGGTCTAACATGACAATTACACTTAAAATTCGACTTTTAATATAAAAAAAAGATATATCTGTCTATCGAGATATCTTTTCTATCAGAATTATCGATGTCGAGATATAGTATATCGAGATATCTTACATCTTAGTTTGTCTTCTCTCGTCCGCGACATAAATCGTGGCGGTAATGCTAGGCCGGCTGGAGGTCTTCTATCATTGCGGACTGAACACTATACTCTTTGTGGATTGAACTATACTTTTACCTCGTAAGATCTGTGTAACAGGTGTAGTTCTAACGAGTTAATGTACTTCAAAAAGTACATAATAAATGTATTACTTCTGAGACTGAACGTGAATGAAATGGTTACTTTTATATGCTCAAGCTTTATTTATGTTTTGAAATTCCGTGAAACGATACAATCTTAATACAATTGAACCCTCAAAGGCGAGCAGCTTGTGGATACAAGGTAAATATCATGTAAACACGGTAACTCGATAAGCGGGGTCGAGGGCTCTCGGGGAAGATAATTTGTTGTAATGTCCCGAAGTGCGGCCGTACTTGGGGACGTATGGAGCTCGTTTTCCAACTTAAGGTAAGAGACTGAGAAAATAAATTTACAGATGATGACGTTTTTGACCGCATATTAGTATAAGTGCGATTTACCAGGCTTTTGACTTTCATTTTCATGGCTTCAAGCGATTCAAGCAATTCAAGGATTAAAAACGCAATGAAATTTTCCTGCTAGATATCCGAAGCTTATTGTTCGCCTGACCAAAAGCTTGAATAACGCCACGACCTTTACTGGTAAATCTTTTTAGAGCGAGCACGTTCTAAAAAGATTTACTAGTACAGGATATTTATATTAATTTCAAGAGAAACCCGCGAGAGGACTTAGCTTAGCTTAGTTAATTAATTAATCCTGAAATACGCACTCGTGTGTTTTACGAATTACATTTATCTAGGCGGAATTTTTACGAGTAGTTATTTTCGTTTAATTACCGTTCCCTAAATGAGAGGTCGCCGCGTGCCTCCTGGCTCGTTTGCCTAAATTAACGTTTGGCCTCGGTTTGGTTCAGACCATAAGCGGTGAACTTATTTATCGTTCAAGCAAATTCCTCCAAAATAAATTCCAATCGTTTATCTTACGAACTGGAACATCGACAAAGAGCTGTATTTTATCTTTCAAGCAAGTAGCCTAGCAGCTCTTCTTTGGCGGCCATATTAACATACCAAATGATTGTGAAATTTTATTTTAAAAAGGAAAAAATGAAGCAAATAGCGGGTGATAAGTTTAAATTTCATTTTAATCTTTATATTTTGACCAGAATATAGGTAAGTATGATGCAACCAGAGTGCAAAGTTTGAACGGTTGGAAAATATATTAGAAATCCAGTTTCCAAATGCTCGAAGTAGAAGAAGGACAGACTAAAAATTGTTGTAGTTGAACGACGATGTTCTGCTGCTGAGGTGTCACCCGAATAAGCTGCTCTTTAATTTAAAAATGTTATTAACATTTCTAATGGCTCTCTTTACAATAGTTATAGTAGCGAAATCCTTCTTTTACTAATTAAAATATACGGTAAAGTTATTGACGAATAAATTAAAAATATGTGTAGTCATTCGCCAGCCGCTTATATCTTAGACTGCTTCAAATGTTTCGAATTCATCACAACCGTCGCCTGTAATTACTCTAGTCTCTACCTGAGTACGTGATGCAACGAAAGAAGACAACAGGTGATCTCGCATTACATTATTTAATCTCATATCGACTTGTCCGTAGAACAACGTTACATCTGCAAGACGCTCTATTTTACATTTGACCTTATTTTTTGGTGAAATTAACTTTATGAACCATTATTTGACTGTTATCTTCGAAAACAAGTTGTGTGTTTTAAAATTTTGATTTTACTAGTAAATTATATCGGTCAGTTTAGTCGTACAAATACAAAAGGGGGACTTGGTATCATAATCATATCGGACTTTGTTCTACGGATAAGTCGATATAATCCCTCTAACTATTGCTGAAACACCGTGAACGTATTCTGGAGTATTTTGCTAGAGAAAATTCGATCTTTTTTGAACTTACTCTCTGCTAAATACTGCTGAATCACACTTTTTAAGCTTTAAATATACAACTCTTAATAATAAAAAGGATTGATACCTGTGAGTTTAGGAAAATCATACCTTCCGGACTGTGTCTAGGTCAATAATACAAAAAGATATATTTTTCACGAAATTCTTAACAAATCTTATTTTTGATACTTTATGTCTTTCATACCAGCATCAGTTCATGTGGATACTCCAATAAATATATACTTTTAAAAAAGAGAATATTCTTCGTTCAATCTCAATGAAATGGTTTCGACCTGATCGAACACTGCCACTATCTAACATTATTGTTACTCGTAAATTGGAATTCTTTCTTCCCATCTTGTCCAACGACAGAATTGTCGCGCACAGAACATCTCTAAATCGATTGAAGGAACACAATCTTGAACTCGCTTCAACAACTCAACTATGAATTCAAAACCGACGAGACAAGACATAAATACAAAAAACACTACCAAGGAAGCTCCAGCGCGCCTCAACAAATCGACAAATGACTGTCTTACGACGAACTCTAATCACAACAGTCATAAAGTCTATTTTCGAACAGCAAACGAACTGTTTCCATTTACACTCGCGGTCAAATAAAATAGGTCCAAATAAAAAAGGCTTCGTTAGGGACATTTACGTTTTTCTAGTCGTTATTTCATTATTCAAGATGCAGGTTTTTATTCGAGCTTATAAATTTTCGCATTAATTTGATTGGAAGTTTCGAGATCAAAGCGATGTTTATAAAATTTCTCGTTACCTTTTGAAGTTTGTAAATTGATTCTGACGGCTTTAATTAAGGCGTCTTCTGGCGCGTGGTCGGCGTTGTCTATTGGATAATTAATTATAATGAAGATTAATTAAGAATGGCTATAGGCTGTGGTTGATACTACAGCGTATTCCTTTAACATAACAATTGACGAATTACAGATATTTTAGGGTTCCGTAACCCTTACGTAGGATCACTTCGTTTTGCGTCTGTTTGCCTGTCCGTCAAGACCCTTCTTCTCAGGAACGCGTTGAGGTATCAAGTTGAAATTTAATTTAATTAAAATCCCTTGCAGCAGTCAAAAACGACGCAATCAAAAGTAACGGTCTTTTATAGGCATATTTTTACACTCGCAAAGGAATAAAAACCTTTGGGGTACTTCCCGTTTACCTGAAATCATGAAATTTGGCATGAAGCAATTGAAGAATTTTATCTGATGAATAAATACATAATAATAATGTCATGCAGCACAAGTAAAGGAAAAAATCCGAAAACCGTATAGTTGTAGATTTTTTTATTGGAAAAATCTTTACTGAACTAAAAGTTTGTAAGGAGCCATCGGTGCGCGAGTCCGACTCGCACTTGGCCAGTCTTTTATTTAAGATATCGATAGATGAGCATGACATGACATGACAACTAACTGCCGTGGGAGGCCATACCTCCACCGCAGAACATCAGCTAATGATGCGCCGTCAACCTATTTTTTACTTCAAGACGGTTCCCTTCCGGATAATAAACCACTGTTCATAGTTTCCATCTATGTTTTATATTCATAGTGTCGCTCGTGATTTCGATATTAATAGATAATTATTAGTCTTTCGTAACCTTCGTGAAGTGATTGAATTACTTAACAGCGATGCGTTACTGTGGTGATGTGATGGTGGGAGGGGGGGGATGAGGAGGTTCAGTACTGTATACATTGCACAATTACGTGTGAAGCACCGTAGCGGTCGACAGTAGCTTTGAGGATTACACAAATCTATCGCTGATTAATTCAGGAATGCCTCTTTGAAATGCTTTGTCTAAATTAATTATCCCCCGTTCAGTAAGTAACAGTTAGATACCGTTGACTTTGCAGAATAATGTAAGATTATTCTCAATGTATTTTGAATTTTATTTGATACAAGAATAACGTTGTAGGTTTTATTGAAGAATCTTTATATTCATTAAAATAATTATGTACAAATGTTTGTGTTATTAGAGTTGACAACTGCCACAATTATTTAGTCTAGAGACAAACAAATACAAAGATAGAGACAAAAACCTCGTGTACGATCCTCGTTCACGTATAATAAGGCTGTAAAAAGCTCTACTGCCGCGATTGTAAAGCTGACCTGTAGACAAATTTAAAATTGATCCATGCTTTAAGAGGATGTTCTGGTAGTACAAAATAATTTTGTACCAGATACAAAATTATTGAAATCTCTGTATTCTATTAGTTTCTTTTATTCTTGATCCAGTTTTGTTTGGTTAAGGCGTAGGAAATATAGTTGCAATAATGTGAGTAGCGCCTGTCTCGCTAGCCTCCCCCTCCCGCGTCACCCCCCCCCCCCCTCGGCTGGGAGCGAGCCAAACTGAGATAAATGATCCTTGCCGACTATGTAAGGAGTTGTATGACATGTGTGAATATATTCGGATGTGGTACTACAACTTAGTTAAAAAATAAAAAAATGAATGCACTATGGGATGTCTAGATTGGCGATAAATTATTTGCTTAAATATTGCAAAAAAAAATTTTACATTACATCGACAGAGATCTGTAGAGCGCCTTTATGTATTAATGTATTTTATCGTGGAAAATTATTTTATTATCAATAGTTACAGCTACTTCTCATTTTTTTTTTGCGAAATAGTTTTATTTAATCCGTGTGTTTTAAATAATCTATGAAAATATAAGTATTGACATATTTTAAAAATCGTTATATTAATCGCAGCCATGAAGCACGGCGATGAAAAACATAACGAATAAGACAACCTTTGGATACCTTACTAAAGAGAATATTCTAATGAATAAATCTTTTTGAATGAAATATATATGTACTTGTTATGAACATTTATCCAAATCAATTCGTCAAAAGTTGGCCTGCAAAATTCATGCATGTTCTTCTTCACTACACATAGTGTAAGGTTACAATTAAATAACCTTACTTATATAAATAATTATCAAATAACATAAAGAATTATAAAAATAAGTTATTTAATTTTAATACCGCATCCACCCGCCTACACTCCGCGCATCGCTCATCAGATCGTACCATCGCTAGGGCGCGCGTCGCTCCCATAATCGGATCGGAATAATGTCCCGATACTTGGCTGAGATCAGCTGATAGCCAAATATGCCCTAAACCTATTATGTATGACGTGACGTCACGCGCCCTGACGGGTTAAGCCGATACACATGACGCGGCGTTATGTCATTTCTTAGACAATCTAATCATCAATTATAAATGGGGCAAAGTACTCTATATACTGCAGAATTTTATTAATAAAGTTATATATTTGGTTAATAATAAAGCATCGATAATAATTCGTTTCACACATTACGGACTATTCGAGAAAAAAATGTTTATATATATGTAGTAATCTATAAACAAACAAAAAATATAAATGGACTGAGCTAGGACTGTTCGACAGAGGGGTCACCGTGGGCTACTCAGCAGTCGGCGATAAGCACGTGAATGCGATGAGCTTTTTGTAAATTCATTTTAAATAGTGTATTGTTAATTGTTATTATTATCTGTGTACATATTTTGTATCCAAACCATTACAAATAGAGATCCTATTTGTAATGGTTTGGAAAGGTTTTTTGACAATTTCACCTTTTCCACTTTTAAGTATTATTATTTGATAACCTAATTAAACTAATTCGTTACTTCCTCTGAACGGGTGCTACTTGTGGTGACAGGTCGAACTTGAATTCGTGTATGCGGTGATATTAGTTATTTCGTCTATGTATTTGCGAGTTGTTCCCACGAGAATGTAAATGAGTGCTCCTATTTCACCATACATTCTGCTGATAGAGGACAAATCTTTGTTTTTATTTATTTTTATTTTTTCGTTTATTTATATATTTTTCGATTATTATATTTAATTACTTAAAGATGTCATGTGGAACATGGTGTAATGGTTGCAGCTCCTTACAAAACATTTGTAAAACAAAAACTTGGCGATTAAAAAGAGTGGCGGCGAGTTTCTTGCCAGTTCTTCTCGTCCGCTCTACGCCCTTGATTTGAGAACTGGCAGTAAATGTAAAATTAGAAGCATTTAATATGTATTTTTTATTGACGTTCATAAGTGTACATTGTGTTACCTAAATGAATAAATGATTTTTGAATTTGAATTTGTGCAAAAAAAAACTTATACATAAAAGTCAGAGATAATTACTTTATAATATTATAGTAGGAGAGCCCGTGGGAGATCGTCCTTCACCGATCTGATAACCAGATGAGACGTATTTTTTATTAAATATTTTTTATAAACAAATATGCCTATAATTGCTTGCCTATCGAAAAGTGGTCATGGCTATTTTTAATTAAATTAACTTTTATCGATTTTTTTTCATCACCTTCATACTTTTGATAACCAAATGAAATTTATTTGACTGATAGTTTTTGATACACAGAATATGCCTAGGTATGCTTGCCTACTCATTTCAGTGTATAACTACCTGGCAAGCAGGTGTAAACAGGTAAGTCAAAATAATAAAAAAAAAATTAAATAAATAAATAAATAAAATTAAAAATAAAAAAAAATTAAAATTAAAATTAAATTAAAAAATTAAATTAAATTAAAAAAAAAATTAATTAATTTTTTTTTTTTTTTTATAAAAAATAGCCATGACCACTTTTCGATAGGCAAGCAATTATAGGTATATTTGTTTATAAAAAATATTTAATAAAAAATACGTCTCATCTGGTTATCAGATCGGTGAAGGACGATCTCCCACGGGCTCTTAGACCATTAACCCTATAATAATACCTCATATGCTTTCAATAACATATTTAATTCATGGCATATTATAATCAGTCCAAAATATTTACAAAGCGACACTAACACAAACGAAGAAATGTCTTTCTCTGTATATGTATTATACCGTATATTTGCGTATTCGGTCGCCGTACCGTATATAAATCGTTTTTTACTTTTACTTCGAATATATACCGTACGAGAGTTTTGTATAAATACCGCAATATGTCTTAATTTGCTCTCAACACTAATATAATCAATCGAAGGCACATTACCTTATATTGTGATTGATGATCATTTTAGTTTGTAAAAGAATATAATGCGTGAAAATGTTCCCGTCATCGAGGAGTGATGACTGATGACGTGTGAATTAATATCGATGGTTTTGTGCTTTTAATATAATGTTATCAACGTAAAAATACATCACTTTTTGTTAACGTCCTCTTTCTTATGAAATACTAAGGTTCGTCTATGATATTGCTGTCATTGGAAATATAAAATGCTTTCTAAGGTACCTACGAATTAGTAAATATAATGTACACGAAAATACGATTTAATTAAATACTTTTAAAATTACTATAATAATAAAAATGTAAACTATTGCAGTCAATTAATAATAAATTAAGCTGTATGTTATATGGAAATTGTCGGAAATATTAATGTGGACGCAATAACTCAGCATATTGGTGGTTTGACCACAAATTACATGCATGATAATGAAATTTTTGAAACGCCTCGTACCATGAAATGCGGTGTCCGATCTGAAAGCGCTCGCGATAATAACAAAGCTTTAAATCATGTATAATTAAAAGGCCCGTAAGCTCGCTAAATGGTAATCATTTAGCCATTGGTTAATGAATTCGGCAAACAGATCGCATCGTTGATTAGCGACGCGAGGGTAGGGCTGCTCGGGAGCGGGCAGGCTGCACGCGGCCACGCTGGCGCTAGTTCAAAGATCATATTATGACTGACTGAATCATTAATGTCAAAGGTATACCAATGAAGTCAGCTTTATCCATTTTTGGAATTTTAAATATAGTCATACAAAATTTAAAGTGATAAGATGCACCAGGCCGGATACAGATAGCTTTTGATAGTCATTTGATTGCTTGATTTAGAGTAGATTTAAAGATAAAAATCAGCAACAACAATTCTAACATTACCATAATAATTCTTTTAAAATACCGTCCGTGTGACTCAGCTACATTCTTGTGTGAAAAATTTAAGGTATTTAATAAAATACTGTATACCGGATTAAAACATCGGATCAGTCTCCCGCGACCACGGTTACTGAAAAGCATCCGAAACGTCGGGATAAATAATTTAAATAATAAATCGCGTTTTAATCCGGTATACAGTATTTTATTTAAATGTGTGATACTCGCGTTAATAAAAGACAATATTAAATTTAAGGTAATTGCTGTAAAATTTCAAACGGAAAAATACTTTGGTAGAGCATACATATTTAGTCACTTCTTTACCTGTAATGGCATGAAACAAAATACTGACATTATAATGAGTCCGTATGTCCGTATGACAAACAAGATTGATTTTTATTATGAGATTTGTCAAATAAGATTCAAAGCAGCGTGATTCACACGGGTGAAAGCTACGTGTGAGCACCGCCTATTGCGTTGCGTAGCGGCTTGTCTTGTTTGCGCGCAGATTGATGGCGGCTGCGGCTATTGTAGCCTCTGTACCGTTAAATTTGTGCAACAACCCCCGTTGAGCGTGGACATTTTGAACGAATTAAAGGACTTTCGTTTGAAACTAACGATAAGCCTGTATAATTTTATGGAGCACTCTTTCTCTTTTGCTTCTTCTGCATTAATTTTAATTTAGAAAATATAGGGAAATTTAAATATCTGAAATTTCATTAAATGTTTATTTTACTGACATTTAAATTTATTATTTACCACATTACAGTATTTAAAATAAACATAGATTTTTTGAGTCCTCTGGTGGAGTAATTTCTGTATCTGTTTCTTTAAGTACCTAGCTGATCACTCCATGCTTACTATACAAGATAACACTTTGTTTTAAACGCGTCAGACATATTATGTTCAAAGGCGAGCATGGTCATACAAGAGTTAAATATTGTGAGCTGTCGAACTGTGCTCTGCGTCATAACTAATAGTAAAGAAATAAATACCTGAAAAATAATAAATAAACCCAGTCCTCGATTAAATCATTGAGCAATCGGAACGTCGAGGGAATCGAGAGAGACCGATACTTCGCCTCACTCGGAGCCCGGAGGAATGTCTTCCCCTGTCAGTTCTCGCTACGGCTAATGTATTCACAAAGTTTCCTAAATCCTTATTGGAGTCTCGGAGGAGACGAGAGGAGACGAGAGGGGAGGGGACGGTCCGTGATGGAAACAAGTTTACATTTCGACTTGTTGTTTCAAAGGACTGATTTTTGGAATTATCGGATTGAATACCTAAGCAGCCTGATGTTGTTATTGAAAGTTATTTCTTTACCCTTTTAGGTTTTTCGCTCTGAAATATATTTTAAAACTATATTAAGACTCAGTTACGATGTATCCTTAGAGGTCTTTATTGAAGTAATTGTTAAGGTTGAATACACACACTTGTGTGCACGAATCGAGCGCTAGGATGATAATATGCTGTAGGTGTACATTGCTTTATTATACTGATATTATATTCTTAGATGCCTAAATTATAATTTAAATAATATACTTATTAAATTTATATTAAGTAAATCTATTCCCTTTTTTGTCTCAATTTAATATCATTTTAAATATTTTAATACATTGCCATATAAGTAATTATAACTATTGTATTTTCTAATAAGGATTAAAGAGTCACCTTGAAAGTTTTAATTAATATTTTAAATAAGAAATGTAAGAATATTGTAGAGGATTAATTTTATACACCTAATTAATTTCAAAGCTGAAACATGAATTCTTTTAATTACCTAGCTATAGTATCCTATACTGATATATTATTTACTCTGTTTTCAATTACTCATTCACAGCAGCAAACAAATCACTCGTCTAATCGGAAGAGTTTGCTTTCCAATGCAAATAATTCCACCGTAATATCAAATATTACGTTTATACAAACATATATCAGAATATTATAACACAGTTTTGTTTACAGATGTCAAGTAGTAACTACTTATCCTCTTGTGTCTAATTACATAATTAAACAACGAGTGTTACTGAACTATCAACACACATTTTAGCTTTAATATCTAAACTTAGGTTTCTAGATACACATTTTAAAAACAATGGTAGCCTGTATGAAAGATTGATAGAACACCTACCCTGCGTTCGGATGGGTCAAGGGTTTGTATCCTACCGGGACGTCATATTTATCATTTTCTATAAGTATGTCTTTTTTTATGTTAGATATCGACAGACGAGCATGAGGTTCACTTGATGGTAGGCGATACCTCAACAACAGAACCTCAGTCAATAATGCACTGTCGACCTACTTTTTACTTCGAGAATTCGGAAATCCATAGACTGAAACCGAAACGCGCGATGTGCACTTCACGGTTTTTCCATCTATGAACGGTGTTTCGTAACCCGGTCGGAATTGTCGATATTCCTCCCACCTGATCAATGCCCGAAGTTACCAGACGTGGGGCAAACATGCTTACAGAAAATTATAAACATGTTGTACCGGTGGGATTCTAATCCATGACCCATCGATGCGCACAGCAGGTGTTCTACCAAACGCGCCAACGAGCCCGTCTTGTCACTTCGAGCATTAATCGAGTGGGAGGAATATCTAAATTCCGACGAACCACCGTTCATAGATGGAAAAACCGTGAAGTGCACATTGCATATATCGGGCTCAGTCTATGGATTTCCGACTGCTCAAAGTGAAAAGTAGGTCGACAGAGCTCGTACAAGTTGTTTTTATTACTCATGTACAGTAAAAGTTTTACATACTGGTTGTAATGGTTTTATTTTTACTAATTTAAATATGACTATAAATGTGTAACTGTCGGCTCTAAGAGTCATAAGATAGCGACTGAAAATCATCGCTGCACTGTGTCGAACTCTTGCCTCGTCTCTTATTGAATAAGTATTAATTTAATAAATATGTATTGTTGTTCTTCTTCTTACCGGCTTGTGTTTGCGACGACTCAGACGAGCTTTTGTACTATTTTTTATATGAAACTTAGTTTATCTTATTACTAGCGACCCGCCCCGGCTTCACACCGGTGCAATGCTGATACTAAATACACTACAGATAAACTGTTATTAATATACATATAAACCTTCCTCTTCAATCACTCTATCTATTTAAAAAAACCGCATCAAAATCCGTTGCGTAGTTTCAAAGATTTAAGCATACAAAGGGACAGAGAAAGCGACTTTGTTTTATACTATGTAGTGATTATATCTGATTTTTCAGTACATGATATTTCTACCGTGTACTGCTAAAAATTTCAATAATTATTAAATATTACTTCAAATAAGGAGTAATTGAAATTTATTTATTATTTAGGAAGCTTAGTTATTGTTACGAAGCTTTTTGTAAATAAATAGCCAAGCACTTTATTTTCATTTAAAAAAATACCTGTTATCGTGACCGTCGGCAATTTAAACCCACTACCATTGTGCTTTTCACTTCAAATATCACATCACAGGAGCATAATAATATCAATTAAAGTACATTAAGTAACGCTGAGTGCTATTCAAAGTGCAGACAGACAGAATTAGTGTTCTCATTTTTAATACTAATGAGGGTACTTACAGAATTACGGCCGCGCTATAGACACTAATTAATTACGATGAAAGACCTCCCGACTGACCCCTGTCTCTTTTAAGAGCGGAACTTCTCTTTTAAATGTTTTAAATAACTCGCAACTATAGCCTTCCATTTACTGAATTAAATCTGATCATGTTTCGTATTTTCAGTTGGATAACGACAGACAAGCGTGAGCTTTATGGTAGGCGATAGACGTGGCAAACTGTTTTTTTGTTGTTATGGAATAGGGGGCAGTCAGTTCACCTGATGGTAAGTGATTACCGGCGCCCATGGACACCAACACCAGAGAACTTGCAGGTGCGTTGCCGGCCTTTTAATATTGCCTTTTTGAATAGGTTAAGTAGGTACTATTCGACTTAATCCCAGCTGCCGACTTCCATCACCGTACCACACGTCATAAACAATTATTTCATCCGCATCACCTTGACATATGGAAGTCGAGCACCGTAAGATTTACGCGCAACTTCATTCCACGTACAACAAAATTGTGGAATGAAATGTCGCCTTCAGTTTTTCCAATTAATTATGACCTCGCTGGTTTCAAAAAACGAGCCTACAGATTTTTAAAAGGCCGGCAACGCATCTGAGACCTTCAAGTCGTAGATGTCCATTGGCGGTGGTGATTACTTACTACCAGGTTACCCACCTGCTCGGTTGTCTGCTCTGAAATAAAAAAAAGTTATTCTGATATTACACATACTGAAAGTGAAACACTTAATGGGCTCTTCACGGCTTTTCCATTTGTGTACAGAGGAGGAATATCATATCCTCCCGATATGATATTCCTTCGACCCTCGGCTTGACTAAGTAAAAGCACGTTTAAATTAAGAAAATTACAAACATGAATATTCTGAGACTTAAACAGATGCAGCTGGAATCGAATCGGCAATGATCTGTTTTTGTCATGAAAGATATAATTTTTTAAATAATTTATTTAAAAAAATCGTACCTTATGCTATGCGCTACGCGTTCTCTTGCTATTCAGAGGTGGCTCAGTGTAAATGAGATGTTTAGAGCTGTTATCTCGCGTCCTTTCTTATTCTGTTGATCCGACGTACACGGTTGCACTAACTTCGTGCCGGGGCTCGCCGGACAAAACACGAATCGGCTTTTATCCGCCCCGTATATTAAATATCCGGTAGTTACTCGGTTATTTATGTAACGGGTACTTGCAAGTCACTTTCACGTTTAATTAACTTTAACAATATCGTCATAGAAGTTTATCTTAGACCTGTGTAAAGAACCGAAGGTATAATAAAAGCAAGGTGGTGTAATGTAATAATATCGACTATTCAAATCAAATCATTTATTAATTTAGGATGAGGAGCTGCAACCATTACACTATTATTGTATATATTTATATTAATTATTAATTAATTACATTATCGTGGGAACAATACGCAAATATATAGTTTCAATAACTAATATCCGCATACTCGAATTCAAGTCCGACCTGTCACCACGAGTAGTATCCGTTCACGAGTAGTATTAGTTTCGAGAATACTGTTTCTGGGATTGATATATGAAAACATGAAAATAATAATTATATTATTACCGTTTCTTAGCCTCGTTGATACAATTAATTATACACCTAGTCTCGGGTTACCTTTTCATCGGTTGAGACATATGTACGTATATATACTATTAATATCTTATTCCTAGGTCTGTGCTGAGTATTAAAATAGTTGGGACAGGTAACAAATCACTTCAGTTTCTAAAACTTCAAAGTCAACATAAAATGGGCTAACAAATCAAAATATTTATCACTTTCTCGATTACGAACCATCCAGCGAGTCACGCTTGACTCTATCTATTCGATATAACAAAGACATCAAAGAAAGAAAATTTCAAGATACTTATAAGCTGCTGAGACTATGTATCCAAAATATATATTAAATCTCACAAGCATGTTTGAACCACACTCTAGTAATATCTGTTTGAATACCGGATCAATTGAATTGATCTGGTATTCAAACAAAAATGGTTCAAAGTTAACCCCAGAGCCCATACAATAACGTAACCGCTTTGACATATTTGTACGAGATCACTGCGACTAGCTCGTTGGCCTGATTCCCAGCACTAATTGAAGCTGCACTCATTGGGAACTGAGTGGAACTCTACGGTTTAATTATCGAGCTGCGAAGAAATTGAAAGAGATGTACGAGACTATCATTGTGGACTTGGAATTTAGGTTACATCTCGTTTATCGAAGCTCAATCGAAATGTTTACTGCTTGCGTTGTTAATACTTCATTCATGCAAGTAATTTAAAAAATATTGTAATTACGAAATACGAAAAATATCAACGTTTAATGATAATTTCAGTAGCGTGCATCTTGGAAAACAAGCTTGAGGCTATTCGAATAAACCGTGGTTTATGTTTAAATATTCTTCACCGACACAGACCTCAAGTTTGTTGAACATGCGGACTGGAAGGCCGATACTACGTAAGAAAGGGTTTTGCGATTGCGATATGGTATATAATGTCGGTGACCCAATGCATCTATCTATCGGATAGACTTAACGTTATATAACCTGTCATGACCACTGAGACAAATTGAAATGCTGAGTAAATATTCAGATAAAATTTTACATGTTATGTAGAAAGGAAGATTTTTTTTCTATTTTGAAAACATAAAACGCTTTAGTTACCTAATGAGATAATGAAATAGAGCATTGTATTTTTGCAATTTAAGTCTATATCTACTTAAAAGTGTCAACGGTTAGCTAATTAATAACGGTTTATGATATAAAAATATCTATTTAAAGTATATCATTTATGTCTAGGCAATAAATACCAACACGTCCTTGTCTTTGTTACAGATTGCCTCCATCTCCAACTATACCGAGACCCGAAGGACCGATACAAGAAAGGTCAGACGAAAGCCTCTCTCTCCCTTCAACACTTCTTGGGCTTTGAATCTGGTTTTACATTGGACAAGGAATCGAACACTATTGCAATTATATGTCAAGATGTGGTCGTGGTTCTGGCCTTTGAATCGAGAGAGCGGTTAATCGCATGGCAGGTGAAAGTCGGAAGTCAAGTTGGGTCTCCGAAGCAGTTCCTGGTGATGATTGGTAACGGAGGGTCAAAGAAGTTGCCAGCGGGACCAGCGAGACTGCACCTTCAGGGTAGAAGGTTCACGTTGACAAGCGGGGTGCCTCCGAGGGTTCTCGGGATATGGGAACTAGCACATTTAAGGTAAGTATTGGCTTATAATAAAATCAAAACAAAGTATATTTGTACATATAATTCGATTGACAGTGTCGCATTTTGATGATATTTTATATGTGTGCTATAAAGCAATCGGCTTACAGTCTTATTATTCACTGTGGAGTTTTCCGGTTCGTGACAGCAAATGATAAAAATGTACATAAAACGAAGATAATAAAATCGTATAGCGGGTCCGTTTAAAACCGGCCATCTGATATACGCCACAATAAAACTTGATCATTTCGCGGTGGCCCATAAACGACATCTGCTTTATGTAGTTCGTCTAGAGTTAATGGTGTCGACTTCCGGCCGCCATCTTGTGCGCGCCACGCCGACGCCATCTTACCGCGCTTCCGCGTGTGTTGCCAGAATGTGATGCATATTTTTAAGACTTATCTGGAATAAGAATGTGTATCTATTGGATAAAATATAACTTCTTACATTTTCAACTAAATTTTAACTTTTGCACAAATAATATTGTCTTTTATTAAAGCGAGTATCACACATTTAAATAAAATACTGTTGTGGATAGCCTACTGGGTATATCAAATCAAAAACTAATCCACATATTATAACAACTGTATTTACGATTTTACAATATTATTTGATATAAAAATTAATTATTAAATACGAATTTACGAGCACATTAAACAGAGTACAGAGCAAAAGATATGACATGCATTCGCCGTGAGATCTAGCCGCGCAGTGTCCCCGCCGCGGCGACCAAGTATTTTAGAAAGTTGTTTTAGCGGCGGCGGGGCGCGGGGTGAAGAGGCGGTGGTACAGCGCACCACTCGCGCGCTGAATTTGCTGCGTCATTTTCAATATTATTTTGTTTTGCGAAGATTCTTCTGACGCCACACTACCCCCCCACCGAGACCGGAGCCAGCTACGGTCGATAGTAGTCAGGAAAACGAACCACACGACCACTTCTTGTCTTGATTGGCTCCGCTGCTGACGACTTGCTGTTATTAATTTGAACTTCATTCTGTAAATTATTAAGCAAATAAGCAGGTTTTAAGCGATCGATTGTGACATAGGTATGTCTACCACACAAGTCGATCTTGAAGGTTTTCTTCCCTCGTTCCAGTACTTTATGCGGACCGGAGTAAGGCGATTCTAGCGATCTTTTAATAGGCCCTTTGCGAAGAAAAACATGCTCAGCTGTGTCTAAGCCCTTAGGAACATAGAAAGTTTTATTGGAATGCCAATGCGCCGGCTCTGGTGCAAGGTTTTTAATGTAGCTACGTAAGCGTGAAACAAAGTCAGTGAAGTCTGTGATAGTAGTAGCTTTAGAAGAGAAAAACTCGCCAGGAAGTCGTAATTGTTCTCCGTAAACCAGCTCAGCTGCAGAGGATTTAATATCATCTTTCCACACACTGCGTATACCAAGTAAAACAAGTGGAAGTACCTCTGACCATTGATTATTTTTGTGACACATGATAGCTGCCTTCAACTGACGATGAAAACGTTCCACCATACCGTTACTTGCTGGATGGTAGGCTGTAGTTGGGCGATGCACTGCGCCTAGCAGGGCAGCGATGTTGTGAAACAGGTGGGACTCAAACTGCCTGCCTCTGTCTGTCGTAATCTTCTCAGGGCAGCCAAAGCGTGCAACCCAGCCGGAGATGAAAGCTCGGGCACACGTTTCTGCCGAGATGTCTGGTAAAGGAATTGCCTCAGGCCAACGTGTAAAGCGATCGATGATCGTGAGACAATATCTGAAACCAGAAGAATAAGGTAACGGGCCCACGATGTCCATGTGGACGTGGGAAAAACGTTGAGTTGGGCTTGAAAAAGGAGTTAAAGGAGAGGAAGTATGGCGGAAGACTTTGTTACGTTGGCATTCTGTGCATGAATTTGCCATGCGGCGACAATCTCTTTTCATTCCAGGCCAAACAAATCTTTGGGAAATCAATTTAATGCTTGCCCTGGCTCCAGGATGACTAAATCCATGAAAATAATTAAAAACTTGCTCTCGTAAATTCTTAGTTATAAAAGGTCTCGAGTTTGCCATTGATACGTCACAATAAATGTAACTTGAAGAATTTGGTAAATTTACTTTTTCTAATTTAAGTGACGTTTCTTTCTTTAAAAGTTCTTGCAGCTCAGTATCTGTAACCTGAGTTCGTGCAAGCTCTTCAAAATTAATTACATCTGCGATCTCATTTATTCTAGACAGTGCGTCGGCTACCACATTATCTGTACCGGCCACGTACCTGATATCAGTAGTGAATTGAGATATAAAATCTAAATAGCGAAACTGACGAGGTGAGCATTTATCTCGATTTGAATTAAAAACATATGTAAGTGGTTTATGATCTGTATAAACGGCAAAAACTCTTGCTTCTAGCATATGACGAAAATATCGAATAGCATCATAAATAGCTAAAAGCTCTCGATCATATGGGCTATACTTAACTTGACATGGCTTAAGTTTACGTGAGAAGAAAGCTAAAGGTTGCCAGGTGTCATTCACACGTTGTTGTAAAACAGCCCCAATCGCATTGTCTGATGCATCCGTATGAATTGCGATATCACAATCAGTTCTAGGATGTGCTAGCGTGGTCGCTTTAGAAAGAGCCAACTTACATGCGTTAAAAGATTCCATTTCAACTGGGCTCATCTCAATAGCTTGTTTGCTTTTCTTTTTGGGTCCGGCAAGAGCTAAACTGAGTGGAGCTTGGATAGATGATGCGCCTGGGATAAAACGTCTATAAAAGTTAAACATACCCAGAAATCGACGTAGTTCTTGAATATTCTTCGGAACTGGAAAGTCCATCACTGCCTGTACTTTCTCTTGCACCGGACATATTCCAGTTGATGAAACCTTATGACCCAAAAAAGTTATATTAGATACACCAAACTCACACTTAGCGGAATTTATTAAGATGCCAAAATCTGATAGTCTCTGGAACAATTGATGCAGGTGATCCAGGTGCTCATCATAGTTCTGAGAAAATACTAAAATGTCATCTAAGTATCCATAACAAAAATGAAATCCTTTGAGCATTTCGTCAATAAAACGCTGAAATGTTTGCGCTGCATTTCGAAGACCAAATGTCATATATGAAAATTCAAATAATCCAAACGGTGTAGTAATAGCAGTCTTCGGTATATCGTCTTTAAAAACCGGTATCTGATTGTACGCTCGTACCAAATCGATTTTTGAAAAGATTGTGCTACCTGCTATCAAATGTGTAAAATCTTGGATATGCCTGATTGGATAGCAGTCGGGCAATGTTCTCGCGTTCAAAGCTCTGTAGTCACCACAAGGTCTCCAGCTGTTATCCTTCTTGGGAGCTAAATGAAGAGGAGAAGACCATGGACTATCTGACCTGCGTGCTATTCCAGCTTGTAGCATATCTTCAAACTCCTTCTGTGCAACCTTCAATCGATCAGGAGGAAGTCTACGAGGTCGAGATGAAACTGGCGGACCTGGTGTTGTCCGAATATGATGCACGGTATTATGCTTTGGCTCCTTATAAGTACCTGCTGGGCGCGTTATATCTGGATACCGACGTAAGATTTGATGGTAAATAGAATCTCCAGAAATTACCTTGATAGAAGTCACGTCACTTTCAGATGCCTTTTCAATTGATGTTGAAACTGCGAGTGATGTCAATCCGTCAATAAGGCGTTGCTGACGACAATCTACTAACAGATTATAAAAAGAAAGAAAATCAACACCAATTATCGGTTTAGAAATGTCGGCAACTACAAATCTCCATTTAAAATCACGTCGCAATCCTAAATTAATATGAATCTGAACCCAACCATAAGTAGTGATTATTGAGCCATTAGCTGCAAACAGCTGGTAGTCAGTCTTCGTTCGATGCTCTCTCAATGCTCTGCGTGGATAAACACATAAATCAGAACCTGTATCAATAAGAAATTTCATTTTAGTTATTTTATCCACAATAAAAATGCGGCCTGGTGAAATTTGGCAGTCGGTTGCCGCTAATTCCGGCTGCTCATGCCGTTTTCCGACTGTGAATTATAATTGCATGGCTTAATGCATTTATGTGCTCGATTTCTAAATCTCTGATGATACCAACAAAAATCTAAATTTCTAGACCTCGATCTCGATCTAGATCTGTGACGGTGATTATTGTCACGTGATGGGGTACGTGGCCGTGGTTTATTATTATTTAAAGTGCAAACTTGTTGGGAGGGTTGTACAATATCGTGAACAGAATCTGCCAAATCAGCAATTGCTTCTAAACTGAGACTTTTTTGTGAAGCTATTATTGTTTGAATATTTAATGGTAACCGACCTGTCCATAATGTCCGTAGAAATTCCTCTGGAACTGCTGGACCTGCCAAGTTCTGTAAATGTCTCAAAAATTGAGACGGCTTCCTATCTCCCAATTCCTCTTGAGCTAAAAGCTGCTGGATACGCTTTTCTTGAGAAGCTGTAAGCCTTTTTATTAACTCGGTCTTCAATTTGAGGTACTTGTTTTCCGAGGGAGGACTTTTAATAATATCTTTTACCTCCTGCGCAAATCGTTGTTCCAGTTGAGAGGATATGTGGTAAAACTTCGTCGTATCCGATGTTATTCCGGCTAAATAAAATTGTCCCTCAATCTGAGCAAACCATAATGCGGGATCATCTGGCCAAAACGGAGGTAGCCGCACTCCAACTTTGCTAACCTCATTGTCTGTAGAAGCTTCTTGCGCCATCTTGTTCTCGAATGTTCTCGAACGTCGGGGGTCACCAATTATGTGGATAGCCTACTGGGTATATCAAATCAAAAACTAATCCACATATTATAACAACTGTATTTACGATTTTACAATATTATTTGATATAAAAATTAATTATTAAATACGAATTTACGAGCACATTAAACAGAGTACAGAGCAAAAGATATGACATGCATTCGCCGTGAGATCTAGCCGCGCAGTGTCCCCGCCGCGGCGACCAAGTATTTTAGAAAGTTGTTTTAGCGGCGGCGGGGCGCGGGGTGAAGAGGCGGTGGTACAGCGCACCACTCGCGCGCTGAATTTGCTGCGTCATTTTCAATATTATTTTGTTTTGCGAAGATTCTTCTGACGCCACACTGTATACCGGATTAAAACGCGATTTATTATTTATATTGTTTAAATTATTTATCCCGACGTTTCGGATGCTAATGCGAATGCGGAATTAAATTTTGCACAAATAAATAAAAGTATAATATGAATGTAATTAAAATAAATACACGTAAAATAACCATTTTAAGATGAGATGATTTATTATTACGATGAACAATGTTTCATATGTCCCAAAAAATATATTAGAATATTTATGACTACTATTTTCATAGCTTAATCTTAAAACACACACTAACACTTTAAAGAGATTTTCCCCTCATTTACAACATTATTCAAGCAAAATAACAACAGCAATTAGGCATTCTACAAAAGATACCAAATAGATGCTTCAGTGATGCACGAAAGTTCTCTTTGTGGTTGCGGCCATTATAAGCTAACTTCTCGTTTACACGCTTTAAGCTGAAAATTGCAGAGTTTCAGAATATAAAGCAAAACGGTGGGAGTTAGGAGTAGGTCACAGTAGAAAAATAATCAGTAGGGACAAAATATTAGTAAAATGAACCACTAAAAATGGCAAATACTTTAAATTTTTATTGGAAAATATCTGCTTTCTGAAATTTTTAAAGAGATCAATTAATCTACTTCGTAAAATTAAATGATATATATCGATAGCCTTAAGTAAGAGATGACATCTTGTGTATTATCATAAAATTACCACTACGCTCATCTTTCGATATCACAAACTTATTAATAATAATAAGTCGTTATGCTTTAAAATAAAATAGCTTTATCTTCAAACTCGACTTTATATCAATATGTTTGATATGTTTCTACTGAATTTCCATTATTCTGTGGTTGTGGTTACTAACTCATACGTAGTTCCTTTCTAATATGCATCGTTGGATACAAAAGCAGCGGTCGACAGCAACTGTCATATTTGTGTTGCTCTCGCACTCTACACAGTTTTACGGAAATTCCTGCTGAAGACTGTGAAATTTAGATCTTTTTTGGAAATTAATATATCAAATATATTTCTATTTCTTTAGAATTCTTAATTTTTTTTTTCATTTTACAGGCGCTACGGAGTTGTAGAAGGTCGGTTTTGTTTCGAGGGTGGTTCTCATTGCGGAAAGGGCGAGGGTCTACACTTGTTGATGACTGACCAGGCTCAAGACATAACGGACGCCTTTGACCAAGCCGCACACGGCAATATTTCTACACCAAAGCCAAAACGTAATAATACAGGTAAATTTATCGTCAAACTGCAGACTCACCATTTCATTGAATAATCTTATTTCGCTGACACAGAAATACCAAATTAGGGTTTTTTAATGTTAGATATCTACAGACGAGCATGAGATTCACTTGATTATAGGTGATACCCCGGCCACAGAACAACAGTCAATATGGGCCTTTGACCTAGATAGATTGAAACAGAAGCACGCAATATGTACCTACTTCACGGTTTTTTCATTTATGAACGGTGGTTCGTTACCCTGTCGGAATTTCGATATTCCTCCCACCCCTCAAGACGTAGGAAAGACATGCTTACAGAAAATTATAAACATGTCGTCCTGGTGGGGTTCGAACCCACAACCCATTAATGCGCACGGCAAGTCTTCCACCGAACGCACCAATGAGCCCGTCAAAGGGTTAGAAATCGACCTTCATCTCCACCTGTTCCATGGACTTTCACCAGTTGTAGGCCTGGGTTCACGGAAGTCAGCTACCACTAATAAGTCAGATGTCACTAATAACTAGGATGGATCACTTTTTTTAAATGAAACTGGATGAATCTATTCCTCTGTCACGATGATTGAAAAATTCAATAAATAAATATATTATTGCCATATATTTCCAGGTATTGAAAGAAATAAATCAAGGCCAAATACTCGTATGTCAGATCTAAATACACAAACATTTGACCAATCAATGCCAGACTCTGCAAGTGCTCTCTACGAAGAAAATTATTTTGGAGAGGACTGCAGGGAAAGCTCTTCTTTTTGGCCTTCCGATGAGCAAAGAGAATTTCAAGAGCAAGAATATAGATCGGAATTAGATGCACCGAAAGCACCTTGGGAAGGAGCTGATCATGTGACTCTTGAACGTTGCAGTAATTGTAAGTCAAAACTTGGAGCAATTTCACGATCATCAACTGTAGCACTAACGCCAGGAACTAATTTTAACCCAGAGTGGACTATGGAGGCGGTACCTGGAAGTAGCTCGGATAATTCTTCAAACAGCGTTGAGTATTTATCGCCAAGAGAAGTAAAGAAAAATTTAAATACGTGTAACTGCAAAGACCGACCGCCAGACAGACCACCAAAACCAGCACAATTTGATAATAAAAAACCTCCAGCACCTTTACCACAGAAACCGTGTGATTGTTCTAAGGATAATGACGTTCCTGCAGTACATAATCCGAAAGTTGGACCTTATGAAAACTATGATGTTCCTAAAACGTTGCATGCTGAGGTGAGTTTCATATATTCGATAATTATTTATAATTTTCAAAATAAGTGCCATTCTAATGTGGCTTCTATTAATTTATTTCAGATTGACAATGCAGAGTACTATGACACGCCTAAGAAAATAAAACAAGCACTGTCAGAAGATTTATTCCAAGTAACTAAAGCTTCTACTCCAGGTTCTTTAGTTCTTAAGAAACAATGTGGATGTATACTGAAGTTTGGATCAAAAAAGAAACCTATTGTCGTCGACTGTGATGATAATTTAAGACCAGTTGAATGTCCGTGCCAGAAAGTAACAAATTGGGCTAATAGTTTGATTGGCCTGCCATATTGCAAACGAAGTTCAAGTAACGATAAACTAAATAATGACATTCGAAATGTCGATGAAGAAAATGCCTTATATGCAACTGTAGACGTTTCTAGAAAAACTAACCGTCAAAGCACATCTACCTGTAAAGATTCTGATCGAGGATCTTACGAACATGTATTCACAAACTATCAAAACATGGATTTATCAGATGAAATGGAATTTGAGGGCCCATACGCAAATTACGAAAATTTAGAATTTGCACTTTCATTGGAGTATTACGAAAATGCAAAAGATTTATTGAAAAAAGCAGGGGTTACACAATATGAATTAGATGCACTGAGTGCCAACATTGATAAAGCATCTAAAACACTACCTAAGAAACGAAAACTGTGTACAAAATGTGATCGAAATCAAACATGTAAAGATGGATCACAAAATTTAAGAGGAAAAAGCGATGAATACCTACTTATGGAGCCACCAAAAGACTCTAAAATTGAACTAACACACCAAAAGATTGGAGCAAATCCTGGATATACACCGATGGTACCTAATCCAAACTGGTCCCAAAGTCTGAAACATCCTATACAAAAAATTAATCGCACAGAAATAGAAAAGAGTCTGAGTATACCTGCACTAAGTGGCAATGCAATGAGAGAAGTAAGAGAAGCCATACAAAAACGATCAAATTCAGTCGACTCGGCTCCTCCTCTTGAAGATTTGAAAGAATTTGATAGCAGTATAGGAAGCCATTTGACCTCTTCTTCTTTAGAAACCCTGAGAAATTTAGCTTTAGAAAATAGAATACCCTCACCTTGCGACAGAGAATGTTATGACTGCTGCAAGTCATCTGAATCGGATAATAAGACATCAGATGATAGTTCTGTCAAAGATTTGCCGCACTTACGAAATAAGCACATAGATAATGCGCAAATCAAAAGGTCATCAAGTGTTCCATGCAAGGGTGGAAACAGAGATTCATCTAGTTCCAACGATTCTGGTGTTTCAAGTTGCTCTATGAAACACGGTGCTGAATACCAAGATTTTGAAATGCCTCTCAACTCTGGGCAGTCAAAATATCATTACATCATGCAGAAGAAATTGAGAGGAGGTATTTCAAATTGTGTTCATTCTTCGTTACCTCGAAAATCAAAATCTTCGGATCCTCTACGTGATATGTCAATGCAAATTCATAAGGCTAATATACGAGCTAAATCTTCATCAGCAGAAGCAGAAGTACCAGTTTTACCCCCGAAACAGTTAAAAGGTATACATCTCTACAACTAAACATTTTAATATTATTTTACATACATAAGTTATATGTAACAATAATTGTCTATTTCAGGTGTAATGGATACTCACAGTACATCAAGTGGAACATCAGATATGTCGGACTATATAGAAACTCTTTCCTTGACTTCATCACAATCTTCGTCAGACACCCATACTGGAATCAGGTTAGAAAGAAAATATTTTTTTTACAGTTAAATTTCAAAATAAGGCATAATCTTAGCCGTGAATAACTCAACAATTTTCTTTAAAAACGAATAGATCTATCCTTTTGCCAAAAATAAACAGATAAATCATCTATTATTATTTAATATCAAATCATTTCTTTTTCAGAATAAATCGTCAATCAACAAGCACTTTAAGGCCTCGCTCCGGGAAGGAGTACCACAACTTGGATCCGATTATCACGTCAATGTACAAAAGTGGCAAAGATCTCGCCAACTACACTAACTTATCCTAAAATATTGTGTAGACAGGATTTTGACCTTATCGTTAGTTTAAAAGACTACTAGTACGGTTTTGTTACAATTTTATACTTTTCCTTTTACATATTTTGTATTTTTATAATGTCGAGATATATCGATGTAAGTTTTTATAATATTTGTTTTAACTCGTTACAGAATTAGAATGTGTTCGTCACTTAATAACTTTTAAAATGGGAAAACTATGTAAAGGAAGTTATATTGTGGTAATAATATATAATGTTAGGCAATAAAGTCAGTTTATTGCTATTAAAACTATTGCTATGCATTAACATCATGTGTGTGAGATGGAAAGATAATTATTATTATTGTAAATTTTTTTTTTTAAATTTCTTTGAATTTTTCTAGACTGAAATCAATAAACATACGTCAACTTTATCCTCATCATTTATTCTATTTTTGTTTTATTGATTTTCCAAACAAAAGACTGAATTGTTGCTGCGTAATTTTTAAAGTTTTTTTTTTGAAATAAAATTAGTTTTCTTTATACAAAAGTTATAACTGCGTAATAACATGACACATATGATATTATTGTGTATTTTAAATTATAATATATCGGACAAAAATTTAAGAATTGTATAAAATTGTATAAAGTTTCATAGATATTGTAACAACGATTTCTAATTTGCTAGTTTTTACTACCACATAGAGGCTTTTCTTTAGCTGACGCCAACTGTGTTTTTATCTGTTATATTATTAACTGATATACTTCGAGTTTCATAATATTTTGTCAAACCTTTACTTTATCTTTATCACAAATTTTTATACTACTTTGTTATAATTTAATGTGGTTATAGTCACTCTAGTCATGGGAATAAGCTTTTTTATTTATTAAATACTATTGATTACTTCTTTGTTTATCCTATTTATGTAATTAATTATCATACCTAATATCTGGTCATGATAAAATTAATTAAATCCTGTATTTTAACATAAGTGTTCTATATTGTATTCCTCCTGGATTACAATATATATTAAACGTATTGTATTGCCATGTATAATGTCTTGTTTTCCTCTAAATGCTCTAGTATTGGGTAATATTATGGATGTTAAAATGATTATTATTATCCTACATATCTGTAGAGACTTCGCTAGAGTTATCCTCCCGGTACCGACTATCACTTCAAGTTACCTATGTATGTATATCTGCGTAAACTTAAATATATAGTTATTTGTAAAAAAAAACTTGTTTGAATTTCTTACCTATTCCATTGATCTATCACTTAATATTTATAATACAAAATTTGCCTAAAGTTCCATATTTTAATGATTTAATTAATCAAGGTAATAAACATATATATAATCAAATGCAGCACCGAAGACACGGAGGAATTATATAAGCAAAATTGTTGCGGTCGGCCAGGTTATAGGCTAGTTGCCTATAAATAAACACAGAAATATTTCTGTCCCATGCCCAATGCAGGATATCACTTTTTAAGTTCTATGTATAAAATGACAAAACAATATGGTAATTTTAATAGAATTAGAATACATTACTAAGAACACATCCGAAATTTCGGTCATTAGCGGCCAAACCTTTGGGGTGTGCATTATTCCCACATTTCCGAGCGCACTTCGGAATATCTAATGAGAACAAAATTGAAATACGTGTGTTGTTTAAATATTTACAACGCGATGGATGCATAATTAAATTAGCATGTTATGGAATAATATTGTCTATATTTCACAGAATGTAAGTTTAAATTGTTTATCGTTATATTTATCCTTTTATCATTATAAATGTGCTGGGTTAAACAATAACTATTAGAAAATGTCTTAAATATTATATTTTATAAACTTCCTAAAAGATGTACCGACTTAATACAAGAATTTGAAATTTCAGAAATAAAAACCTACCACTGTTAGTGAATCAGCGTCGCCATACAAATGTATGCTGTAATTAGTTTTTTTGATTTTTTTGTACAGTTAGACATTGTTGCGGCTTGCATTTCCTACTTTCCTCCAAATAAACCTTTTCATACGCCCGCGCCCTCTATGCGGCGGAAGTTAAAACAACACTTCGTACAACGTGTGCGCAGCCGACGCATCAGCCGTCTTGCAAACTAATTAAAACTTAATAAAACAATCAAGGCAGTGTGTGTTGTGTGCTTGGATTTAATAAGTGAGTTCTCCAGTGCAATTGAAGAAGATTTAAGTGTTCCGGCAGCGCTGTCGAGGGCATCCGCAGCACCTTATCATCCATCGTAAGTCCATATCATATTACTTTCCTTTCCCTGCAAGCCCAACAGGGGTTCTATCGTTTAGCCGGGATCAAAGGGGGGTCAAGGTAAAACGGGTACGGTCAGGGATCAACGTCCAGGTAGTTTACTGCGTTTCCTAGGCTAAGCCCTATAAAACAACCAGACCTAATTATATTCATTATGTACTTAGTCTTATAAAACCACTGACATCAACCTATCTACAAAATATATGTTATTTATTTGCAAATTATATATGTATAAATGTTGCTTCGTCGAAATTGTTTTCAAAAGATAATAAAATGATTTAAGCTTTTTTACGGAATGTTTAAAAATACAAAAGTGAGACTTATATGCTCTGCATGTGATCTCTCGCATTAATTAACGAACGCGTTAGACATAACACATCGGCTCGTAGCACCAAGATGGTTCCCGAATATATAGCTGGCAACCAGCTATATGTACATATATTCGCACTAAATCTTACAACAGATTCGACGAAATCTGAACTACTCGTACAGTTCTATCTTTGGAAGTAACAGTGTGTGTGGCTTGTTACGAGTTGAGAGGCTCAGATTTCTCTAGAACAATTCCCAGAAATTGTTAACTAACAAGTGAGGCTTGCTTAGCAGCGACGACCGTTCATTTTCATTAGACCTGAACATAATTATTATGTATGTTACTCATTTTCATAGAACTTTCTGTTAAAATTACTTTTTTAAATATAGAAACGAGGCATAATTGTAAATAACGAAATACATATTAGTAAATCATGTAAGATATTTTTTTATTAAAATTATCTATTTATTCAGTACCTCTCTTAGAGTATGGGCCTTCTTAATTGTATTCCACCTCTTTCTGTCATTGGCTTTAGAAACCAAACTCTTGACAGCCATTTTCATCATATCATCCTGCCATTCATTTTAAAATTGTGGGCCTAACTAGGCTGTTACCTTTTAAGACAATGGGCGATGAATAAATAAAAGCGATCATCGTTGAGAGGCAAGGATTAGGTTTCCTCTGACACAACGTCTCGAGAGATTAATACGATCAATAAATTGCCGGCTCCTGGTAACGCGTGCCAGCGATAGTGTCACGAGTAGGTCTAAGCGCTTGCACAATAGATTTGCAGTCGGTCCACCTGAGAACCTTCAAATTGAATTATAGTCATTGTCTTTATGGCCTTTGAAGAGGTTGAAACAAAAGCTAAATATTTATCTTATCTTATCTTTCTTCAACAATAGAATTAAAAAGACAATTATTGGAGTTTTGTTTTAAAAACATTTAACCAGAATTCACTGCCGACGCGGACGTCCCCATTTTCATCAAAATGCACTAGGTATTTTCAAGGCGAATGTGAATAGGGACTTGTTAAAGAACGATTATATTCTTTCCTGGACCGTGTTGTCACTCATCATCAGGTGAAACACAATTAATTGTTCTTTCCTTAGTAAAAAAAAAGAAAAAAAAAACATTTATTTTGAAACAATTTATCATCAGAAGCAAGTAATAAAACTTATTTAAAGATGAAAATATGAGATAATGGCATAGGAAAAAACGGTAAAACCTTATTTTAATTTACACAGCCTTATGAATTAATGTTATAGATTACAATTTGCTTTAGTAATGTTGAGTTGAACACGATGTTTTTTGTTTATTGTGATTTACATATTTTCATAATGTAGGTACTCGAGAGTTTTATACGGCGAAAATATTAAAATTTTTAATAAGTGAGGCAGTGTGGTATTTGCATAACAACTCCTTGCACGGCTCGTTCCGCGGCACAGAACAAACAACATTATAATTGTTCTAGTTCTAGTATTTTACTTGCACTTACTTATTCACGAGATTGTTGTACCTAATTTTTGTGAAAAGCACGTAGGTGCTTGGGTTATAATGAATTAGTTGAGGGACTATTATAGTTGTCAGTCCGGTTGAGTCAAATATAATATTAAGTTATCTTTAGAAATACATATATAACATCTTACTGATCTGTATGATATAATGATGGGATACACTGCGCTAATCAAACAATAATACATTTACGAATTGGGCTATTTCTGTTCTAATAACCAATTTAAGTTATTTCTAGAAAGGTATTAGAAATAATTTAATATATTCTATTATATATAAAGTTATAAATATAATAAAAAATAATATATAAAAATATATATTCTATTATATATAATGTTAAAAAGAGGTAAAATTTATGAGTCTGGTAGGGGTAATCCATACATCTACAAAACCGATTTTAAAAATAGTTTCACCGAGTAATATTATTTTGTATAGTACATTAGTACATACCAATACATTGAACCCGTGCGAAGCCGGAAAGTGTTGCTAGTGTTAGATATTTATAGACAGTGACATTCAACACAAATAAAATTAATACATTCAAAAAATAATTAATTAATTCTAAAATTGAACATTAAAAATAATAATAATAAAGTATTATATAAATAAAAAAGACAAAGGAACAACACAACAAACTTGTGATTTCACTCCACACACACTGAAAAATGTCCTCTTTATTGTGGAATGTGTATTCATTAGAGTGCATTTAATATTCATTGTTTTATATAATAATTTAACATAAATCAGCTGACCTCAAGCCCCACGCCGCGCCCTCCAATAACCTATATATTAGGCCATAAGCATCTTAGCATACAGTCACACGCGACAATTACCTCGGCTTCCGGCTCGGCAGCGCAGCGGCGACGCGGCCACACGCTGATGGGTGAGCATTGTGTAAGCTAACGTTGAGCAAACACTCCTCTCGGTACCTAACGGTCGACAGCTTACTGTTGAGGATAGATTAAAGAATAACAGTCCACTATAATACTGTCATCATATGGCTCAACAGACGGTGTTACACATCAAACTATCAGTTACATGAGAAGTCATATAAAATTGTATACAAATGACAGACTGATACAAATATTTTTCTTATATACATGTATATTATATATATATATATATATATATAGTGTATATATCTATTGTTGATACACATATTTTTTATAATAAGTTTTGTAACCTCAAATACAATTACGGATAATAAGAAAATAAGAATTTAGATTAAATAATTAAGACACATTTACTCAATGCAATTTTCTTGCCTGTTGCATAAATTGAAGCAACAAATGACTTGCATGGTCTAAACAAATTTTGAACTGTTATACAAGTTATGTGTTAATACTTTTCTTGATGTAAACAGCACATAATATACGCGTGTAAACAGTTCCTTACAATTCTTGGATGTCAATTATTGCTCTTGTATATACAAGAAAATGTCATCTTATAAATGGGCCTTTATTTTCATAACTGCTGACGCTGTTGATCCATTTTCAAAATGCACTAATTAATTTTAAAAGTCAATTACACAGAAATAGTCCATTTCGATTTAACACGTTAACATAACGACGCTTGATTCTCAAACAAATTGTTTTCACAGATGAATAGAAATATCTTCGACCCACTGGATCAGATTCACAATATCTCAATATAATTCACTCGAGTGAGTAGCAACTTAAGTGAATCGCAATTAGCACTGACTGAGCCGGCTCTTACTACGGATTTTAATTATTCCTTAATTGTAGCCGTAATGGCTTTCAATTGACCTCCATTTTATATCTAAAGAAATCAAATCCAAAAATTTGAATTGTCTTTCTTTGGATCAGTAAAGTACTTATAATGAACTCGACTTTTCTTATACAGATTAACAGTTGAGTAACATTAGCTATTAACTATTCGATACAGTAGAATTCGAGTACTAAAGGGTAACTGTGACTATTTACTATTTTCATGTAAGTTAAATTTGAACATATTGTGCGAAACAATCCCATCAGACAATCGCGTCTATTTTATTTTTATTCCTCGAGCCAGACAGTAAATTAGAGACGCGGACAAATCCAGCGAAATGACGACGCATGAGGGCCGAAGTAATTACAAATCGCCGAAGCGAGAATGGAGCGGCCGAATAAAGTCCCCATTATTCATTCAAAAGCTGAAAGTCAACATTTTCCATTAAAACCGATTATATTCCCTAAGCAACAAGTAGTAATGAAGGATATTTGATGGCAATCAGCAATTCAAAACTTCAGTGGGGACTGTTCCTATCATAGAATGAATTCTATTACGTCATCGTGCGATAATACGACTCAGATTTGGAACGCAATCAACGCTGGGGTAGAACTAACCCGATTTATAACGAAACGTTAAAAAGCAGAAATGGATAGAAGAAAAGCGAAAGTATCTATATTTGAAGCGAGGGCGGTGATCCCTAGCAATGGATATTAAAATTCATTTTTAGCGAATGTCACATTATACCGCCATTCCCTTGGGAGGAGATGGACCGCGTTTCTGCTCTGTATTACTAAAGAAATGGGTTTCGAGATATGCGTAATATTTTATGGGATTGTCTTCGTAATCTCAATATCGGAAGGGATTATCACATGCTAGCCGGATGCTCCGGGCTCATATTGTAAGAATTATTTATGAAGCCTTTTTTTATATTGAATTGTAATTTCATGAATTTTCCTTTTCGTTCATAAACTCTACAATTTGAAAGTCGACTTGTTTCTTTTGTTTATGAGTCGATTGATTTTTTACACACATCACAAATAATAACTATTGACTTAGTATGTAGAGAGTGAAATGACAACCATCCAAATGGAGGAATCGAAAGACGATATTCCAAACTCTAAATTTAATAGAACCAAAAATAGAACGAATGATCAAAACACGATTAATTGTAAATATCAGTATTGTAGGTACATGTCGCTACTTCGTAGCATAATACCTGAAGCTTCGGTGACATTTTTAGTTGTTAAACTTGATAAAAAGAAGAAAAAAAAGAAGAGAGAAAAAAGAAAGGAAGAAAGTTTTTCTTGGGTGGAAGAAGCGAAAGTGGTATGTAAGGATCGGAGCTTATTATGGAATTCCGTGATCTCTGCCTACTCCAATGGGAAAATGGCGTGATGTATATGTATATATATATGTAAGTAAACTTAATATGAGTCTTGTGTTATTTATGTGGCAAAAAACATGTTTTTCTATCTAAATGTTAACAAAGTATGTCTATATCTATCTATATTCTTCAACAGATTCGATTCGATATGACCAAGAATACAGTAATTAAATAACAAAGTTGATCGTACTGACAATGACAAGAGCCGCCGTCCGCCCGCGGTGTCACTTTACTCACAAAAACGCCTTCACGGAGAGACCATTGCCGTTTGTATTCTGATAATGGTTTCAGAATACAAATGTCAAGGAGTGTAGGGGAGCTAAAGGTGAAGTACGTATCCTACAAGGAAGATGTGTTTAAAGAGAATTGTATAATGATAGATCTTCACAATAATACAATTACAATTGATTATCTTTTTTTTAATTATAATTTCGAGAGCATGAGTTTCTAAATTTAAAAAATTTCTTCAATTTACCGAATCATCATAACCTTTACGTTTTCAGAAGACTTCTTTTTATATCTATCTATACTAAGAAAGTTTAGTTTCATTTATAACTCAAGAACGGCTCTACCGATTTTAATGATATCTTATTTGTTGAAGTCGTATACTAGGGAGGTCAAAAAGTTCGCGGAACAGCGAAGTTGGCGACGGTAAGTTTACTCATCCATGTAGGCGCTAATTGAGTGACTGATTGTTAGTATTCCAGCCTCATCGGGTCAGCGATGTCAATCGGGAAGAAACTAGCCACTATAGATTTGATGTTTCATTTCATTACGCTTCCCTGTCATTCCGCGAACTTTTTGACCTCAGATCTCCCGAATAATAGAATAACTATTAAAACATCGGAAAATTTCAGGAAAAAATATATGCATAAAATTAATTTTAAAATAAATTATATTCGGAACTAAGCCATATTCCGCAATTGACAGCTCACGCACGCTTATAGATTTTTTTGTAATAATTGATGTCCACTGCAAAACTATAAATGTATATATAATCTGATAGGTAACTTTTTCATTACCTCCAAATGAGCACTAAGCATTGTATTTTATTATTTTTAACAATTCAACGTTAGTTTAAGTAGGTACATAAGGAAGTGATACAAAGGCGACACGGTCCCACAATCCAACGTGGGTTCTACGTTTAGCTCTCAAACCAATCCACACCCAAAAAAGGCAATTAAAACTTTTTAATTTCCCGACGAAGCTTCTTAGAATTCATTACATCTTTTGCAAAAAATACTTTGGATCGCAATTAGCGACGGCACATTATATTTTCGATTCGCTCCGATTATTCTCTTACATAATTAATTCGTCATTTAGAAAATCTTTTCGGAAATTTTAAGAAATTTAAGTTGTCTCTGATTTTTAAAGCGTCTGATAAGTTTATGTTTTTAAGGTTAGTAATTAAATTGTTTTCAATTAATATGATATATCTACGGCAATAATAAACTGTTGTCTACCTTAGGAGATATTGGAATAGACATTTTTCTTTTAAATATATATATATGTAAGATTGTATTCACAATTATAAAAAAGACTTCGAGACAATAAATAAAAAAATACAAATTTGTAGGTACCTACAAAATAATATTATATAACTTACAAAAAACTGTACCCATTGTGAAAAATCAATACGTTTTTTAAACAAAACGCTATTCACTTTCAGTCTAAATTACAAAATAGTAACGAAAACAGACAAACTGTAAACCGAAAACAAACCGTATCTGAACAAACAAAGACATAACACACGATTGATTTATCCCAAAGTCGCCTCTCGCGACCCCGGGCCTCCCCGTGGGCCGGGGCCCCCACCATGCGTGGGACTCCCTGTGCCCCGGGGCCTCCCGAGTTTTCATATTTACATAATACGTGCTCCGACCAGGGCTGCTCGCGACAAATGTATTTTAATGCTATTCGCTTCATTGCGAAGTTCATTTTTTCTAAACGAATGGAAAACTATTAGACAGCGATGTTTAAAACTCAGACGGAAAATTACATTTAAAAAACCTGAAATAGAAATGAGAATTACTTACAAATATGTTTATTGGCTGATTTACTCATAATTCAAACCACACAAATAGATAAAAATAAAAAGGTACACTTTTGAAATATATAATTTTATTATAGCATGTTTCTGTGCAAAAGTCCAATGTAAGCGGAGCCTTTTTTTTTTAGTACCTAAGCTAACATTAAGTCATTCATAAATTCCTTTATTTAGAACAAAAATATAAATTTACTAAATACATGACATAAAAAGTTTTGTTTTTTGTCATAGAATTAAACATATTGTCACGGCCGGCGACCGAAAGTTTTCTGTGTTCGCAGGTCACGGCAGGACCAGGCTCACATACCTACGTAAACAAGAGATTTAAAAATAAAACAAATTTCAGAAAATTATTCTTATAATAAGTAATTAAAATCATGTACTTTCCCAATGCTGAAAAGTTTAAAAACGTCAACAGCACATCATCGACTTCTCGTAGCCACCTCATATTTATTATCTGACATTATTTCAGCTTTTGATTTAAAACTGTTGTACAAATGAATGATTTTGGAAATATTTTTTTGCCCATATAACATAGAGCGAACAATTTTTTAATGACAGATATCGTCAAAGAAGTATGAGTTTATGTAATTGTACCTTAGATACAGGACTATAATCGATGATGCGTTATGACCCTATTTTGTACTTCAAACCTTTGGAAATTCATAGAGTGAAATCCCATTTACCCAAGTCAGTCGATATTCCTCTCATTTAAAGCCTGGACATGGAGAGAAACTTTCTTATAGAAAATAATAAAACCAAGCGGGATTCGAACCCACAACCCCAGTCTAACAAGTCCATCAAATGAATACAAAACTTATTAAGCGTCTAGTGCAAACAGCAATGTTAGTATAAGCTGTGTGTCTCTGAGCTTGATATATCAATAGCTAAGTCTGGATGTGTTCGGGCGACAATATCCTGTTAATGCCTGGACTTCAGCATAATGGGACGTGAGCCAACGTGGATATTGTGTTACATTGCCGAGGGCTGCCAAATGTTATGCTTTATTTTTACAGTTTGAAAGAATTATGGCTAGCGTTGTGTTTGAATATCAAGATAGAGAAGTTGGAGTTATGGAAATAAAGCCTGGGGTTCTAGTTGTTTAGGATTTTCTTTCGTTGTTCTACTAGTCGGTTTTATTTACACAAAAGTAAAGAGATAAGATATTTTATAATGTCTCGGCTGAGAACTAAACCTATATTGCCTCGGATATATTATTATTTTGCTTAAAGACTACAGTAATTAAACATTTGTGATTTGTTCCCATTTGTTTCGATTTTCTGTGAAGTGAACGTTTTTTTAATTGTGACCTTTTTACAAATTTTAACTACATATCTTTATAAATTTTCTCCTTATTTTAAAGATCTAAACTTAAAGCAAACTGTAATAAACTCATTTATTTATTTATTTATTCAGTAGAACGGCAAAACCAATTACACTACTAAAATTACAATTTCAAATAAAATAAGCATTAAAATACAAAAAAAATGAAAAATTACATTAAATTATATTTACCAACATTCATTCAAATCTTTCACAAAACATCAAACATACCGATAATAGTTCCTTCTATCCATCCGCAAATAAATCGCATTCAGGGTATTCATTTAAGAGGGCGTTGAGTGCCGTGAGAGTCCGTGGGATAGGCGAGTTAGCTCGTGCAACAGTGCGGGAACTGGGTATAGCGAAAAGCCTATGTTTTCTGGATCGACAGTAATTGTCAGGGACAAATATTTGGAAAATTTCATTATGAAGCTCCGGAGCAACAATAAAATTCCTAAAAATCTTACATAGTGTCCTGACTTGATCATTATTCCTCCTAACTTCCAATGAGTTGTAGCCCAAGCAACCTAAAAGATATTTTGAAGGATACAAAAATGGATAATACCCATAAACACGCTTGTAAAGATATCTTATGAATACTTTCTGTACCTTTTCAAGCAACAGGATATATATACCTTCATACGGAGACCAGACACATGAACTGGTTTCTAGCTTACTACGCACAAGAGCATTAAATACTAATTTTAGGGCACATACATTTTGAAAGTCTTTTAGATTCCGAAGTACGAAAACTAATCGAGAAAAAGATTCCTTTGCCAGTTGGATAATATGCTCATGAAAAGTGAGACCAGGATCGAAAACAACACCCAAATCCTTAATAAATTCTTTTCGATAAAGTTTTTGTCCATTTAATCCGTAATCAAAGCGAATAGGTTGTCGCATACGACCAAACGTCATTGCTGAACATTTAGAAATATTAAAATCCATTTTATTATTTTTACTCCATTTATATAATTCATCAATATCTTGCTGTAGGGCAACACAGTCAGCTTCAGAATGTATCTCACTATATATCTTGAGATCATCTGCATAAAGAAGACATCTTGCATGTCTTAATACACAAGGTAGATCATTGATCATTATTAAAAATAACAGTGGTCCCAATACAGAACCCTGACTTACTCCAGACCGAGTGTGATAAGTTTGTGATTGGTATATACCCAGCTTAACAAACTGTTGTCGATCACGGAGATAGTCAGCAAGTAGTAGTAGAAGCCCTGGCGCAACTCCTACAACATATAGCTTAGCTAATAATGTGTCATGATTGATCCTATCAAATGCTTTGCTAAAGTCAAAATACAGGACGTCAACCTGGTATCCTCTGTCAATCCGTGACGATATAAATTCAACCAAAGTCAATAAATTGGTGTTAACTGACCGCTTACTTCTAAAGCCGTGTTGTTCCTCACATAAATATTTATCAATTTGGGAGTATAAATATTTATGAAGAATATACTCAAATACCTTTGCCGGGGATGATACAATAGCAACAGGACGATATTCCTCAACGGACATTTTATTACTAGATTTAGGTATAGGTGTTACCCTTGAAATCTTCCACTGACTTGGATAAACTCCATCTTTTAACGCTAAGTTAAAAATGTGACACAATGGAATACAGAAGAGTTTCTTATTACATTTAAGAATGGAAGGAATGGTCATAATATTCTATATATCTATGTCTTCACTAAGACAGCGTGTGCCAGCCCTGCCACCGACGCCGACGTAAGCTCACAGGTTCTTCGCCGATCGGCTGAATCCTCGCAATGGCGTCGTGCTTTAATTACTCACGTGTCACTATTCGACATTTAGTTTCGATATGATCATTAATTTGGTCTTTGGTCTGCAAAAAATCATTATTCAAGTGTAAAGTTTTGGATAGTCGGTCAGAAAAAAATTAATTATGACATAATGCATTACAAATAGAGAAGAAAGAAAGAAAACCATTTATTCACTATCACAACAATAAGTTTTTTTCATACAATTATAACGTTGTTGGAACATCCTATTAAGTGTGCCCGTGCCAGGATGGCCCGCTCTTTCATAGAAAATGTCTTATTGTAATATGACTAAATGTAAAAAGAAAAACTTTAATTTACAAAAAAGTGAGTTTGTTTATGTAATTTGTGTGAGATGTTAGAGTGGTTTTTATGTCATTCGGTCGGTTAAAGCCTCTATATTTTTGTAATATTGTAATGTAAGCATATTGTGGTAATATCCTTTAACAATACCTATTTACCACGCTGATTTTCAGCCTCTGCCTTAAAACGTAGTCCGTGGCATGACTAAATACACTATCTGATTGCGAGGATTAGGTTTTAGTTTAATGGTCTATGTCAATGACTAAACATCAAATTTTATATCTATATACTTCATAAAATGTGTGTATAAATTTAAACAATAATAACTCATAAAACTGCTTCATAATCGGGAAATGCCTTTAGTTCAAAAATAACGGTGTAGATGAAGCAATAAAACATTAACGAGCAGAAATGAAATAAAAAGCCGTTAGCAGCCTTCACCCCGGGAACGATTTTTGCTTACTGTTCTCTCAATGCAGAGAGCTTTCAATTACAACTCACTTTTTGATACCTTTTATTCATAAATATTTATAATACAGGTTAGCGAGCACTTCTCTTATAAATATAGACATTCTTTTTTGATAAGGACTCTTTGTTTATTCAAGTATTTAGGGGTCACAGAATAATGACATCAACGTTCAATTTGTAAGAAAAATAAGACTCAAACGTGAACAAAAAAACTCATTATAAAGACACGAATATATTTTGGCTATAATTATATTACATAATAATTATAATTTAAATGTATCTTTATATAAATATATATATTATATTTTAACGATAGAGTAACCATGACTAATTGTACTCGTGAATAAAAAATAATGTAAGAATTGAAATCAGTTATATCTAAAAGTAATGCTAATTGATTTCATAAAGTAGTGATTTATTATCAATATAAAGTGACTTTCTCTATGATCTTATTGAATACTTGACTCAGTGTTCTCAAGGGGCCTTTCCGACCGCTTTGTATTGCAACTGGCAAGTCAATTTGTATCGAGCTGATTCGAGAAATTGGTCGCAAACGAGTCTCGGGATTCACGCAAAATAAAAGAGATATCGACTGTAGCGTTCCGTACACTGTCGCCGTTTTGGTCGTGTTTTTGCAGCAAATATAGGTACTTGCCTCTGCAGTCAAATCTGATGGCTTTATCATATGTATATAATATAATTGTATGCATATGATGCTCACGTGAAGAAACATAGGACTGCCATATATATACGTATTTCTGTATAGGCGGGCTGGCCCTGCTCCATTGATATTTTTTATACCTTGTTTCAGAGAACTTTAAAACACTGTCCTACTAACAATATCTATAACACACATAAATAGTCATTTTCTCAATGGATGAAGAAAAGTCAAAATAATCACTCAAATAAACAAATAAAACCCAGTCAGTATTAGTTTTTAATGCACAAGAAAATGTAACTGTTGTTGGAATAAATGTGGTATCGTTCAAAAGTGCTTATTACAAAGCAATGAATACTGTGGAAATGCCAAAAGCCTTCAGCGGAGCCTTCCGTCTGCCAGCGGTTGTGGTGTTAGCGCTAATTGGAGTCGACGTTATGTGGGGGGAATTAAATAGTTCGTCTTTATAAATGGCTTTTAAATTATGAAATATTTTGGACAAAAAGCGCGTTTGGTTTGAAAAGTTACATGTTGCCATGGTTGTTATTTGGAAGCGTATTAAATAGTTTAATAAGCATAAATTTTGTTTTGTCCTGAAAGTTTTGGTGTGAAATGTAACACCTGTGTAATTATTGTGATTTTCGTATTTCTAGTTCTGTCTAATTATGTAAGTGTAACTATGCGCTTGTTACTGTATAACGTTTTTTTTTATTTTTATGTTAGAGATCGACAGACGAAATTAATGTTCACTTGATGGTAGGCTCAGCCACAGAACATCAGTCAATAATGCGCCGTCGACCTACTTTTTACTTCGAGCATTCGGATTAATTATTTTAGAGAACGTGATTTATCATGCCCCATGAAGCAGAGGTCTCTGTTTCACTGTTCATATTATCATATTTTCTTTGCAGGCAAGTAGGTGATAGGCAAGATCTTAATTTGTCCTGCCAAACTGAAACGTTTATCGATGGTCGCGGGATTCGAACTAGATACCTCCATACTACTGAGCTACGGAGCCGATCATTATTTTGTAAATTAAATATTTATTTCTAAACCAGTTTCATATACTCAGTTGATTAAATCAATATCCTACAATATATCAGTGAACCCAGTCGCCACATCGCGTGTTCACACACGCTCGTTACGCGTACGTGTATAATGTATATACGAGTACGTGTTTCGCGACACTAAATAAATAAGTTTTTATTTCTTGGCAGTAGATCGTACACTGCGGCCGCTCGCCATTTCAATTACCGTGGACCTTGCCAAATTCTACAAGTACCCGCATTTAAACCGTTCGCTGATAACGCATTCGTTATGTTTAATGTTCCGTTAAGATAAGCGAAGAATCGCATGTCTGTACGAAGCTTGTGTTAATTGGCACTTGTTTTGTGTTCCGATCAGTTCACTAGATAGTAGTATGTAGCAAAAGATTTTAGAGGTAGATAATAACTTCTTTAAATAAATCAAACAAAAAAGGAAATAAAAATTAAAAAAAGTGAAAATAAATAATTATTTTCTAGACAATAATTCAGAAAAAGCTTTTATTAAAGTATCGGATGTATATTTTTTGTAACACATATTAATAGCCAAATATACTTAATACTTATACATATACATATATTTAAATAGTATAATTTCGTTTAGTAGTAATTTTAACTGTTATAGCCAGCAACATACTTGCGAGCCCTCTAGTGTTTCTATATCATACTATAGTATGTGTAAATAAAAACATTTGCTTTTTAAAAAAAACAATAATGTTGATTGCAAGATTAAGTCGATCCATAAGCCAAACACTCAAAACGCACAAAAAATCCCCCGTCGCTTATCTTAACTAGCGATTTCCTCCGAGGGTAGACGGAGGGTTGCTTATTTAATTTATAGAGGGATGCATTTCAATGAGAGCGCTCGTTACGAGCACACATGCTGAGATAATTGTAGTTGTGATTTAGGAAACGCTCTTAGATTGGAATACGTTCAAGTAAGTTGCAATAGACTTGTCGCAGTATGGAGACATGATATTATGTTCGGAACAATATCATGTATTTAGATTAACTATTGTACTATGATTGACATCTCTTTGGATCCTGATTTGAGTGCATGTTTGTTTGTTTACTTAAGTAATTATGTATATTAAACTACATAAATTAATTCAGGTCTATTTTCATTTATTTAGGAATTACGGTTAAACGTACAAAGCAAACGGAAGGAAACGTCCATTATATAGGCTCTACTAGTATGGAAGACAGTCATTTATAATGTAGCAATATATTGTTAGAAAGAAAATATTTTATATTGTTGACGGGCTCGTTGCAGTTGGCGCGTTCGATAGAACACCTGCCCTGGGCATCGATTGGTCGTGGGTTCGAATCCCACCCGGACGGCATGTTTATAATTTTCTGTAAGCATGTCTTCCCCACGTCTGGTAACTTTGGGCATTGAACGGGTGGGAGGAATATCGAAATTCCGATCGGGTAATGAACTACCGCTCATAGATGGAAAAACCGTGAAGAGCATATTTCGCGTTTCACCCACCATCAAGTGAACCTCATGCTCGTCTGTCGATAACTAACATAAAAAAAATAGTATTCAATTCACTGTTATTCATTCAAAATGAATTATTTCGTCGGATACGTATAACATACGTAGTAGGGATGCCCACAAAGTAACGTAGTTCGTGACGCGGTCCCACGCTGGGAGAAAATTAAACAGTGATTTAAGACAGTGTTCGAGATTGGACATTGTAACTGAGATTTTGAGATTTACTACATCACACTGTGATTATGTCCTTAGATAGTAAAATTATGTCTGGTAAATTATTTTCAATGAATGCTTTAAATATTTTTTTCAAAATACTTTTATTAATTGTTATTATTATTGAGTGCGATTGTCATGTTTAAAACTTATGTACCTAATTTAAATGAATTTGTGTTTTTAATGCAAAATGTTATTTTAATAGCATATTTTAAGATTTCAATATATTAATTCGTGGAAAAAGTTATTAAATGATTGTCTTTTATAAAGTTTCATGTTTTAAATATCGATAAAGGTATCAATGGAATATAATATTCAATTAAAAACAGCATGAAAATGTATCTAAAACTGCAGAATATAAACCGACTTGCGTTAATGTGAATGTCGGCCGAGAGATGGCGCCAGAATCGCAACTACTCTAACGAACCGTTAATTCGATTGTGTCTCGCAACTGAGCGAACTGACAATTTTAAAAATACCTTCCTCTTTCTTTTATACGTCAAGATAGCAATTTTATGTTGTAGCAAAGACAGGCAAAGAAAAGTTTATGTGTATTTAGGTATTGGGATAATATAAAGAATTTGACAATTTAGAGACAGAGGAAATGAAGGTGGTGTATACCATACCATCATTTTTATTTATAACAGCTTGGCAAATTATAGCACATTATATGTATATAAAATCAATGTACGTTTGTCCTCTATACACTCCTAAACTATTCATCCAATTATCATGAAACTTTTTTGAATTGTTCAGCATAAGCTCTCGTAAGTTCATGGCCTAAAAAAATAATAATTTTATTAATTTAAGTGGCATTATAACGCATCCCGGGTACAGCTACAAATATATAACAAGCTATTTTGCTACAAAGCAATATGGCATTTCAAACTTAATTTACTACTGCTTAGTATCGAAAAATCGATCTCAATAGCTAGCCGTGTAGCTACACGGTAGTAATACTAGGGTTATTTTAAAAATCTATGATATACCCATGACAATCATCACAATTTAATAAAATTCTTAAATTTTTGTTATAGTACCTGACGATAGAGATGATTTACTAAATAAACAAGCAAGTTCTTCAATAGCTCATTACGGAATACATCAATTATAAAGTTCTGTAAGACAGACAGAAAGTAATGATGTGCCGTCGCGGCATCTCCGGAGCGAAACTTCACCACAATATCAAAACATCAAAACTTTCTCCATTTTATAATTAGTCGCGAATGTTCCTCGAATTCGAAATATCCCCGAAATGTTGCGAGTCAATTTAATAAATTGTTTTTGTCTCAGATGGGACTTCGTTACTACAAACTTGTTCTTTTGTTTACGTAATTGAAATTTAAAATAAACAAACGAATAATTTTATAAAATTACAGGAGGCAGTATTAATATGACAGACCTTTATCCCTCATATCATCCCAAAGCTTATTTAAATAACTGATAATGTTTGAACAGGATCCATTTAAATTGGCTACGAAGTTGCTACGCCAGCGTCGATTTAAATACAAATACTTTCCGTTCCACAGTCCCCACAGGTCCTTGACCCGAATCTCATGAGAGAAATAAAAGCAACTGACTACTCTCTTCTCTCAAATCTGAAAATGGTGACAGAAGTGTAGCGGTCATTATTATACCATTCTTTTTGTGATATCGACAGATACGCGATTTACCTCAATTACAGGAAGCCAATTTATCGATAAAGCGCTGTTAAGTAGTGTCAATGAATTTACACTATATCTAATTTAAGGAAACAGTTAAAAAATCTTTTGAATAAGGCCTATTACAAAGTTAATAAGTATCTGGAAGATAAAAACGCATGAATAGTTATAAGTGTTCAGGTATTGTATTTTTTTACACTTTTCGATATATACACAGGGACAGTAATGAGTGGACACCCTGGACTAAAAGGAAATAACTTCCCCTAACTCTTATCTCTAACATACACAAAACAATCACTTGTTTATGTGGAATGCTCTTGATCTGCTCTACTCAGATACTACGTAGATTTAATTGTATTATCTATAGTCTTGACAGGATCAGACAAATTCATTTTATAGTTGTATAATTCGGTGGACACAATTGAGTGGACACCTAAGTAATATGCTTTAGGTAATTAAATATTAAATTATTACTGTTATTCTGTTATAGTTAATTATTTTTCTCTCTAATTAAACATTTAAAAAAATAAGTCATTATAATACTTCTCTATATTTAAAGTAAAATGTCAACTCGTCAAAAAATTTCTCTTCAAATACGGAAATTAATTATTCGTGACAGATTTCTTTTTAATTCTTATCATAATAATGCGAAAAAATATAGCATTTCGAAAAGTGCAGTAGAAAAATATTGAAGAAGTTTTTAAACCATGATACTGTGTAAAATTTAACTGGGATAGGAAGAAAACGTTGCACAACAAACTATAATGATCGGCGAATTGTGAAGCTTATTAAATAATCTCCAACTTTAACATGTCAGGAAATAGTCGATGAACTCGGGTTGAATATTTCTAATAAAACTTTTCAGCATGGATGCATAAAAATGACTTTACAGCCTATGAACTTAGGAAAAAAGCCCAATATTAGTAAGTATAACAAACATAAGAGGTTTCAATTTGCAAAAAATATGTTAAAATGCCGTTATCATTCTGGAAATAGGTTGTATGGAGAGATGTGAGTAAATTTGAATTATTTGGGACCAATAGAAGAAGAAAAGTATGGAGGAAATCGAATCAGGCTTTGGAAGATAAATTATAGCAAAAACTGTTAAATATGTAATATGGGTTCAGTAATAGTATGGGGTTGTTTCTTATGGATTACTCTTAGTAACTTAGTAGAAATTGAAGGTAGAATTACCGCCGATTCATATATCGATATTTTAAATGAAAATTTGGAAGAATCTTTGTTGAAAATAAATATTACCAATTATTTCGTATTTTAAATGGTCAACGATCCCAATCATACTGCACAAAAAAAAAACCAAGCGGAAAGCAGTTTCTAAAAAAATGTAAAATAAATGTTTAAGACTGGCCTCCACAGTCACCTGACATTAACCCCATAGAAAATTTATAGGAAATTTTGGAACAAATTATATCTACATGCAATCGGACCAACAGATGTGATTTTAAAAAAGAATGAGACATTCATGTAATGAATTAGATGAAGATATTTTACATAAATTAGTGGAAAATATACCTCGACGATGACAAGCCATCATAGCAGCTAAGGGAAGCTCTACTAAAAATTAATTAAACATTTTTTATAGTGTCCACTTAATTTTGTCTGTCTCGCTTTTCATAATCTGATAACTTTCTCTTAATCCTGATATTAAAATAATCTACTTTTCTTATACTTAAATAGATTTTTTCATGACGAATTTATTTATACCACAGATGATTAACTAATATCAATAAATGTTGAAAAATTTCTTCATTTTCGTTTTTTCTTTCGATGTCCACTTATTTCTGTCTTTGACACGAAAAAAGTATAATTAACCTTAACAATAGATCAATCTACTAGAATGACCGCGATTTCTTTAACAGAACAGTTCTACCTAAAGTAGATAGACTGAGGAAGCCAGAGCCAGAGATTCGACGCTGATTCTCAATAAATTGAAAGCTGTGTGGCGGATCATCCTAAGTTCGGTTCATCTGTTCCTGCCCTTCGATTATCCGCGACACGTTTATTCAATTAGACTCTCAAGTATTTAGCGGAATCCATCCGGCACTCCTATTCCCGAAACGGTGAACACGGCTGTTTCAAAAAAGATTTTTATACGATTATTTCGCGGTCTGCTTTCATCCGCTTTGGGGATTATCAATTAACTCAAGTGGAGTTACGGTTTTTTGCATTTTTGGGGATTTTCGACTACTGAAATGGATTGTTACACGTTGGCAGAATACTTAAAGAAATACAGTATACTTTGCTCGTACTTGTCACGTGTACCGTGTGTCATCAGTGTCGTTACCCGGTTTCGGAAGAAATGTTTTTTTACTTAATCAAGATTATTTTACTAAAGTGGTCATACATCTTTCAAGGGCGTGGCTCTACCACTCACAAAGTTCCGATAAACAATATTTTATCGTGTGAAATCCTTAGCGAAAGGAAGCGATATACAAGTTGGAAACCGCCGGAGGCTGCCAAGTATTCTTACTCGACTGATTTACCGACAGACGAAACCTATAATTCAGGTTTAAAGTTACAAACACGCTCTTATAACATACACATCGATACTAAAAGTAAGATTTTGATTCACTTTGTTTCCAATAATTACAGATCAAGGTTAAAATAAAATACTGTATACCGGATTAAAACGCGATTTATTATTTATATTGTTTAAATTATTTATTCCGACGTTTCGGATGCTTTTCAGCAACCGTGGTCGCGGGGAGACAGAAAGATGACAGTTGTCTGATTTTTGAAACGTCACATAGTTGCCATATTAACGCTATCTATTCCTACGGAGTTGATAATAAATCGCATTTTAATCCGGTATACAGTATTTTATTTAAATGTGTGATACTCGCGTTAATAAAAAACAATATTAAATCAAGGTTATAGAAAGGTTTATAACATCACTTATTACCCGAGGTCACTTACTTATATTATGTGGTAAGGATCGCGGCTAAAAATTTAATTTAAACAAAACAAGTATAGCAGTAAAACAAGGACTCTGGAACTCTTAGCCTTTATACTATGATGTGTTGCACAGCTCCAGAAGTGTCGAAGGTATCTGGCATTGTTTCAAACAATAATTTACAAATAACTTTTGCATTAAAATATTAATGTAACTACGAGTGTGTAAACCTTATAATATATCCGATACATAATGTCACCAATATTGCAACAATGGTATTTCGCCCATCAGTTATATAATTTCATCAAGATTTATGTGATCCTGATTAATATTGATATTAAAAAGAAGTAAAATAATTTGTTTTAATGTTTAGAGAGTGCATTATTTCTCAGAATATCTTTTATCTATGCTTAAAATTATTCAATTTATAGAAATTTCACTAACCTTAATTTAGTACAAAGTTATGTTTTAAAACGGAGTTGATAAAAAATCTTTATAAAGAACTATATTATATTAATCCTATTTTCTATTCAATAAAAAATTGTAAGCCTCACATTTGCATTTATTAAATAAATGTAACCAAAATATGTACCTACAATGTAACTGAGAACTAGCAACACAGGGAATACGAGCATTATCACCTATAATTACTGTGAAACCCCAGCAATGTTGCGAGCGATACAATTACACAGAATTACAATTATTTTAATCATTTCGATTGTATTCACGCGTTTAGTCAAAATTCTCTTTGCTTTGTCTATATAGTTCTCTGCAAAGGAAAACCGCAGCTATTTCATTTAATTAAAGCTGATAATGCAGTGATCAGCAGTAAAGACACATTAAGATGATTACAGACGTTTGAAATTGTACACGCTCACATTATTGTAAAGCTTAATACTGTTTTGATTTAAGAGAAAAGGCTCGCGCTTCAGTTAACGCACGGGTAATGCTCGTGGTCAGTAGTCATAAAAAATAATGTACTCATTTAAATGGTATTATAATAATTTATTATTTTATTTTTAATATAAAATGATATTATGTGAATAAAGGAAGAGACAAACAGAGAATCCTTCTCACTATGCGGGACGTCTCCAGTAAAATCGCCATCTCAATCTGTCCTTTGATCCAGCAACTGAGTGAGAGCTTCTTAAGGTGTTAAAACTATAAATACGTATTTCAATAATATTTTTTCTTTTTGCCTGTAATTATTATTAATTCTATAAATATATGTATACACACTGTTTACGTTATACTTTATTTAAATCTAATCTTACTATTGTCTATACAACCTATAATTGGATTTTCATGCCATAAACTAATGTGTATCTTTTAACAAAATAAATAAATAAAAATAACGCTTTATTTATCTTCTCATTTTCTGTTTCTGATCCTACAATTCCACCAATCCATCGCTTTGTCTAATGAATTTCTACACAAATACATAATTCTAATGCCTTATCCAAATGACAAAAAACACATTCAAATAGATGAAAATGTAATGACCTCTCTTAACCAGAAACATTCAAATAGATGAACCAGCAATTACAGCGGATCAATGTAATGAAACAGAGGTATTAGCACGCGTTTAAAGCGGAAACTAAACTGGTTCGCTCTCACAAAGTTGCTCGAGCACTTCTCAATATGGCGGATAATCGCTGACCACACGCAGTTCAACAGTTAGTTAGCTGAATACAATGGATTGTAATTGTGCTACTTCGCGGTGCTAGCTCGAACTGGGGTTTAGTTATCCAATGGAATGTTTTGATTACAGAATATTTTAACCAAACCGTATATCATCAGCGTATTTAGATTTGTATTGTAAAGTATGCAAATGTAAAATTAGAAGCATTTAAATTATTTTTTATTGACGTTCATAAGTGTAAATTGTGTTACCTAAATTAATAAATTATTTTTGAATTGAATTGAATTAAATATGGCAACTTTGTGACATCTCAAATATCAGACAACTGTCATATTTCTGTCTCCCCGCGACCACGGTTACTGAAAAGCATCCGAAACGTCGGGATAAATAATTTAAACAATATAAATAATAAATCGCGTTTTAATCCGGTATACAGTATTTTATTTAAACGGATTTTCATGGGGCTTTCATGGGGTAGTGTCGGAAAAAGTCAAGCCTCCTGGGAGCTATCATCGAAAACGCTGCTTAACCCTTTAACTTAACCCTTTGAGATATAACAAAACAATGTACTGTTGGATATTACTTTTTCATACGATAGACGTAGACACGATGACGGCACTACTATCTACGTAGATTCAAATTAAAAAAGGAAAAGTACGTAATGTAGTATTTAACTTGCCGGCAACATCGTACACTCCCCCTTAACAAGCACACGCAGCCGTTAACTAGTCGTCTGCATACAATCCGACAATCAAGCTATATTCAGCGACTCCGCCCGCGGCCACTCTCTCGATTGCCTCGCAGCGCGCCACTCCAAATTACACCAATTACAACGCAATTTACATCGCTTTGTAAGACCCACCTTCCACTACCCTCCTTCTACAGGATATTACGAGTTTTTAAATGGCAGGAGATATTGTAACTTACAATTGCAACTGCTAAGAGGATACTGATCATGATTTTTGGATGCAAGTTCTGTAAGTTAACTGTTACCCGTTAGCAAAATTAAATAGTATCTTATAAGTGTCTTAGCTGTCTATTCTCGATAGATATAACATTCTGTACTAGTTATAGATTTAAAAAGTGATAATTCAAAAGTGCTTTTTAAATTTAACCTTAATTGAATAAACGATTTTTTGGGCTTGATAGTTGGATAAATAGATACAAATTAATTCATTCCCAGCAAATACACGGACACACACAAAAATAATTATGGACAAACATCAAGACAGGAACGAAGTTTATAAACTTAATCCTATAAATTAACAGATTAGTAAGGAAGAAAAACAAAGAAATAATTTGTGCGGCAGTGCGCTGCTACGAAAGGGAAGGCTACTCGACTTAAGTTAGGAAGTTTTTCTCTAACACTAATTTTTAACCACTAATTATACGAGTATATACACAAATATATGTAATTATTTTTAGTATTTATGACGATATTCTTGAATACATCAACAGATTAAAAAGCGATCCAAAAGCAATTTCCTCATTCTTAAAACTAATTGAAAAGTTACGGAATCATAGCAGTCCGTTAAATAGATCGGCGATCTCATATTTTATCAAGTTTTAAAGAAAAGAACGAAAGAATTCGAGGAAGGAAGCAGTAAATCATACTGTTAGACTACTTCATAATTATCTTAATTGCCTTTTTGAAATATCGGAGAACTTGAGGAGAATATTTTATATTTTTTTAAATAGATCTGAATATACATTGTTGCAAATGTATTGTTGACTTTTCTACTTCTGGTGAGGCATTAGTCATATAAGTATATATATTAAACATTATAATTATGTCAAATAAAAAGAAAAGAAAAATAAACAATACAAAATGTTACATTATAAGTAAACTTCATAATATAATATATATTATAGAACACACTAACATATTATATACGTAACTAAATATTTTGAATAGCATTATTGAATAGCAAGACTAATTTTTGTCCGAGGTAGCTACCAGCTCTTCGGTCTTATATATATGTATATATACAATATACATATTAGGAAAGTTATATATTGGTACACAATAAAAATATATTAAATATAATCAGGTAGTCTCTATATAATAGACTACAGGAATAAAGCTACCGTGTAGTTCACTTGGAGATAGGACTTGACTATACAATACGTAAATTAATGATGCGCTGTCGACCTATTAAATTACTCTTTCGAGTATTGCATTTTTCATCTATGAATAGTGGTTTAATGTAGAATGTCGATATTGTCCCGATCCCTCATTTAATACCTGAAGTATCTATATGTAGAAAGCAAATGTATATAGAAAATTATTAACAAGTCAATCACAACGCGATTGGAACCCGTTATCCATAGAAACTAACGTGTGCACTGTACAAGTGTACAGCCTATGGCAATCGTACTATAACACACATATATTATATTACCAACCACTTATCAATAGGTATATACGTATATATGGTTCTCGTGTCGTTCTCGAATAAATCTCTTGTCAAGGTTGTTGGTCGCACATCTCCGAAATGGCTCGACCGATTTTTATGGAATTTTGTAAGCATATCTTGTACAAGATAAGAGAATAGGTCGTAAAGTTTATTTTATATCGCTAGGTGATTAGGGTATCCCTATCCAGTTTTTTTTCTGTATAGCAGTGCAGGATCGGACAGCTAGTAAAAATATAATATTATTTGTGGCATACAACAAAGATTGTACTTTGAGGTAAATAACTGGTTAAAATGTAAGTCTCGAACAATACGAGAGCAATAGCAATATAAGTCATAGATCCAATGTGAAGATAAAAGCTTTCAGCGAGTCTCGATAAATCGCGAGTCTCTAAAAGAGCGATGACACCAAGATTTAGGAGCGAAGAGCGGTTCAGTCGCGGGGAAGTGTTAGATAACCGAAACTTACATCTCAGATAAACACTTACCCTGCGAGTTGTAGAAGTTCACAAGTTTCGTGGTGAAACTAATATTTGCGATGATAGGTCTGGAACTATTTTGATGCTACTAATATCCAGTTTTCATGTGTTTGGGTTTGAGGTGCTACGAATGCATTGTGCTACGCCGTAGAGATGAGGCGATGATATTATGTTGTTTCTCTAATAATTTATTGATAATTTACATACTATATTTTATTCTATTTTTTTAGTATTATGAAAAGGCAAGAGGTAAGGAAGAGTTGTAAAGAAGTTATATTTTTGTTTTCGGAGTAATCTCCGTTTTTATATCAATCATTTTTGAATAAGAAAAACTTAATTTTGGTAAAAATGCATTGTTTATGATATTTCAGCATATCGCTGTAAGTTTTTAAACAAAAAATAGACATTGTGATTTTGAGCCTTGGTATTTTTTATTATAATTTTTATATAATTAAAGTTATTTGACAATTGGTATCATTGAACCCGTAACCCAAATTAGAGTAGCTGGCAAGTTAGCAGTATCGCAAGTGTAACGCCCCCTGAAGCACCCGGCGCGCCGAGTGACCAGCGTGGTTCCACTCGCAGCAACCAGAGCGCGGTGAGCACCACCGCTAATGAGAACCCCTTTTAAAAGGACGAATTAAAATTTGAAGGACCTGTAATATTCCCTTTAATAGGCGATTGATGAACTCTAAAAATAATGAGGTTATGTGCGGTTAAGTTCTGAATACTTAACCTCAGCCACAGAACATCAGTCAATGATGCGCTGTCAACCTATTTTTTACTTGGAGCATTCGGAAATCCATAGACTGAAACCGAAACGCGCAATATGCACTTCACGGTTTTTCCATTTATGAACGGTGGTTCGTTACCCGGTCGGAATTTCGATATCCCTCCCACCTGGCCGTTCAATAGCCTAAGTTATTAGACATGAGGAAGACATGCTTACAGAAAATTATAATCATGTCGTCCCGGTGGGATTCGAACCCACGACCCATCGGCACAGCAAGTGTGCTACCGAACGCCACGAATCAAATTAATTTAAGTTAAATAAAGGTTCATTAGTTTAGTTTTTATTCTTCTCTGTACAAAGTTGGCACAAAACGCTTTATCAAACACTGTTTGATTAAGGTTTTTACGTGTTTTTCCGCTAGACTTATATATGCGAATACAATTATACTACAGCACTTACATTCTCAACAGTGCAGGAACCAACATAACTTTGAATTGTTTAGAAACTGTAAAATATCAAAGAGTTAGTGTTATTTAAAAAAATATCCATAGCTACTTGTCAGCATATTCAATAAAACTATTTATTTAGATATTCTCCACATATTACCGAGGTCTGGCGCTCTACGGCAGCTCAGCGGATGTAAGAGGGATCAAGGATACATTTGCTTTAATTAAAAAACTATGCTCCAATTCGCGTCTGTTCACACTGAAGCGTCCTCCAGGATTCATAATTCTGCGTGGGGTGACCATGTGCAAATATTATTAAGGAACCGAACCGAACTTTTTTTTTAATGTGTAATGTTATCTTCTGTTTTAATTTCTGGCATGGCTTAATTGTATACTTTTGATTTATTCTTCTTAATTGTTTAATAATTTTGTCAAGTTTTAAATTATTTTCCATTCAAGCCATTTTATTAAATTATTAAAAATAACAACTATAATAGTAAGAATTAAAATAATATACAACTCCGAACCTAAAGAAAAATAAGTTGGAATATTTATATATTGTAAGTTTTAATAATTTTTAGTAAGATTACGTTAAAAAAATTTAACTGAGAATTCATTTCAACTGAAACTAGAAGAAAAAGAAAAATTATTTGCACAATTACGAAAAATCAAAGACCTTAATCTACTTATTCTATAATTTTACTAAACAATTTTCAGAAATGTATTATTCAATCTCATTATTTGTAATTGCTTGATAGAAAAGAAAGAAGTGATCACTAAAGCCAGTGTCGAACTGTAAGACGTGTTTCTCAAAGAATACAGTTTAACTTATATATCGAAAAATCGACTTTTCTGTCCACAAATATTAAGTGGCATGGACTCCCTATCGGACACTCAGACAACTGTAACCTGTCTGATATAATTTTATTGCAGCTCTGATCCTTGCCAAAGGATTTTTAAAATTTAATTTGGTTTCAATCTACATTTCAATGTTTATGAAATACACACAGTCAAAGTTAAATGAATCATTTTGTTGATAACGGAATCCTTGGTATGATATTTGCTCCCAACTAGGTCTGCGATACACTTTTGTTATTTTTCAAGCCTACAGAAATCGAATCGCACAATTTTTATTACATCATATTTCAACCTAAAACATAAAAAGCTACACATAAATAGAAAATATAAGTTTCACTCAAGGATACGTTAAAAGCACCTATCGCTAGACATATTATGCCGATGAGCTTGTATCGTTCTCATTTTAAACCTTATAACTATTACATTCAGTTAGCTGTACAAGTGCTCAAGCGAGAATAGCATCGCTTAAATCGCGAACAAGACGCCAATGCACGGCTCACGACTGGGAATATGAAAAATTCAAAAGATTTCGAAAAAGACCCGTTCACAGTCGTCACAAAACTCAAGAATCAAAACGAACTCATTAAAGTTTCCAAAGCAATCAACTTTAGGAGTATTTCTCCGCAGTTGCTCTAGAGATTTATTCTCAGATAGTTTTTTTTGTTGCAATTCAGTGTGAGAGGCGTCTCGGGGACTGAGACGTTACCGGACGGTGTACATTTAAATATTATGACGTTGTGCTGCTGCAACAGCAAGTCTTCAATAAAAAATAACAATCGAAATACTATTATATAAATTTTCTTTTAATGATATTTAATAAGTTCTTAAATATTAGTTAATATATAAACCTTTTCTAATGCAAAAACCTATAAAATAAAATAAACTAAACGGTTTTCGGATTTTTTCCTTTACTTGTGCTACATGACATTGCTTCAGGCTTTCATGATTCTAGGTCAACGGGAAGTACCTCCGTTTTGATTTCCCTGCTAGTATCAAAACATGCGGCGTAAACGGAGAATAAAAGGCCGTATCAAGGACAGATATACGGACAACGAAGTGATCCTATAAGGTTTCCGTTTTTGGTATGGAGTACGGAACCCTAAAAATACTTGTTTGACCGACCATTCCATATCATACAGCAGAAACAGTCTAAGCAACAAGTTTGAAATATTTAAAGTGCCGCTGTCGGCTCGGTGAAATATTCATCGCAATACATCGCGCAGTCTCTCTGTGACATTTCACCCGAGTTTGACATTGAGTGTCCAAGCGTGCTTCACCACTCACCGGCTGTAACAGTTACGAGTAGGTATCGCTGCTGTAAGCTCTTCTGGATAAATATTAAACTAAAATAAAAAATTAAATATTTTCACAATTTTTATGACATAATAAATTGAAATAGACATGTGTGTTGGGTTCATCGTTTTAATTACATTTCAATGCGGTTTTCAAAATCATTGAACTTGCCTAATCAAGTATTGTCCTTCCTTGTGTATCCAGAGCGGTGTATTTGGTAATAATTAGAGATGATGATGTAGTAGTCTTAACTTTGAAAAATTTATTATAGCATAGGTCATCTAAATGTGACAGCATTCATTATTTCAACATGACAACATTGATTTTACCTCATTCCAAAAATCATTTTAGACAGATTTTTTTTCATTTGTTTTATGTTCGCAGTATCAAATAAATAGACAAATATTTATAGACAATTATAAACTTGGGACACCCGGTGGAATTCCAAGCGGCCGGCGCCACATTGAAATACCACCTATTCTTCCCAAGAAATTAGCAAAATTCAAAAATATCTTCTTTTTCCATTTCTTGGTTTTAATTAAAAAGCTAATAATAACATTTACAAACTTAAATATAAAAAAAAAATATATATATAATTAAATAAATATTTCATGATATATATAGAGGATCTCCAAATTGGACATACAAAAATGTCGGATAACAGTTTTAGAACGCTACTGGTACCTACTTTTACTATATCGGTGGATTATCGATGCGACTCTGTTTTTCATGAATGCGTAAAATCCCTCGGTATAGATCTATACTCTACGCAAATATATAACAAACTCATAAATTTCCATATTATGAGAATAAATAAAGATGAATCCATATCATTCGCCGGTTGTGCTCAATCAAAGATCACTTTCGTGAGCCTACGATCGTTAGGGAGTGAAGTGCCGACTGGAGGGGGGATGGAAGGGTGAGCGCAAAAAGTGTAAGTTTGCGAGTAGCGTGTCGCCGACGGGTAGTTTCATAAATCTCCGGAATGCGTAGGTAACCGCTATAAATTTGCCAAGTACCATTTACCCCTGAAGAGATTGTTTGGTCCAAGTGTGGTAAAGTCGAATCACTGTTCCAACTCGAAAGTGCTCCAATTTTTTTTCTATCGTTTTTTACCATACGTATGTAGTATCCCAAGTTATGTTAAGGAGTCGCATGGCTTTGTGTTTAGATGCTGTGTCATTGTTTAATCGAAATATTCCTATTTGAACACGATGCTCGAAATGATTTGTAATAAATGCTACAGAAGTCTCAGACTGTGGGCTTATTGAAACTCAAAGAATATTATACTATTTATCATAATTAAAGCCATGTTATCGAGAATTGGAAGAACATTTAAGTAACAATATATTCAATAGTACAGTTTACTTTCCCTCTCCGTAGATTTAGCTACGACCAAAGTGTTTATTTCAGTTATATTTATAGTATGCGAAGTTTATAAACACATTTTATAATTATAGTGTTTTATATACATATGTACATAGCGTAATTGTATATGACTAAGCTGTAAGCTATAATATTATTATTTTATCTTGTCGTTTTATTTACTCAAAATATTTAAATTATTATTTTTATTAGTGTAAGCTTTCCTAGTCTGATATATGACACATGATTACCTATTTCAGACGCCTATTATGTAAGTTATATCTATAAACATTTTGTTTATTTTGTGACCTAAATTTAATGAATAAATTTGCCATAATTCCGATGTTTTAAAATGTATCTATTTGAAATTTAAGGCACTTGTTACTTTTTCTTTGAAATAACTTTATATGAAAGTCGCTTCTGCTCGTCTCTTGGGACACAAGCAAAAAGCAAATAAAAGATAACGATAGAAGTATTCAGGCAGCGGCTGGCTAGTGACGTCGCGGCGTGTGTTTGATGGCGCTGATGCGATCGCTGTCGTCACGCTCGCGCGAGGACCCTCGTTTGTGACACTACCCTCATTCACTCCACTCGGGAACGTTTGTTTATGTTGCAATCGCTTATAAGTTGACCTAATACTACGCTAGGTAAAGACAAAGCGTAAACTGTTTGAACAAATTATTTATAGTCTTAAATGTAGTTAACTAAGAATCAATATACGTACTAATTAATTAATCTGAGCTTTCCATATTGATATGACTTGATGATATATATTCTTATGTAAAATTTATAAATATATTATATGCTTATAATTAGTAACTTCTGCAGCCTATTGCGATTCTGTCACAAAGGGAAAAGCATGCCACCTCTAAATGATATATGAAGTATTTAAAATTATTCAGTCAAGTTTAATACGGTAAAAAGACATCTCTTATCTTAAAATATCTATTTTATGAGGAGTGTATATTATTTATATTTGAATCACACGTCGCAATAAACTGTCAAAATCAGAATCATTTTATAAAATGATACAAAACTATAATGGTACGAATTTATATGTTCATTAAAAAATTTAGTAAAATATAAATATTATTTAAATATAACGATTCCCAAGTCATATGATAAATGAACTCCAATGATCACAGTAACACCATTTCAGACCCAGACCACCGTTTAATGTTAATTAAACTTTCAGTAGATCTCTTTTTCAGTAAAATAAAGAGCATTCAAATAGGTTCTAAAAATAAACACGGTTACATGAAACGAGAATAAAACATTGCCAAATAAGGTTTTCTGAATTCTCGGCGTTGAAACGGAGGAATAAATAAAATGCGGCGAAATACGGGATTCCTCCTTCAGAAATGTGAAGCGACCCGCGTGTGGCTTAGGAACTGATTGTAATGTAGTATCGTGTTATACTCTCAAATATTTTATAGTATACTAGCGGACCCGACAGACGTTGTCCTGTCTACACGTCTTTAATTTGAAGATTTCAAACTTTTTTGGGGAATCTAAACCATTCCCAGATCCCCTTGAACACACACAAAAAATTTCATCAAAATCGGTCCAGTCGTTTGAGAGAAGTTCAGTGACATACACACTCACAGAAGAATTATAATATATAAATGAGTATCATTGTTTTATGATGGATTTTTTTATTGCTTAATAGGTAGTTGTTTGACTATCATCCCACCTGATGGTAAGTGGTGATGCGGTCAGGTCAGGTTAATCACGACTAGACTGCCTAGAAGGTGCTGTTAACTCCTGTCCATACTAATTTCCTGGTAGATAGTTGTGATATAAATCGTATATGATAGTTTCTTGCCTAACAAAAACCTCCATAATATCTGGAATATTTTATTCAAATTTTATGTGCTCTTGAGACCTCATGATTACATTATTTATATCTAATTCTTTAATGTTAAAACCAAGGTCTGTTCAAATATAATTCCGTACAAACCTCGCAGGCTGTAACAGAGCCTTTATCCTCAAAATAAATATACAACATTCAGCGTCCCTTCCCACATACTTGTGTCAATCGTTCTCTATCAACTTGTTACCCGACTCCGACAAACTTACCCCATTTACATATAAACAATTTTACCCCTTAACTCACTAAGGTAAAGTCCACAATGCAAGTTCGTTAGCCGTTAGGCAGACAACACACCTGCGAACGGTCATTCGTCGACCGATAAATCGAGTGTCGTGAATGGCAGGGAAACGAATTACAATGAAGATCCATGAAATAAAAGGTGGCATTAAAAATTCCTCTCGTAGCCCTCGGCTCGCTTTGTGCGCGTTTTAACGGACTTTGTAGGCTTTTGAATTGTTGTTCCGAATATTTCAGCTCCTGGTAATTGTATTTTTATGATAAAACGGGATTGGTGGATTATTTTGTTTTGTTTTAGGGGTTTTACTTTCGTTTATTACTTTTACACTACACGTAGCAGTAATTAAAGCTTTGTTTTAAAGTGGAAATAGAGAAACCTGAATACAGAAAAGGGAGTACAGAGGTAATCAGGCAATATCGTTTGTGTCTTTTATATAAAACTTCGTAATAATTTACTTTTACTTCGCTCCGAACAAATATAATATAAATAACTGAAAATACGAGGAAAATGTGAGAGTTTTTTAGCTGCTCAGCCATTTAGTATGATACTTGATATTTATCACAGATCAAGAGAATTCCAATAAACTTTGCGCGGTAAGTGTTTCGTACTGAATTAACTTTATCTTTTTCTGCCTATTTTTTCTGTACCAAGTCGTACATTTGTAATATTTATTTGCATTTATATTTATTGAAAAAAAAAAAAATAAAAGACAGTTGGTAGCAACTGTCTTTTGTTTTTTTTTTTTTACATTCATAGATCATATACTTACGTATAAATAAAATAATTATGTAGACAAAACAAATTACCTATAAACGATTTAATAACTGTTTATATTCGCCTACAAAAATAATAATATACTTAATAGTTTTAATTCATTACTGTGCTTTTTCGCAGCAATAATAATGTATTCTGCCAGCCTTCCCTTCCGTTTCCCCACCGCAAACCTCTACAAAGAACGGGATGTCCTCACGGTCAGGCAATCGTTTATATTGCAAACAGTGCTAAAAAAACACTCCTTATTACACTACGACCCGAACGAACAAGCGACGAAAAGATGAGGTTTGCCGATTCCAAACTTTTAACTCTACTTACTACTTACTTGATTTTTTTTGTTTTCTCGGACCTTTTCTATACAATAAATCCACATCCTAAATATATACACTAAAACAAAATCAAATTCCAAACACTTAATCACTAAATATCTGAAAACACTGGACTACCTCAAAACTGAAAATCTATTGACTACCCTTATATAGTTAACGCCAATATATCTCATCCCAGTTATGTTTTCACCGTCAGATTGCTTCTCTATCATTCCATGCTTAGTTGACTGACAACACACACTGACAAAACTTCATACTGTATACTCATTATCTCACTAAACTTGAATACATTTAACTCACTATATACATACTCGTACACGTTGATGAAATACACATTTACAATATATCTTCATTTATAGCTACACTTAAGACCCGTAATTAATTTTTTGTTTCCCTTTAAGATGTATGTTAAGTTTCCTACTTTCTTTTTGTTACCAACTGTTTTTTTTTTTTTTCAAAACATGCATACCTATTATAACTTTAATTCTAGCTGCGGGTGAAGCCCTGGTGACCTGGCTTACTACATCCTACATCAGGCACCAGTCTCTCACAAGTTTAGGTTCTAGTTTTACTATGGTTATGTTTTAGTTCTAAGGTAACCTTTGTGAAGAGAGAATAAATATATTTATAATTATTATTGTACTCAAGATGACTACTTTGTAGTAAAGATATTGAAAGGTATAAGTAGTGTTTTTCCATACCAAACAAGGCAAATAGACAAAGCCACGAGCGCAGTAGTAAAGGTATAAAAAACGAAACGAAACTTTAAACGAATCACCACTTTCACGAATTAAATTAATTTGAAAGTTAAATGCAGAATTCTGTTAATTCCTTTTCCTCCTAAAGTTTTAAATAATTCATTCGGAGTGAAACCGAGGTGAGGTGAGTGCCGACTCACACTTGACCGCTGCCAGGGTGAGGTGAGTGCCGGGGCGACTCACACTCGACCGCTGCCGGGGCCGCCCCAGTTGCGAGCAGGAAACGTCAAGGAAACCCTTTAAGCCGTTTACCTGACTTAGGCTTGAACTAGATCACAATAATTACTCGCAGTTGCGGGCCATAAACATTTATAATATTCAAATATTACTTTATTCAGTGAAGCAAGCACTTTTGAATCGTTGTAATTGAATTATTAAAACTATTTCTTCTATCGTGAAGAGCTGCGGGCTAGACATGGGTAACTCAGCGAAATTCCCCGCGCCAACTCAGCAACTCAGGTGCAGTATAGTGCGTCGCTTCCTTGAGTCAACTCAAAATTGCGCCACGACGCAACAAAATGGGAAGCGCTAAGCGAGCAGTGAAACCTCCAAAACGCACTCAACGCCACGCTCATAGTTCACTCAGTGAGTGAGGTATTGCGTCGTGCGCCAACACATTATGAATGTGTGAGCTGACTCACCCTGCGCAGTGCGCAGTGAAGCGTGCCGGCGCAATTGCGCGGCGCAGCGCAGTGTTACACATGTCTACTGCGGGCTCAACAACGAAACTCGGTATTTAATCTTTTTTTTTTAATTAGAACCATGTTATATAAATACAATACTATATAACAATAATGGAAGCGTCCCTCTTGTCTACAGTTGAGGTGTAATTAAACAAGACTAAATGCGTTTCTATATTAGCTAGGATTGCTTTAAACTTATTTTTTCTCGTGATCTCATTCATGATTTACTCTATTCGATTCGATTTTATTCTATTCTGTATGGATGTATCCTTACCGATTGTATTTATAAAACTCCATCTTTAATACGCGGCTACGGTACAAATATACTTTTATTAAATGTTCCCTAAAACCAGTAAGTACCTATATATGTATAATCCGACCGTTTTATATCTTAACATTTACAATACTTAATGCATACTTAACGAAGTAACAATGACCTTCGACCTCAATATTTCTCTCTCTGCCCAGGTTCAGTCTTTACACAATATTCTCACACAAAAATGTATATAAGCAATTTAACACTAACAGAATAAAGTTTCCAAAACACTAGATAGCACATCTTCTCTGCGATATACCACACCTATGGGAGTGTACCGTCCGAAACTGGACCAAGATTTGACTCAAACAAAAAAAGGTGAATTCCTAAGTCTCATGGATCAGACGCATTTTTGTGTCTGTTTCAGTGATCGTCTTTTTATATAGCCAAGTTTGTAACGTGTCTACACTGACCGAAACATTTTTTTTGTTTCTGATGTAATTAATACATCAAAGGCCATTGCATTGTATACTCTGAATTGCAATAATAACATGACCTCGTTCTTAGTGTTACCTACGGACATACAAATTTAAAGAATACCATATCTACTTCGCTACTTCTATTTAAAATATCTTCGAATTTTTTCAGAAAATATTCCTCACTCAGAACCAGATTTATTTTAAATTTTATAAAGGACGATTTACTACGTTTTTCATAAATTTGGCTAAAAATAAAACTCGACATTAATGACATTTAAGTCTATGAATTGGCAACTTTTGTGCAAAAATACATGAAAAGGAGTTCATTACTCGCTGGCAGTTCAAATAAAAAAAATGAATACGATACTAATAAAGTTAAGTTGGAGTATCTTTTTGTACGGCGAAAGTATTTAAGATGAATAAGTGAGGTTTTAATTACGAAGGGAGTTGCGGGGCGCGGGGCGAGGAGAGGATTGGAGGGGGGGAAGGCTTAATTCAGGAAATCCATTTGTATGATAAACGCAGCCCGGCTTACAGCTGAGATGCGGCCCGGCTGCACGGACGTGAGCAGTTAAGCTACTGTTTACTTAACCATGTGACTGTTATAGAATTCATATTTACTATAAATAATATAAAGGTTAATATTATACATTTCATTATTTCGGCGATAATTGTGTACAAATTTTATTTATTTAATTAAATTTTAAAACAAAATAAATTAAATTGTCTACAAATTTGAGTATTTGGAATTTAATATTTAACAATAACTGTTTATTAAATTTGTAAATAATAGATAAATATGTAAAGTTTCAGAAGATAATAGATTAATATTTTATTACTAATTTGCAAAGGAAACAAATCACCAAAAGTTTTTTTTTTCAGGAATAATGGCAATATAAATAAGATTTCTTGAAAACTATTCTCTCACTGATAAACTTTAGCATTTATATTTATATACATATATAAATCATCACAAATACATTGTATAGGAGTTTCATTATAAAATATTATATTTAACTAAACATATAACCATCTTATAAATATTTACATAACCATTACCTTTAAAACTCGCAATAATAGTTGATATAACCAGATATTCAGACGTTAAGCTCAGTGCAGCCGGCCCTGCAGTAGTGCTGTTGAAATGAATTTTAATGCGGCACGCATTCAGCACTAATGGCTCCTTGAGCGAGCAGACAGACAGACAAATACTCCACGAGCTAATTTAGCTATTGTTTAGTCCATTGTCAGATCTGCATTGTTAGTGAAGACGAAGCAAACACGTCACACTAAACGTTACACTGAAACACAACTCTTTTTATGTTATAGTTTTTTTAGTAAGATTTAAAAGATATTATACCCGTAGTAACCCCGAGCGGAATTTGTAATTCTTTTAAATAAATATTGGCATAAATTTCAAAAACTCAAAAATATCTTTATACAACACTTTTGAATCGTCATATTTTTTTAAATCCACCACTTGCACTGGTCCGGAATGTTACATCTCACTTGTCGATAGGTATTATCTCAATCACAGGATACCTATAATGTGCTGAAGACCTTTTTGTTTTTCAACTTCGAGTATTAAAATCATACAATCCTAATTAAATCTCAACTTTCCTCTATAAATTGAGTTTCGTTACTCCAGTAGAATATCAGATTATTGTTACATGTAGGGAAAAATATGGAGAATGACATTCAAACCCACGACCCATGGATGCAGGAGTGTGCTCGTGGCTTTCTTTGTGTATGATAACTTACTGAGGTATTTCAAAAATCAATTATCAAATTGCGCATATATCTACATATTATCTGCTGCAAACATTTATGGCCGATGATTATTACTATATTAATAATTAATGGAAATATTATATTATGGTCGTATAAAGGTAATAGAAATAACATTAGTTAACGAATAAAGTAGCGACGTTTATAATCCCGGATGTGAGCTGCGTGCACCATTACTCTAAAAGCATTAACAACTCATTTAGTGTTGCGGGAGCGCTCGCCGTACAAATATTACTAATCACAGACTAAATTGTTAGGTTTTCATTAATATATTCAATATTTGACCGTATCATGTATTTTATGTTTGATGATATTTATTATTTGCAATTTAATGGATTACAGTCTTTTTACTGTTTATTTTAGAATAGATTTCATATTTGTATATTATTTGTAATTTAAAAAAATATTTATGCCGGGTCCTCTTAATAGAAGCAAAATTTTAAACCAGTGGTAGCTCTAATAAAAAAAATATACTTGCAAAACTTTAGAATAAAGTTATGTATAATTTAATTTAAACAGATAAAAAATGTGATTTCAAATAGTTTTATCTAGTTTGACAATTTATTTTCGATTTTTTCGCTATAGTTTATTACTTTTTCTTAGTAAAATATAAAAATAACACTATAAATATTCATTTATGGTGCTATAAATACAATATAATAGTCTAGATACTAAATTAACTGAAACAATTTGTCTCCCAATTTTAATATCAGCCCGTGCAGCAGTTGTAGCGGCAAGTCGTTGGTATGTGACGGTATAGCGACGCGTGTAAGTGGGACAAAAAGAGGCTAATGGATGCGTCGGCACTGAACCGACGTCCCTCCTGATTTACGAGCTCCCCCGGGACTCGTTTGTTCAAATACCTTTGTATTTTCAACGAATTTTTTTGTGTCGTATAATGTGTGTATTGTGAAAAATAGTACTCTGTTGTCATTTCACTCATCTTACATTCATATAAAAAAGTTTCTGAAAACCGTAGGATCTTTAGTGATTTACTACTCTAAAAAAGGTCAAACAAATTTTTTATGTCTTAATAGATGGTTGTTTGACTACTATACCAGCGGATGGTAAGTCTAAGTGGTGATGCCGTCTATGCGTCGGGTTGTCAATCTCCCTAAAATAAAGATTTTTTTTTAATTGACTAACTACGTCGGTGAATGGTTGTTGTGTAGATATCCTTAGAAACAGAAAAATCAAAGAATATATATATATATATATATATATATATATATATATGTAAATGCTCGGAAATTCACTTTTATTGCTTAAAAAAACGCAATGAAACGGCACTTTAATATTTTAATCGAGTGCATTTTATAACATTCCTCAAGCTAAGCCGCAGTAAGTGGGCGGCGGCGGGCGGCGGCGGCGGCGAGGTTCAGATATTAATTACGCGCGGTTATCTTTGATCCGTGGTTTAATTAATTGCTTTAATTAAATATTCTCGAGTGAGCGGAAATTTTCATTAGTTTGGTAGCGAGGTGCCGGCTGAGCTGCTTCTATCTCACTGAACACTGCCTTTATCTTGCACTCAGAACTATTTCCTTAGTTCTTATTAATAAAATTTTATCATACATATTACTCACGAAATAAGCATAGGTTCCTTGACGTACATTCATTAGGCATTCTCAAAGCCTGTATCAATATTACAGGTGTTGTCCTAGACCGCTACGGTGTGGCGTAGCTCTACTACGTATACATGCTACGAGTATAAGGGCTACGTATGAGCTATTTTATTTTATTTATTTTTATTTAGTTATACTATGTACCTATTATGTATATTTAATATTGAGTCGATCGTTCATGTTGTGAATGAAAATCCGTAACCATTGACTTACAAAACAATCATTAACCAAGATATATTATCTGTTGAATATCGTAAGAATCTCATCTTGATAGTAAATCTTGTCTGAGTGAGAAGTATATAAAGCGATCAAGTTTTCCTCGCATTGTGTGAGTAATGGGTTCAGATATAAATGATGCAGCTCATGATATATCGCTATCAAGAGAGAGAAAAAACAAGATTCCACAATCCACGCCGACCACAATTATTTTTCCTATAAATCTATTTTTAAAATAGATTCAATATCAGTAATCATAAATTGGCCAAGCACAATTTTATTATACAAACCAGGAATCGATTCTCATTCACACAAAAAAGATCAAATTTTAGCTTATATTATAAAATAGGAGATTACTATTCTGGAAATTTTTATTAAAATAAAAAAACTAACAAACCACATATAAATTTTAATAAATACATTCACAAATAATATACAGTTATTTATTATACGTATGTATTCTGTCTCAGGTGCGCTAAAAAGCGATATAAGCTTCGCACCCGGCGCCGCTTTATTTATAGCTATAAAGTATCGCCGACCCTATTCAAAACACCTACGTAATTAATTGTAGCGCCCCTCGATGTTCCACGCTCTCATCATTTCAAGTTATTTATGCGTTTTAAGAGTGAGGGTTCGGCTTAAGTTTAAACGAAACGTGGAGTAAAAGGAGATTTACTATGGGTGTCTAGTACACGTTAGTGTCCCCTAACTATTAATACTAGAGTTATAATATGTTGATTGTAACTTGAGTGAATGAAAGTAAGTAATAAAATGTCTATTTATTATTGTATCATCAGTAAATGCCAGACATATAAAAATTCTCAAAAATCTCGAGTCCCGAGAAATGGAGCATGTGGCATTTGTATCTGTTTCACTTATAATTTTTCTATACAAACAAGTTGGTGATTATTTTTCTATACCCTATAAACAATGCATTTTTTGTTTGTTTCTCCGGCTCTTGAACACAAGCCTCTAGTGCTAAACGCAACGCACTTACCACTGATTAACAGTGGCGATGAGCTAGCGTGACAACCACGACAATATTTAGTCGACCGTTTTCTCGTGTTTGAATCGATTATTTATTTATGTATTCCGGGTCTAATATGACACTTACACATAAAACTCGACTGCTAATATCAAAAGTACACAGATCAATGTCGAGAAATCTTATATTTTAGTTTGTCTTCACTCGTCCGCGAGATCTCTTGATCATGCTGGGCGGGCAGGCGGTATCTACAGCCAAACATATTTTATGGTATACTTTTGTCATGAACGAAGCGTAAGCGAGCTTAACGTTCTTTTTATTGTTGACTCACCGTTGTGATGTCCCCCAATAAATAATAATATTGATGATGCTAGCCGCCGTAACCCATTAACTGCGACGGGGTCCGCCTGTCCAGCCCGCGCCGCCGCCGGCTTGACGCGGGTCCGGACGCATCGTGTAGAATTTATCATCGCGACAATTGACAGCTCATCTCCAAGCTTGTGACGTCATGTGACACTTTTAGGAAAAAACGGAAAAAGTCCTTCAGAATACTCGCTCCCTCGGGGCTCCAATACACTCCAGTGTCATGAGTAATTTTAACAAAATTACTAACACTCGCAAAATATTCTATATCACGTCTCTTATGTCTCAAACGTACAAATGAAAAATTTTAAAATATGCCTTATTATGAGACTTTATTTATAAATTACCTGACTGTATTTATAAATGAGAATTAGAAGTAATTTTTTGAACACAGTAAAATACGAATTATTTATTAATATAAATTGTCATAATAAATATTTTAAGTGTTTTACTAACTTATTAATATAAATGGGCTAAATTTACTCAGTAATTAAATTAAATATGTACTTTAATTTATGTTCATTATAAAATTATTTCTATATAATATTATGTAATAATAAAAATATAAAAATGTTCTTGTCTACTGTATACATAACATACATTTTGCAAAAACGATCTGGCTAGACAAAAACATATCAATAAAACAGTAGGTACGTATCCCCCTCACAACTAAAACAATCTAGCTACTGGAGTACAAAGGAGACTCAACTTCTGTAGTTACGCGAGTTCTTACGGCGCTTATCTAAACATAATGTTACCTCAAAAATTGCGTCCAAAGAGAAACACCCATTCTCATTAACAGAGCGGCAGAGATCGCCGCGGGCCGCAGCCGGCGCACTGTCTTCATTATCCTGGCCTAAGTGACCATTAAAATTCATTTTAGGCCCCGCGGTCATTGCGACCCTCGCCGCCGCACGCGGGTTGCACTTGTCATTGCGGATTTTGTGTAATTAACTGGCATGTGGATTGTCTTTTATTGTTATGGTATAAGTTCATTTTTATTAGTATTTTAAAGAACTTAACGATGACACCCATAAAAGCTAAAAATATAAGATGGGTACATAAAAAATATGGTCAGTCTGTATATTGTGTAATATTACTCTTTGTCTTTGCCAACTTTGTGTTTACATGTTTGACGTATAAGACTAAATGAATGGACTGATGCATGATATCTTATATGGTAGGTGATAATAAGTTCAATAACTAAATCTATTAATTTTTCATCTCTGGCATAAGGTGGCAACACACTGAACATATTACCTTATACAGGGATTGCAATTACATATTTTGAATTCAAATACAAACTCTTCAATAAATAACAATTAAATATTGAAACTGGCATATGACAAGCGAAGCGCTCTGTTATTTCGTGATTGTAAATATTAATAAACTTTGTGTATACGAGTGTTTTGAATTTAAAGGGAATTTTAAAGGCACGGCTACACGTGTCCTCTAATGAGAGAGATTAGTGATATCATCAAACGACGCGCTAAGGGCTTCAACACACTAAATATTATATTGCTCATGCAATTTCGTTGTTGTGATATCAAATAAAACCTTTTGGTATGAAATAATATGGAAGTTTTATTATAATTGTTAACTGAAATCTAACCAAATAAAAACGACTAAGACTTACTATTTCAAACGGACTTAAGTCAGCTCTGTGTGATTTAAGACTTTGAGACCACCACCTAGGATCTAGTTATTGAAAAACCTATAACCCCACGTCAAAGATACTTAAAAACAACAATAGCAACGACCAATTCCAAGTTGTTAGTGTGCATATCATGAAATTTGCCTGAATCGGATTTTCATAATATTACTACAGCTGTCATATTTGAGTCTGCACGTGACCACGTTAATGAAAGATTAAAATATTCTAAATCTCGGGCTAAATAATATAAAGCGTTTTAATCCGTTTATTTTCATTGAATGAGTGAAATTTGCGTATGTAAAATACCATATTGGACACTTTTCTATTTCCAATTCCCGAATCAATTTCTCTTAAAAAAGAACAGGCAATAGGACTTTTTAATCCACATCGGTATAATGTTCAACCGCCTCATACATAGGCTCGAGTGAACGCTCGCGGGTCGCTACATACTAAACTGGGTCGGAAATTATATTACCATCTAATTACATACCTTTCGGTCCCATTGTCGACCTTACTCCCTTACAATAAAGTGCAAATCATAAGCAAACGTATAGCTTACAAAAGGAAAATGTAGATTTTATAAAGCGTAAGATGTCGAGTCGGAATCTTGTTTACGTGACGTTTCTATGTAAAACACTTCGTTTCGAGTGTTATAAAATAATAATTAACGTGTTTACGTGACACACATAGAAGGAAATATTAAAAGAAACAGATACATCCGTCCACAATATATATTTTTGTATACATAATAATTAACAATCAGTATACGTAAAGTACATATTATAACAACAAACAGTTACCAATCCATATACAATATTTATCGTAATAAAATATACACAAAATCATCAACTTCATACATCTTATACAATCAAATTCGAAAAAACACACAAGTTTTATTTAATAATTAAGTAATAATATGTAAGGCTTGTTGGATTGTATCAAATTAAACAAAGAGTTACACTTTTAATTAGCTCGTAGCACAATATAGACTACGGTCCTCGTAAACACCGGTCTGAGCAAACTGTTGCCATTAGTAAATAATGTGTTGTCAACAAATAAATAGAGTACATAAGTGCTCAGTATTTTCTGTTATTCATACTTATTATTTTTATTACACCGATTAGTTTAAACATAATTACATATATTTCAGTTCACTCTGTAAATAATTTTAGCTTGTTAATAATTTGAAGAAAAAAAATTTCCAACACGTTCATTAATTGAAGCAACAACTTGCATTGAACAATCAGACAGGTGAAATAATTTGAAAACGCAGCAAATTTTATGTAAATTCAATAAATATAATTGATAGATAGTTATTGAAAATATCCGGTGCGAGTGGCGTGCGAGGCGCCTGCTGTTTGCATAAATCAATGTTATTCTTTAAATAACCAATATGTTGTGTTTACATTTCCCACTAAAAATAATATATTTTAGTTGCGTTCGGAAACATTTAATTTGTATAAATATTTATAAAACAAGCCCGCTGCTTTACATTCGTTTTTCGGTTTGTATTTTTAACAGAATGTCAAATAAATCAAAGATTTTGCGAGTTCAGCGTTGTTGGGGTGGAAAATAATTGTAGATACAAATTGAATGTATTGGTTCTAAAACTTACAATGAATAACCTGAATATATTGTTATTTACTTATTTGAGTTTGAGGAGAAGGTACTCACACGAACTGCCTTTTCTGCGAATATTCTAGAACGTGTCGAATTTGTCAATATTTTTTAAAATTCCGCCATCTTCATTGATTAAAAGGACGGAGAATCGGTCGTGCAAAATTAACGATAACGATAATAATTACTCTAAATATTTTTTATATCTTATTTTGACCTTAATAATTATGGAAAAAAGACCATCACAGAATACATTAATTAAAACTTTAAAAAGTAAAAGTAAAACTATTTGAAGTCAGTATGATGTAAAACTAGTTTAAAGACGAAAAAATATTCAACTAACAACATTCGTACTCTTAAAGCAGTGCACTGGATAAACAGTTAACATAATATTATTTAACTAAGAGAATATGCTGTTTTATGCCTTTGTTGATAAAACAGGTTTTTCTGTAAGTAAATGTACAACACATACGGACTATACAGTGATGAATCCGTGCCGAAGTAGTTGCCTAAAGAGATATTTTATAGTGAATGCTCCGTGTGCACATGGACCTTGTGTTTTATTTCCATCGAGTCTGATGTATTCACGATATTTCAACCATCTACTCACTTCAAGCATCACCAACTCTATGTTGGAAAATCTAACTTCGGTTTCTTTAATTATTTTCGAATGTTAGTAATAAGATAAAATAAATCAACAGCATATATATCATTGATATCCTCTGGCTGAGGTGCAGCTATTACCTCCCATAAAAAGCTGTAGGCTGTCCTTCTATCATTAAAAATAACATTATTTCAAATTACCGCAGTGACGTCACGTAAAACAGTGAATTGTTTCGGGAAAATGAATGTCTCCCGAGGAGTCTGAATATGATTCAAGTTAAACTTGTGAGCGCAGTGGAGCACACTCGGTTCAACAAATCCGTATATTTTCCCAAACTCATTCGTTACGAATAACTTTTTTAATATGAACATCTCGCGGGATGGAATTATGATTTAGCGAGACTTTCCGTTTCGCTGTTTTGCCTATTCAATGTTAAATTACATTTTTTGTTTTATTTTTTCCTCAATTAATCTTGATAAGACATAAAACCGTACACATAACTGTAATAAAATCGTCTGATTTGATCTGCCGGCCAAGCATGACAACCGCGACAAAATTTTGTCGACCGTTTTCTTGTATTTTAATCGATTATCTCTTTATTTCTTCCGGGTCTAATATGACATTTAATATCAAAAATATTAAATTTTATTTTGTCTTCTCTCGTCCGCGACATATCTCGTGGCGGTCATGCTAGGCCGGCAGAATTACCTTTTTTGACACCAACACCGTTTTCTGACTATGGGACAAGAAGGCTAACTTTTCCACCTTTTTGATGCTTCGTTAAAAGATTGCGCACTTAAATGTTTATATTTTTTTTATTCATAAATTTTATATTAATTTGAATCCCATCGACGAGTCACCTCTGAGTGCACTCTTCAACATTAACGGTTATCACTGAAACAAGATAAAAAGAGGTTGAGCCTGCGTTAAATTTAAATCACAATATTTTACCATATTTATTTCAACGGATGAATTATCCTAATATATATTATATATCCCGCCTGTTTACTCTCGCTACTGATTTCCACCAGACATTACTAAGGACCTAGTCTTTTGTTTTTTCTGAATACTAAAACCCTATGTTTGAGATGCTTTAAGATTTTTCAAGCTTTGTACATAACTGAACGGCTTTAATTAATCTACGATTTTTTAACTTTACTCTTTTTATGCGTTATTTTGCTTAAATTATTGTTTGTGTATAAACATCAAAGTGTCATACTGTACTCATGAATGCAACCTAAGCTCAAACCTGTCCACGTTTCTTTTGCAAGACATTAAAATAACAGGCAAGATAAGTTATTTGTTGAGAAATTCAGATTCGAGAGAGCTGAGCTGCTGAAACATCTTCAAGGAGCTCGTTATAAATATTCAGCGATAGTTTTACAATATTTCAGCGCTGCAGCGACGCATCAGCGCTTCGTATAAATATTCAAATCGCACGAAACAAAAGCCAACATCGGAAAATGTTTTATAAAAGCGCGATATTTCATTTAATTCTTAGGACCGGCCATTTGTCATAGTTCCGTCGCCGTGCTGCGCGGCACAGTACTTCACTGAACTGACTGTGCGATTCAATTCTACGTTGCAGTTATATTGTCATAGTTTTTATATATTTTTTGGCCTATAGTTGCTGGTATTAAAATGTAGCGACACCTCTACAAAATTCTATATGAACGTCAATAATTTTGAATCACGCTTACAAAGTCATGTATTTACAACTTCTTGACATAGACCACTGAATATAATCCGACTAGACTAGTAAGTATTAAAACCTTTAGTTTGCAGGAACAGCACACTGTAAGTATTTTTTCATAATTAGTTATACAAACAATAGATAATTGAAAATCAATTATTGGTTTTCTAATGTGGTCCACATACTAAAGCATATAAAAAAAACATAAATCATTGCAGAACATTATATTTTTCATGCAATTAAAGCCGTCGCCACAATTATTGTAGCGACTAACAGAACATTAAGTATTTATGAGTCGCAGAAGAAACGAAAAACTGGCTCAGCGCCATTTTACCGGAGAACTATTTATTATAACTAATAATATTATGCTTAGTTCCGTGACAAATGGCCGACGATTCTAGGAGGAAAGCTAAATCGCGAGAACATTATGTTGATGACATCGTCGAAAAAATTAATGCCATTAACACAAGCTTCTAAAAGAATACATATTTATATCTATATTTCTGAAAGTAATAAACGCCAATGTATGAACAATGCCTACGGTAAAAAAAAAAATAATTAGCCTGAAAACAGTGACGGGACCACTATACAATTATATAACGTTATTATATGTATAACTTATTATATAATAATATATTAAATGACTTATATTCAAGCCATTACATAATTTTCTATTAATTTTTTTTTTAATTTACTTGTAATTTTAATTTTATTTTGTGATTATTTTAAAAATGATTCTTGATAGTCCAAAATAAATTATTTGAATAGAATAGAATTAATATTTTTCTTTTAATGGTTACCTTAATAGGGCAAACCTAGGTTTTGGTTTTGTATGGTGGTCCCGCCACTGTCTGCGAATTACATTCCATCAAGAAGTATGTCGTACAAAATAACATGACACTGCAGTGACTAACAAGAAAATACACCACACAACCTGGGCCAAAAAATACCTTTCATAGTTGGACTATCTATGTAACTATTGTAGAAAATCGAAAATTATTAACTTTGATTATTAAATTCGTTTCAAAATATCTGAGATAAACGACAAAATCACCGATATTTCAGGAGTTCACTCCTCATTTTTTGTCAAGGTTTAACTTTGATGTGAATTACAAAACGAATCTTGCTGCCCCGAGCCGTTCAGTAAGGTAACTTTACAAAAGATACAAGTTCAATATTAAAATAGTTTCTCGCCTAAATATACCCTCAGTTCAGGTTACCTCGGTACGATCTCTCGGCTGCAGGGGCTGGAGTAATTAACTCGGCGCAGGAAACCTGCAGGAAATGAAGGGATTGGCCCATCACAGAACATTCTAACTTCATTACAACCTAATTGATATTGTAATTAACTATTCTATATAATAATGCTTACAAAATATTGTCTTTTATTAACCCGAGTATCACACATTTAAATAAATACTGTATACCGGATCTTTCAGTCTGTCCGTGACCACGGTTGCTGAAAAGCATCCGAAACGTTGGGATAAATAATTTAAACAATATAATTAATAAATCGCGTTTTAATACGGTATACAGTATTTTATTTCAATATACTTACATTTTGTGGTATTACTAAACATACTAGATTAAAAGAATGCCACAACTGCGTGTTTTCTTGGGAATTTTCAACCTTGCACATCGACTCCGTGGAACTAGTTGACACCAGTAGTATTTCCGAACCATTACGAATAAGGGAGCTTCAAAGAAAGAGGACAAAATGTTTTTGCACAAGTTTTAGTGGTTTTGCAGATGTCTATGGGCGCTGGTATTCAATTACCATCTCGCTTTCCGACGTACGTACGGCGAGATCTTCTAAACTACGCATCAGATTTTAATGCGGTTTTCATCAATAGTTTAATATGATGATAAGTGTTCAAAATGTTTAAAAAAATCAAGCTGACTGAGAGCTTTACTTTACTTCTTAATTCGCATGCGGTCTACGCTACAGAGAGCCATATTCAGTCAGAGCCAGAAGCCAGTAATTTTCTCCATTTTCTCAATGAAGCATAATCATTCATGTCGAAACCATGCCTCTCGGCACAGTTTAAGTCATAGTTATTTAATCGCCTTTAGCATATTTAAAAAAATCCTTACAACAGAATACTTAACTTTGCTTTCTCTGTAAGATAAATAGTGCGAGGTCAAAGCTTCATGTTATAAATTAACCCTTCGTTTGCGTTCACAATAGTTTCGGAATAGTTCCGCGCGGGTCTTTGAGGCCGGCGTAATAATTGCAGGCTCGTATTATGGACGCCGGCGGTCAGAGGCTGAGCTCGCATTCCACGGGGTTACTTTATCGACATTTCAACATTTTAACTTAAACAGTATGAACTGTATAATTTTTTGCTCATTCCGGTTATTTTTTAATAGAATTGGAATGCCAAAGAGTATTTAATAAAATGCAATGGCGTTGTAATTACAATTAACTATAAACAAATCTATATAATAATATTCTTACCTTTTTGACGGGTTCGTTAGCGCGTTCGGTAGAATACCTACGGTGCATATCGATGTGTCGTGGGTTCGAATCCCCCCAGGATGACATGTTTATAATGTTCTGTAAGCATGTCTTTAACACGTCTGGTAACTTCGGGCATTGAACGGCTAGGAGAAATATCAAAATTCCGACCGGGTAACGAACCACCGTTCTTAGATGGAAAAACCGTGAAGTGCATATTCCGCATTTCGGTTTCAGTCTATGGATATCCAAATGCTGTAAGTAAAAATTGAGTCGACAGCGCATCATTGACTGATGTTCTGTGGATGAGGTATCCTACCATCAAGTGAACCTCATGCTCGTCTGTCGATATCTAACATAAAAAAAACCTTAGAAATACGAAGAAATTTGTTTGCGTTTATTTATTCATTGTCATTCAATTATAAATTAAAAAAAGGATCATGAGAAAGTCATGACGTGATGTTAACTGAATCATTTTATAGATACAACAACAATAAGAATCAAATTACATTCCTCTGTTATTCGAGCACGGTCAACCTCGTTCATGCGTTGTTTGCTTTTATGTTGTTAATTGAATTTGTAGGGCTTAATAGGCCGATTAGAAGCATTTAAAGGGTTGAGTGGACACCGGGCATTAGTCTGTCAAGTTATTGTACTCGGACGTAGGTCACTTTAGGTTATTTCTGTAAATAAAGAAGTCATGACAGCCCCTGCAGCAGACATTTGAATATTTTATTTAATTATTTATTTATAATATTAATATATTTATATTTTTTTTTAACTGAATATTAATTTATTTTTATTTTTGAAAATGAATACTAAAATATTCTGCAAAGTGCATGCTATGTATTTATATCCTATATAATAATAATAATATATGGTTATATGTTCGTTAAAATGCTAACTTTATTGTTAATGTATTATTTTTTATTAAAGGAACTTTACAATCATAATATAAAAAATAGATACAGCGGGATGATACTCGTGTTTAAATAATTTCATATTCTATAAAATTTGGTATAACATTATTATGAGCCGAATTCCACTCCATAGTTAATTCATATCGATAACGTTATAAAATCAAAGTATTTACTTAAGACTGCAACAAGTTTGATAGATTGTGCGATGTGAATCAGTTTGACTGCTGTTCAAACTTAAGTAAACCTCGCGCCTTCCCTTCCCCTATTTTTGAATTTAATTGCCAAAAATGTTTGAAATACTTCGTATCAGTCTAAGGCGAGGGCTTAGGAGATATTCGATGTGCGTTAGTACACCGCACGCCCAAATCACTAGAGATTTATTCGAGGAGGGGGTTCCTCGCCCCTCCCTCACTCCCTCCTCCCCCTCTTAGGGAACTTTTCAACTAATCAAACTGTCTTGAATGCCACCTACGTATCGACTGGCCGAAATTACTCTTGTTCTTGTGGAACCACAGAGTAAGTTTGAGCGGTGTTTGTGATTTGTTCAACCGCGACTACGACGTGAGTTTCTGTGGGACTTTCCTTAGCTTTGTCAAAGGTGAGCGTCAGTTACCGCTGGAGGTTGGTGACCGGATACACTGACGAGCGTTAGCGATATAATTATTTACACAAATCGTACAACATTAATAGTAATAGTTTTAGAGGAATATAATGACTATTTTTTAATATGGCTATTATAAAATACTTTAAAATATATTCAACATCTGTGGACATCGCGGGCCAGTATAGCAAAAAGTTACTATATTTTTTTTTTCAAAGAAACTCATGGTACTTTTAAAACTCCTGAATCTTCGTAGATGGTAGTAAAGATATAGTAGGAATCGATGGCGTTAATATGGCAACTTTGTGATATTTCAAATCAGACAACTGTCACCTTACAGTCCGCCGTGACTACGGTTACTGAAAAACATCCGAATCGTCGCATCGGTATAAATAACTAATAAATCGCGTTTTAAACCGTTATAAAGTATTTTATTTAAATTTTTGATACTTGCGTTAATAAAAGACAATATTATAAACAATAGATGTTTAGTATCAAGAGTATTTGTTTAAACTATGTATACTGCATATTGAATCTATTTACTGTACATAATTAAAAAAAATTAAAATACTGTCGAATGCCTAAGACTATATTGGAACTTATGCTATATTAGTATCGAGTGGAACATAAGTTTTTTTTACATTCATTGAATGGTAAGTATAGTATATCTCGTAATATTAATTAAATAATGCTTTAATTTTAATTGGAACTAATACGTGCCAGGTTCGTATCGGCACCTGTAACCTCAGCCCACTGAACCCCGTGAGTACAAGACGCCCTCTGAGGCCCGCTACGGAGGGATCTTGTATATATACATATATCCGGATGTAGAGTTGATCCAGCTTAAGAGATTTTTGCTGAGTTTCCGATCGATGCCGTAAACTTCATCGAATTGACGGAGTGAAATAGTTTAGGAGTTAAGTTCCTGGTGTGAGGGGAATACTGAGCAGATAGGCGCCAACGATAACGACACTATACTGTTCGGTTGGTTATTGTTGAAAAACTGAACAATTATATGACTTGCAACATGCCTCGGCTTCACACGGGTGCAACGTTGATGTACTACATATACACAAAAAATGCTAATGTAAAAATAAGCTTATGTTACTCGCTGATAATCTAGCGAGTTTTATAATCGGTCGAGTGGTTTTTGAATTAAATCGAAACTAAGAAACAAACATTCCTCACAAATCTTTCCTCTTTATGATATTAGTAGGTATAGTTTAGATGTAACATTCGGTGACACTTACCACAGGCTCCGATGGGTGTGGGAACTCCCATTTGCGACTCGTATTCTGTACATTTTAATTTTGGTCCAAATCACGGCGGTGCTGCGGCCGACGTGCGTCTAGAGGGTCACAGGAGAGATACAAACCGTAAGTCTTTATGGTATTTTAAATTAACAATTATTCAATTTTATGTAGTGTTTATTACATTGTACCTATGAGATATATTTCAGTGTTGTTATAGGTAACCAGGTTAAATTCCATTGGAGTAAAGATATGGTAAAACTATGTATCCAGATTACGCCTTTTACGGAGAGTTTAAGTATTTATTATTTTTAAGTAATTATTTATTTGATCCATCAACAAATTTGCAAAAAAATCATATTACATTTATACTAACATAAATTACAAACATTTATTATAGCTCTAAAGTTTAATAAAAATATAAAATTAATAGACAGAAGAAATAGATTAGAACACTTAAAAAAAGTTTTTAAAAAAAATATATCTATATATTCTTGGAAACCGTGGAAACATTTTAAATCTGTCAGTCTTAAAAAAATCAAAAATTTTGGAATGTCTTCTTTCTGTAATTATGATATAATGGGTATGATACATGTATGATACTTTGTGTATTTCTCTATTATTTAATATATCAGAGGCCTAGATCGATTTCTACCTGTATACTAGAGCAAGACTTGGCTGCTATAAAAAGTCCTACTGTTTGAATTCTCCTCGTAGCTCCTGCGTCCCAGGTGCGGCGCTCGCTGCGAGTCGCTTCGACATTTTAATCAACGATTACAATCTATCAGCTGTTTCGCTCCCTCGACGATTATTCCTGTTTCATCTTTAATAGACCTTTTATATCTTATAAAATATCGAATCATTTCTTCTTAGGCTGAAGGAAATTTTGACAAAACCATTGTTGTTACAATATTTGTATCATAAATCGAATATCTATTTTAGGGCGTAACAAAGGTGATTAAAAAATAAAATAAATTAAAATAGTATTTAATATCTGTACGCTACAATGTTGGAATAGTATATAAATATGTAGATGTGACAGATATTGTCACTTTAATTACCAATTACAATAATAGCATTACTGGTAATACTCGTACGTTAATGACAGTGTTTAAAACACAATTTTCAAATTAGGAATTTCAGCACTCGTTAAACAGTTGTTCCTTTTTGGAAGAGTAAAAAACGCTGTCGGAAAAAGCATAGTCTTTGTTAGTGGATGTTCAAACAATAGTCGCGCGAGCCGCCCGCGCCCGCTCGCCCGCGCCCGCTCAGCCGCGCTGAATAATATAACACCTCCGAGCCTCCGTCCGCCAAGATAAATACCAAATGTTACATTTTTAAGAATTGCTTAATGTAATTAAACCTCAGCCCGCGGCACAGAACAAAGATACGCTCCGTGGAACAATATTATCATAGGGCTTTTATCTTTCATATCGAATATGTTAGAAAAATATGTAATATTTTCAGTGTTAATTTCATTTGCATTTTAATGGAATCTAAGACTTTAATATATTTCTTTTAAAATATTATTAAAGCGAATATCACACATTTAAATAAAATAGCTTTCAGTATGTCCGTGATCACGCTTGCAGAAAAGCATTCGAAACGTCGCGTCGGGATAAATAATACGATAAATGAATAGCGTTTTGATCCGGAAAAGTAATTGTGTTCATATAAATTAGTTTTTTTGTTTATATTTTATAAAAAAATCTCCCTGTCCAAACTTTAGTTCCACGAAGATTGACTGTGGTGTGTTTGGAGCAGTAATTTAGTTGTTGAGCATATTTTATTAATTAAATATAATCCATGCAGTCGGATTGTATCAAATAATTACATTTCTATTTTAATATTATTATTTACATTTATGTATATAACTAACTATTCAAAGCCGCAAGCTCTGCAAATGCAAAGTCATCATTTATAATAAAAGTTGAAGTTCTCAAAAAGTGTAAATGGTTTTGCGAAGATTTCTGAAAGTGACAAAACACGTCTCGCTCAGAGTGACAATGGCGGGTAACGACGTTGCACCCGACCGCTCCGACTTCCTTTACCTTATATTTGTACGGTTCAAGTCACAGATACTAACCTGAGGTCATCTACGTTATGAAAATTAATTCATGACGAATTTCACGTAAATAATAATCTTGTATAAAAATATTAAAATATTTGTTAAAAATATAGAAAGATACTTAAAAATATAATAATTATGTAAATGTTTAAGATTCTATTTAATATACATATTAAAATAAGTGTTAGAAATAGAAATTTAGTCCCGGCTTATAAGAAATAGAATTCCCTGTTGGTGATTTTCCCGCCGAGCTATCATCTGAAACGCTTCAAAGCAAATGTGCACAGGTAACTTCCTAATGAATAAGATGGTATATTAAAAAAAATACATCAGAATTCTCTTATATAACGTTCGATACAAATCTGAACATAACCATTAAAAGAAGTACTCGCATTAAGGTGTGAACAGGCGGTGAACAAATAAGCTCAATAAATTGTTTCGTCCGGGAATCGAAGTCCTTTGTGAAGCTCGTTAGTGCTAACGGTCTCGAGGGCTCAGCGGTAACCATCACTCTTCGCTTACACATTATTGTGCAACCGCTTGCCTCAGGAAAAATTTAAAGGCTTTGTAGCCTGTAACTCAGCACTCCGCACTCCGCACTCCGCACTCCAGCAGGCACTTGGAATTAGTTTTTTTTATGAATGAAGGGGTTTGACCGCTAGCTCACCGAACAGTAATTGCGATAATGTTGAAGATGCCATTTAAACTCAAGCACACCTACTTAGAAGAATTATCAGTATGTGATCATTTTTAGCGTTACTTCTCCTTAATTAATAATATCAAAAATTAAACAAAGACACACAAATTGCTTCTACGCAAATTGCAGAGGCTAATCTCTCCTATTTTTAACACAATCGATGTAAAAAATCCTTATTTTATTCAAAAATATCTTAATTCTATCTAAATTTTATATACATTACTACTTTTTATAAGTATACAACCTAAAATACTTGAAAAAACTCCCATACGGGTATAATTGGGGCCGGAAGTAGCGACCAGAAACAAGTGAGTTTATAATTATAATAAATATTTAATATGTCTTCTTTAAATTATATTTTTTATTTAAAATAATAGTATTTTATTCGAGTGGTGTTGCGCTTATCAGTATTACAATAGTAATAGTTATAAGTGTATTACTACACTTATAAACTTTAAGTCTTTATTTATCTTTATCTAAATTCAGATTCTCCGAAAAGAAATAACGGGTTTCGTGGAGTTAATCAACAATCGATACAAAAATTACTAATTAGAGTGAATCTTCATAGAAAAAAAAATAAAGAAATTCGAATGTATTAACTAAACATGTTTATAAGGTTATACTTCGATCTAATGAAACCACTAAAACCACAGATTAAAGTTGGCTGGAAATATCAGCGGATCTGTACTCGACTGAACTCAAGAATAGATAACCTTCTATTGATCCAACACAAACCAATTTCAACTCTAACACCACAGTATAAATCCGATAATGAAACTTTGTAATAATTTATCAATAAGGCTTTCATTCTTGTATTTACCGAGAGAGGGTTTGCGCCAATAAATGTTTGAAATCGCCGATGTCGCGAACTTTCAATATACCGATATTAATGCGGCTGAATTGAAAAGTATAATCCGAATTTGGAGCTCAATCCTTACCGAAGCGCTAACCGGTTAGTAACGGTTTTTCAATTACACTCGGTTTCAAAGAGCTTTCGCCTTCGCTCAATGTTGTGACGTGCGCGTTTCGGCTTGGATCTAACGATATCCGAATTCTTGAAGTTCAAATAAAAATATGTAAAGTGCGCTTCACTGAGCGATTTCCTGTGACTTACCATCATAATATAACATAAAGTGAGCCTCACTCGTGTAGTTTGGCATAACATATGTATAACTGAAATTACATTTATTTGATATCTAAGACCCAGAGACATGAAGCATTTTACTGACTATAACTGAAAAGAAATGGAACCGAAACAGTACTTATCTTCAAACCGGTTAAATTAAAACCGGTTTAGTTTCTCTTTAGCTCAGTCCGCGTAACGTACATTAGGGTGATTGGTGCAATATTCGAGAGGCTGCGAAGGGTACAGTCAACACTCGACTACAAAACACCACACACTTATTATTACGTTTTAGGGAGTCAATGAGGTAAATCTTTTAACGAAATTGCGATCGGATGAAAATTGTTTGTTTAGAACATGGCATTGTTTGTGCACTCCGGGATATATCTTAGGAAAACTTTGCCTTTTTTAGTCTCTATTCCTGATATTCTGAATAAATTTAACATGAGAAGATTACTACTAAATATAATATAAAGTCAAGAATGCGATATTACGAGTCTTAATGTGACTGCAGCATCAACCTAGTGAAGACATGGTTTTTCGAGGTCACGTCACATACTATGGTACATTTTATACATACTATATTTTTTTTTTAATAATTATATATTTAAAAAACGACAGTCTCATTGGCTTTCTTTAATAGTTTAATACGACAGGTTCATGTTTCAATCCTCAATATCCTTATATGTTTGTTTACTTTGTTTAAACATTTTTGTCACCTCGAGCATTTAATAGATGAATTGACTGGCTCGGCTGTTAACATTCCGTATAAATAAATAAATACTTTCCGTAAAAGAGATAAATTTAATACAAATTGCTGCGTGTTCGAACAACCCGACACTCGGCTTAATCCAAACAGTATCTACATCAATCTCTTCCTTCAAAACAAGCGAATTTTACGATTCCTTTGATCCTCAAACAATCAGATACACTCGAGTTCTGCGTCAAAATCATTATCCGGTCGCTCCCGGATAAGCCGGGCCAAGGGTTCCGGGACGCGGATAGTTGGATATATTATAGTTTTCCTTACACGTGTACTCGATACGAATGTTTTAAGGCTTTACTCTATAACGAGATAAGTAATTGAATGTAATGGAGGTTCAATGATACTATATTACATATTATATCACTGTCATTATCAACCTATTATGTTGAGGTTGTGTACGTATATCTAATATTAAATTAATACGGCAGGTATTAGTATAAAGCATAATTACGTATACACACTGTTTTAATATTTGCACTATTGTTGTAAATGTAAATGTAAAATATATTATAGAAGCACTTAATATGTATTTTTTACTGACGTTCATAAGTGTACATTGTGTTACCTAAATGAATAAATGATTTTGAATTTGAATTTGATTTACTATAATGGGTTTCGAGTTTTCGTAGCATAGAGCTACGAGCGTCTACGAAATCTCGATATTCTTAAAGTGTTATGATTATATGTATGTATATAAGAAATAATAATATTATCTGCTTTGTATTGTTTATAATTAAATCTATATAAATAAAAATCCATTGAAACAAATGTTTATCAGCCTGCATGTATGCCTTCTAAGCGACTGCATCTATTTAGCTTATTATTTTTTGTTGTATTTATAATTGTCAGAATAGGGAAGAAATTATTGGAACAATAATTCCAATAGGATAAAAGAAAAAAGTAGTAAAGGCAGGCTCTTGATAGGAAGATCTTAAAACATATTGAAAGATTGATTTTAATTTATTCACAAGACAGAATACCAGCAATTGTTATCGTTGTTGACACGACAGGGAACGAATTACCATTTTATTTTATTATTTCGTACAGTAAATTGAAGATTTTGTCTAATTATCTTCCTTAGTATAGCTGTGCGAAGCCGGATCCGGATTTTATATAAATAAGGTTATTCTTGAAGATAATTTAGTACTTTTCTATATTTACTCCGGCTCTAAAATGCCAAAGTGAAAGAACAAAAGTTCAGTGAAGCCCTTTAATTAGTTAAGAAAATTGTTCGACGTTGAGTTAACTTTTGATTCGATAACACGACACTATCCCGGGCGGCGTGTAATTTGTGGGATTAATCCCGGGCATCGGGACGGCTCAGCCGGGATTAGGGATGTGCCGATTGCGGGCCAGAAGTTATGCCGCACCTCACTAATTAATCGTATATGCTCATATTATGTAATGTTTATATCATTGTCTTTTATTACGCGAGTATCATCCATTTAAATGAAGTAACTTTTACCTACCTTAATTTAGACAAGTTAAACACGTACATTTCGACCAACCAAAAACCCTTGCAAGAGAAAATAGATACATTACTTTACGCAAGGCTAAAGTGACTCTCAAAGTACCTACGACGCTCAAAGCTACGCGGTACAAAGGCGCTCTCTCTACTCATAAATTACAATAACATAATAACTATTGTACTGTACTACAATACTTTAATAATATAATAATTATTATAATTCTTTCCACATCGTTTATCTTAAATACAATATAATATTGACATTTTGGGCAATATTTGTTACGGGTCTGTGTTTATAAAATGCTTACGAAACCGTGAAATGACAAACAAATATTTAACGTAGATGTATAACGATCGTGTCGCGTATCAATGTTGTATATATGTTTAGTCATATTGTTTGAATAATATCTAAATCATAAATATATGGGATGTTTAAATATAAAAGCTTATCAGGAATCTGATATTGTTACCTGCGAGTCCGCTTCCTGTAAGGCTTTCGAAGCGCCGCGACTGGATAATAAATAAATGAAATAAATGAAGCGTTTAAACTTAGGGTATTATAAAGTAGAATATGGAACTGTTAAGCGCTAACCATTGGGAAAAATAAGTTTGAATGTAATGAGATATAACATGTTCCAATTTTCGAATTCGGTTGAAAATAAACTGTAACATTCAGTACTTTGTGTTTGAACCTTTGTTTGATGTTAACTGTTTGTGGAGTTTAGGACATTGATGCGGGTTCCTCTGTTCGGTGTACATAGTAACACAACAGACATAAACACATATAACATATTATTTTATCCTTTAATTTAGAATGCATAAAATGGAACGTTCATTATCAAAATAATCAAAATTACCAAAAAATCAACACAATTAACTTTTTCATACAAAATTAAGTTACAAATTAAATAAGATACTTAATATAACGATCATAGTAGGCGCCTGAACTGGGTAATTCTGTGTTTCAAGCAAGAAGAATGTATATACTATGTTTATTCTTAAGAGTTAATTTGATTCTTTCTTACAATATTTTTTATCTAATTTTATTTGCAAAACTTTTACCATCTTCCATTTTCTTTATAAATTATTGTAAAACTACGGCTTTATGAAAATACACGGGATACACTCTTAAAGCGTACGTCACGTTTACAAATCTGTAGCGCACACGGAACGAGCGGAACTCGAGCAATGTAATCCTGCGCTTTGTGTCGGATCGCTGAAGAAAGCTGCTTCACAAACACGCCAGCTCTGCTGGAGATGCTTTAAGGGTAGATCCGATGATATCACATCTCGACTAACCCGAAACTACGCTTAAATTAAATCTAAAAACACGTCTATTATTTCGCTTTTAAAGATACCTTTTAATAAAATAATTTATATTATACTAGTCACTAGCAATATATGTATATAGACTATGTTAGAAAATAATATTTCTTGTTATTAATATACATATGTGTGTGGCGAAAATATAACAATATATATATAATTTACTCCGGAGGAAAGTACGTCCCAGCCAGCGTCGCGTCGGTCTTCATGTTAAAACAAGCACGAACCCATCAGAGGGTTGGCAGCGCAAACAATCCGCACCGACTTTATTGCCACGAGAAAATTTTAATTTCGCCCCAAAAATGCCAGAATATAATTTTATTATTACCTGAGCGCTTGCTCTGTTGTCGCGGCGGAATTTATTCATAATATTTTACTAGCATATTGGTACTTTATCGAATTTTCCCTCCGAAAAGACTCAATCACGTACAGACAGCGCCGAGCCTTTCAAAATATGAATACACGCATTCAAATATAAACTTTATTATTCATTAAATGAGACTCAATTTGTGTGCCGATGTTTTCGACAGTGAGTACAAAATAAAGCCTATCGTAATTATGAAATCATCAAACAAAGGACAGCGTTATTTTGTAAATAATTGTTATGATTTAAACTTCAGCCATCGAGTGTAACATTGCAATAAAGTGATTGATTGCAACATTATTTTATTCAAAAATTATGGCGAAACATTACTATAGCGTAGTGTATATACATACATATATAGCTTTTAATAATTATTTTAATATGGTCCTCAATCGAGAAGAATAATTATATTGAATAGAATTTTTACAGAAAACTGACATTTAAATAAAATACTGTATACCGGATTAAAACGCGATTTATTATTTATATTGTTTAAATTATTTATCCCGACGTTTTGGATGCTTTTCAGCAACCGTGGTCGCGGGAAACAAATCCAATGTACAATTAAGTGCAAATGACAAATATGTTCACCAAAATTCGTATGAATGATACAATAATGAAGGTGGCAGTGTGCCGCAGCGATCGCGTTGCGTCGCGGTCGCGTTGCGTTGTGGTCGCGTCGCGTTGTGGTCGCGTCGCGTTACGGTGCGCAGCGGACGTGCATACGTAATCTGACCGCAGCCGATGACGTCATCACTGACAATTTTACACAAATTGTGTTAACGAGACACTTCTTCAATTATAATAAATTCGTATTGCAATGGGGCTAATAATTAAGTCAGTGATATTAAATCATTGGATGCCTTGTCTATTCATTCAGGTGCACTTTGATAATGCTAATTTTCCTTCTTCCACATATCGACATGCTGCTAATATTCAACATTCATAACTATGCGAGTGACATTACGCAGAATGCTTTATACACCGGCCATGTAAATATTTCGTTTGGGAGTTCGTTACACAAAGACTGGGGTCGGCTCGTCCAACCTAATTCCTGATACAAAACGGGTTTCAGTTGGTCATCGAGAAGGAACGACTAAATTGGCCTCAAAAAAGGCTTCAAGTGGAAATACGCATAAACCATAATTGCATATACATATAAGTTCGATTTGCAACTTGAATTACAAAGAGTTTTTTCACTAAAATATTACATACGATTATAGGTTAATAACTTAACAAAGAAAGTGCTTTCTTAATAAATATCGATCAATGTTTAGTGAAGTTCATCATTTGATTTCTCTATCAAACAACTAAAAATTAGGTAGGCTGGGCTCAGTGGCGGGACTACCATACAAGCTCAAAAGCCCGTCTTGCCGATTTCAACAAAATACGTGTTTATATATTTATATAACTTATATAATTACGTAATCCTATAAGTTATATATGACTAATGATATTATTATATTTCTTTTTAATGCATTAATAAGGCAAAACAGGCGTTTGGGCTTGTATGGCTGAGCTACTCGTAACATGGAGAAAGTATCACACTCGTTGATATTTGACAATTTCCGTTCCCGAAGTTCGTTGGAGTCAATTAGAAGACATCCAATTCAATATCTGTGGTCCAATATCGCTCACAACATTGTATCCGCTTTATTTGCGTGAACAAACCGCGAAAACTATTTTAGTTTTATTTTATTGACACTAACCACTCGCGGCGAGATGACATCGCGAATAGAATGGCGCGGTCGGAGGCAGAATATTCAGTCGGTGACGTAAATTCCACTTGATTAACTACAAAGTTGTTCCCACGATTCTACCACAGACTGAGGTAATAATTTATATAATACATCAAGGGTACATTAAATAAAGTTTAAAATTTTAATTCCCTTTAAGATTACGTCAATCACTTACAAGAAAAAATAATATTTAAAGATTACAAAATGTTCAGTAAGTTCAGTTTTTCAGTAGGTAACTGTACTTAATTAACAAAAGGTAGCTATTATTAACTAAATAACTACAAGTTGAGATATGTATCTTACAAATCAAGATACATAGAATTATAGAATATGATTTTATTTTTTTATTGTAGATATCGACAGACGAGCATGAGGTTCACTTGATGGTAGGCCTTACTTCACCTTAGCCACAGAAAATCAGTCAGTGATGCGCTGTCGACTATTTATTTTTACTTCTAACATTCGGACAATATGTGTCCTATATAAAATAGCATCATAAATATAACGTAACCCATGTGTAAATTGTACGCAATACCTTAAAAACATGTAATGTTCCGGCGTTTCTCCTATGACCTACTCGTATATTACGAGTAGTACGAGTACTTTGCGACGTATGAATAACAATAACAAATAAAGTAAATTTGAAGTTGGTGACGTCGCGTCGTTATTGTAGTTACTTCTTGATTAGTAATGGTTTATAGTAATACTAGCTTCTGCCAGCGACTTCGTCTGCATAGAATTAGTACTATGGGTAGCTTATTTATTATCCGACCTATTTTTTCATCAATCTCCTTACTATTTTAATATTCTGATCGCGGCTATACTATTATATTATATAATTTTTTAGAATGTTTACTTTGCAAATATTACGCATACAAACTGCTGTGATTAACTGTAAATTGCTTATTTTAATACATTTTTATAAACTACGTTTTTTGTTTCTAAAACTACCACCATATCTCTCATGATACCCTGGTTACTTTGATATCTTTAATTGTACGGCATTTTTACTAATCATATGTATAAATGATTCCAATAAATATACGTATAGTAAATATATTAATGGATTTGGTTAGACTTCCCTGGGAACTTTCATCCCCTATTTCATCCCCACATAGGTTGAAATTTCAAAAACGCAAGAACAAATATTTATTTATATCTTATCAAGTGCCTAAATACAACGTTTCATGGTGTCCTCTTCGATATTTAACGAAATTCCATACAATTTTTCATCCCCTATTTCAACCCCTCCAATCCTATATTTCGCGATAAAAAGTAGCCTATGTCCTTTCTCAAGCTCTAGTCTACTTCTGTACCAAATTTCAACAAAATCGGTACAGTGGTTTAGGCGTGAAAGCGTAACAGACAGACAGACAGACAGAGTTACTTTCGTATTTATAATATTAGTAGGGATAGGGATATATCACACCAAAAATATTTTACAATATGTACCTACTCGTCAAGACGAGCTTACATATTGCATGCACTGTAAAAAAGTTATCAGAACTTATGGAGAGCCAAGCTCCTAGCTAATATAGATTTGAAAATTGGCATGTTTAATTAGTACTCTATTGACATCATATCCTGAGAATTTTGATTTCTAGCACTGTCGTCCAGACCGAAATTATAAGGGTAAAAATGTACCTAATTTAATTTTTTGTTATTATTTTTAAGAAATAAATGTATTTAATAAAATTATAATACAAGCTTAGATGTATATTTTGTTAAATATCATCAAATCAAACATACATATCTTGTTATAATAAACGAAGATAAATACACAGGTGCAGAAAATAGAAAGACAGATTGTGGATAATAAAATCAGATAATACCGTGCTGAACATATATTACCTACAAACCCGGACAAAAATATGATGTTCATGTGATTAAGATAATATATCCTGAATCATTTTCTATACAAATACGAATATGTCAGTCTGCTCATGTTACATCAAAATGTATTGAATTAATTTTAATGTATGTATGTGTCAACAAACTATAAGATCAATAACGAGACCGAAGAGCAGATTTCCACTAAATAATAGAAACATAAATAAATATTATACCTTCCTTGTTAGGGTAATACCTGTGTTAAAGATGGAATAATTTAGAATCTAAATATAGGTATTCTAAATGAAGGCACAAGAGAGAATAACTTACAAAGAAAAATAGTAAATAAGAAAAGATGTGACACAGGAACACTCAACAAAGGCACTTGGGGATTCACTTTGAAAAGTTTATTTACCGCCCGTCAGCCGTCCGCGTCGCGAACCGCGCCCGGTAGCCCGGGGTAATGCTTCCGAGACCGTTGTACCAGGGTGCCAGACCGGGTAAAGAGGTTTTCTTTGGCTCTACATAAAGATTTCCCTTCCACTATTAAACGAAACATTTGACGGACCCTCATACCTCGGGGGAGACTTTAGGTTTTGTTTGAATTTTTTTTATCAATGTTAGCATTAATATAAATGTACAGTGGGCAAAAATATCAAAGGTTTCTTAATATTCATGAAAACTTGAAAGTGGTATATATTTGTATACAAATATTAAAGAGTAGGGAATATTAGTACTTGTAAACTAATAGGGTGATTTTAAAGAGTAATAAGATTCGCATAGGTACATTTAATATTTCGGAAATAGAATCGGACTCGGTTGCCGACCGTACGTCGATCTCCAGAAACAACCCAACCACAACCCATTTTGCCCGCGGGCTAACTTGAACTCTTATTTTCTTTCAGTAAACTAAAATGAATAAAATATAAAAATGTCAAAATATATCTTTATAAGTAAAGACATGATGGCCCTAATGCAAAAATGTATAAAATTGGACATTTTCAATGAATAATAAGCAGACGAGTTTGAGCCATATCTAAACGAGATGGTAAGTGGTGAATGACGATGCGATCTGGAAGGAGCACGGTTCTCGAGGATTTGCAGATAGATTAGCCTAGATAACTTTCCTCTGAACCTATATCAGAGTAAGAGCGAACTGCTCGGAACTTAAATATTATCGCCGTTGAATCCGGTCGGTTGCTAGGATCTCGGGAGATTTAAATAAAACCCAAAAGCAGGAAAATTCCGGTTCAGTTTTCCTTAGATGGGCAATATTTGGTTGCCATTATACCAGGGCGGTAGAGCGTAAAAAGAGTTTTTCTATGACAAAGGCACACGTCGACTCCCGCGGGTGCCGACTGCGGGTCGACGACCGCGCCGCCGTAGGCGAGTTTGGTCATTGCTTCAATCTGTTTACACGCGTGTACAAAAATATAACCACCCTTCACAATAAATAATTCATAACATTCTTATATTTTGTTTCTAAAAGAGATGACCCGCATTTTAATAGACTTTTAGTTTGTGGCACCACTAGTACATACTCGTAGTAGGATGGAAAGTGTGTATATTCATAATATGTACATATTATATTCGTGTGATAGTAGCTGTGATATGTTTGAAGGGCAGCCGCGACGTTACCCCTCAAGGGCTTCAACTAACTTTTGTTATTTGAAAATAATACTAAGGATAAAATATTTTTTTTGTAAGGATATATATGTTTACATAATTGTATTTAAGTATATTGAATACCTTCACGAAAAGAAACGTGCACTGAAAATCCGTCATCATAATCAAATAAATAAATAAAAAAAATCATGGCCACAGCTTATTGTGTGTACTGTGTAGTCTCATTTGAAACCACACTGCAACATTTCTAAAACCAATAATTTATATATTTTCAAGATTTTACAGTTTTATTAATATTTTTATAGTTCTTTTTTTTAAACAATATTGTTTTCTTTCTTTTTTTAATTTATTTTTGTGTGTGTGTCAAATTAAATTTTCTTATTCAATTACATATTCATTAATATTTAAGGTTTAATTACTATATATTTTACTGGGTGGTGTAGCACAATAAATAGCTAGTAAAAATTTCTAGTCTCTTCAGTGGACGTAATATGTCGTAAGTAGCGCCGCAACCGATCATTGGATCGGGCTATTTCTACTGATATCTCAACTTTTCTAAGCGGCCAAAGAAGCGGGAATAAGTTTAGTGCGTTATCTATTCGGTAGGACCGGATTGAGCCAGACGTTTCTTTGACTTTGAGCCGACACACGCTTGGCTGGCTCGGCTTTGTGACGTCACATCCACTGAGAGCTGCCAATTTATTTGATATTCCTTTGTGCTTATTTGAACCGCTGCTTGAGGAAACTGCTCGTAAGTTGATAGTTTTTGTGTGTTTTAGACAATCGTTGTATCGCCGCGGGCTCTTCGGGCTAGTCACAGCAGATTGCACATATTTGATAGTATTGTGAATGAAAAAGTTGCGCTACTATGAGATCTAAATACAATATCAAAAAAATATTTAAATAATTTTTAAGAAACTAAAACAAGTTGATTGCTATCACTTTACTTACTATCATCGATAATGGAACGGAAAGCAATCATTAGATATATCATATAACCCAAGAGTACGTATAACTAATAAATATAATTAGAGTAATCATAGAACTCCGAGAGATAAAGTAGTAATCCTTATCAGGGAATCTCATCAAATGTTATTGTATTATGTGAAGACACAATTGGCAATGATCCGCGTCTGTCATCCACCTGGCCCCCAGACAACCCCCGGACAGTCCCGGATGGCCCCGGATGGCCTCGGATGGCCCCGGGTGGCCCCGGACAACGAGCGAGATACGAGCCGCCGTATAATGTTGATTGTGTTGTACGCGCTTAGTACCGGATGCCTGATAGAGTCACGCAAACCTGAAAAGAAAACAAAAGCCATTAATATAGCTATATACCTATATATTTAACCATTGTCGTGTCACTGTCCGTGATAATGAAGAGAGAGGTTAAAGTTAAAGGTTAAGAGAGAGGTAGTTACAAGGATATTGTAAAAGCATTTGGATAGCTAATAATTATCTCCATTAAACTATTTTAAATGTGTATAAGAATAAAACACGTGACTCACATATTGTAGGAAATTTCGGATAGAAATGGCTAAAACCAAAAGTAGTTATTCCTCAGTAATAAACTTTGTCTCAGTATTCAAATTCATTGAACACAATTACATAAATAACTATCCAAACCATGAAACCTTTTGTTTAATCCTAAAAGATCGCATATTAATGTTTTGCGTTAATTTATTGCGGTATATCTATGCAAAATTATGCAGCTCATATATTCAGCAGTTCAAAGGTGTTTGCAGTACAAACATCTTAATCGCCATTCCGTAATATTTATTTAAGATCGATATTAATAATAATTAATTGCCTTTACATTTTACAAATAACCTGTCACACAATTTCCTGCCGAAATTAATAGTTAATCAAGTAATTAGTTAGAACTGATATAGTCGAGCTAATACATATGTCCTGCGCCCGTCATTTGTCTGCAGAACGCGCGCGAACTAAACTAAACTAATTCTAACTACACAGTACTGACTGGCGCCGCGCCAAGCGACATTATCCGACTATTATCATCGCGATGCTCGCGTTCATTATTCATTAGTTTCATTTTCAATTACATTTTAGTTTTCGCTCGTGTTCAATAGAAATTCGCTACATTTTATTTTAGAACTCTGTATGAAATAAAGCATTTTAAATTGTAGATTTTTGTGTATTTTTATAGTTGGAGTTACATTTCAAAGGCAACTCCGTTTACAGAGTGACAACAATGAAAAAACTTAAGCACCGGGCCATCATCTGAATAAATATAATGAAACTGCAAGTTTTATTTCTCCTATATAATATCTTACTCTATTTATTTCTCATATATACGTTATATAGAGCCGTTTATGAGCCACAGTTTATTTAAAATTTACACGAATATCTGTCTCAAAATAACGTTATGTTAAATAATTCATACCCTTTTAGCCGAGTGGTAAAAGAACTATAAGAAGAAATGAATCGGATTATTTAAAAAAAATGCAATTTTGATTTAAGATAGATTAATAAATAAATTCTCATCTTCACTCACCCTAATCTTAACTTTATTTTACTTTCATTAAGGGATAATATTGATAGACATTTCTTAACAAAAATATAGATTCTTAAGACACTACTGATAAGATACTGAATTGATAAGGATATAAAATTCAATTAAAATAATATTGTGCAGCAATAATTCTTAATATTAGGTATACTTTACAGCTTTAGCACTATCTTTTATTTTCATTATCACTGTAATCGAATCGAGGATCAAAGGCGCAGATCTTATATTTGAAACTAATTACATTTGCATTGAGTGCGAGCGGGTCTCGTTACTTATATCGCGGTTCGTTTAACAATAGGTTTGGGGTCGGCTAATACAATTATCGTAAATGTGGACGTGTGGACCCGCGGCCGCTGGCGACGTAAACGATAATACCATTTATTATTCTATACTATGTGTTAGGAGTGGGCGTTAATTCAACAAGGAGCTTTTTTAAGATGCTTTTCTAATGTTAACGAATTAGCTGCTTTTCGTTTACTGAAAAAGCCGCTAAATATATTAACTGTTTCATTCAACGATTTTCGAACGCAACGCGCGGATTAGCTCAACGAACATTCAACGCGTAGTTTTTTATTTAACGCAAAACCTGTTATATTTATTAACTGTTAATTTATTTATTAACTAATAATTGCTACATAAAATCTGTTGTCATTACTGCAAACCAGCTAATAAAATTAGCTGCTTTTTTAACAGGTTATCAGTTTGTAATTAACAATTTCATTTCGTGAACACAAAAACCGTCAACGACCCACCTCTACTATGTGTTTGTAACAAGAATAATTTGAACTACACTCGCCGCTAAGTTTGCGACCGACACAGTTTGGTGTAGTCTACTCCAGAGAAAGTTGAGGATCGAATAATATGAAGTTCGCGTTCTATTTAACGAGTACATTACCGAGTAATTCGTGTTTTTTGATGAGTATTTAAACATAATTTTTATTTCGATAATTGAAACGCTTAAGTTTTGTTTAATGTTGACAGGCAGATTCATATTTAGTAACATTTCGTTGTAATAGATGATGCTTTTGCGAACTAAACTCATACATGTTCGTTTATTTCTAGTTCAGCACAGAACTCGTATACTTAAGTATTAACTTTAACATATCCCATAACGAAACTAAGTGAACCATCTGGTTGTTTTGTACTTTTCCTAATGTAAGTAATTGATATATAATCAAAATATACGAATTGAATTCGTAAATATTCCTTTATTTATGAAACACTGTTAAATTGACAGCAGCTTTGTTTTACAAAGAGGATTGGCTACGAAGCAGAATGAATGTCCCCTAATAGCTAAATCTAACACGCCCCTGATCCCACCGAGTTCGGAGTTTGACGCTTTATACATTGCTTGATACATTAGCACTTAGAATTACATCAGCGTTGTACAAATGCGATGAAATGTAAATCCTTGCGAGTGTCGCGGATTAGTTTTTGACAAGGACGTCATAATAACTGACATAAACAGCTGACTCATGACTCATGAGTGAAGCACTCGTAATGACTAGCTGATAATTATCTGGGGCTCACGGTGATGACATAATGCCCGCTCACAATGGAGGATATTATTTATTACTTGTAACAATGCTGTGCGTACGAACTTTATCTGAGCTATCTCAATAAAACTACAATTATTAGCAAGTTATGTACAAAGTAATTTCTTAATGTAATAATCAAATAATAAGACCATTTTCATTTTGAGTTATGTAGCTTAGAAGTCTTTTGAGATTAAAACAATCCATAAAAAATTGTTAAAAATCATTATACATTTTCCAGATCTTTGAAATCGACATTTTGATTTTCAATTGCCGATTAAAGAAAGATGAGAGAGATTTAGAAAATCAATTTTTTTGTATTGATATAAGAGCTTTTGTAAATTAAAAGAATATTCCCGCTCGTGATATTACTCCCGCTCACCCGCTCACCCGCTCACCCGCTCAGATGGATTTAAGAAAAGTAATCTACCGCCACGCACAACAATAGCATAACGTTATATGTATTATTGCATTTTGTTTTTATTTTGACAAACTTTTACACTACAGCTGCATTTTGTGTAAATAATAATTCATTGTTATTGGACGCACATGTCACGCTTTATTTTATTTAAAGCTTGTAATTTAGCGGGACTTACGTGTAATTTTTTTACGTACCCCAATAATTTTTGGAATATTCAATCACCTATTCTAGCAACACCACACATTTTTAAATGGTTCAAGCATTTATGTAGTTAAGTAAAACATGACACGTTTTTTATTGGAGAAAAAACGGATATCATTAGTAATTTTTTAAATGTTTTGATTATTATGTATATACAAATTTTATTGTTTTATTTATTTTAATATCTCTAAAGTTCAATCGGGTCACTATCTTCAACAGTCAGTGTATATGAAATATAAATAATAATAATAATAAATACACAGCCCATTTAATAAGAATAAAATTAGATGAAGAATACTTTATTTGACACACAAACATACATACGAATAAAAGAAAAAAGAACCAATTCTTACAAACACCATTACTTTGAGATGAATAATAATTAATGACAAACCGGTGAGCGGTGAATGGTGAGTTGCAAGCGGTGAGCAGTGAGCTACGAGCAGTGAGCAGTGAGCGGTGAGCGGTGATGTGCGACAAAGGTGGCTCGTTAGTGGAGAAAAAATGTATGCAATCTCCGGCACGGAAGCGGCCTTTGTTCGGTCTCCGGTCGCCGTGGGACGTGAGCATAGCTTGCCGCAGATTCGGCTCAAAAACCTTTTTAACCGATATTTAAATTCGGTGGAGGTAAAATATATATGACCGTTACTAATCGCACCTTATTTTATTTATTAACTCTTTTTTATCACATAAGATAAACAAAAAAGTTACTTATGAACACTGCTTTATTAAAGGCATAATTTTAGCCTAATTGCTTATTAGTAATTTTACTCTATTTTGTTTGAATAACAATATTGTATTTTACTGCTGCGAATTTAGATTTTAATTCATATAATCTCTCTTTCCGTGTCTTATTTATTGAGGTATTTCCATGATATAGCTTCCTGCTTTCGGAAAAGAAGATATAGAACGATTCGTTTAAGACCGAACGTTTTGTGTTAGTATGGGGCCGGCGCGAAACCGGTCTCCGACGAATGTTGATGTACGAGTAGCGCTCGCGATGTGGCGGGCGGACGGGACGCTTGCGATGCAAAGGTTCCCGGTGATTGCTTCATGTTATTCTGTGCATGGATTGCCAAATGTGCATTGTGAATGAAAACATCTAGCATATAATTTTGAAAAAGAGTTTGTCATCCAAATTAATAAATAATGTCTGTATGTATTTCATCATACAATATACTAAACGTATTATTATAAATAAAAAGACAATTATTAACGTTTAGGACTTCTTACATGTTTTTTTCAGTACATTTATTATTGATGTTTAAAAACTAGTTCAGCGCACGCCGATTAATGTCAGGCCTTTTTTTCGACTTGATTAACGAAAACTGAGACTTCAGACAGAAAATGTTATGATCCCAACAGTATATTTAATCCAAAAACGTAAGTTTAAAAATTAGCACATTTTCAGAGATTTGAACAACCAAATCTATCTCTACCACGAATCCAAAGAAACGCTTCATATTCGACATATAATATTTTATACATGTTATAAAGGATAATCATAGTCATATAATATATTCATAAGGATGTTGTTATAAGAGTCACAGAGGCGTAGCACAAAAGAAACGCAGTGACGTCGCGCAGTAGACACGGGTTCTGAGGTCGCTGCATTCACTCACTAATGCGATACAGAATGACATTCCGCTGCAAAAATACTGATGAATGTCGATGTTGGCAGGAAAGGGATTTTTAATGCCACTAGTTTTACAATTAACGCAAAACATGCAGTGGTAAAAATATTCATTCAGATATTTTACTAAGATTTTGTAGAAGTTTATTTAGATTTGATTTTGCTAAATATATGTATATAATAGCGCTTATATATTATTTTTATCTCAAATTAAATATTAAACAGAAATAATGCAGATTTTGATGAGTACGGATGGAAGGACTTTTCTTTTTAGTATTTTAGAGCCAGAACTGTGAATACTTTCAAAAACACAAAATAATACCATTGCTGTAAATATCTTATAATTGAAAAATCGAACTTTAGTGAATTGAATATTTTTACTCGAACAACAACTGTTATCAACAAGGGTTTTTCTTCGAAAGCTCCCTTAAAACTATTCGCAAAGCTCTTTAAAATTTCCGTCGGAATGAATTCCGGGGAGGCTCCGCTCCCGCCGCTCGCAGTTCACTCGCACTTCGTAATTAATGTGACGAACCCGTTAACTTTATGAGCCTTAGCCTCTATTCAATAGACAAGCAGCCGTTATACTTTCTAAAGCAATCTTCATTTATATAAATTACATCAACTAATTCGACACTCGACGTATTCACTACCTTTATAAAGATTTTCAAAAGGTTCATTAAAAACATTAGTAGAACCAAATCCTTATCATTCTGGAGTGAATGTTAAATTTAGTTAAAAAGTGTCAGTTCTCATGAACTCTGTTTAAAAATTATATAATCTTCACGAGATCGTCATAGGTTTTATTAAATTAATATTGAAAATGAAAATCTCGGCGATGATCACCTTGCGAGAGCTAAACTAAGCAGTCTGATGTGCTGTCGTAGGATTTCAATAGGATTTCTTTTTGACCTTCGTCTTTACATTGTCGACATACTTACCATCTTTTTTGTCAATCTTAATGCGAATGGAATGCTTTCACGGCCTCTATATTCCCTACACTTCACGATCTGAGTGAATCCATTAAAAAATCGAAGAATCTTAATAGTTTAGTATGTTCCACGTTAGACTACGTTATGTCGAAACTATTACAGCTGAAACAATGATCAAAGATTGATCTATTTCTTAACAAAGCTTAAATGACATTAATGTTAGATTATTATTTGTAGCTAAACAAAAGAAATTTTGACTTCAAATAATTTGCTTGCATCATTCAAATAAAGCTGAAGAAACTCTGTTTAATAACTAATTTAACAATTTGAATGAAATATTTAGCAGAACATAGTAATTATAATATCAAGTTAATCTTACGACATGGCACATATCGACACGTCATGTGAAACAACAAAGCGAGCGCCGGTTCCCCTCGCGGACCCTCGCGGCCGTCTCCGGGCGACCCCTCATGAATATGCAGGGGACAGTTCCACAAATTGCCCCTCAATATCCCGACGTTCCGATGTCTTGCTAAACGTTAGAGACGCGTCAATAAATCAGTGAAGCGATAATGTGCTCCCTCTGCACAGTGGCTCGTGGTCGGTGCGAGTTCACACGAATTAAACATAATAAAATATATCATACTAGCGATCCGCCCCGGCTTGGGACGGGTGCAATGTACGTAGATGTACAATACACAAAAAGCCACTGTTACTCGCTGGTAATGTAACTTTCTATTGGTAAAATCTTTTTTAAAATCGGTCGAGTAGTTTTTGAGTTAAATCGTAACAAACAAATAAACAAAATAAAAAACAAAATATTAGTATAGATTCTATTTAATTTACCTTAGATTATAATGTTTAAGTTTATTTACTTTACGTTTAAATAAAATACTGTATCCCGGATTAAAACGCGATTTATTATTTATATTGTTTAAATTATTTATCCCGACGTTTCGGATGCTTTACAGCAACCGTGGTCGCGGGGAGACAGAAAGATGACAGTTGTCTGATATTTGAAATGTCACAAAGTTGCCATATTTAATTCAATTAAATTAAAAAATAATAAATCGCGTTTTAATCCGGTATACAGTATTTTATTTAAATGTGTGATACTCGCGTTAATAAAAGACAATATTACTTTACGTTATAATTATGCGTTGTGAATATATAGTTGACTTCAAGCATTCAAAATTAATAGCCAAGAATTGAATCTGGATGCAAGTTTGTTTGAATAGTAACTACTCAAACGTCAGGTCACGTAAAATATTTGTATGTTATAAACTTATAGTTATCTGTGAACTATCATACATTGATATTTCCCTCCGTAATAATCGGCCACAAAGAAATACATATACATATGTATAATATTATAATAAAAAAATATTTGATACAATAAATGCTCTTCATTTATTAGAGAATATATCTATTACTAATGAATAGTTAAATAAATATGGCAACATTAAACAAATGAGCTCTAATTTAATGTGCTAGTTAAAATATAAATGATAGTGGATGCAGGCGGAACCACCGATCTGTAATTATCAGAGACGCGCTTCTGTAATGAGGTGTTTAGTTTCGTTACTCCGCGACCACCGGAGCAACGCCGCGCTTCTAACGGATCGTTGTCAGCGGGTTCCGGTAGAAGTCAATATTTTGCTACTAACGCAAATTGTACGTATAAACGTGCTTAATTCTACGAAATAAATTATTCGTGCCGCTCATAAAAACGCTCGCCGGATCATTTACGCTCGTAAAAAGTCGTTTATAGCCAATTGCACTGCGACTTCTTTGTGACCTTTTGGTTCAATGTTATTAATATAGAGTCGAATAGTGTCTTGTTTAATCATATTGCAATTCCTGAACTATGGAATCTAAACGAAAACGTAACCTAAACCTTTTTTGGGTAAAGTACTTCATGTAATATAACTCGAGCTAATACAAGTTTTTCAATCTGTTTTGTGACTTTGTTTTTGTCATAGAGTTTTTATTTGAATAAAACTTGTATTTCATTCATTTTCAAAATATTGTTCATTTGTTTATATCAGAAAATTAACACGGATTGAACAAAACCATTTTAAAAATATATTTAGTTGTAACATCCATTCAACGCGTGACTCTCAAGCTAAGCACGCTGGGGGCGTGGTCGTCTCTCGAGCGACTCCGCGTCCTCTCGGCAATATGTTCCACTGTTACTCATTATTTTATGATTATTTCAATGTTTAACTGTTATCAACGCGGCTACACTGTGTTTGTGAACGTTAAGCTTTTGTCCCTGTCTCTGCCACGTTATATCATAATGATGATGATGACGTACTGTACATCTAACTATAAGAATATATGCAATATTAGACCGTCTCCACGGCTCAGTGGTATGGGGGTAGCCATTAGCATGGAAGTTCAAAGCTCGGGGAAAAGCTTAGAGGGCGACAGAACATTGGATATCTTAAAAATAACATCAGTGATAAGAAAACAGAATTGTTCCTGCCCTGTGACACCAGGACGCCTGCCCCACTTGGAAACTCAAGAATTTATTTTATATGACCATAAATAAAATAGAAAGTAAAACGAAGAAACTTTAAAAGAGTTAGGATTATTTTAAGGAACTAAAATCTTTCGTTTGAATTAAACATGTAGTTAATATTATCTCTTATTAACGCGACTATCCCACATTTAAATAAAATAAAATATTTAGTACCGGATTAAAACGCTATTTATTATTTATCTCGAAGATTACATTAATATAAATAATAGTAATTCACGTTTTAATCCAGTATAAACTATTTTAAATAAAAAAATGTAGTTGGTAAAAAATAAAATCTAAGTCAGACAGTTGTCTATGTATCTCCTAAGTTATTCAAAGAAAGTCTTCACCTCACCTAAAGACCGTCCTAGCACCCGGGAGGAAGGGAGGGTAGAGGCGGGTTCTCCAGAACAAACAGGGAACAAGTCAAATATGAAAGTACAAATAATCTAATCAGCTTTATCCGAGTCCCGCTGTTTGCTCCACGTCTTACCGAAGCTTCTCAAAAACTTTACCACAGCCATGTGTACCTACCGCCATCTGTTATATCGTTGAGTGTCTTAATTGTATCGATTCCGCAAGATTTTATATTGGGGATTGTATTAAAGTGATCTTTACGTCGATATACTGCCACTGCCCGTTACCGTACAAAATACTTCTGTTACTTCAGATCGAATTCGAAAATTGAAAGCAGTAGACAATACATTCAGTTTAACTTACAAGGAAAATAAACTTACTAACTTGTAACTTCACAATCTGGGCCAAAAGATTAAACCTCGCAAAATACGAGCGGTGGAGATGCCTGATGCATATGAAATTAATTTTTAAAAACCGGTGATTTTTTCGGGTATCGCTGATAACTTATATACATATTTAATATTTTTATCTGAATAAATTTTTATTCAATTCTATTCTAATAAATATGGTAGATGTTTAAGCAGCAAAGTTATTCGTTTTTAAGTGTTTTGGTTGTGTGGGTAGGCCTGCCCCACTAGGAAAGTTGTTCCTTATTAGTTCAATCAATGACACAGCTGGATATTTGATTTATGAAGCAAAACAAATTCACCCCACGCACCTTTTCTTTGCGTTAAGATTTTATAATGAAGATTTAAAGGTTTGCATTTCAGCATTAAATTTCTGTAAAGAAACGTTCATAAGAAGAGAAAAAGGGTAGAATTGGCGTCTGTCAAATAATGTTTTATTATAATCATTTGTTTCCCTCCCCTCGCCGTAGCGCGGCTCACGTCCGGGCTCCGAATGAATTCTAATTATAATTGAAACTCTTCCGTCAGCCAACAGTTAGTCAGTACGTCAGTCAGTCAGTCAGGATGGGGTCGATTTATTCAGGATTTATTAATAATGAATAATTCGACTAAGATTAATTGTACCTTCACAGTCCGCGGCCCGCCACTTGAATGACTGTTTATGTAAGATTGACGCATTTGATACTCTTTTCATATTTATACTCTTGTTTATGTTGCGTAAAGAGTGTGGTCTTCCGCTTCAGGCACCGCTTCTTTTTTTTCTATTACAACATTTGACTTTTATTTCGTATTTTATATACTTTTATAACTGCTTTATATATGTGTAATATAGTATTAAAATGTAATATTATAATAGTGAATATACTTAATATTAGTTTGAATAAACTTTTCTATTTCTATTTCTGTAATATTACGTGGTACTAGGAAAGCTAGATCGCACTAAACCCAATAAAAATATATATTTTTATTTATTTAATTTAATAGTCATTTTAAACAAACATTATTTAGGTATAACTTATTTACGAATAGAAGTTACAGATTATCGCAGACCTACAGTGCCAGTAAAGACAGGATTTTAAACAAATCCCTACGATTCTTAACAAGTGAAAAGCACCAAACGACCACTGCGTATTGAGAGTATCCCAAAAATTGTTGTACGAATTGGAATACAATATTCGTTGGTTCAATCAGACAAAACGAAACAATTTGCCGCGCGATGCCCCCCACCGCGCCCCCCACATCGCCCCCCGCTGTAATTACGGCCATACAAATTACTCCGCTGAAACAGTCCCATTTTCATTTACTTAATAATTTACACTCAGCCCAATAAACAACGTCAAATGATTTAACATCAGTTTCAATGAATGCCTTCCAGCTGACGCCGGCGCCGCGGCCGCCACCGAGCCGGCCCATTGCAATACATCCATTATTTGTTACTTTATCTGTCTTTATTAGAAAGGTGACCTGATTTTAAGCGAGTTAGGTAAAATAATAGTTAAGTAAATATAGTTACTTGATAAAACAAAAACTAACTAAAATCAATTGATTTTCCGCGGGAACTCAGTACCTACATCAGAGTGCGATGCAGCTGTATAATGTAATGGCTGAATACCTAAATGCTCATTAAAAAAAATGTTGTTATTACTTTCATTAAAATACGTGATATATAAGAGACACAAACAACAAGACATTTTAAAGTAGACAATTCACAGAGATCCAACATATCTACGTAATAAAATAAAAAAAAATATTTATTCCTCAGTACATACACAAAATATTTACAATATTTCACCTTTAGAATTCTGTAGTCCATCTCTAGCTAAAACACATTTACACTCGGTCAGTCACATATCCGAGCAACATAATCTTACTATTAAATAATTTCCAAGCGTATCTCAGAAGGGTACCTATTTTATATGAATGAACATGAAAAAATAACTTTAATAGTTACAGCGGCGTGTGTATGTGTGAGTGTGTGGGTGTGTGTGTGTGCGAGCGGCTCGCGTCTACCCTCATATTGCAAATTAATTACGGCATGCTTTGTGCCAGCGGAGAGCTTTGGTAATAAATCTCATTCCTTGTTTCTAACTTGTAAACAACAACGAGTGAACTACATTGTGCAATAATTATACGGCGCCATTTGACTTGTTAGCAACATTCTTGTTACGGTATTTGAAAAAAGACGTTTCTGGCTCTAATTTGAAAGATTATCGAGTATCGAGAGTGGTGGAGTGTAGTCCCACATTAATTTCTGTCTTTATCCAAATGGTATTTTTCTCTATAGACTCCTATAGGAAAATCTTTTATAGTCATATCATTTTCATCAACAATATTTTTCTCCCCTTCTAGTATCAAATTACTTCGATCATTATAGAAAAAAATTTTTTACATAAGCAAAACATAAACAAAAATCTTTCACCGATTCACGATCTGTGACGCAGCCATAACTGACTTTCAGCGATACCCATTTAGACACACAAACAGACACACAGATTACAGTGCGTTATGATTTGGTTAATAACTTTATTTTAAAATAAATGACAATAATAATAAAAATTATCCTTAAACATAAACAAACAATTATTATAATTAGCGAACAACAACGAATCCATTTCTATTATACAGTACAATACAACTATAATTAATCAACCAAGTTAAGATAAGGTTAATAGTATTTCGTGGCTTAAATTTACTTATTTAAAAGACGAAGCCTCTAAGTACATCACGTTTATAAAGAAGGTACAAATCGGCTTAGAGCGAAGTGGGGCGGAGTTGTTTGAAGTTGGTCCGCAGCCGGTGCCGAGTGGATTACTGCCCGGAAAGGCCTATAGATTACGCATTTGTCAAAACTGGATTTGTTTTATCTATTAGTGAGTAGAATTTGAACAAAACAGGCGAGAAATACTTAGCTTAGTTTGGCGATATCCAAACTCCAAAGTGTCAAGTAATTGCAAACATTTTTGATTACTTTTAACCAACTCGAAGCAAGCCTTCCGAAATACAATATTAAACAGACAATTATGTATATTTGTCTATAGAATTAGGGAGAGAGGGAAACTGTATTTTCTGCCAAACATTTTTTTAACTTAAATGACTGAAACTTACTAAATAAACAATATTTATATTTTGGACAATAAAAAACCCATAGTCTCAGCATAGTGAGGTAAGCTTTAGACTCTCGGCAGAAAGAAACTTCTCATGATGATTTTCAGTGATGCCAGGGATAGTCTGACGCAAGAGATGGTACGTAGGCAGAGCAATAAGTACACGTAGCGACGTAGCATGTGACGTCATGCTACGTAGAACGGTAGATGTTAGGTTATGACTTCATTAAACACCGAACAAAAGCCACCTGAATTTTAATTTGCCAAACCTTCTGATTCAAACATCCCAACCACAAGGCACAGAATTAAAATATCGGTATATAAAAGATAGAAAAATAATCCAAATTCGTATTCACCAAATCAAAATCATTACCTTGATCACATGACTGTATGTTTTCCGATACTATGTTTTTATGTTACAATGTAAATTAGAATTAATCTAATATACATTAAAATAAATTCAAAGTCGAACTTATTTATTCAACGTGAGTTTGACCTGTATGAAAAAGCCTGAGAGGCTGAATGCCATTAGTATAGTTAACTTCTCTGTATAAAGGTGACCCGATTACGGTCGCTTGTGCCGCGGCCGGCGGCTAACGCGTCTCGTTAGCCGCCGGAATTGTAGTGATTTAGTGTTAACAGCCGGGTTTGCCGGTCGAGTGGGCCCTCGGAGCCGCGACACGGCGGGCCATTACAACTGGCTCAGCCGGCCGAGTATGACAACTGCGACTAAATTTTGTCGACCGTTTTCTCGTGTTTAAATCGATTATCCCTTTATTTCTTCCGGGTCTAACAAGACAATTACACTTAAACTCGACTTTTAATGTCAAAAATAGATATATTTGTCGAGATATATTTTCTATCAAAAAAGTCGAAGTGGAGATATAATATATTGAGATATCTTACATCTTAGTTTGTCTTCACTCGTCTGCGAGATATCTCATGATAGTCATGCTAGGCGGGCAGTATTCTAGTTAACTCGTGTAAATATGTCTAATTAATAATGTTAACTTCGCCTGCCATGCAATAAATATACAAAGCAGACTTTGGCCTGATATTTATGTTAGCGTAGAAATACCAATTCTATATATCTAAAAATATTGTTTTATTTTTATATGTATGTATTGTTACTTATATATTATTTTCATGTTTATTAATGTTAATCTAAGACATAGTACAGTTATTATAATATTATAATAGATTTATACAATAGATATAAATTAAGATTACTTTATGTCGGGTCTGAACTATTAATTAAGGCAAAGATTAAATTACGAATTTTGTGACACCTTTGACCTTTTTATTTTATAAATGACTATCAAACAATAACCTCAATATAACCGCTGTGTTCGTGGCCACAATATGAACAGTCCCAGAAACTGGGGTAATAACTGTCGCCGGGGGCGGAACTTACTTGTTTAGTGTTATTTATTTAATACGCGTATAACGACTATCGATTTCACAGAAGTTAAGTACAGTATCACGATCATCTCGAGAGCTTCTTGACACGCTTCTTTCTTGCAATAACTTCATAATTTTAATTCGATTTCATTAATGCAGTAAAATACTTTTAAATAAAATACTGTATACCGGATTAAAACGCGAGACTAGTCTCCCGCGACCACGGTTGCTGAAAAGCATCCGAAACGTCGGGATAAATAATTTAAATAATAAATCGCGTTTTAATCCGGTATACAGTATTTTATTTAAATGTGTGATACTCGCGTTAATAAAAGACAATATTCAGTAAAATACTGTTCTTTGTCCATACAAACTCGTCTACTTTCTGTAAAGGTTATCAGCTACAAGTATATACATAGATTCACTCGAGTGTATCTGCTCTCCTTAAGATCGTCTACGACGTAGAGAAACACTGTTTTTTTTAATTTAATTTGTGTTAACTTAATATCTACAGATAGTTTTTTTAAGTTAGATATCGACAGACGAGCATGAGGTTTACTTGATGGTAGGTGATACCCCAGCCACAGACCATCAGTCAATGATGCGCTGTCGATCTACTTTATACTTTGGGCATTCGGTAATTGTTAAGAAACATACAATATGCACTTCACAGTTTTCCATCTATGAACAGAAATTCGTTACTCGGTTGAAATTTTGATATTACTTTCACCCGTTCAATGTCCGAAATTACTACACCCACGAGATTGAGTTCAAACCCACGATCTAGCGATGCGCAGGAAGGTTACCGAACGCGCCAACGAACCCGAGATATATTAGTGGTCGGTACAATATAGAGGCTAGATTAGTTGCTCTGATATAACTTTCATAACGTCATTTGTTCTTATGTATTTCCAAATTGAATTTAATTACATTTATATGTTATAATTATATTTTTTTTACTAATAACGAAAATAGACATAGGTATGTAGGTAGGTTGTTTTACTATCCCGTTTATGTTATACAATTATTTACCCGTGATATTTTTGTTAGATATGTGCACCATATAAACAAAATAATTCCGAGCCAGTGCCTTTATATAAGTTTTAAAAAATGTATAGAATAAGTAAGTGAAGCCATAGTAGAAGGCTGGGTTTGTGCAAACTCTCCTTAACCAAACCATGACTGAAAGGATTCCGATTGTAAAGTTAGTACAGCGTTAGTTCTGAACAGTCTGTGGAAAAATACCTTCAGTGTGGAATGTGCCCTCCCCTCCCCTGCCCGCCCCTGACTGCCCTGCCCGCCCCTGCCTTCAGTGCGCTGAACTAACAAAGCCTTAGTAGTCGAACTAAAAACGTTCCGCGGTATTTTGATAACGATGTTACCAACGCAACGGAATTCACCGACATATTGCAGTTCAATATAAGCCTTTGAATTTCTTGTAATCAAAATCGAAATTAAAATTTTATTATATAAATGAAGAAATATTTTTTTATTAAGTATATAGATAGAGATTTGTGCAAGTAGTCTAGTGTCAGTGTTAAGTTGTAAATAGTAGCTACTAAATTGGTTTAAAGATAAAATAAAAATAATTCTTTAGTTACTAGCAATAGGAACTTATTATTGTGATTAGTTCTTTCCCGTGTTATGTTATTTTGGGATAACATGTGCTTATTTGATGATATTCATCATTCATATTAATCTTTATGGATAGGTTGACTGATGTACCTTAACAACGACACTATTCTTCCAGAAATAGTACCCAGAACTTCCGGATATACCCCAATTACTGCATATTACGTGAACAGAAAAATATTTTGTCTTCAAAAACTGATTCAAAGACATGATTTATAATTTTAATTACCATCTACTGACATTCATCCGAACTTACATCAACGTACTTCAAATATTCATAATATGTATGACCTGTGTCGTTCACCACTGAGCCAGAGCAGCCCGCTAAGTGAACAATAGCGCGCACTAAGACACAACAAGGAGCGTTTCAGAGCGTTCCTACACAATTAGTTCCCGTTAATAAATCTGTAAGTACAAAGCTCGGGAAGGCTTTCAGGGCATTTAATTCGCGGCTAATGCGTCCGCCGACCGTTATCTACTCCGCTCCCTATCTCGGCTACATCCTTCCACAGTTCGTTTATATAGTGTACTAAGACTAAGATAGTGGTTCAACTCGTTAAACTATTTTATATGAAATATAGCGTAGATTTAGTTATAGTTAGTTTAAGCTGTTGTCATGTTGTACTGTGTTTGTGAATAAACGTTTTATCTATCTATCTATCTATTATATATAAATATATTTTATATTTATAATACATAACATATCCACAAGCATTTGTGTGAGGATCAACATTTTTTTAAGATTTGTTTTAGTTTGTTATTCCTTTCATCATTTATATCAATAGATTCTATTTGAGCGGTGTAATCTGCACATTTCGATTTATATGTAGGTACGTTATTTTATATTACTTCAACATATTTAACATATTCCACATATTATTGAGATTAATAGAAACACATGTCAAACTTCGCCGGAATTGAACTCGCGATACTTCAATGTAATAACTCTTGCTCCACCCGATCTAAAAGTTAACTGACCGTTAGAATTAAGGTGTATATGATGACAAGAATTACATTGCTCGGGACATCCACATAATTAAAGGAAGTCCGTAGTAATTTCGCATTGTGATGTATGCAGCAGGGAATATAATGCTCATTTGAATGTTATTTAGTAAAGCCGTATATTATTGGTAATGTGAATGCATTTTTTTTTGTATTTTAAGATCATATTACTTCATCATCTTTTTCCAGATCTATAGTTCAAACCAGGTATAGTTTACCTTTTGTACGTATAAAGATTTTTTATTTCTTCCTAGTACAATAAACATGTTAAATATTATTGAGGGAAAAAAAATGTTGAGCAAGCGACAAGAATCGCGCTGGAAGCATACTTTCCTTTGTGAAGAGTTAAAGCTCGCCTTCTCTAACCTAAAATATCTGCTATTAACATTGCAACATCATTCAAACTAAAGCAATAATATGAATTTAATGTCATAATATAAAATTATTCATATTGTTTTAATACCTATATTTTATACTCAACAATGTAGTCATAAAAGTTATATTGATATTTAACGTCATTCCAACGTTTATATTACTCTTTTCAGAATTTCTTCAATAATTCTTACACTCTTCGCTCATAATACTGCATGATAATATTTAAGTATGAACATAAAAAAATAAAATATTCTTAACTATTTGCACGCACTTATTATTTACTTAATCTGTGGTTTGCAATGTGTTATAGCTTTTCGCTAATCAATGATCGCCACCTTAAGATTAACGGAGTGAAAGTGGAACAAGTGAAATAGTTTGTATATCTGGGATCTATGTTTACTAGAGATGGTAAGTGTGAGGGAGATATTGAAAGGAGAGTGAAAGCCGGAAATCAAGTGAATGGGGCATTGAACTCCTTAATGAGTAGCCAGTTGCTGTCCATAAAGGCACGGTTGGCAGTGCATAAGGGTGTGTTAGTCCCAACCTTGATGTACGGAAGTGAATGTTGGGTATGGCAGAAGAAACATGAAAGTAGAATAAATGCTGTGGAAATGAGGGCCTTGAGAAGTATGTGTGGTGTAACTCTGAAAGATAGATTAAGAAATGGCGAAATTCGAGAGAGTTGTGGAGTAAAAGACGATGTAGTGACGAGAATTGAGAAAGGTATGTTGAGGTGGTTTGGGCATGTAGAAAGGATGGATGAAAGTAGGGAAACGAAAAAGATTTATGAAACTGGTGGGAGTGGGAGAGTCGGGAGTGGTCGACCTAGGCGAACGTACCTCGATCAGATCGGGGACGTTCTGCAAAAGGGCCAGGTCCAACAGTACTCGTAACCGTCGAGTGTGTATGAAAGCATTGATGAAAGTAGAAGAAGCGAAAGTGGTAAGGATCGGAGCATATGGAATTCCGTGATCTCTGCCTACCGCAATGGGAAAGAGGCGTGATGTATATGTATGTATGTATGTAATGATCGCGATACATCTTCTGTACGTCACATAAAGAGATATCGACTGACCGACAGCTGTGGAGGCACTGTTTAGGACATTGTGTTGAGAGATACAATAATATGCGACAAATAGATTGTCTAGCCCGTAGGTTATCTAGCTTATATAAATGTAAAATACAACCGCATAGTATAGCATAAAGCTTTGGACTGAAGAGTTTAAGTCGAAATTGAACCGCGTCTCAGAGCAACACAAATTTAATCATCTTTGAGCGATGTTCAATAACTCAGGAATATTGCACAAAGTAAACAAATTTCATCATAAAACTATCCGAGGGAATTCTGAAATAGTAAACATTTCCGCTAACTTCCGAGCCCCGACTACGCTTTACTTGCAAAGAGAATTCATTGCAAGAAATTGAATTAAGTTTGGTATTCGACAGTTATGAGAATAATTATACAAGAAGATATTTTAAGCCGCTGCGGATCTTGAATACCTACTTCTCCTGATGCTGCAGGCATTAATCAAGAGAAAATTTACTAAAATTTGGATAATTTGATATCTAGTGTAGTTATACACTTTGTAGAAGGAAGTTTACTCTTTTCTTGATAGGTAGACACCATCGGAGATCTTGTAGAAATAATTTTTTTTTAACATTTAGATTCGCAATTACCGATGGAGAGAACTGGTTCAAGCGAACGATTGTATGAAACTGATTAAGTAAACGCGTAAATATGTACTGTCAGACTTATTAAAGGATTTACAGTCATGAATACATCAGATAGAATTTTGAAAAAATATTCAATTAACCGTGAGGATAGTAATAGGTTATATAAAACCTGTTATTGATAATAGTTTATATAAAAAAATCTTCATTTTCATTCGAATTCGAGTGGAATCGGCATAGTGAGTGGGTAGAGACGATGGTAGCAGTAACGTAGCCAATTGTTAAAGGAAGGCAGATAGTAGTCAACGCCCAAAGCGATCTATTAAAATTCGTCATACCAACAGCGGCGCCTGCAGTTGTGCCACATATGTAGGTAAAGGGGAAAACGAAACCGCGGAAACAACCCGCTAATAAGGTGAATAAAGTTGAGAGCAAACAATGCTTTGATAATTTGTAAACTGTTAACATCGCGCACTGAGCGCTGCGTCTCGTGGAGCGGCAAGCGGTACAGGGAGTTAACAAAACGCCACTAATTAGGCTCGGCGGGAACGCGAGAAACTTCTAACAACTTCGACAAAGTACAAAAGCCCGTGACAGCGTCTTTGTGCTCGTCTGCGCCCGCCCTAACTGCTTCCGTCGCACGTGTATCGATGCCATTATCTCTCGTTCACATTGAAATGTGTAAAATATAACAATACATACTTGCTCAAAGCTGACTTCTGCGATTTCATTAATTGTTGAATCTATTGATGAATGTTTTGGGTTCTGTTTTATGAAATTATTAGGAAATAGCTTCGGTATACAAGGCGCTCTAAATCTCTTTCTCCGTAAAAAGAAAATGTCAATCATGAACGGTTTTTTAACAAAAAAAAATATATGTAATTTTTATAGATTAATTAATAATATTATATTATAAATACCGCACTTACCCTTTCAAAAACGAATAATGAATAAATGAATAAATGTGTATAATTGTATACCTTACGAATGAATAAATGTGTATAATTGTATACATATATTATGACCCAATAAAGTGATCATTGTGGAAGTACCTACTGAATAGAGTTAAGAATCACCCAGAACTCGTTAATGCTGTTAAACACAGAAAACTCACCTACTTTGGTCACATAATGAGATGTCTAAAATACAGCTTTCACCAACTGATTCTGCAAGGGAAAATCGCAAAAAGGTGGAAAACGCATCGTCGGAAGAAGGAGCTATTCCTGACTAAAAAACCTAAGAGATCGATTCCAGATGAACACAACGTCACTATTCCATGCTGAAGTATCTAAAGTGAAAACCGTCATGATGTTATCCAACCCCCGACAGGAGAGGAACTAGAAGCAGAAGTAGATGACCCTACGTAACACCTTTTAGAGTTTAATACAAATATACTTTGATATTTTAATTAATATTATACATTTACTTAGTGACGTCGGATATTGTATAAAATGTCTCGTAATCTTATTAGGGGTTGAATTGCCAGTTTAGAATAAAAAATATTTTATTAAATGGAATTAGAAAATTTCCATTCTGTACTGAAATAAGAGAAAAACAAAGTCTCATCATTAAAACTTTGGGGATAGACAAAGAAAAACTTTTCTCGATATATTTAATATTTATTTTTAAAAAAGTAATTCAAACGTCGCGCTAAAGCTTTGTATAAAATAATTTAACTCAAATAATAAATTTACTAAACGTTCGCGTGAACAATTTGCAACTCTAAGAAGAACCTTCTTTTTGTCAGTTCAAAGTGTTAAGTATTAATAAAGTAGGAAGCGTCCGGAGCCGCCCTCACACAACTACATTAAACAATAATAAAACAACAAGCCGTTATAACGAAGTCTTCCTCTATGTATTTTGATGGAAGGAGAATGTAGCAATACAGTAATAATACTTTGACTGTTACACAATATTGTCTTTAACGCGAGTATCACACATTTAAATGAGTCTGCCGTGACCACATTTACTGAAAAACACTATAAATAATATCAATAATAAATCGCGTTTTGATCCGTTGTAAAGTTCTTTATTTAAATACTTCTAAGGGAAATAGTAGACAGGATCCTAACTTTTTCGAATAAAGTGCATCATTGATGGATGCCCTGTGGCTGAGGGACCTACCATCCAGCTCGTCTGTCTTCTATCTGTAGAATAAGTTCGGATATGATTATAATACCAAATAGCTCTTTAGTGTTTTTAGTAGATGTTTTTATGTTAGCTATCAACAGACGAGCATGAGGTTCACTTGATGGTATATGATACTGGTGTGGCTGCGCACAGAACATCAGTCAATGATGCGCTGACGACTAACTTTTCAATTCGACCATTTGGAAACCGAAACGCACAATGTACACTTCACGGTGGATCGTAACCTGGTCGGAATTTCGATATTCTCCTCACACGTTCAATGTCCGAAGTTATCAGACGTGGGGAAGACACGCTTACAAAAAATTTGCCTGCGCACGGTAGGTGTTCAACCAAACGCGCCGACGGGCCTGTTTAAGAAATTATATAAAAGTAACTTTGTGCTATGGATGGGTCGACTTTTAATAATAACGAATAAAGTTAATATACTGTCTTTTAGTTCGCTGAACAAATTAAATAAACATAATAAAAAAAACAAGCTATGAATATATTTTAATGTAACAAGAATATTTTATGTAACAAAAGCGAAATAAATCGTTGTGCTGTCGCGTCGTGTATTGGTAAATCCATAAAAGTCCTAAAGATCCAGCTAGATGCTATCAGCCGGCCGTTAGCGTGTGAGGTGTGTAGGTGTGTAGGTGTGTAGGTGTGTAGGTGTGTAGGTGTGTAGGTGTGTAGGTGTGTAGGTGTGTAGGCCTACGAGAGGGACTAACGACACCTCGCATTAGCGCTTCGAGAGACGTCGAGGTCGTTTTATCGCAAAATTATGCCGCGCTATTTAAACCGTTCAAGCGGATGATATTTACGAGACGACAGACAGTCATTTCTTCACATTTTAATGTATAAGTAACGCAAAGGAAAATATCTTTATTTTTAAGGGTTCCCACGTGCAATAAAGATTGTATTTGATGTAATATAATGTTTGGTTGTTGTGCGTCACTGGGAACACACGTCAAAAGGAACAACAGATCGACATTATATTTTACATACAAATAATTGAAGGTTTACGTTTACGAGGTTTTGTTGAGGAATTGTTTACGAGGGCGAAGTCGTGGGATTTATTTAGGAAATTAATATTTTATTTTATTTTATATTACTGTAAATAAAAACAATCGATACGCAACAATTTAATTTAACTTACAAATTAAATTTTTATTATTTTCAATATGAATGAATATGAATTTTTAAGTGGGCGTCCATGGCCAACTCTGAAGCTAAACATATTATATGTATATATACAGTTTAACATTAATTATACAATCATAATAATCTTAGAATTTTAGTGACAAAACCAACACATAATATTATTCCATGACTAAATTTCAAAAAAAATAAAAATCATTTATTCATTTAGGCTTTGATTATTTATATTTATACATATAAATAATCTAAGCATTTAGGTAACAGAATGTACACTTATAAACGTCAATAAAATAATACAAGTACATATTAAATGCTTCTAATTTTACATTTACGTAAGATTGCAAAGTGTCCACTAGCAATAAATCTTGCACAAGTTGACTTGCGCAAGCGACTTCCAATGTGTAAACGCGAGCGCAAGTGGACTTCTGGAAGTTTTAGTGACTTGCCAAACTTGCTGCAAGTCTCATGTGTATACGGTTGTTTTGACTTTGCAGCAAGCGCTTGCGACTTTATTGTGTTCACACAATAAAGTTGGAAGTTTTTAGGGCAAGTTCAATGTTTTATGCTGGAAATATTCAAGTAATTCCTGGATACAATTGAATGTTTTGAAACTTTAATTATACCTACATTTCAAATTTTGTATTACTAACTTCAACATGAGTGAGAAAAAGGTATGGTCCCGCTAAGACACGGTGAAGCTCATATCTTTATACGAGATTGATCCCCAATTGTTAGAAAGATTATAAAAATAAAATTGAGAAAAACGTTGCATTAGACTTAAAAGCGTTGAAATCAATCGGAAGCTACATAATCTGAAAACACAATTTGGCCAGGCCAAAAAAACAAAACAAACAAAAATATGGCCAAAGTACGGATGAAGTATATAAGTCGAAGTGGGAATATTTTGATCTCCTAAAATTTACGTACAACAACAGCAACACAATAGACGCAACTCGTATTTTTCTGCAGCTAGGCATTTTGTTTGACCGCTCTTGCTCAAGTAATTTGCATGCAATTTCTGTGGAAACGGTTCTTCAAGATCTTGCAGGAAGTTAACTTCTACACACTTCTAAAAGCGGCTTGCAGATAGAAAAATTGCAGCCAGTGGACACTAGTCGTGATTGACTTCTGCAAGAAATTGCGGAAGCTACTTGCCAGTGGAATTTTAGAATAGAGAAGATTAAGATTCGATAAGCGAATAATAAACGAAATGCGAATGTTTAGCTAATATAAAACGTTATTAAATGTTAAACACAATATTAATCTCTCAAAGCTCCATTTCAGAAAATAGCGAACATTTAATTATTAAGTCTGAAGTTTTCAAATGTCGGTAGTTACTGCTGAATATTCAGTGAGTACCCAACACTTTACACTATGACACTAGGTACCCGGCGGGCAGGACGGCAACGGGCACACCAAAAGCGACCACACATTCGCTAATCATTCAATATTAACGGCCGCTCGTATTAATTAATTAATATCGCTCAACGCTTTGATGAATACGTTATTGGTGATGTGTTTATGTGGGAAATATTTGATTTCACGTCTGTTGTGCTCAGTAGTATACAAACTAAGTTAAGTACTTTAACTTAGTTTATAGAAAGTGATTATAAGACGTATATTTACCTTAAATAAAACTTAATGTAGGAATTATATTAATTCATTTATTAAAATTTCTAAAAAGGTAGGTAGGTAGGGTACCTTTAAACAAAAATATTACAAAACTTTTCCTGAATATTTAATTTTATTATGAATTATGATTTTAAAATTATGTTTTATTATAATGCATATATTACTAATCTATGTATATTGAGGTATGAGGATAATAAAGTAAAGAAGACAAACGGCTTCATTTAAAGACATTACCTACAATTACTCCCCAAATATATCAAGCATAAAATAAAATAAGTTTTTATAATTATAAAATATAAGTAATTACAATAGACACAATATGCTCAAAAATATCTTACCTATATATATATGTATTTTGTCCAAAGATCGAACCCATACGGTGCGGCGCAGACTACTGCGCCAATCCAATTTCGAAGAATTCGAATTTATTAAAGACACATAGACAAAGCCATTGTGAGCAATTTGAATTTAAGGATTATTGCCATACGATCTTTAGCACCTAAATTCAACTATCTGAGATTGCATAGTCTGCGTGCTCCGGCGGCTTGCCAGGACTACCTGAGCTCAGCCTTACGTAATTTTTCGGCGCCGCCTTCCGGGACGGCCCTCGTGCACAGCTCTAGCAATATTGGTGGAAATCTCAACCTCAAGCTCATAAGACGCTTAAAACTTACCTTGTATATCCGTGATTAAAACTGTGTTTAGCTTAGGTCTACACTGATGTAACGCAAGCGATGGTTTTCAGCGAGAACATGTTGAAAATTCTCGTTCAAATATACCTCTCGTTAAAACCAAACATAATCCATTCAAAATTGTATTTCGAGATAAACCGCTCTCAAATATAGTTGAATAGTAAATACAGTTTTGTCAAAGTTCCACATTGAAATGTGAGAGGTTATATTCATAAAAATGTCAGCCGCGTGAGGTTCATAACAACGTATTGTGAGTGTGGGTGTGTGTGTGTGGGTGTACCACGTAGAGTTTCGCGATACTCTTATACAACTTTGTTGATTTAAAACGAAACCGTTACTTTTTATCACACTGTCACGATAAATAACGTGGTATAACTGCTATTTGAGCTTCTTGCTAAAACTAAAGCGAACAAAGTGTATCAATAAATAATATGTTAATTATACCACTATTTGCAATTAGACCGTTTAATCTGACTATATAATCTGATATAATCTGACTAACAACTCTCGTTTAAACCAATAAATTGAATTCATTTCTGACTTCACCTCAATCTGAAACTGCTCAGTCTGCTCGGTTAAGTGTCAACTAATTTTCCCACACGTAATTAAAATATGATAAGACAATAAATTCCATTGAAAAGTCATTTTAAAAATTTATTTAAATAAACATTTATTAGTCAATAAGGCGTTCTGTTATATACGTTTTTCAATACACACATAATAAGCATATTGCTGAACCTTAATAATTTTGTCAATATTCGGTTACAAAAATCATTGTTTTCGCCGGGTACGGGGCAGTCAGAACAGCATCTTAAAGACTAGCAGATGACCTATCATCGCCTATCATGAGACACTTTAGTTTGTAAGTCTCTACTAACATAATGGATTATGCTACCTGATTGATAATTACATAATACGATGCTCATAGGGTTGAATGGTCACTAGTCTTTGATGCGATCTCGATAGATTCAAAAATTCAGATTTTCAATTCCCTTCTAATAAAACTTTTTGATATTCATGCTCCTATTAAACCTGTGAAAATTAAACATGCCCCAGCTCCATGGTTGAATGCAGAATTAAAAACACTCTTACATAAAAAAACAGTTGCGAAATCAAAATTAAAAACTAATAATTCTGACTGTAATCGCGAGAGTTACAAACGTATTCGCAATCGGTGTAATACCATGTGCAGAGATGCCCAGAGACGTTACATACATAAATCGGTTGAGAGCGGCAACACAGCAAAGACGTGGAGATTTCTCAGGTCTCTTGGAATCGGAAAAACGACATATAATTCTATACCCAGTAATATAAACGTAGAAAATTTAAATCAACACTTTTCTTCTTCACCTTCTTCTCTTGATAGTAATATAAAATCTAGCACAATAAAATTTCTTACCACTCAATTTAACCCAAGCTGTCCACCTTTTAACTTTACACCGGTGACCGATGGAGACGTTAAGAGGAATATCTTGTCCATCTCGTCGAACGCGTTAGGCTGTGACGGTATCGGCCGTGCTATGATTATTCCCATCCTTGATATAATATGTCCTGTGATTACACATATCATCAATTTCTCCATCACATCCTGTACTTATCCACAAATTTGGAAAGACGCTTATATTATTCCCCTTCCTAAAAAGAATAATCCCTCTACTTTTTCTGACTTCCGTCCTATCTCCATCCTGCCCTTCCTCTCCAAAATCCTTGAAAAGTTGGTGCATTATCAACTAAGCCAATTCCTTACTAAGTACTCCTTACTCGATCCTTTCCAATCTGGTTTTCGACCTGGTCATAGTACGGTTACTGCCCTTGTTAAGGTTACTGATGACGTTCGTTTGGGTATGGACAATAAGCAACTCACAGTCCTTACTCTTCTTGATTTCAGTAACGCCTTTAATACTGTTGATCATGAAATCCTGTTAAGTTTGCTAAGTTCTCTTAACGTTTCTCCTTCGGTTTCCGCTTGGTTTCAAGAGTACCTGAGCGATCGTCGACAGTGTATACGTGTTGATGAACACCTCTCGTCTTGGTGCAGTGTTACTGCCGGAGTTCCCCAAGGATGTGTGCTTTCACCACTTCTCTTTTCTATCTTTATTAAAACTATCACTATCAACGTATCTTCTCTTTACCATGTCTATGCTGATGATTTACAAATTTATACCCAAGCCTCACTTGAGAATCTTCATCATGCTATAAATACCACTAATGCTGATTTAGCTACGATTGTGCAATGGAGCAGGTCGCATGGCTTAGTAGTTAATCCTGCAAAAACTCAAGTTATTATTATTGGGAGTTCAAGTATGATCTCGAGAATTAATTGGTCAAATCTGCCGCCAGTTTCTGTAGATGGTGTCACGGTACCTTTTAGCTCGTGCGTAAAGAATCTCGGTATTTACGTGGATCAGACCCTGTCATGGACAAACCAGATACAGGTGGTCAGTAGGAAAGTGTTTGCTGCCGGAGCGTCGTTACGGCGGTTAAGCAATTTCTTACCGATTCCAACTAAGATAGTCCTGGCGCAATCTTTGCTCCTTTCAATCCTAGATTATGCGGACGCATGCTATCTAGATATAACTGAGGAGCAACTTAACAAATTGGAACGGCTTCAAAACTACGCTATTAGATTTATTTTCGGTTTGCGTAAGTTTGATCACATCTCGGAGTATCGTTCTCAACTTAATTGGCTACCAATTCGACAACGCAGGGACATACATATACTTTCTCTTCTATATCGTATTCTCTTCGATCCTACAACTCCATCTTTTCTTAAAAAACGTTTTATCTTTCTGGGCGCCTCTCACGAACTAGACTTACGCTCAATTGATAACTTACTCCTTTTTATGCCTCTTCACAACACCAAAATGTATTCTTCTTCGTTCTCTATATATTCGATTAAGTTGTGGAATAATTTACCTCTTCACATTAGGAAAGCTCAGACTCAATTACAGTTTAAAAGCTTGCTCAAGGTGCATTTCCTTCAGTCTCTGAAGTAGTCTTACTTTTATGGAGTATTGTGTATATATGTATGTTGTGTGTACACACACACATGCGAATATATATATACATATTTTTCATTGTTGTGGGTTATTATTATTATTTGTTAAAACATATTGTTATGATTTTTCGGAAAACATTATTATTATTATTATTCTTTTAGTTCACTTATTATGACTTGTTTCTTATGTCTTGTACTTTATCTCTTTTCTTATTTGTATGTTTTCTTTTTAGAGCACTACCCTAATCTATGTTATGTTTATTTAATATTTTAATTTCTCTGGTTGCCTGGAAGAGATCGCTTCTCAGCGATAAGGCCGCCTTTTGTATGCTACTCACTTTGACTTTTTGTATATCTTATTATTTTTACGTGTGGTGTTCAATAAAGTGTTTTTGATTGATTGATTGATTGATAATAATAATAATATACATTTTGAGCCATTGTAATAATAATAATTAATTTGCAATAAAGGTTTTATTAAACTGCAAATTTACCGACTAACAGTTCATTTTTACATCAACAAAGAGAAAATATTAGCAATAACTAGTTTGAACATAAAAGCTACACAATTACATTTTGAGAAAGAGCTCGAAAGTTATGACATTAATTTGAAAAGCAATCTCATAATTTGGTGAAATGAAGGAGTGCAATAAGAGTGAATGCAGTGTTCAGTGTGCAGTGTGCAGTGTGCAGCGAGACGCGGGTGTCCGCTCGCACGTCACAAACGTAACAAACGCGACGACACTCGTGACGTACAGCTCCGCGCGGCGACATGTTTATCGTTCACAAATTAAGCTGAAACTGGCGCACACAGCTCTTACTGTCATCACATTACTATACAATTTAATTAATTTTTATATGATATTTAGATGCCTACAATTTTTTTTAATAATAGAATTGTCAATAACCTAGCATGTGCTTAGCGATGATACTATTTTCAACATGTCCCCGGATATTTGAATTGGGAAAAAAATTGCAAGGAAAGGATCAACCTTAGAGAACATTTTCATTTGCACTTAAAATGGAGAACAAATAATATATTTTTCGGCCGATTTAAATTAGGGTTTATTTCGTCATCTTCCTTGATGCAGGGTTGAGATATCGAGATTAGAGAAGAAAAACCGGCTCATAATAGAAAGGGATACGATCTTCGAGAATATCAAAATTCCGTCCGGGTAACGAACCACCGTTTTTAGATAGAAAAACCGTGAAATGCATATTGCGTGTTTCAGTTTATGGATTTCTGTGGATGGACTATCACCTACCATCAACTGAACCTCATGCTTGTCTGTCGATATCTAACATAAAAAGAACACACTAATATTTTGAAAGCACATAGTTGTCCAATTATGTCTGAACCTACCGATACACTTCATAAAGTGTTGACTACTTTGCTAATAGCTATTATATTAATGTGTCCTGTGAGTTTGCGTAAATATAGAGCAACTTTCAAGAGTAGTAGGTTAAGGCATAGTTGGAAGTTGTTACGTGCGGCGACGCGGTACAAAGTTTGCTTGTTAGCCCCGCGGCTCTCGGGCGACCTCTTAACTACTATTGCTCCTCCCTTACCTTCCTTCTTCCCCCATTCCTCACAAATTACAATCTTTATTCTGAGAAACGCATCGATAGTCTGTCACGAGGTGGTTCAACGATAATACAATAGTATGAGCACGCCACATCAGTTAAGCAAATCCATTTCGCAAAACTCTAAGGTTTTATATTCAGTGTGTTTAAATGAAATCGCCATAAATTCTATTTTATGCTCTTAAGAGATATATCTAAATAATATACAAGATAATTTTAGTTCTTCAAAAATCCTAATGGCATATATGTACAATGTATATATATATACACATATTATAAGAAACATAGTTAAAGTCACATCCGGTGGTTTTTTAAAAGACGTGCGATGAATAGAACTAAAATACTTTCTTTTTTTTTCATAATGCCAAGTTCATATCAGTTAATATTAAGTTGAATGTGACCACGTGACAGTCTCGTACACAACTTGAATGACGCGAGTCGCGCTCCCGTGAAGTCTAACTCGATGCATTAAAACTCTACCGGAGTGCGAACCCGGGACGGTGGGGGAGGTGGGTAGGGGGGAGGTCACCCACGCGCCCACACTTGCTGTTACGAAAATTAAATATAAACATATTCCCTTCCTCTGCATCAAAGGGATTTAAATAAATTGGGCCAGCTCGAGAGTTCTCACCGTATTTAGGCTGCTCACGCACTAGCGTGGAGAACACTGCTTCCGAATCGCTTAATGCAGATAAGGTTAATTAATTTTAGGTCAAAACTTGTCTGTTGATAAACAAATGATGAGTTTGTGTTCAAACAAAGAGATAAAAGGAAATAAAATATATTTTTTAGTTAGAAAATGCGAGGCGTGCTTTATTATTTTTAGGTAAACTCAACTTATAATTGAAATAATTTTTATAAAGTTTAAGTAACACAACTAGAACTTAAATTATGCAAAATATAATACGTTAGGCTAAAACGACAGCCAGCTCAGCATTTGCCATATCATTAATTAATGTATGTACGAGTACATTTAACATCACGCTGCTATTAAAAAAATAATGAGGACGTGAATTACACCGCGTGGAATATCTTATATTCTATATCACATATGTATTACATTTTTACATATGATAAAGCGATATAAATATTTTTGAAAATTTTGGAATTTATATTACAGTACGGTACGGTATTATTTGTGTTACGGTAATTACATTAATTGGATATTTCTTTATGTTATGGAGGAGCTGAGAGTTGAGAGCTGGCGCTGAGTACGGCAACATGCGTAGTGTATTTCCCTTCGAACCTGGAACCTCGAAAGGTAACGTGCCACCGCTGTGCTAAGAAAGCGGTCAGAATTATCAAATTTCCACATGCCGGAGATTTTGGTGAACTGCTAGTAACTACAATTTTATAGTTTCCTTAGAACAACTACTCTATATGATTAATGGATTTCACAGGGATGAAGATTTTATGCCTGAAATTACCCACTTTGTATCCCATCTAAATATCCTTTAATCTTGATGAAACCAACTCAAGCTAGTCAGTAATCATATAAGGTCTGAAACGAACGGGCCCGGGTCTAACAAAAGCAACAGAAGGAGCCGAACCAATAAATCCGTCCCACTCGCACGTCACTAAACATCCGCTAAACATATTGTATTTTGCCCATAAATTCCGCCATTTGTCCGTCCAATTTCTTACAACTAACACAAAGATTCTCAAACTTGTATTAATATCTATAGCGCCTGTTTAATGTTATCTTATTAGTATAAGAATTTTACTATGAAGAATTTAAATAAAATCCATCCTTTTATTCGTACTGGGCCAGTGAGGACCATAGAAGATTACAGAGTGTCAACTCACCGTCAATATATCTTAGCAGTGAAATGTTTCTTCAAAATTTTAAAGACTATTTCATGATAAAAGTAGTTCGATACGTTGTATGATTTATTAAATGGTGTCTCCATCCAACTGATATCTGGCAAACTTAAGAAAAAAAATGTTTCTCATTCGAATAATTAATATTAGTTTAGTAAAATATACACAAGTTTGAGAGCCTGCGCCGCCATACGTCGTCAACTCGTCAACCGTACCTACAGCTATTACCCTATCGGCCTAAATATTACTTCAATATATTTTCGTGGGCGACAGGAAATTTCTTCAATATTGCCTTCATTCCATTGTAAGCTGAAATATATTATTTTTTGAATGAGCTTCTTTTTCAATTTTCTTACCTAAATATAGTTTGGTACGTTAATATAAATAATTCAGTTCGTGATCTTTAGTTGCAAAGAGCATAGATTACAAACGTTGATATTACGAAAAGAAATCAATTGGTAACATCGCTACAGACAACAACAAAACAATATCAAAAATGAGTTTTTTCTTACTTTCCAGTAAGTAGGTACTTACCAGAAATGCAGAACTAATTTTTAATACATTGGCTTAACAATCACAAACTTCAATCTGAGGTATTTTGATTTAATAATGTAATTAGTTACTCGATGCGAACTCAGTGAAGGATATATATCGTATGTGAGAAAAAAAATCAATAATCTTACGCTATATTTTCATATGTAAACTCGTTAAATCAGTTTGAAGTATAAAAACAAATATTAATTTACAAATATTATTAGCAAATTAAATATAAATAACGATATATATATTATATTTAATAGTTTTTGGCTTTAAAGTTTACCTCACCTCACATAAGATTCAAATTTAGGACGTCAAAAGTATTTATGTTTAATAAAAATTTAAACAAAGCATCGTACGGTGACATACTATCAGGTTATGAGATCCATAAATAGTGCGACTACGAGTGGTATTTTGCATCTCGTTATAGCGGTGAAGCTATTCATTTTGTATGGGTATTGTTATGTTGCAATAATGCGGGCGGGGCTGCCGTAGCGAGTGGCGTAGCGGGTGGTGTAGCGGAAAGCGTAGCAGACGTGGTACGGGCATTGCAAAGCGGAACAGACACCTGAATCAATGCACTCGCATTGATTCAGGCAATCCCAATCCCAAGCATTATACCCACATTTCCCTGTTCTGTGATTATACCTGAGTTACAAGAACATCTGGAACAAACACGTAAACAAGCGGTTACTAACAATCAAAAAAAAATATGTATGTAATATTGTGGCAATATGAATCGATACACAGCGACAGAGATCACTTAAAAGAACTTAATATCAAATAAAATGGAAAGGAACACTTTGTAGCAGAACAAATACTGAATGAATAATTTGTAAGATATAATAAGTATTAATTAAAGAACTGCTGTATTCATAAAAAATCAGAAATATACGAGACGACTGCATTATATTTGTTTCATTTTTAATTAGCGCAGATCTGTTCAATGCGGTGAAATTAAAGATAAAACATAATATCTAATAAGAGCTTAAATAAAAATCTAAAAACTCGACAAAGTGAAAGAAAAATCCGCAAACGTAAATGCTGACACAGAAACTACTTACATTATATTCAACAGCTGTTCAATTATATCCTCATAAGAGAATGAAAATCTCCAACGAACGTAAAAGCCTTATTATTTCTTTGAAATATTCATACCGAGTTCGACGCTAACGTCGACTTAAAACTTCTCGCCACCTTGCACGACATTATGACCTCTAACACTACGCGTGAAGGTCTCGTTTACGATGAAAGCAATAAAATATATTCTATTAGTGAATGTCTAGTGTACGTGGGCTCACAATGCCTCGATTGAAATGTAAAGTTTTTACGGTCCCAGCAGACGTCGGCGAAATTGAAAAAATACAATGAGCGGCGGCGCGCGCGCCTCTCCGTGCGATTATATATACATACTCGTACATACAAAGATCGGCTCATATTCTCCGTGGAAATTCAGCGACGAGACGTGATTGATTGATCGCTTCACCTCAGGACGAATAGTTAGGATGAAATTCACATAAATTGTGTTTCCGAGCACTGGCTCGTAGTTTTCCCGGAGAGGTTTGTCTGAGGCACATTTGAGAGGTATCTCCGCGTGGAGGCGCAGCGAGTGCCCTCGCGACTCTCCGGTCGGCGAGCTAATCTGATCCTCAAACGTCGGCTTAAGAACGCCGTCTTTTTGCTCTCATTTAGAGTTTCGTTTTTTGCTGCTTTCACGTTACGAGAGATGTTTGAAATGCTTGTTATTTTGCTAAAGGGTGTGTGGAAATAAACTGTGTTTTTGTTTAGATTTTGTTCATGTTAAGTTTTGAACGATATTCGTACCTCATTTGTTTATAAAAAGAAACCCAACTGCATTCAAAGATTTTCTAAAATTCGTTCGCCTCACCCGGAAATCGAACCAGCTAAAAATCCAAAAACTAAACATTCGCTATTTTATTCCACTAATCGATAGAATCAATATTCAGAATAAAATCTGTCTTATAAACATTTAGTCTTAGAAATAAAAAAGATCATGAAATCTAACATTAATTTAATTTTATCATTAGTTCTAATACGACGGACATGTAAACATGAAAGAAAATTATTACCTAGCTGGACATTGCTACTATTGTTAATAATTATTTAAAATTATCATTTTGTAACACTTTAATAATCTATCTGATAGTAAATTATTAGAAATAATATTTTTAAAGGTGTTACAAACTTTGACTTTTTTGAAATTCACTTCGTTTAGCCTTCTGCAAAGTGTTGTGGTGAATTCTCCTAATAATATTTTTTAAAAAACAAGGGATATTTTTTCAAACAATTTATTAGTTAAATTAATTATTAAAATGTCTGTCTTAATTACAAAATTGTAATTTTAAATTTTTTGTGTATCAATGTTTAACTAGTTAGGTAAACATTTTCTGTCAGTTTACGCGTCCTTCGTATCACAACTGATGAAAAAATTAAATTAATGTTAGATTTCATGATCTTATTTATTTCTTATACCAAATGTTTATTGGAGAGATTTTATTCTAAACATTGATTCTATCGATTAGTGGAATAAAATAGCGAAAGTTTAAATTTTGAATTTTTAGCTGGTTCGATTTCCGGATGAGACAAGATAGTTTTAGAAAATCTTTGAATGCAGTTTTGTTTCTTTTTAAAAATAAAGGAATGGTGCCTTTAAGTAAAATAATATATCTTAAGAATTTAAAGTAGTTTTCCTCCAGGGCCCATTGATTCTTTCCACCCTGTAGATGAAATGAGCAAAAAATAAAAACTTATGAAGAATTGGAATATACATATTTTGATTTAAAAAAATCATAAATTTTATCGAATTAAAGCGCGATTTATTATTATTTATATTATCTATCCCGATGAAATATCCCCGACCCGAAATATGTTTGATTACTTTTTAATTATTGATCTTAAGTTTTCAAATATTTCTAAAGGCCAGTGACATAACTGCAAGCCTATTATTATTTTAAATTGCTCATTCCTTCTCTCTTATAAAGAAGGTATGTAATGTATATCATGCAATTTGCATACAATTTCGTGTGAGGTCGCAGCTCGTGTCACTCGGCGCTGGTCAGCAGAGGGTAATGCTAGGAGTGATGGTGTTTGAACAAACATTACATTTACGTTGTGACGCGAGCCTGACACACGTCCGACATCGGGTTCGCGCGGGACACACACCTGCAGCTCGCGTCCAGGAACGCTCTTGAAAATAATTCTATTCATTAACAAAGCAGCGACTCGCAAGCTCACATGTCCACGGGCGGCAGTGGTCACTGGCCAGTGGCCACTGAGAGCGTTAGATAATCGGTTAGCTGCTTTACTTGGCTTCGTTTATAAAAAAAATATTTACAGGTTCGTTGGCGTAATACACATATGTACCTTGCGTTCCCATGGGTGGCAGGTTTGAATCCCACCAAGATGAAATATTTATGATTTTCTATAAACACTTTTTTTTTATATCTGTTCATAAAAAAAGTTGACAGCACATTTTTGACTGATTTTCTGCGGATGAGGATCACAAAGTACCCACTATTTGCTTAAGTTGTGACATATCTGTATTCTGTATGCTACGTTACCTGCATTTATAATATTACTTAGGCAGTTACATCGTGTGCTCGCGAACAAATTACAATAATGTACGGTATATTTAATAAAACTTTAAATTACTAACGTCATCAGTCAAACATATCTACAATACAAAGCGAGATATGAATAACATTGCCCGTCCAGCGCTCACAGACATACAGTATTTAGTGAGCGCGTGACGTCAGCGATGTATTGTGCGAACAAACTCACGCAACACTCGCTAAATCTATGAGAATTCATACTATGTCATTTGTAAGGCCCCGTGCGCACGAGTTAACGAGTTCTATATATTTTAAGGAGATGCAAACGCTTTCAAAACACCCTAGTAAGTATATTATATGCTTGTTTCTATAAGAGAAGACATATTGTGCTTCCATTTCATGAAATTAATTCTTATGTTTCGACTTACAATTCTATTCTAGTCAAAGTTATTGCGCTAAGTTTATAATTGAAACATTGCCATGCAAATATTACGCTAGAACAAATATATAATCTGACATGCATAACTCGTGTGCGGGAAGCCTAGCTAGTGAGCTGCTCCGCGGCGATATCGCTCGTCGTCAGCTATTTCCTTCTCCTACGCGATATATTGTAAAAGTAATCACACACAAATTATTCTCTGAACACGCGACAGAAAATTTGATACAATCTTATTTACGTCGAGGACAAAATATTACACATTTTATTTCTATGAAAGACGTTGCGGAACTAATGTTAGATTTAATATTTATTTTTACACGAATTTTTAATATGAAACAGTGAAATAGCTTATACTACTTGAAAACGAAACCACAATGAACAATAAAAAAGCTAATAATATATGATACTTAGTATGGCGGTATGGTATCCATGTCATGTAGTAACAATCCTTTTAAATAAGTGAAGTAAAATGTTGAACTAGTTGTATTAAACTTATTTCTATGAGAGTTTCTTCACGAGCCCGTTCACTCACTAGTTCGTAGTATAATTCCTTTTTAAAGTATTAGATAAAATATTTTTACTATGACGTTCGTAGAATTGTGATTCAATATCGCAGGACAGAACAATAAATATAGAGTGAATGTAATCGAACGCAGCGGGTTTGTCACAAATCGTGGCGATTAATTGACCCCAGCCCCCTCCCCACTTATTCTCCTCTACTCCCCCCCCCCCTCGTGTGGCTAAAATAATATCCAGCCGCATTTCAATTGGATACCGATCCGATACGCGCCGCAGACACCGCTCCAACCAAAGCTGTGTCTAGTTCCGCGATCACTCTGGTAACTTTTATTGCTTTTTTAAAATATTTTTTGCAATAAATCGTCAACGACATTCATTAATATGCCAGACTATTTGTAACGCAATTTAAATAATATTTTATTGAGCATTTCCGATGAATGTGAGCTTTAAAATAAACTTTTACACATTAAATAGTGAAACGATTCACTGAAAGCTCTTTGCTTCTATAATATTTTCATCGCAATTTAATACACGAGTTACTTTATTACTATTTTATATCTTAATGTGAATTGTAAGTTCAATTGGTACGCTGTTATAACATTAAAGAAAGTTATGGAATTCGGCCGCAACGCAGCCTCGTGTGACCGGCAGATATTGGGATATATTCTCAAAATGGAGATAGATTTATTATTATTATATTATCACCACTCACATTTCAACCCCTACAAAAGTTAATCTGTTTATTCGTTTGGTCATTATACATATACAAATAAAATACACCTTCATATTATATGCAATAGAGTACACAAACCATTCTGAGTTAAAACTTCTGTTGATTGATCAGTGTCAGTATTTTATAAACTCTTTTTCTAGTTACCGAAAGTACTGATAAATATTTTAGAGCTCAAATACAAAAATCAAACCCAGATTTAGGAAAAGTCTCAAAAACTCACGATCACAATATTATTTCGGTTGCAAAAGGGACGTAGATTAGTAGTTTAATAGGAAAGCATTAGAAGATTACGCGGAGACTTCAACACATGGCCTGAATAAAATGCATAATCCGTCCACATGTCCGACACCAGACGCCGCGGACGATACATTTTAATCAACTGTCCCTCCACGCGGCAGACGGCGCGGTGTGCACACACATTGCTGTGGATTATCTCACTTAAAATGCCCAGAGCTTTGACGACAACACACAGCGTAATAGATGACAACTGTGTGATGCCTCTATCTAGATGCTAATATAAATTCAATAATAAAAACAAGAGTTTTATTAGTGAATATTGTCATAGTATAGAAAATTACAGCAAATATCAACTCCGTAAAAATAGATGGCGTTAATATGGCAACAATGTGAAAATTCAAAACAGACAGCTGTCAGTCTGCCTGTGTCCACGTTTTCTGAAAAGTACTCGAAATGTAGGGATAAATAATAAATTGCTTTTTAATCCAGTATAAAATTATATTATTTAAATGTGTGATACTCGCGTTAATAAAAGACAATATGTATTCAATTCAACTCGGCATAAAAGGTATTATTTTTTAAATTATAAATTTTAATATTTCTAGGTAACTTAGTAAGCGATAAACTAATATAACTGTTCGGTTTTTTATTACATTGTGTCGGGATCTCAGTATTTATTAATCATTATCTGAAGAAAATATCATATGTGACCATTGTAAAACTCATTAATAAAATGTATGAAGTATGTTCTTATTAAAGATTAATTAAAAATTCTGCGGCATCTCTTAGAGTAGAGACGAAGCTCGCTGTAAGTTGAGCGGCGGCCAATGTACGGAGTACGGATGTCACAGTGTACACAGTTGAGGGCCGTACACGCCACATTATTGTTATTGGCTCTGGCACGGGCCTTATCGCCGTTATACTTACAAACACAACCGACCAATAAGTGCTTTTAAACCAACGAATTTTGTATTCAGAGCTTTTAAATGCCGTATCTACTCAATATTTTCAACTTCAACGTCTTATTTCATATAAACAAAAAATAATAGGTAATAATAATATTTTTTTGGGTTCTCCCCAGTTGATTTATTCTGATAGTACACACTTAGTTGTTCTTTAAATGATATATAGGATTTTCGGTTAATTTTAAAGCAAAGTGTACAAAATGAAAAACATTACTAAGCGTGAATACACTGCGATCTGGATACCGTTTTCTATATTTAGAATGTGAAAAATATTTTTATTTCGAAGGCACGTCAAAAATTTAGAACAAAAGATAAAATATTTTTTTCTAAACAAGCAGATTACGTATGTAAGCGCTAGCGGTAACGCTGAGGTGTGTGTGTGTGTTTGTGTGTAGCAGCGGTCGTACTTCCGGAGCGCACATCTCCGACTATTAAACTGATTCTCAGCCATTTCAAGTTGAGCGCTCTCATTACGGCTCCGACGCACCTTGAATCTAAAAACCTCGATTTATTTCCCTCTTGTTTCTACACCAAAAACAGTGAATTGCAGGACTATTGTACTACATATACGTCCATATACCTACATAGGGCTTAAGTATTTCATTTTATTTCATTAGAAATAGTTATACAGTGTCTTTTGAGAGATTCGTAGCTTTCGTAGAAAAATAAATTGCGTAATTAAGAAATTCCTAGGAGGTATCTTAGGAAATAAAAGATTTATATAGTACAATGTATACATTTCGGATTCAATTTATGAATGACAGACGTAAAACATAGATCGGTAGCGCATCATTGTTAATCACACATATTATCTAATGGCTACCGTTTCACTGAGAGTGTGCCACGACTTGATATCTGATTTAAATAAAAGTATATGTACCTGAAATAAATGCCTATGATGTATCCAATAATCTATTTGTAAAACACCATGTCATAGGGTGTTCTGTTGTGTAAAGTGAATAAACAAAAACACATTTGAAAATATTAGCGTCATATCACATGAGAGCTTGCTTATTTCCCATTTGAAATAAATAAGACGGAATGTGACAGCAATAATAACAAATTTCTTCGTTGTGCCGACAAAGAGATTTCATCTTGCGTCTATTTTTCTTGCATAACAATATATAAGAAGTTCCGTTGTAGTTATATACTAGTATCCAGTTGTATTAAAGTTTGTCAAATATTCAAACACCAATTCAATTTTAATACCATGAACTTGCACTAGAGTCGGCAAGAAAGTCAACAGTTACATTTTTAATGTTATTAATTTGAAAGATCGATGCAATATACAAACATACATTTATATAGATTATGAAAGATAACAGACAAATTTTAAGATCAATGTCTAATAAGAGATCGGTATCTTAAGAAGAGTCATTATTCATTCTCATTTCAAATTTGCAGCTTTTGATCAAGTAATACCTACTGAGTTTGTGATCTTTGATGTCATTTACATGGTTTACATGTTTCGATAGGACTGGCCGTATCGCGTCACATTGTTTTCATATTATTGAGAGCACGACCCACACTCCACACTCACTATTAACAGATTCCTGTCGAGGCCGGACGCTTGTGTTTCAGTTTGTTTGCGGCGAAACTGTTCAATAATACACAACCATTCGGTATGCTTCCACTTGCACTAGGATCTCATATTAATGCACAACTATCATTCATAGTGTTAGGACAAGGATTTGAATGTGTTACATTTTATGTGATACAGATAAGCGCGTAGCCTCGTTGGACATTGTTGAACTTTATATTTTAGGTACTTCAAGCGATCTTCAATTACAGAAAAAGAACTTTATAATTTGATCAGAAATTTTATATTTCTTCCTCTTATTCCAATACCTAAAAGTAAAAAACCTCAAGTAACCTAGAACCAAGTCTAAAAGACTGGAATCGAAAACGCAAGCCAGGTGAAAAGTTCAACATTCAATAAAATAAAAAACAACATTCATCTATGTAAATCAGAATATATAACACGTTCCTAAATAAGTGTTTCTATTTCCAATATGTCGTAACAACACTGCATAGTACATTTTTTCTAAACTTATAACAATGTAAATGTTGGTATTGTGCTTCCGTAGTTATTAATGTGAGTCGCAGATCAGCCGCTGCGCTAGTTCCGCAACACTGCGCTGCTGCGGTGCTGCGCTGCGTCTCGATCCACCACAGCTGATGTATCGCCTCCGATACACGACCAATTTATCACTGCTTTTTCAGACAAGCTTTTCTTTTACATAAAACCCGAGACACAAACTACTCTCGCCTGTTCCCTGCGGAAATATTGCTCTGGTTTACATTCTACCTAGAGATATCGTACTTAGTTCTGTATCTATAGATATACGTACTTCTGTCACATACCAAAAATGATCCTAAGTCGAATGTACATTTCATATAGCACTCAGCGCTACTAAAATACTTTATTGAAATTTTCTTTTCAAAATTAATTTATTTTACACAAAACCTACATAAATATGTGACAAGTTAAAGTGATCCATAGGTAATTAAAGAGATGAATATTGTCTGTGATCCAGGAAAACATTTAATTATCACATGGAAGGCCATGATAGCAACCATTTAGAATGTCCGCCCACGCGCCGCGGCCGCCCCGGCTGACGCAACATAGTAGGTAAGCGAAATATTCGAGGATGTTGGGAATTAATGCTCCATCATTAATACCCAACATGTAAAATGTCTACGGTGAAGGAGGACTCATAGTCATTTTATATAGTACTCGTATTCCGACCAAAACGCGAACGCATATTCGCCGCGCGGGGAGCGGCGCGTCACAGCGGCGTCACGAGTCGGAACACATTCTTGGATAATATTCCGTATATTCGTAGCGAATTGCTTGAGCACAGCATATCACATTAAATATGGTGTAATTCCTATTGTTCTGTGATGATCTATGATTATAGATAACAAACAAGTAAGATTGTGCTTTAAGATTATAGCATATATAACATTATTTGTCTTAAGAATATAAATTATTGCAAATACTTAGATTATTATTAATTTACTAATGTTAAGAAGGACTTCTTGACTGAAATACAGGCATTATATAATTGAGTACATATATCTCTCATATATTATCAGTGAGTATTTCGCAATATTTCGTTTGTAACTTATTTTTATGTATATAGAAATCTGATTTGGTTTGTTATCTGATACGAGCTTATCTTGAAGTGTGATGATAATCAGTATCTTGATTATCTGAAGGGTTTTATTTATATTAATATGAGATAGTTAATGAACTAGGATTTATATAATTTTAAAATTGAAAAGATATTCAATTCATTCAGAGTTTTTTTACTTCAGATATTCGAAAATTCATCAGCCTTATAAGGAAAGCCACGTTTATAACACGGAATGCGTAGCGAGAAATGTGGCTCTGTTGAGGTCGTGGTTCATATAAACAAGTTACATTTGTATTAACTAATCGACGATCCTTCGTTAGTGCTATTCACAAGTCATCTCGTCGCAGACCGTAGGTGTTGAATTCCGGTTATTGGTTTCATATAAAAAGTCAGCCCCTCCCCTTACTCTTACATTAAAACAGAAACCATTTGAAAGATATAATTTTATTTGTGAAAGTGATATTTGTTTGAAACTTGAAGCGCTCAGAGCCGCCCGAAGTGTGACAAAGAATTCAAGCGCACAAACTTGAAGGGAATTCTGTTTGAGGATATTTTGTTTGAGATATCGAGTCGGTGGATATTCTGAAACTCAATCAGACGCTCAAAGGGTCGCGACTGAATGTTCAAGTGATTACGTAACAGTCTACGACTTTCGAAAAATATTTTAGGGACAGAATTTATATCTGTAAACTACTAATAGTTATTATAAAGAGGAAAGATTTGTTTGTTTGTTTGTTTGTTTATTATTATTAGTAAAAACTACTCTATCTCTTTTAAATATTATTTCACCAATAGAAAGCTACATTATCAGCGGGTGAATTTTCAATATTTAATTTATATTCTGTTCTGTCTCATCCTACGAGTGTCAACTTGCTGTACCATTTATATGTATGAATAAGACGATTATGGTGGAATAAAAATTTAATGTTTAATAAAAATTTGCTAAATCAAATCATTTGCTAAAAGTATACGTAACTAAAGCAGATTTCTGATAACTGTATAGCGCAGTTACAAATCTGTTAGTTTCAAATGATTATTAAACTATTATTGAAAAGTAATAAACTATTTATGAAGAGATTAAAACTTTGATTACTTATGTAACGATTGCAGCTAATTATCACTGTTTAATTTATACAACTATACTATATTTTGTATATTTATTCAAAGATATGAGCGAGTGAATAAACAATTGAATTAAACTGAAAACATTATAAAATTTGCGAAATTAATTTGAACGACCATCTTTTGTTTTCACTAGAGAACCGCTGGATACGGTAGTAATAGGTACAGCAATAATGTGTACCGGTAGTTCCACTATGTTTTATTTTGCAAATCAAAACCTATCTAATAAGGAAGCAGTTTTATTTCGCGCCCATACAAGTGCAGTGTGACGTTATGTCCCGCGGCCGCCCGTCCCCCGTCCCCCGTCCCCCATCGTCCTCACAGCTCCCACTCTCGCGAGATAATATCTGAAGGCGCAATAAAACCTGAACAAACATGATGAAAAGGAAAAAACACATCGGTAGAGGCGCGCACGCATTTACATATCAAAGCATTCGGGCTTTGGCTGACTTAGGCTCCTCGCACACGCTACGACTTTATACAGATACCAACAGTATGATATTGTAGATCATATCGGTAACTTAATAAGATCTTCCTATGTAGGTAATTTTTACTAACGTGCGTTCACTAGTGTTGATACTTCCGGACTATTAATTCAAGTCTAATAAATTACTTTATTTTGTAAAAATCAGTTAATATATTATATATATGTATATATAATATATATGTATGTATGTATGTACATAATAGATAGTAACAAGCCCTCGGAGGAAGACCGACTCTGTGAGACTGTGTGGTTAACACTTTGGGTGCTGAAAACACAACGTGAATGTTTTACGGCCGAATCAAGTATGCGTATTTAACACGAATGCGTGTTCGAAATAAATCGGGTCTGCCAGTGCGGTAAACACGTTTGCGTGTTATTTATATCGAGTCGCCGGTACGTATTGGCTAGCAGTCAAAGTATTAATGTCCCACGTCTTGTTGCTTTTTCTGACTAGGCAGGAAACGTTTTGTCATCAGCCGCAACGGCTTTGTGTTATTTTTTAAAACTTGTATTAAGTAGTTTCAATTAAAAACGCAACGCGATGAGTCGCGTAACGAGTGCGACGCCTTCGGTACAATATTACTTGCGAGTCACAGCGCTCCCGAACGCACGAGACGGAATTGTGAGCGATATATTTGAATATCGAGTAGAAACTGCACGAAACTCCTAACTTCCTAACTACCTAGTTAACCTTCTACATGTAATTGAATTTGTCGAGAATTGGTGTAAAAGAATAGACGCAGGTTTACGTTTTGATAAACGATACCTCAGTCATGAGCCGCCAATCTTTTCTTTCTTATTTATATGCGTATAAATTCATACACTAGGCTGCATAACATAATCTATATTTAAATTATTCTTTTTCATATATAAATTACTAGCGATCCGCCCCGGCTTCGCACTGCACCTGTGCAATGTGTGCAATGGGTAGGTACTAAACAAAAAGCTTTTGTTACTCGCTGATAGTAAATTTTTCTATTGGTGAAAGAATTTTCACCAATAGAAAAATTGGTCGAGTAGTTTTTGAGTTAAATCATAACAAACAAACAAATATTTTCTCTTTATAATATTAGTATAGATATAGATGAAATCCGACTTGAATCCGAATAGAAGGTAGGTAGTCTGAGCATTAACGTTTGCGTCTGCGTTAAAATATATTATAAAATGTTAGAACCGGCGAGTGTCGAACTCACGAGTCACGATCCATCACACGCAAGGTACAAGTATTTTATATTATTTAATTAAGAAATCTGTCAAGGGCTATGTAATATGTATACATGACAACTTGTAAAAACAACTCGTTGCGTTTTTACATAAAACTTTGTTAGATATTCAAGGAACGCTTCTATCAAGTTCGAAACCAACTAATACCGCTGTAGTGACTGTAGTATAATATTCTTAGATGACAATAAAACTGAACAATTATGAATCCACAATCATTAGGACAGTTAAATCGCAGTTATCTCTTAAAAGAGACCTTGAGGTGGCGCGGAACACCAACACGAGGTGTTAAATACAATTGCCATTCGTCATACGTCATACAAACGTTTCACAGTTTCTGAGAGCGGTCGCACAATAGTACAATGGAAACAGCAACAATGCACCTGTCGCGTGCAGAGCACCCGCGCCCAGAGGCGGCCCGCAACCGCCGTCTCTGACCCCGCGTGTTACACTACCCTGTTTAACATGAACTGGATTGAGATATATTCCACATAAAAAAATATAATAGAAAATACACACAACACAGAAAAATGGTAAACATATAATTTAATTAACTAAGTCGAATACACTTTATGATTTCCTGTAGTATTGTCTGATGATAATACAATATTCCTGTTTGAATTTCTTTAAAAAATAATATGAACTGGAAAAGGATATTTAATGGGAATAATACTAAAAATAATAAAATTATTGAGAGGTCCTTGGCACGTTCGGTAGAACACCTGCCTGGTCTTGGATTCGAATCCAACCGGGATGACATGTTTATAATTTTCTGTAAGCATGTTTTCCCCAAGTCTGGTAACTTCAGGCATTGATCGGGTAAGAGTAATATCGAAATTCCAACAGGGTAACGAACCACCATTCATAGATGGAAAACCATGAAGTGCACATTGCGCGTTTCGGTTTGTCTATGGATTACCGATTACAGAAAAAAAGTGGGTCGACAGCGCATCATTGACTGATGTTCTGTGGCTGAGGAATCACCTATCATCAAGTGAACCTCACGCTTCTCTGTCAATATCTAACATAAAAAAAATCTCAAAACTACTAACTCATCACAAAAGACTACATTTTTCTTGTATAAATTTATCAGTACATATATGCCAAATTTAAAATATTAAGTATTCGATACTTTTAGCTTTTATCTATCCGGAACAAAATTCGTACAAATAGTATTTTTTTATATATATGATGCTAGTTCTTAAAACCCGCTGAAAAATTTATTATACCTAGCGCGCACACAACACTATGCGAAAGGTACACCATAAAGAGAAATGAGTTTTTCAACAAACCAGAACTATCTCACTAAGCGTTTAACCTGAAATTAACATAATTCCGCGGCCTCACCCGCGCGTTTACACAAACCTGCACAATATATCGTTACTGTGATTTCGATCTATTTAGAAACTTTCAATTGTGCTCTACATACCCTCGATACACGAGAACGACGAACGATGAGCGACAACTGAAACCTGCCTCGCAGTAATGATGCTTATCAACAAATTGTTTCATTCGCAAAACTGATTTTTCCTTTTAAGTTTTAATGATTTGACAATGACGTGAAGTGAGTCAATGGTTTCAGATAGAGAAAGCCATTTATAAATACATCCAATCTGAAAGTACAAAATAAAGCTTTAAAATAATTTAATAGTTTAATTACCCGGGCGGATTTCCTAAAATATATAATAAGAACTTTAATGCGTTTCTTTTCAATGTTAAATAAAGTGTAAAATGACATACTCAGCGAAGCGGTGATTTATAGAAATTGTTGCCGACAAAAATATACCAGGAATTAGCTGTAACAAGGTTCGTTATTATAAATTTAATAATATTGTAGATTAATATTGCAAATTAAATTGTATTTATAATATACAAAAGTGTAGTGAAAGAGGAAGAGACTGAAAGTAGTTCGCACTAAACTATCGATATTGAGAGTTATATTATTTTAAACTAAAGTAACTACTAAAATCTAAACTCAGTTCGAATAAAATAAATAAAAAAAAATACCTCATTTGGCTGTTTTTCAAATTAATTTTATTTTTTATACTCTTTTTTATTTCGCTCATTCACATTTTAAAATAAAATCTATGTTTTCACTCATTTTCATTTTAAATTTAAATTTATGTTAGCTTCCTTTATATAAAAAGCTATCAGTTAAAATAATTGAAATTGAAGAAGTTAATAAACTGTTTATGAACAACTAAAAACGCACGTCTCACGATCGTCAATTGTATACGTACCTATACTTCATGCAACAAGAATCTGAAAGTAGCATAGCTTTCTTTTTCAAATCAACTTAAACTGAAGCAAAGCCGTTCTACGGCAGCGTGGGTCCTGCACTGTGTACACTGCGCACTATGCACTCGCGCTACTGTGTGCCCTCGCTCGCCTCAACTCGGCACATCGACGCTCAACGGAATCATTTTCAAAATTGGTGTTGAAGCGATCGTGTACATTTCGCCCGCTAATGAACCTCTCGGCCACAAAGCTCTCTCCCACCTCCCCTACCCTTCCCCCCGCCTGCCCTCCCGCTGCCCTCGCCCGCTAGCTACGTTGCAGCACTCGCTATTACCAGATATATTTGGACAAGTTAATATTTTATATATATCTAGAATCTAAGTTGAAAACTAAGCACCCTTAGGGATACGCTGATAGAGCATTATGCCGGAGCTAATCTGATTTTCATAACACTAATAATAATTCTGTAGGTGTACACACGAGTCTCGAACTCCTTGTAACGGCTCGTACTCGAACGAGACGCACGTGATGTATCTCTAGAGCAGATCACTCTCAAGACGACGTCAGCGAAACTCGGCTACGTAGAAGTAACAAGTTAAAATCGAGTATGAGCGGTATTTGCTCGCATTAAACAACTCCTCATTGAAAACGAGCTAAAAATATAATGGAGCCGTAACTGCCGGCAACTCTGCCAACTCGCCGCTAACTAGAATTTAATTTTTAAGTTTCGCTCGCGTTCCGCATGCCCCGAGTTCTTAGTGAAAATTACTTGTTCAAATATTCGCTAATCAGTTTCTAGAAAACTCTTTTTATACAATGTTTACAGTTAGTGCAGAGAGTGTTTTTCAGCAAATACCTACTTAAATATTTTAAAACTTATTTGAGAGTACCATAAGTTAAGACTTTTATGCAGTCAACCTAACAGAATTAGAGAAAATTGACGTTTTTTTAGTCTCACAAAAACTCGAGAATGGCTGAACCGATTTGCCTTATTTTGATTTTGATATTTATAGAAGTCCAATGAAGTTTTAAAAGATATAATAATTTGTTTTATTTGTATAGATAAGTTCAAACAACTTTTATTGTCGATAGGAAGTTCGCCGGGCATCGAATCTGATATATGTATGTCAGTACGATGATGCTTTCTTGAACGCTTAAGCGTTGTCCTTTAGACAAGTTTAATTAATAACGACGACACATTATAAATACAGCTATAATATTACATTTTTCATGTATAAAGTACTTAAAAAGCAGACGGAATGTCGTCCATGGCTGGGGCTCACGTGTTTGTGAAGTGCATTCAAATGCAATCCGCGCCGGCCTACACCGCGTCGTTTTTCTTTGACGCCGGCGTGATGCAACTACACACTGCACACTGTGGTGCAAATATTTCACACATTAAAACTTTTACAACTGAAATTATCGTGCTATTTTCTTTTCGGGAAGCGTGTAATAAAGTGCAAACTTTTATAAATTAAGAATGTGTTAAACGAATCTGGCGTGGCTCTAACACACCGGCTCGACTGTCGTTTGACATCGACTTTAATGGATCCACGGATACGTGTTTAATTCTATTTCCAATAAGCATTCGTTTCAATAAACCACTATTGAAACAGTAAGCTTCAGTTACTGCTAAAGTGTATTCTTTAAATATTGAGCTGCGTGGTAACTAGTCTAGTTGATAGTCGAGCCGGTGTGTTAAAAGTTAAAAAAACCTTAAGGGTTGTATTAAGACATTTATGGAAATGGTTTCGCACAGAGATTATTTCCTTAGTCTAGTAACGCGATAGTATTGTATAGTTCGCTGATATTGTACTCAAAACAATTTCGAGTATTCTGCTATTTTGTCATTTATTTGTCTTCGTACTATTAATTGTTAATTGTGTCACGTTCACTTACTCATTTATAAACTAACTGAGATTAATTAATTAATTCCCTACATCGTAATATTATTTAGAATATTATATTAAAACGCGATTAATTATGTATATTATTTAAATTATTTATTCCAACGTTTCGGATGCTTTTCAGCAACCGTATATTATTTAAACAATATAAACAGTAAATCGCGCTTTAATCCGATATACAGTATTTTACTTTTTTTTCCTACATCGTGTTTATATTTTTGTTAAGAATCCGTGTTCCTGTTTCTCGTTAATTTGTTATATGACTGATTCATTTATTATTGCATTCATATCAAATAGACATCAAATACTGTGGTATTTTTTTGATATTACACAGTTTTTCATTGCTTCCCGAAACTGTTCACTGTATGTGTATGTGTATCCTCATGACATTATTATTCTATACATGTGTCTCAACAATATCTTTTGCAGCTTAAATATAACTCGACATACACATAAGGACAACAACAAATTCTAGGCTTAAGATTCATGAAGGAAACATTCTACTCGTTTGAAAAGCAACGTATATACAAAGACTTGCATGATTAGACAGATTACACAGCCGTATTATATACAATGAATTATAAAAGTAAAGACACAATATTTATCAGGGGTGAGTTTTATTATATTCTCGAAGAGTAAGACTCGCAATGCAACAGGCTGTACCTCGCGAAGGTAAGTAGGTAATAATTAAACAAGTAATACGGAAACAAGCGCTGCCCGGCTGTACACGGCTGTGCCCGGGCAGGGGCAGGGGCTGTCTCCGCCAGTTAGCGCTACTACATCTGACGTTGGTCCGTTAAGTCAGAGGGAATTATTCAGTTCCCTCTCGCCTCTCGGCTCGCTCACCGTTAGATGTTGTTTGCTAATCAACCCAATACCGGGTGTGCTGATAATTATAAGATCACGCAATATTTCAATATTTATAACGCTTTCTATAATTATGTAGCTCAAATTGATTATTCAAGTATGAAATTACAAATGTTTTATGTACGTATATAGTATGTAGATTGTCAGTTGTAGGTACGAGTAGATTTTAAGATTAATTAAGATTATGATAAATATATATCTTTTTGTAACTAAATTTTTAAATAATAGTTTAGATACGCCAAACACAGATAATTACAATTCTAAAACAAAATAATTAGGTAATATAAAACAAATTGATCAGGTTCAATTAATGTTAAGTTCTATTTAAAAATTGTGAACCAACTTTTAATTTGGAACGTTTTTATATTTAAATTTGGTAAACTGCTAGCGTTCACCAGATATTTGTATTATTTGTTTCAATTGTATCTCGTAATGATAATGATACAAGTTTAACTATGTGAGTACTATTCCGTACTCCTATTAGGAGCAGTAGCGCGAATGTTGAATAATAAACCAATATTAACTGGAACTGAAACAGACAGATTTACTGAGCGAGGACAGAGTTAAGTGAAGTTTCTTCGAGCGAGTTGAGACTTGAGAGACAATCGGAGAGCAAATTAGACCGAAATAGTTGCGAGTTGAGGTGACACTGGCGACCTGCGACTTGCGATACTAAACTAGACACCAGTCAGGATCAGAACACACCGCTCCATAAATAGCTTATTTTAGAAGCAGCGCGTAGCGTATAGCGTAGGAGAAAAAATATACCAAGTTATAGATAGATAGAAATATCTTATCGTTCTGAAATTGAATTCACTTAGAATAAAGAATTAAAAAAGCACTACTGAGTGTTGTAAAATCTCTTGCGTCTGAATGAACATTAGTTTAACAAGACATGAAACAATAAACTTTACTACTACGATGTTTGTATGGCGGTGTATTTGAATTAGAGTTTAGTTCAACATGATCGAGTAACGGCCGCTGCAGCCATTGTGCACTTTCTTATGGTTCTGTTTAAAGCAGCAATTATGAATTGAGAAACTTCTACAAAGGATTATATTGTGTATGATTTCCCTCAGGTGACACGGCACAGAGTTCAGTATAGTGTTCGCGTGTGTGACGTCACGCCCGGCACAGTGCTGCCGCTCAGCACAGTTGGACCTCATACACAGCTAGTATCAGGTCGAACTGAGCTTAAGTGTACATGAGCTGGAGCGCGGGCCGGTGAGCATGAAATACACACAGTCACAAACAGTCGCTGATGTTTCCAGCAACATAATTAATTCGTATACATTACCTACTATTTACTCATTATTCACTGTTTTCACGTCACTTATTATCTTATAATCTTCTTAAATTAAATAGATTTTGATATATTCATATACTTCACGTCTGTTAACCATTGGGTAGGCAGAGATTCTCGCATAACACTTTTAGCAACGGTTTCATACATGTTCTTCGATCGTCATCGTCACTGATGGATTTTGATTTATAATCATTTAAATAAGTTTTTCGTCACTGGATGGGGTTTTGATAAACAAGTAGAATAAAGCATGCGAGAAAGTCCATTTTCACTTAAAATCACATACTACAAATAACGTCATGTTTATCACGATGTTTAATAAGCTATGAGCCGTGAGAGCTCTCTATATTTTAAGTATAATCTAAATTCTATAGTGCTTGCCACGCAAGTGGAGCCTGATGAGCAGAGAGCGCCGGAGACGCGCGCGTGAGCCTCCCGATACAATATTATCTGGTTGTTCCCATTCAACTTTAACTCAATTTAAATGTTAGCGAAACAAGATTCCTACGATCTAAAACTCAATATAAATCTGAAACACTAGTCTACTTGCTACTAACGTAATATAGTATACATTATAATTAAGTAAAAATATTTTATTAAATATCTCTACGTATATACAAACTACAAAGTCATTTCTTACCAGATTATGCGGTTCAGCCTGCGGTTCATTTAATTTTAATGACATACGAATATATTGCAATCTATTGTAGATATATTATGTACATATTTGTTTTTGCATTATACAGTTTAGAGTAAGAGAAATTAAATAATTATTTGAATATATCATTCTACCATCGTATCGTCGTGATCTTAGTTGGTCTTAATGAGAAACATGTCTATAGTATATAACCCAACGTGGTGATTGTAGCAACCGGTTGAATTACCTCCGACCTTAAGATCCCAGGCTCTTGAATTATTTAGTAAATTGTTGTCGTACTTAAGGCCGGTCCCTTCATTCAATTACATCTAATTACTCATGCTCCTACACTGTCTTCGCTGGGAGTTATGCACAGATTCGGACGCTATTTAGCGTTGTACTGGGTACATTGCCTCTTTAAGGCTTATTATGAATAAGCTAGTAACTGACGTATGGACTCTGTGATAACATTAATAAAGCAACAATATGCTTCAAATTTATATTTCAAAACTGTAGCAACGAAAGTGTTTTTCAGCGCTAAGTACATTCGTGTACATTGTACTCGTACATACATAGATATAAGCATGAGTGAGAGGCGTCAGCACAAAAGTTGCGGGACAAATCTGTTTCTTCAATAAAACTCAGGCACTCAGTACTGCGGTTGCTAACTTTTATCGCTAAAAGGCAAGTTATACTTTTTATTCCCCATTTAATTCGGCTGCGTTCACTCACTCACATCATAGCATTTATGTTTCGTATCTATTATAACAACGAATGTATAACGCATCTGCCTCTGGTGTTACAGATGTCCGTGGACAGCGGAGTTCACTTTGTGCGTTCCTCCCTTCAAAAGGGAAAGTCATCAAGTTAAGAAACTAATCCAAACAGCATTCAAACATATTGATCTCATTAAAACTCCAATTGTGTTAACAACTGTACTACGAACTAAACCAAACAACTGCGACCGCTGAGACCGCCGCGCGACACACACGAGCCCTCGTAATGTGACGAACTGCGATTCAGAAACTAACAACACCGCTAAATAAATGATGACGGTTATTAAATCTACAAGTCGATTACCTCTGCCCCGCTCCCCGCTCCCCGCTCCCCGGGGGGCACAGTGCGGGGGCGGGCCTTCCCCCCCCCCGCGTCGGGCCGCGGTCGCGGAGTCCCGACCCGTTTAAATATTAACGGGGTCCTAGTTACCTGGCCGTAAGTACCGCTCATAATTGTTACAGAGCTTTGTGAAATTAGATTCTGTTTTCATTGTAACCTCGTGAGACTTTCTTTCATGTTAGGAGCGAGGGAAATTGTAATCTGTTTCGAATGTCGACTTCTCTTTCATTTTACCTCTGTTACTACGCCATTAAACGTACTTTGTGTCTCTATACATGAATATGTTAATGAGCCGCAATAATCATCAGTCCTACGGTCGGTAGTCGTGAGGACTTGAATCAGCTGAGGGTCATTCCCCCCCATGGTCTCAAGCCTTGTCGCGGCGGGGGGGCTCAGTAGCCTGGGGTGCAATCCAGCACCTTGGGTGAAGCGAATTGAACCGAGAGGGCTGCTCTCAGTACCCCTCTTATTAGAAGAGGGGACAGGAGACGTAGTGGTTGCGCAAAGGCGCGTGAGAGAGGTGATGTCCTGGCCTGTAATGGAGTGATAGGCAAGCCAGTATTCCATTCTTTTCCTGTGGAATACGGGGAAGAAAACCTCGGAAATTACCCCAATCTTAAGCTCTGGCGCCCGGTGAGGAGATGAGTGGCTGGTGGGTTACCAGTCCCGAGGGCGCTACAGGGGGCGCTACCCCCTGTATAAAATCCAAAGTGAAGATGAAGGCCACTACAGAAATAACTACTCCAGGTGGGTACCAGCAAGAGCTGGATAATCCCGCACGCAACCGTGCCTCCGGTACGTCCGGAGACACGGTTGCGGTTGAGCCCCGTCGTATTCTGGAGGGGGGCAACCTTCATATAGAGGAAGTAGGTGAAGAGGAGAAGAAAGAGGATGGAAGGAGTGTAACTGAGACTACTGAGCCGTTTCTAAAACCATCTGGGAGGCTTTGGCGTAGTAAGAAGAGGGCGCGATCCGTAGAGGCACGACAAGAGTCGGATTCGTCAAGTAGCGAGTCTGTTACTGCACCGAAAGTGCCTAAGTCACGTGGAAGGCAACAACATCCGCCTTCCACTGGTGATGTCACTATAGGACTAAGTAAGGCCCGTAAGCAATTACTGTCTATAAGACGTGAGGATCGGCGGGTGGAGGCCGAACAGCGTGCTGAGCGTGAATCCGGCGAATTGGTCAACACGTACCGCCGCACAAGAGCTTCTCACATCAATGAGACCAACGTCTCAATGAGTGATTCGGAGAGTCATCAACCTTCGGAAGGTCTGAGGGATGAACTACTGCAACTTGTTGGTGTCATCGAAAAAGTAGGGCAGGGTTCGAAGAATCTTAAAGGTACATTTAAAAAGTACCTTAAAGACGCAGCTACTGGTCTCAAGGACCTTGGAGACAGGGTTTACCAGGCTACTGCCTCTGATGAGACTGTAAGGTTGGAAAGAGTGGTTGCTCAAAAGGAGGAAGAGCTTGTGCGTCTGAGGGAAAAATGCGAACATGTGGAGGCCCTGAATGCCCGCATGTTCTCAGAAATGGCAGAGCTGCGTAAAGAGATAGCGGCAATGCGAGAGGAAGCGAAGCGAGATGATGGTGAGCGTGATCGCAAGCTTATGGTCCAAATTGGGACTATGATCAATGCGCTTTTTGAAGCAGTTGAATCGCGTCTACTGCCTGAACAGCGTGTCAGACCTCCGCTTGCTGCGGACAAGAATGTGCCAGTAACTGCAACACGTGTGGTTCCAGCTTCTAAACCTGCATCAACACCACTAGATGGAAATGAGAAAAAGAAGAGAGGAAGGAGAAAGAAGGCTGTCAAACAGACACCTGTAACGGAACCCCACCTGCTACCACCGGCACCTGAGTCTACGAATGAGACCTGGTCCTTGGTTGCAAAAAAGGGTAAAAGGAATGGAACCACACTTAGTGTGAATCCTGGGCCTACCAACGCTCAGGCTAAGAAGACTTCTCAGCCATCGACATCTAAGGCTTCAAAGAGGTTGCGGTCTCCTCGATCAGCAGCTGTAGTATTAACGCTGCTGCCAGAGGCCGAAACGAGAGGTATAACTTATGCTAAAGTTATAACTGAGGCAAAAAACAGGGTGGATCTTGCGGGCCTTGGAATTGAATCTGTCCGCTTCAAGAGGGCAGCAACGGGTGCTGCTATTATTGAGGTGCCTGGTTCGTCCAGCGACGAAAAAGCTGACGCCCTCGCGTGCAAAATAAGGGAATCCCTTGGTGCAGAGGATGTCAGAGTTGCTCGGCCAACTAAGTGCGCTGAGTTACGCGTGTCTGGTCTCGATGACTCTGTTACTACAGAAGAAGTAATAGTTGCTATTTCGCGAACTGGTGGATGCTCACCAGAATCAGTGAAAACTGGAATGATACGCCGAGGTCGCGCTGGTACGGGCACCATTTGGGTAAAATGCCCTGTAACCGTGGCCAAGAAGTTGACTGAAACAAAGCTCCTAGTGGGCTGGGTTTCGGCGCGTGTGCAACTTCTTGAACAGCGAAAGATGCGATGTTACCGGTGCTTCGAGCTCGGGTATGTAAAGGGACAATGTCAGTCTGAAATTGACCGTGGTAGTCAATGCTACCGGTGTGGTGATCTCGGACACAAGGCGAGGGATTGCTCAGCGACGCCAAATTGCACCTTGTGTGTTGCGGCTGGCAAACCGTCCAGACATGCTGTCGGCAGCAGGGCTTGTGCTGCCCCGAAAAGCAGGAAATCTCAAAGGGCATTAGCTGCATCACAGCAGCAGAGCTCCTGTTCTCCTGTCATTCGGGATGTGGAGATGACTACAGCATCTCCAAATTAGTATGGCCCTACGGTATTTACAGGCGAATATCAACCACTGTGCTGCAGCTCAGGATCTCCTCATGCAAAGCATGGCACAATGGTTGCTGCACGTCACTGTGGTGGCAGAGCCGTATTTTATTCCTACTCGGCGCAACTGGGTGGCGGACGATGACGGTCTTGTTGCTGTGGTAGTACAAATGGCTGCTGGCATTCCACCTCTTGAGAGTGTGGAAAGAGGTAGTGGTTGGGCTGCTGTTTTGTTGGGCAATACCCTGACCATAGGAGTGTATTTCTCCCCCAACAGATCCTTAGCTGAATTTGAAAGTTTCCTCTCAGAGGTGGAGGACTTAATCAGACGGTACAATTCATGCTCCGTGCTCATAGCCGGGGACCTAAACGCGAAGTCACAAACGTGGGGATCTCCTGCAAATAATGCACGTGGAGCAACCCTTGATGAGTGGTTAGTGGCGATCGGGCTAGTTGTCCTGAATCGGGGTTCTGTGAACACGTGCGTGCGGCAACAGGGTGGGTCCATTGTAGACATTACGTTTGCATCCCCCTCCCTGGTGCGCTATGTTCAAGACTGGAAGGTGCTTGAGGACGTCGAGACATTTTCGGATCACCGATATATTCGGTTTGATATCTCCGTTCTCTCTGTGCCCCACAGTCCAAGTCTGGATTTCTGGCACAGGAATAGCCCCCGTTGGGCGCTGAAACGGCTTAACCGTGAGGCACTAGAGCTGGCGTTGATCGTAATCGCGTGGGTGCCTACGTCGAGCGAGCCTACCATGGTTGAGGTTGAGGTGGACTGGTTTCGGGAGGCGCTGTCACAAGTTTGCGATGTGGCCATGCCCCGGATCAGGTCTTTGCCTCCCAGACGACAGGTGTATTGGTGGTCGGAAGATCTTGCACAGCTACGTCGTGTATGTGTCAGAGCTAGACGCCGTTATGCCCGGCTTCGACGGCGACACCACCGCGATGAAGGGCAGGAGAGCCAACTTTATGCAGTCTACCGCGACGCGAAGAAAGTGCTCAAGGCTGCAATCAACAAGGCTAAGACCAAAGCGCGTGAGGAGTTTCTGGACACTCTAAACAGCGATCCGTGGGGACGGCCATTCAGGATTGCGATGTGTAAGCTTCGCCCCTGGGGTCCTCCGCTAACGCAAAGTCTCCAACCTGAAATGCTTCAGAGAGTGGTTGAGGCCTTGTTTCCTGGATGTGACGACCACATACCACCGACAATGGCGCCACCTTTGGTTGTGCAGCAGGAATATGAAGTTCCAACCGTCACGTATGTTGAGTTCAGTGCGGCGTTGTTGCGGCTACGTACCAAAAACACGGCCCCTGGACTTGACGGAATCCCCGGACGAGTTCTAGTTCTGGCGATGGAGTGGTTGGGGTTGAGGCTTAAAACCCTGTTCACCAAATGCTTACTAGAGGGCAGTTTCCCGCGTCAGTGGAAGACGGGGAAGCTTGTCCTACTACGAAAAGAGGGACATACTACTGGATATGATTGGGTGCTGCGAGGAACCAATCTTGATGGCGTTGAGGTGACTTGTTACGCCGATGATACACTTGTTACTGCGAGGGGGAAAACTTATCGTGAGGCAGCCTTACTGGCAACCGCTGGTGTGGCCCAAGTTGTAGGCCGAATTCGACGATTGGGGCTGAAGGTTGCTCTTAACAAGTCCGAGGCTCTGTGTTTTCACGGGCCTCGTCAAGCACCTCCGGCGGGTTCTAGTCTTGTCGTTTCTGGAGTTTCAATTTCTGTTCAGCCGACGATGAGATATCTCGGGCTCGAGCTGGATGGGAAATGGAACTTCCACGCTCATTTCGAGCACTTGTCGCCGAAGCTGCTGCGGGTCACGGCGGCTCTAGGTGGGTTATTACCAAATTTAAAAGGTCCGAACATTTCGTGTCGGCAGCTCTACGTAGGCATCGTGCGGTCGATGGCCCTCTACGGGGCCCCTGTCTGGGCTGACTCGTTGACAAGCCGGAATATCATTCTCTTGCGTAGGCCGCAGAGGATGATGGCAGTCAGGGTCGCTCGGGCATACCGCACCGTCTCGTATGATGCAGCGTGTTTGCTAGCCCGGACTTTACCCTGGGACCTTGACGCAAGATACCTCTCGTCTCTATTCCATTGGCGAGAAGAGTTGCGCAGGAACCGGGGCTTCCGGCTAGCTACTATCAAGATGGAGATAGGAAAGACCTGGTTTCATACCGAAGCGTTAGAGAAATGGTCCAGAAGGTTGGCGAACGCCGAATCGGGACTGAGGACCATTCGTGCCATTTTACCAATCTTTGACCAGTGGATGGATAGGCGCCACGGCTTTTTGTCCTTCCGCCTAACGCAGATCTTGACGGGGCATGGTTGCTTCGCAAGATATCTGAGTAGGATTGGGAGGGAGCCAAATGCTGCCTGCCACCATTGCAACAGCCTGGAGGATTCTGCTGAGCATACATTGGAGGTATGCCCAGCTTGGAACAATGAGCGCGGCGCACTTTGTGCTATTGTCGGAGGCGACCTCTCTCTTCCAAACTTGTTGCAAAACATGGTTGGAAGTGAGAGTGCGTGGAGAGCGGTGCTTTCATTCTGCGATGTAGTAATGTCGCGGAAGGAAAGTGCCGAGCGCGACAGGGAGCGGGTTAATCCTGCCCGTCGCAGGGTACGCCGCAGGGGCGGTCGGGTTCAATTGTGAACAAGACCCCTCTGAAGAAGAGCCGATAACCGGCGGAGCGCGCATAGGGGCACCGTGAGAGTTCCTGTTTGGAGATCCCGGGGCTTTCCTATTTCTTGCGCTGAAGACGGCCACCGTGGGGTTTTAGTCGGTAGGCTCGCGACGTCTTGACTCCTTGGAGTCCGGTCGCGAGAGTCCGACATAACCCGTCGCCGCCCTCAAGGTGGCGGGTATCATCGATGATTTCCCCACGAAAAAAAAAAAAGAAAAAAAAGCTGAGGGTCATTATTGATCAAAATGCGTATTAAGTGAAAACTTTCTTTCACATCCAACAAAGAGTAGATAGACTTATCGTAGAGCTTTAAAAACAAACTAAAAATTAAAACTAAGAATATTGATATCGTTATCTGATTCAACATAATTATTGTTCCAGTTAAATTTCATTATTCCCGACATTATAAATTCTGCAAATAATACTGCAGTGAGATATCAAAATAGAAGCACGTTTACCGTCGCTGCCCGCTCGCAGCTCGCAGCTCGCGTCGTTTATTAACTTGTAAAAGAAACTTGTTTACAAAATTAGATTTTGCCGAAATCGTTTGATCGTGTAACGTTAAGCTCGGCTCTAGACAAGGGTTTTTCATTGCATTAGCGAGATGTTCTGCTCCACGAGACTCCCTCTCCTCTCACTCCTCTCTCTCCTCTCTCTCCTTCACATCTCTCGTCTAACTACAAACGGTCTTATTAGCAAACAACGTAATGCTGTTATTTTACTGACTACGTGACTTTTGTTTCAACGAGATGTTGTGAACTTTTAACTGTATTCTGCGATTCATGCGATTGTCTCATCTACTCTGTAGGTATATTATGGCATTCAGAATAATAAGTTGTTTATTATTATTTTTTGTGTACACCTTAATAAATATATAGATTTTTTTTTTCGCACAATTAATCTGTGCATACAGTTGTCACCAGCTGCAGCGGTACAAAATCTATAGTGTCATAAAATCAAGGACTTTATAATATTATACAGAACCGGCGACCGATGTTTTCTGTGTTCGCAGTAAAAAACATATAAAGTCCTTGCATAAAATGCATTTGTATGGTGTGCTAGTATTAATTTATTTACTACACAATATATCCAGATACAATTTTTCTTTCAAAAATCTTTATTCAATTATTGTAAATTGTATTTATTATATTTTTGATAAGTATAATATCAATGCAAATAAAATAATTATTTAAGACTTTTTTGTGATAGTATCCAAAAATGACGTAGATCGCCTTTCGTACACTACTTTTTTGTGCAATAAAGAGTTAAAAATAAAATAAATAAATAAATCTTTATCGTATTTGCTAAAAAACGAAAACTACAATTAGGAAACTATTTCTGGACTAAGTAAAGTTTAACAGACCTACTCGTGTTACGAGATGGACGACAAAGCAATATTTCGTGAAGTATTCGTTAAACAATGTCCAACGAACATTTTCGTTGAGAGCTTCACGTCGATATTTCATCGAGAACTGAACACTGTAACCGCAGCGCTATCTAATTTCCAAGTGAGGGTTTCTCGAGGCCAGGTCCGTTATCAAAGCTAACCAATTGTGTGGCAGTCAAACGCTCGCGGCCACAGTGCTCCGCCATCGCGTTCGGTCTTGCACTGTAGATGCCCTTTGCCCTACCTAGGAGATTTAGGACTTTAAGTCAAGTCAAGTCCAATACTCGCAGTACCACTCGCTGGACTGAATCCGGCCAACAGACGGAGCCAGCCAGAGCCGGCCACACTCGCCGCGCGGAGGAAACACTAACCTAACCTAACTTTTAAATAATATAGTTTTTAACTAAGCAACTTACCCATACAGAGTTGTGTCCGATTTATGTCAGGAGTGGGCTATAAAAAATAATGTTTAATTATTTTCTTGTATGACGCTAAGCTAACGAGGAGGAGGAAGCTTTCAAAGATTACAATTAAAAGTCGCAAACACCATTTTAATTGCCTCCGCGTCCACTAGGAGTAAAAAGTTTTCCTTGTTCTAATTAGAGTGATAACGATGCTTCCGACAGACATCCTACCGAACACAAGTGAGCAAACGCTTTAAAGTATAAAAAGATCAATCGCAATATAAACTCAACCGCATCTGCATGCAGCAAATAGCTCTTAATACAATGATGTTGAGCAACAAGACAAGACAAGACGAGCCGCGAGCGGAAACGAGCGGACACGATCGGAATGAAAAGTAAAACTCTGCACAAGTGTTCGTTGCTGAAAGATAAAGGCGAGTTCTTAACGTAAATCGTAGAGAGGAAGTTTGTGCTCAGATCAAAGGCTTTTGTTGTGGATTAACAACTCCGAATATAAATTATTTCGGCGTCGGTCGGCGCGGCACAGGACACTCGCACCAGTCGGGATCCTTCTGACTTACACCCCTGTACCTACACGATAACTCGATATTAATATATTTTTAGTGATAAAACATTATTTTTTGTATTATTGTGACTTTCACTATAATATTTTTACCAATACTAATAACATTTAAGAGCAATCATTCAAATTTCTCTCTGCCATTTTATGTTTACAACTTGATTGAGATTTAATGTTACTTTAAGATAGTAAAGAGGACAGGTTAAGGTAATTTAGATGTTATAAGTAAGATTTACTGTTAATTAAGCAGTGCCCAGTGTCGGCAGCACTCGCCCCGGACAGCTGCAGTCGTGAGGCACCTGCACAACACACTGACTTATACTTAATTATACCTGCAACAATCTCTGCAGGAAATTTAAATCTCCTTAAACAAGTTTCTCCACTCCATCTGTTATTTCAGAACATAAACTCCATCATTTTCATATAATATTAACTAAACCCTATATTAAAGATTATAGAAAAGATATATAACACATACTGTAAGGGGAATAATCAATCATTTGGTTCTTATCTCGATAACTAAAACAATAGGCGGCTCTAAACGCGCTGTCACAAACAAGAGTCTACGGGTTTGCGCTGAGAGCTGATCATTAGCAGAACTTACAGATAAACAATGATACTGCGTTTTGTTGAGAAACCACTAGATTTGTAGACATTTCGTTTTAAAAGCTACAAAAATCAGCTCGTCCTTTAATTACGTACTCTAACTTCAGTTAGTATTGGCGACTGACTTTATTGTTTATTATTATCTCATAAGTGCAAAGATAGCCGTTTGACGACTAACCTTTGTTCGTGTATCCGAATTGCTTCAGAGAGTTAAAAGCGAGAAAATATTATTATGAAATCTAAAGACTTTCAAAGTATTACTTCGGGGGTGTGCTTCAATACTTTATTTAAAATATTAAGTATTATTATCAATTTTAATAAAATATGCTTTATTTAGACCAATATTAACACCACTACGTCGGGTTTTGCAATGGCCTCGCGCGTTGGCGCGTTCGGTAGAACACCTGCCGTGCGCATTGATGGGTAGTGTGTTTTAATCCCACCGAGGCGACAGGTTTTTCTGTAAGCATGTCTTCCGTCTGGTAACTTCGGACATTGAACGGGTGGGAGGAATATCAAAATTCTGACCGGGTAACGAACCACTATTCACAGATGGAAAAAACCGTAAAGTGCATATTGTGCGTTTCGGTTTCTGTCTATGGATTTCCGAATGCTCGAAGTAAAGCGCATCATTGAATGATATTCTGTGGCTGAGTCCATCCAGTGAATCTCATGCTCGTCTGTCGATATCTAAATTTTAAAAAAAACTTAAAAAAAGGGTTGATGAAATTGAAAAATCTAGCGAGAACTTTATAATATATTATTATATATAGTTTCATGACTATATTGGTGAGTGACAGCGCTGGTCGAGTACGGCCCAGTGAGGTACCGAGCAGCGAGTTGTCCAATCGTTCGTGAAGCGCGCGCTACCAGCGAACTCGACTCGCATTAACACAATTACTCGCCGCGATTGAACTAACTACTCTTAGAGAAACCGGAGCGGAACTTTGTCAATTATCCCACTTAAATATTGACCGAGGATAATCTATTCATTTTATTTGCCGTCTAAGCGAGCTCCGACTCTGAGCCCTCGACGTTTACATTAGATTTGGAAGTGATTGCCCTTTTCATCGCGGTTCCTGCGGCATTGTTCCCGCTGGAGTGGGCGCGGCTCACATCTCTCTCCGCTTTGCTTTCTTTGTCGTTGTTTTAATGGAAATCCCTAACATTAACAAGACGGAATTTCTCTTATCACGATTCATAACTTATTATCTTAAATGCACTACAGTGAGCATGTTAGCTGATCCGAAAAATGATCAAAAAACTTCCTGTCCTTTCAGAGCCGTAGATTTAATTCAAAGACCTAAAACCACTTCTTCAATAATAACACTGATTACTATTTGATGTTTCTTCTACGATGTCGAATCGTGACCTAATTATGTAGTTTTCAGGAAATATTCATTCATTCTAAAATGTCTGCATTTTACCATTAATTTATTTTTAACAATTTCATGCTATTATATAAAATTATTATTTTAATCACAAAAAAAATACAAATAGATTTTGTATTGCAACTACACAAATGGCGGTCACTTATCATTCGATAATGATATGCTTGTTGACGTTATTTAGCCGTATCGACCGCTACCACATTTGTGACAATTCCGTATAACTACAATTTGGCTGTAAATGATTTATCGCTTGCTCTTTTCAAATAATCTTCAAGCATCAAACGACGAGTCTATTTATATTCTTGCCACACTCGGGACTTGTAATGAAACTTTGGAAAGAGGCCACTTTGGCTCGCTCGAGGACATGCGGTACTCCCGCTGGGACTGAGCGCTCAGTTCCTGGCACACCTCACATCTATATATAGCAGCCATTTACTTCGACTATTAATAATTAGGTTTTTCTAGAATAATCTCTGTACCATATTTAATTTACAAGCTGCTAATTTCAAAAAAATAAATATTTATTTAAATGCTATTTTCCCACAAAGTGTCAAACCAAGTTAGACTTATTGCATATTCTTGTTCAATAAACAATTAACATTATTAAGAATAACATACCTTTACTACTCTCTGTAAGTAAATAATCGAAAAAAGACCTCAATATCGCTCGGAACAAACGCTGTGTTGTGAAATGCGAGTAATTTTCACATCTAACTTGTAACAGGCTTTGTTAGTAAGTAGTAAAGCTGCGGGCACGCGAGCTACAACCATTTAGCAGCACTTCTATTGTGTTATGATTTAAAGTACTTATGAAGTCTTAGTTTTTGCATTATTATATCTCAAATATAATATATATTACATAATATTTTGAATTCTAGATACGTCGGCCATCCTATTCTATTCAATTGTAATAACACTATGAATGGATTTGATTTCTCAATGATGTTTTACAGTATAATCTACGGTCGTTACGTAGTGAATAACGTGATGTTTGCAATAAAACAAGTTTTTAAAAGAACGACAATTAAATATAATGGTTTTGGAAAGCAAACAAAAGTCGTGGCAAAATTATTTTAAAAATTCAGTGAGGCGGGATTAGCGCGGCAGGATTCAGAATAAATCCAACATTTCCCGGTAATGAGCGAGCTCCTTTGAGCGTCGTTACCGGGGCACATCCGCCGCAACCCGCTACGACGCTACAGCTGCAGCTCTACGTCACTACGACTCTCTACGCAGCGCTCTTTATTATGTACAGATAACTAAGAAGATACAATATTTTGTTTCAAATTCATTACAAAGTGTGTTGTAAAGCGAATGAAACTTCATTATTATTTCTATTCGCATGCAAAATAGTTCAGCTGATATAAAGAAAAAATAGTAATATTTTCATAATTTTAATACAATAAATAATTATTTAATTACGAAAAATAGTTATAAGGTTAACTACGAAAAATACTTTCTTTTTCTTTTTGCGTCTGAGGTGCAAACTAACTATTGTGGTCTCTGGCAGAATGACCAGCGCTGTGGACAACGTTTGCTCCACAGCATAATACTAAGCCAGGGCCAATTAGAACCACAACACACATACATTTACACACTTAAAATGTACCTTCATCATTTTGTGTTCCATAATGTTTTGTTATATTTCCTCTTATTGATGATTATTTTTATTATGTTGTGTCTTTCGTTAGTAATAAATGTTATAAGTGCATGGTAATCTTAAAATATTAAATATAATACAAGATTTACATACCTTTAAAAATACTCTGTAATAGTAAATAAAGTCAGATTATGTACAATATAAACAATATTATGTGGGTTAACACGGCACCGTGGTTCGATCACATTCCTACTCAGAAGACCTAAGTATCACGTATCACACACCCCTTGTTCACACAATCTACTTTGTTTTTATTCATTTCAATTTAATCCGATCAATGTAAGTTGTTTTGTATATAGTATTTGTTTCAATACAGGTTGTGGAAATATAACAATTATACTCACAAATCTTTAGCAGAGTAATTGATAGCTTGGGTTTTGTTTGATATTCAAACATGATGAATGTTTTTTTAGAATAACTTATTACTAAATTACCTGTCATCGTCGATAATATTGTACAGACAAAAAGAGCATAGAATGATAACAACGACAGGCAGATGCTGTGAGGCCGCACTCTCCGGGCTGATAACGAACAGGAAACCTCGCATCTTAACTGTTCGGAGTTGATAACGAACAGGTGACGGTGTGACTAGCGATTAAGGACAGGTGTTTTGTGTATTAAACGTTAAACCGTTACCGTGTTTGCCTTATAAACAGGTTTTATGTTAATCGTATCTTATAAACAGTAAAAATCTCTTTAACCGTTTATAATTTTTCTAAATATAAAAAAAAACAAATACATTTTACTTAACATTTTTTTTATTATAATATTTAAACTATATTAAGGACCTCTATGTATAATGAGGGCCTACGCCATATCTCTCCACCGCTCATATTTCCATTTTTTTTCCGTTGTTTAACCGGACATGTCCAAAAAGTCCTATTTGATATCAAATATAAAAAAACGAATATTTAGAAGGAAGTATAATAGGATATTAAGGGCAGTGTCAAGCTGCGGCCGGCTCCTTCATTTGTTCAAAACTAATCTAATTATCATATCATTGAAAGTTTTTCTTGTTTTACTATATTTATTTAATTTTTATTATTCGAAAAACAAAAAGTACAATATAACCTGAGTGACAACTTTTCCCTGTTCTGTGCAACTAATAGTAAATCTAAATATAATTTACAAGTTTTCTCATAAAAAATCCGTTTTTATTTCAATATTTACAGTAAACGACTAAAAGAAAATCTTAAGACCTTTACATTTCCACGACTACTAACTTGAAACTTCCTCACCTTATTCTCTCGTACTTATTTATTGGTACCACACACTTAACAATTCACTCTCCATATCGGTGTGCCCCGCGCCTCTTACGTGGCCGTGGGGACAACCCTCCACCGAGAATATCCATTATTATGCAGTGAGTAATACTATCCCTTAAAAGGTACAATTTACATCGCAATTAACATACTTTACGTCTGAAATTCGTCAAACCTAAAGTACGATTCAGATCAAAAAGTCGTACAAACTGGGCGGGGCCAACCTCCACCACCTCGCTGTCATGACGTGTTCCAGGGTACGGGTATAATGTTTTAATAATGTAGTAGAAGGCGCATACATATTCATATATAAACACAAGCAAACATCCGATGTAAGCATTGAAGTAAAAAAATAATTATTTAAGCTTGTAAAAGTTTACATGAATAAAGATATATTTGAAATCTGAAATAAATTCTATTTTAGGTGGAAACCAAAATACAACTTTTAAAAACGTTGAAATGTTATTATGATGTTCTTGAAGATGACGCGTTGAAGCGGCCTCAGTATATTCTCAATTAAAATATTACAAGAGTGAAGCCACAGGTCACAACTCTATTTAAATTGCCCAAGAACGCCGAGAATTATCGCCAGTAAATGCAATGATAAAAAATTGATTTTCATCAAATAAAATCATTATTCTGATGTTTACGATCATCTGGCGTCACTGAGCTTTGTATAACTTTATTACAGTCAGAATAAAAGAAATTACTTTCAGATTAAATAATGTTTGAGGTTAAGTTGATGATAGGTGATAACTTAGGGACAGAAAACTCAACCTCATCATCAGCCGAATCAGACGTGTGAAGGTGTACACTGACTGCATCAGGATATCCAAAGATTATCTGTTATTATAGCTGGAGTTCTGCACGCAGTATAATAATATATAGTGAGGAGAGCGGTGTTGTTGTGCGAGGGTGAGTGATGTCCGCGCATCCGGTGCATCCGGTGCATCCGGCGCATCCGGCAGCTCGCAGGCACAGACGCATTGATTCGAATAACATTTTATCATTTTATGTGCATCCGCCTGTCATTATATCGTCATGTGAACCGGGAGGCTTGTTCCCGCTGACGTGCGCGTAAAGTAACAATAAATAAGATTTATTATAAACGAAATACGCCGCACACAGGAGAACCCAAAATAAAAAAAGTTTAATTACTAAAATAGAGTTGATTGAAGTCCACGGGTGTAAAAGTGTGTGTGTTGTTGTTGTAATCCGGCGCTGGCTAAGCATTATGTTGTGGAGCAGGCGTGTTCCGCTGCTACATTACAAATTGCATTATATTATCTAGTCTTATGTCTCGTAAGCTGCTGACACAACACGCTTGTTGTGTCAGCCACACCAGGTGTGCTATATAACTTACGCTTGTTGCCTCCAACTAGATACAGCTCGTTCACACACACTTCACTCTTCAAAACTGACCCAGAAGTCAGCTATCTATCATCTATATATAGAGGGTTCATAAGACAGTACTATAAAGAGATTCCTGTCTCCTACATAACAGCATTAATCTTCTTATTACATCTCCGCTGCGAGCGCGTATCATTCATCTGCGGAGTCGCTCGCTCGCGGACAGGTATCGCGCGCCTTATCAGCTGTCTGATAACACCCGTCGCTCTCGACTCTCTGAGACCGAGCGTGGCCCCCGGCGTCGGCTGCCGGCTGCCTGGTGTATACGGGGCAGGTAGCCGGGCGGGTAGCCGGGGCAGGTGGCTGGGATCAAAGGCAAAGGAATTATATTAATTAGTGTATTTCGGACTCACCTCACCCCGGGGTGACGAAACGCGACGGATTCGATGCGCAATAGGAGCAGACCTGTTTCACTTTAATTAACACATTCGCTAGTGTAGGTAAACCACTTCATAGATCACTGATAATACTATTCATTTATGAGAAGTGGCACTTCATTTAAATTAATTAAAACTTGCAGGAAATGAAATTATGGTGATTGTAGCGCGTTATAAATTGTACCATAGTAAGATAAAGTTTTTCAAAAGTATATTTTATTTAGTTTTCTTAAATAAGTAGGCCGCTGGTATATAAAAGGTAATAAAGAAAACTAGAACGAACTAATCGCGGACATAGTTCCCTTGAAACCGACTCCGCGGCTAAACTCAGAACCTAATCACAGTGACATTGAAGTCAGTCTTTACTATTTTTTTTTTACATACATTGATTGAATTTAAATAGTAATCGTTTTATATTAATAATATTATTAATATACGGTGTTAACGAGTCCGCTGCGGTCGCCTGGCGCAGCGCAGTCCGCGCGGCGCAGCGCAGTCCGCTTGCAGATTTAATTAGCTCACTTCATAATATGTTGTTGTCTATACAGTGTTAAGACTTTTGTAATGATGTCATCAATTGTAGCACTTACTCGTTGACAGCGAGACGACGGTGATGGCCCGTAGCTGGCTGACTTATGAAAAATAATTTCTCGTTTGTATAATTAAATAATATACATTAGTAGTTGACGGGCTCTTTGGCGCGTTCGGTAGAATACCTGCCGTGCGCATCGATTGGTCGTGGGTTCGAATCCCACCGGGAGCACATGCTTATAATTTTCCGTAAGCATGTTTTCCCCACGTCTGGTAACTTCGGGCATTGATCGGGTGGGAGGAATATCTAAATTCCGATCGGGTAACGAACCACCGTTCATAGATGGAAAAGCCGTGAAGTGCATATTGCGCGTTTCGGTTTCAGTCTATGGATTTCCGAATGCTCGAAGTAAAAATTAGGTCGACAGCGCATCATTAACTGATGTTCTGTGGCTTAGGTATCACCTACCATCAAGTGAACCTCATGCTCGTCTGTCGATATCTGACATAAAAAAAAAGATCAAAATGCGTTTTCATTTCGATATAGATTATATACAGAAGCTACACTTACATTGAAATAGCAATGCTGTGAATGATCCTGAATAATCGACAACGAGCAAATAACTTCTCGCGCTATCGATACCGTATACCGTATTATATACCGCACCTGCACAGCCCCGCGCGGCGCGAATCAATCAATGCAAGTTTCACAAGAGAATTACCGATAAGCGGCCGCCTGTAATTGCGTTCGAATATTATCTAGGGACGAGCCTCCACACAAACTGGACGCGCGTTTTAAATCCCGCGCAAACTGACGTACACAGCTTATAATTATAATGTGTCTCATTACTATCGAGAAATTCTCGCGTATATCAATAGAATTTAACAGAGTACAGATTGTATATTTATAAAAAGTTTATATTATGTTATTATAAAAAAAAAACAATTAAAATCTTGACTATTCAACAGAGGCTGAATAAATTAAATTAACCTATAAATTCAAAATAATATTTAATTATTTTTTTGTATTACCATATTCCCATCGTAAAAGCCGGTAACAATTGATGAGTGGTGTTGATCACAACTATTAGTAATTTTTATAGTCCAGATAAAAACATATATAGCAATAAGCTTTTTTATAGTTCTAGTTTATGATTACTGCATATACTTATGTATGTATATGGCATCAGCCGTGCGGTACTGTTTGGGTTATTCGTAGGATTTTTTCATCCATAATACGTCCGACCGGCGACAACTTCACCTGCTTATATCTGCGGTATCGTCCCTCACACTCGCGCTCGTGCTGCTGGTAATGTATTCCACGGTAACATCACAGAAGGGTTCTACATAGGGCGGAAGGACGCAGGGTCTGATTAATATTTACATTTGCCGACGCTTACCACATACTGATCGCACTCGTAGTGACATCTCTCCTCACACACACACACTTGGAATATTGTAACTGAGTTCGAAGCAAAACTTGTACGTCCCGATAACAGTGGAATTAGACTGTTTACAACACTGATTATTGAGTTTTGTATTGAAATGTCGCGGCGGTGACCTGAAATCGAAATGGATTGAGCCGAGGGATGAGTCGCTATCGCAAAGTGCTCGCGCCTTACGTGTACAATGTACAACGATTTGTTTAGTAGTTACTGCTCTCGCTATATTTATTCATTTACCTTGATATGACAGGATTATTCAACATTGTCATATGAAGTTTCTATAAATCGCCCTTGAATCTAAGTTTAAGGCAATCTTTCTGGCCTGCCCGACCGAAACAATAATTTTTATCTTGTGGGGATACAAGAATCGAATTGATTCTAGTAATATGATAACTCGAGTACTGTGCCTCATTCCGCAGTCTTTGATTGGTAATTGACCAATCGATTAGATCTAGTACTCGTATCAACTAACGATTAAAATATTTGTGTAAAACTGTAAGATTATTATTAATGAAATAAATAAAAAAATGATTTAGCATCTCAGCCAGTACCGCAGCATCGCTCAGTAATGGCCCAAGCCCTATAAAAAGAATAATGTAAACAAATAGAATGACAATAAAGTCCCGCACTTAAATAATAACGCGCGTCGTAAATACGTTGACGAGCGTCGAATCTCTATATCATACGCAGTCGGTGAAGGCGCCATAAACGAGGTTTACGGCCGCGGACGTTACATACGAACCACATCAGATATCGACTTCTATAAAGATTTGTTATTCCAGATACTTATATCGATACGCATTGCTTAATTACTTCTAACATTACACACTACGTTAACATAGAGTTTTGGTTAGCGACTAAGTAATGCTGCATTTAGTGCGGTAAGAATATTGCAATTGAGGCATTTTGCCATAACCTACATACTACATAGAGCTGGTGCTGGTGATCTTCAGTAGGTGCAGTAAAATCCGGCAGGATAACGAACCCTCACCCATACTCTTAGCAACGCATTCACTACACATATTTTGCATTATGACATCAGTCTGTAAATTACCTTATACTCGAAATAAAAATACAATTCTTCAATGGCATCATTGATACATTCCACTTACCGAGTGCCTCATAATGCTCGTCAGTCGATATCGAACATGATAATAAGTTTAAAACCTAGTAGAAAGGTAGCTTTTGTAATGTCAAGTGGCCGGAGACCGCTCCCCGCTCCCCGCTCCCCACTGACTTGCTAATTAACATGTCCCCTTCTCCCTGCTAGAGCCCATCATTTTATCGAGCCAATTTTTCTTTGTCATTCGAGTAGGTACACGATAGCGCCTAAACGGGGCATTTTCTCAACGACATCATTATCCCCCAACCCCCCCTCTCCCGCTCCGGTCTCCGCAACAATTCGTCCCATCCGTCTTCATTTTTCTACAGTTAATTGGAAAATAAATAAAAAAATGCGATACTGTTTATGTTTTTTATTTAGAAATCCGAGTTAACATTAGTTAGATATAAATTCATTCTAGCGTGAGTCTACACGACCTCCCGGCCTCGTCCGCTGGTCGACGGTCGACGTCGAGCGACACGTGACTCCCTTGCCGTATTGACATTATCCATTAACAATATTTATATCGTATTGCTTACTATACATGCGATCACTTCTTGTTGCACTCGCAAAGTGCTTATTGCTAAATTGAGAATAACTCGAGCGCGAGTCACTTCAATGAGTGAAAGTCAAACACGCCTTCTGTTTTTATCATAACAGTCGTGAAAATTTTGGTGTGTTTGACTGAGAATCAAACCTGCTATTCGCTGTACGAACACCGCTGGAACTGGGAGCTGTTGCGTGTGTGTGTAGGGGTTCACTGACTGCAGCGACCCGCGCGGAGTCGCGACGCCAGCGAGACGTCAGCGATCAACTACTATACATTCAGACTTTAAAATTCAATATTCACAATAAATTAACTTATTATAAATAAACTCTAAATATCAAAATACCATAATAACAAGTCTGAGACGAGAGTCGTTGTAGAGAGCGCTGTATCAACGTATAGATTATGCAGCAGCCCGAATGCGCCTACACATATATTTACATTATAATCTTTATAAATGACTAGGAAAGCGATAATAATTGTTCGCGTCAGGCCGCGGGCGGCGCTAGGTACACCTGTTCTATAATTCGTTTAGTTTTCATGTTACATATCATAAACATTACGGATTTGAGTAAAAAATTGAGTACAAGTTCGTATAAGTTATTACAATAAAAGATTTATTAAAAGTCTTGTTTCCTTAATCTATGTTACAAAATGTTCTATTATAGTTGATATAAAACTTAATGCATTATATTTAGTACAATATTATGAGCTGGATTAGCGGGACTATGGCCATCGCCGGCTCGTCGTTTATCGGTTCAGAACTCATAAATATCATCATTAATGACAGGATAATATCGTTACAAGATGCGGTGGCGGCAAGACGATCGTGGACGGACCTTTCTACTAAAATAATTACACGCCTGAACTATTATATAATTATTGTGGACAAACGATGAATAAACTCATACATGTACTTATTTATCGTATCTTTGGTTAAAATCTTCGAGAATTACATTTATATGCCCGTCTAATGACAATTTGAGGTTCACCACCATGTTGGTATATGTCAGGCAAAAATGTAAATGTAATAACACGTTCACAGACCTCGACCAAAAGTTTAACAAGTGTCTGTAAATCCAAATGAAATAATATGATAGTATATCAAAAAAGGTCTTAAGAATTTATGATAATGCTATTTTGAGCGGGAAAATTATTATTTTTCCGAAAACACCCGTGTGACTCCATATGGTGGGACTCATGGGACGAATGATTAAAAAAAATAGCTCATTTGGAATCAAATCTTTTTCTTACATCCGACGAAATATACAATATTCAATCTACCCTATGAATGTGACTGCATTTAGATTCATAGACATTAAATGACTACGGTGTAAATGTGACTCCTTCGGTCATTAGGCTGTGATCGTGTGCCCTTCTTCCGTTACGCATTCGCATTGGTTCTGCTGCAAAGACAGGTGACGATTTTTTTAATAAATAAATTACAGTTTAGGACATGCTATTTTTAACAAATAGCGGTAGGTTCGGTCAGGTAAGGTTAGGTTAAAATATACCGAGTAGTTGGTTGTAACAGTTCGAATGAGCACAGAACATTTCAGAATTAACCATTACGAGTTGGTAAATCGTAGTTTCGATTTTTACAATAAGAGTTGAGTCAGTGGTAGGGCGGCGAAAGGGCGGCGTCCGGCGGGGGCGGCGGGTGCGGCGCGGGGGGCGGGCGGTCGGCGCGCAGGCCGGCCGCCAGCGGACTGTACTCCTTGCCCGAGCGCGGCCGCAGCGTGCTCGTCGCGTGCCGCGCGCGCACCCTGCGCACACACACACACACATCAGTCGAGCTATGACGCTTCCACTTGGCACTACTCAGATGAGCTTTATACATTCTTGAATTTGCCTAAACTAACACATTTAAATATTTTATGATAATTTAAAGTTATATTTTAGTTCTAATTAGGTATTTAGAATTTCTGTCATTACAATGCTACCTCATAGTGAGTGGCGTATCGGATGAAGAGTGCGAGGAACAAATAGATAGAGTTTCGATGTAGTCCGACATGTCCGACGTTCCACTCGAAGTGCTGTGAGTATCCACGACACCTTAAAACGTCGAATAATTTAAATATTTTTCTCAAATCGAAATATTATTTTAAAATTACATGGATCGTATAATTTTATACACTAGCCACAAAACAAATATACACTTACCTCGAAGTGGCCTATTAGTGAGTACAGGTACTTCAGCCTCAGCCGAGCAACACTTGTGCGTGTGCGGGGGCGAAGCGCGCGCTCCGCCCGAAGAGCGCGAACGGCGCGGCGGCGCGTCGTGCGGCGGCGCGTGCGCGCGGCGCGCCGACCGGTAGCGCCGCCGCGCCGCCGCCGTCGTCGCCGGCAGCTCGAAGTCCGCGCCGCCGACCGCCGGCTCGCCGCGCAGCGACCAGGATGACACCCCGGAGTCGTTGGAGCTCGAGGAATCCCTGTTGCCGCCGGCCATCACAGTTATTCCCTTGGTTTTCGATGCTTCTGAACTGTCCGCGTCCGAGTGTTTGCTCGTGGCGCAATCGCATGGCATCCTGGTCTCGCGGGCGCCCAAATCTCGCAGAGTCTCGATCGACGAGGCCGACCCCCGGCTCCCGATGCTCCCGTCGAACTCCTTCACATCCTCCAGGAAGCGGGAGGAGTCGGCGGAGCTCGACCGCTTCCTGCACTCGGCCCGGTCGTGCGGCGCTCGGAGCTCCACCCCCTCGCGGCCGGCTGTCGTCGGTTGGCGCGACTCTCCCGAACTACATAAGGTCGGATTGCTCGCAGATTTTTCATCCAGTAATCGGTTTATAGGACTTTTTGCGGGATGTTTCAAAGTGTGGAAAGTGAATCCTCCTATCGGTGACATCGGGGTGTACCCGGACGGTAAACATTTTTCATGTTCAAATTTATTGCATTCTATTGAATTAGGCTCCATCATCAAATATTCATCGTGAGATGTTATACCACGACTTCTCTCTGATTTTTCTTGAGGATGTCCACATTTAGTACACATTTTAGCATGATTAACAGTTTCGATGGCCAATGTGGGATTGAGATTAGCGCTTAAAGCATCTAGTTCATGTTGCGTTACACCCGCTTTTTTCAAAAGATCTTTAGCGTTTTCGTAATGTTCCAAAGATAATGCAAAACTTAAATTTTCATAATTCGCTAGTGGCCCGTCGTCCACTTCAGGGTTATCGGAAACTCTTTTTGACTGTACGATGTTATCTGGAATACGGTACTCATACTGAAGAGACTTTCTTCGTGTTTTCCTAGAAAAATCTATCGTCGCATATAAAGCGTTCCTATCAACAACACTTGGCTTAACATTTTCTTTATTCGGCGCAAGATTTTCTGTCTTTTCCGATGTTTTATTACAGTAAGGTAACTTAATCCAGTTGTTAGCCCAGTCCGTTACTTTCTGGCAAGGGCAGCTCGTCTGCTGGATGTCTTCATCGGTATCTATTACCGTCGGCTGTTTTGGTTTCTTTCCAAACTTCAGTAAACAACCACAGGGTTTCTTCAATACAATATCATTTGATGAAGAACTTTTTGTCATTTTAAATAATTCGTTATTCAGACACTCTTTTAGCCTTTTCGGCGTATCATAATATTCTCCTTCCACCTGAAAGAATACAACTTTAGTTAATTTAATAAAATTTCAATTGAATTACGAAGCTCTTGGATTTTCTCAATTAAAATAGTTACCTCCGATGAAGGAATTTTTGGAACGTCATAATTCTCATACGGCCCTATTTTCGAAGACGAATTTTCTTGAATAGAAGACAAATGTGCATGACTAAATGACCTCACAGGCAAGGGCATCGGCGGCTTACTTGTTATTTTTAAGTCCAGTTTCGTGGGTTTAGGCGGTCGGGCCGGCACTCGCTCGACTGTACACCGGCACACATTGTCAGACTTGGTTTTAATTAATGAGTCCACACTACGCTCCATTTCACTAGGGACAGTCTCATTATGAGTTTCTTCCACTTCTTCCATCGTCCACGCCGGACTGAAGTGTTTGGCACCAGGTGTCAAGGCGGCAGTCGAAGATCTGGATAGAGCCCCCAATTTTGAAATGCAGCTCATACATCTCTCTAGCATCACATTGCCATTACCGTTCCATGGCGCAGAGTCGCTACCGTCCACCATCCCATTGACCGATGCAGTGTCTCCGAGACCCATATCATCAAAGTTCGACCTCTCCGCTGAGGGCCAGTACGGGGATATGGCGCCTGTATCCTCTCCGACGTACGGATCTTCGTACAGACGCAAGTTAGTCGGTGGCAGTGATCTATCGACCGTGTTCAATTCGAGCCGAGCTTCCGTTCTTAAAGCTTTTTGAGATTTTGGACTTTCAAAACCTAAAAACAAAATGTAGAAGTATTTGTGTTTATAATTTTTATATATTATAAAGTCGGTAAAAAAAGAGTTTAATTACTTTTTCAGCTGCGCTTCAATTAATATATTCACTCAATAGCAAAAGTAAATTAACCAAGATTTATATATTCATATTTAATATTTCTTATTGAAGACTAGGAAATGCCAATACTTATATAATAATTATTTAGATCAATAATTGAGTTATCAAATATAATATAACTAAATCGCTTCTGTTGCTGACTGTATGAGTGTATAAAAGTTTACCGTCATTTTTCTTCGATAAATATGGCCTGCGCTTGGGTGACAGTTGTCCTCTGGAAGCGAGATCGAAGTCTCGGAGAATATCGGCGGCCTGGTCCGACACCAACACGTGCAGGCCCTCCCCCTTCCCGCAGTGGGAGCCGCCTTCGAAACAGAATCTTCCTTCAACCACGCCGTAACGCCTTCAATAAGTTATTATTTTATTAGAACTCGTTCGTCTTCAGCGTGACAATGATGTGTTCACGAACGCCGAGCCAACTCACCGGAGATGCGCGATCTCCCAGACGCCGAGCAGCCGCGGCGGCACGCCCGCCGTCAGCGCGCACCGCCGCCCGCGCAGGTGCAGCCGCGCCGGGCCGGCCGCCACGCGCCCCTTGCCGCCCACCAGCACCAGGTACTGCCGCGCCTCGCCCAGCTGCGCGCCCACCTTCACCTGCAACACCGCTCGGTTGCAGCGCGCGCCGCCCGCCCCCCGCAAGCCGCGCGCCGCCCGCGCCCCCCGCGCCACCCACCTGCCACTGAATGAGCCGCTCGCGCGTCTCGAAGGCGAGCACGGCGGTGAAGTCGGCGCAGAGCAGCGCCAGCGTGTGCGAGTGCTTATCGAGCGTGAAGCCGGCCTCGCAGCCGAGGTACTGCTGCAGCGACAGCGACGCCTTGCTGGCCGCGCCGCTCCAGCGCGCCTTCGAGTCACGGTACACCTGCAGGTGCACACTGTCTGCGAACACAGGTGTAACGATGCACTCATTATCTCTCCCTTCTATCTAGCTGCTGCACTCATCACAATTCGATTTAATGCCTATTATATACGAAATACTAAAACAATTCTAGCCACGGCACTTGCAATTATTCTACGTCCCCAACTGCCAATATTATTTGTGATATTCTATATAAGTATTTAAAATATACAGCGCATTTAATATATTTTAATAGGTTATTTCAACGTAACAATTGCTATTAATTATAATGACAATTCACAAATCTATCTCACTAAAATATTAAATAAAAGCTTATGTTTAGATTTCTAGCTTCACCGTTATAACTTATTTTGTTAATTGGTAGAGCAGGCACTATAAATAAATAAAATGTTACTGTTATCAATTTAAACTCGCTCTTCGGAAGCCATTGTTGTATGCATGTTCATACTAAGTAATAATGCTATTTTTGTATATGCTTTGATGGACGAAGTTAGCAAAAGGTACCTAATATTGAAATATATCTGACAGTAAATATGCTTATTCATAATTGTGTGGATGTTTATAGAACGCTGTGTGTAAGAGACGTGTATTAAGAATCTATTATTATAATTATTTATTTAAAGATGTGACATACTTTAAATAAAATAAAAAAAATTAACATATATTTTTTTCTTTAGTTACAACTTTTAACCGACATTTCGAATTTTGACAGTCTCTCGTTTATTTTTAACACGTATGTAACGGAATCTTTGAGCACGATTTTCACCGGTTTCTAAACATCTGATTAACTTGAAACTTTGCATACGTCTCAAGGACCGATGACAATACACTAATTAGCGCAGTACTGGTTCAATTAAAGGACATGTACCATATGTACCTATTCATTATACATACCAGTACATAATAACATAATAATTATTGCTAATACATAAAAGATATAATTACGGGTGAGGGATGGTACGTATTTATGAGCTGACGCTCGAACAAGATGCGATAGTTAGTGCTGAAGGCGAAGCAGCTAGTTTTTATATATGTATGAATGATCGAATCTAAGACATTTTTTTACTTACCTACATTTTGTAAATTATCTATGACAGCATATAAAGGGGTTCCCAACCGCCCCCGCCGCGGCCGCCCCCCTGCCGGCGCTGTGACGCGTTAAGGTGGGGGCGCACGACGCTGACATCGCAACTTCCTTAACGAGTGATTCTTTACACTCTTAAAGATCACTTTAAATCAGCGCTAACTTTGGTTTATTTGTTTTAAGTGTACTACTGTGTTTTTATCAAAATATTGTAATGTACTAAATTCACTCGTACATGCACTCGTAGTACCTAAGCCGGTAAGGCTGTCACTCTGCGCAGCACTTTTCGCGCCAGAGTTTAAATCTATTAAATGTTGTATTAATTTAATTTTCTTCCTTCTCTCTCGCCGTGCCGCTTCGCGTATAAATTCGCGGAGTGTGCCGGCGACCGCCTGTTGGCGCTATAATCTGCGCCTCACGCCAAAAGACCGCCCTATTGTTATAGGGCGCGACCCCGCTGTCCCCAGCAAACATATAAATGTCATCTGGGTCCCGTCCGCTCCCGCGCAAGCATCCTGACGAAGAATTCCTATCGAAGCCGGTAAGAGAGACATCGAAGTCGACATCTGATACAAAGATATGTACAAACATAAAAATGTACGATTAATGGTTTTATAAAAACCTTCAATAATATTTGAGAAGTGTTGAGGTTCTCGTCGGGAATGGAGCCCCGTCTAGAATGGAGTTGTCTAGGTTCCCCGTTGAAACCACTGTACTACGTCAATTAAAAATGTGCGACTGCGGTTATAGTTATTATTAAATAATCAAAATAGCTACAGGAGCGTTGCTAGCTCCTACATGCTGCCGAGTGGTGACGACGCAGTAGCAGAACCTTCGTGAAACTTTCTTCTTCTCAGTTGATTCCACAGTCTTGCTTCTCTTATAGGAAGGATTATGTAGCCCGACACTCCATACTATAATTGTTAAGACAATTTCTCCCAACACCAAATCGCCGACCATAAAGGTGCAGATACCATGTAGACTATTCAATTCATTGGGTTTTTTCTTTGATCCCATTGCTATTAGATGCCGATTTGTTATGAAATTACCTTATTCGGTTACTACAGAAGTACTTCTTGTTGAAAAACAGCTTCTAATCGCTCTTATCTCACAAGCGTGACATACAAACAACAACTTTGCGTCAATCGAATTCAGCTCTTATCTATCTGTTCTACTCAGTGCTCAACGGAAGGGTCGTTTCTGACGTATGATGATGTGAGCAATTATTGAGAAATCAATAGGTCAAGGTCACCCGATTGCAGCGCCCGGGACTGTGCTGGGGAGCTGAGGTCCGGGAGGGAGGGGCGGGAGAGGGAGATCTTGCTCCATGGGGAGCTAGAACAATGGGGGAATGAGCGCACGAGATCACTTCATCATATTTAGATTGTTTTATTGTTTGATGTAACATTTATCTTTAAAATGGTTGCAGTCAAGTTTACTTTTAACACACAATCGTACTAGTTATCACTGACAGTAATAAAATTCTAAGAAGTATTTTAAGTAAGTAAGCTTAAGCAAAAAAAGACTTATTATGGAAAAAAATATCGACATTTCGAATTAAGTTAAATATTTGTTTGTGTTCGTTCGATACCAGTTTGTTGAACTGAACTTATACAATATTATTAAAAGGGTCTCATGTAGAGCACGCGAAATGCAGATAGATATAAATGAATAAAATAATTTATAACAGATTAAAACACGATTTATTATTTATGCAGACGTTTCGGATACTTTTCAACAAATTAAAATTTACACAACATACAAATACAAAATACAAAGACAAATAACTGTTATGGCCTACAAACTTGTGCTTACTTAGTACTACATTTTATACTGATATAAATACTCATTTGGCGAACTGTATAATAAAACTAATATGAAACAATACTATTTATCAATGTTGAAGGATTTCTTAAATTGCTAATGTTACATTTTAGAATACCTATAAGTATTATCATACAAAACAAAACTGCTGGTTAATTTTTCCTTAATTATTGTGTATAATATGTGATCTATATGCTTTTGATAATTCAAAAAGTACCTACAAGTAGCGGAAGACGAGCGCTAACATAGTCTTCGAGCTACGAGCTGCATGTAGTAAGCCCGCTACGTACTACGGACTGCGTGCTACGAGCTACAAGTAAAATGTGTGCTACGGACTACGAGCCTACGGTAATGTAATGTAGGATACTCTAGTGATTCATATAAAATATTTGAAAAATAAAAACACTATGTTCACTTTGTGTCGATTACATTATTATCTAAGAGAATGAGAGCTTCCTACCTACATATTATGTAGATATCGACCGAGATTATTAATTTGTTACATTTAATTTCATATTTATTATTAATGCTCCAATGTATAGAAAAACTAATAATAATGATTTTAGCTTGAATAACAGAATCCTTAATTGATCTTCTCGTATGGTGAACACAGTTATTATATAAACGTCTACACACTTGTGCATGATTATTTTTATTTTAAAACAATGTTCAAAGTAAAATAATAATTAAAATCGGGTAAACACCTGCCAAGGTTATTCTTAAATCTATATATTTTAAACCTTCAGTTCTATCGCTTAAACCACTTACCATATAATATGTGTACAAATGTACCCAATATTAAAATGTAAATGTGTGCGTGTATGTAAGTGCAAGTCGGCGGCGCTCACCTGCCACCGGCGACAGCTTCCTCATCACACACCAGCGCGACTTCCACTGCAACAGACAAGCTCAGGTCAGGTCAGCGCTCGGCACGTCCCGCGCCCCCGCGCCCCCGCACCCCGCCCCAACGCGCACCCGCACTCCCGGAACATACCAATACGAATCATATCACGAGACGAATAATCTAACATGTTATACTGCCTTATCACTTCAAGCTTCATTAATAATATATCTGGTAATTATTACATTCTATGCTATGGCAAATATGTTTAACTATTAATTATTTTGTAAATAAGAAAAAAAATAAGAGGAACGTTAACTGTTCCTATGAGGAACATAATGTTTTTAAACAAATATAAAATCTCTTTATTTTCTTTACAAAATGGTTCCGCATTACATAAAAACTGAGGCTCAGCTATCTGTGTAACTGTGTAGATGACGTATGCTGCCTCTGTATTTGATACACGGACTTTCCAAGTGTTCATGCAGTACACATACGTATATATTATATATTTCGGATACCTTTCTCCCGTCGCGGAACTTGACGGTGCCCTCGATGATAGTGTTGTCGTCCGCCATCGTGCTCGCTACAGGCTGCGCGCGCGCCGCCCCAGCGCCGCATCACCGCGCATCACTGCGCTACGCTACACCGCACTTCACTGCGCTGCACTACACCTCACTTCACTACACAATGCTACGCCGTAAGTCACTATACTACACTGCGTCATTCAGTCGTGGAATTGCAATGAGTATACATTGGAAACACAGCCGTGATCTGGAACAAAGATAAAATTATTCTTATTATATTAAAGAATTGACACAAATAAATCGTAATATTGTCTTTTATTAACGCGAGTATCACACATTTAAATAAAATACTGTATACCGGATTAAAACGCGATTTATTATTTAAATTATTTATCCCATATATATATTTATATAGAAACAGGAATAAACCACAAACAGTACAACGTCTACCAGCCTACCTGCCTTATGTGAAGGGTGTTACAGACAGGATTGGAAGAATCTTAAAACGAGCTTCTATTAATACAGTTTTCAAGCCGCACAAGAAAATTCAACAATTCTTGAGACCAATAAAAAGTAATATTCCTTTGCAAGATCCAGGTGTATATAAACTGGATTGTGACTGTGGTTTATCCTACATTGGGCAAACTAAACGTAGCATTTCAAACCGACTTAAGGAACACATTGCGGATATCAAACACAGACGTCACTCTAAATCAGCAGTATGTGAACACACTCTGGATAAACCAAACCACTACATACGTTTCGACCAACCGAAAATCCTTGCAAAAGAAAGTAGATTCTTTCCCAGACTAGTACGTGAGGCTATTGAAATTAAAAAACATCCTAACTTCAATAGAGAAGATGGTTTGAGACTTTCTAACACCTGGGATCCAGTAATTAAAAATCTAAAGCCCCAAATCAAACATACTAAAAAACAAGAGGACACCGTTAGTCAATATTGTCATAATATAGAAAATTACAGTAAATATCAACTCCGTAGGAATAGATGGCGTTAATATGTAATGATTGTAAAACAAAAACTTGGCGATTAAAAAGAGTGGCGGCGAGTTTCTTGCCAGTTCTTCTCGTACGCTCTACGCCCTTGATTTGTGAACTGGTAGTAAATGTAAAATTAGAAGCATTTAATATTAGTAATTTAATATGTATTATTTTTTATTCACGTTCATAGGTGTACATTGTGTTACCTAAATTAATAGATTATATATTTTTTTTTTTAATTTAATTTAATTAAATATGGCAACTTTGTGACATTTCAAATATAAGACAACTGTCATCTTTCAGTCTCCCGCGACCACGGTTGCTGAAAAGCATCCGAAACGTCGGGATAAATAATTTAAATAATAAATCGCGTTTTAATCCGGTATACAGTATTTTATACAAATAAATCGCTTTATTACAAGCAAACAAGCAACATAACAATTTATTAATGGTTTTTGTCTGTTAGATGATGCTAAGGCACTGCACGTAACGTAGTAAAAATACTAAGTGGGAAGCTTACTTGTCGCAGAAAACTTAACTAATAATTCAAATATTGATTAAAATAATGTATTTTCTCTGTGTCGCAAACAGAACTTACATAGAAATACTCTGACATTACAACATTTGTATGTCTGAGTCTCATTTTACGTTACATATAGAATCAAAAGAAATATAAATAAAAAGAAATATAAAGAATATACCTACCTACTAGTTAACTTGTTTATTCAATTGCAATTCATATATATCCTCAAGTGTGTGAATGCCTGAGAGTATATAAGACGTTCAATTAAGAATGTAATTCATTTCATTTATTAAGAATAAGTCTGTTTTTGGCAAAATTACTTTTCTTAATAATTAATAATTGATTAAAATTTTCATGAAAATCGATTTCAATTTTTATTTAAACTAGCTTCTGCCCGCGACTTCGTCTGCGTAAAATTAGTACTACGGGTAGCTTATTTATATCCGAGCTATTTTAATATTCTGATCATTTACATATTAATCTCTCAGTGGTAGTAGAGTTAGGTATTAGACTGTAAATTATACGGTATATGGTATACGGTAATGGTTCTTACATTAATCTAAAATAAATGAAATCACCTCTAATTAATCTGATTGGTCGAAAATTCAGAAACACATCAACTGACACTCATCGTTATAATTTGGACAATTTTATAGCATATCATATTTTATATATATCTTATATTTAAATAAAGAATTGTCCAACACTCATAAAAGTCTGAAGGTGCGATTTGAGGCGATACAGAATATAACATCAACAGTCTTGAAGAAATATTTTATTTTTATTTCTTCAAGACAGATTGAATAAAGTTTCATCCATTAGTTAACTTTAGTCTGTCGATGTCAGACGCGAGCGGCCCCGAGGTAACTTCGTGACAGCTCGTGACTGCGCGCGCGTGACGTAGAGACTCGTTGAGTGATGAAGATCACAACAACACTGTGTAGGAGCTACTTCCAGTTTCTCTACAGGATAAATTTAAAGTAAGACTAAGATTTATATTATACGATAAATCTGAGTAACCTCAGACATCGCTGATCGCACCATCCACCAATTAATTGCTTTTAAAAACGTTTTAAGAAATACACATCAATTGTATAAAATAACATGAATTGATTTCCTAATATATATTTAATCTACAACCTAACTTCGGTCTTTCATAACTTCAGAAGTAACTGGGTTACACGCGCTATCTATTAACAATGACCTCAAATAAATGTATTAAATGTTACCAGACACTCCAGTATAATTCATACTTTTCTCAATTACATGTGACCTTCTTAAAAAACCTTGATAGTTATAATCTGAATGATCATGTATCGATAGCCACCGCCAAGTACTGCGTTATCAGCTGATGGCTGTCTGCGCGGCGCACGAATATAGCACGTTGTAAATCGTAATCGCTCATCGATGTGTGCATGATCTATTATTCTTTTGCGTGATAAATTACAAATACGCATTATTAAACACTATTTATATTTGATAATTTACTGAAATCTAATCGATTAGATTAATGAATGAATAGATCTTAATGTTACCTAATAGTGAATTCCCGAGTCCACAAGAGGGGCATAGGGTAGACCCATTACTGTGTCTGTTTCACTGTTAATGGCGGCGGCGGCGGGGGCGGCGCGGGCGGCGGGCGGCGGGCGGCGGCGAGGAGCACTCGATGCGATACGATGCAAATAAAAACCCTCTTGTACAACAAGCGGCACTCGAGGTCTCGCGACAATAGGATCGCGTATCGATCCAATTAAAAGTCACACGCAACGATAGGAAACCAGTCAATTACAACACTCACGACCGCGCCCCGGGTGCTGCGGTCGCGCCCCGGGCACGTCGCAGAACTAATATTGCCGCATATGTTTTAACATTGCAAAAACATTGTACAATCGATTATAAACGAAAATACTATTATTGGCAGCACTGCGACACCACCTCGCACGCAATTTACTATGCAATTGCAGCGATAAACAGTTGCACAGTTATCCTAACAGCTCGCGAGACGTAAACTCCTGCGAGACAAGAGTTAACGCAGAGCGATGTCCGAACACCGGATATTATTGTTAGAGGTCTCCGATCGCTTGCAAAAGCGGAGCCGGAACAAAGCGGAGGCGTTGCTCGCCGCGCGGGACGCAATATCGCGCCCGAGCCCTCTCGCCGCGTCCTCCTCATCTGTACCTCTCGATCCAATCATTACAATAGTACTAGTTTACAGCGACGACAGTGATTGCATTCAAGTGTCAGGTCAATCGAAAGAGCACAACAAAAACAGTTAAACATCTAACCGTTTCAAACTGAACTACGATATGTACCTTTATATATTATATATTTATCTTAATATGAATTGTTTTGTTATTTATTGTAAATTAACATCTTTTTTTATTTACTTTTTATTAGAGCACTACCCTTATCTGCCCGTTATATTTTAGTTCATCTGCTAATTTCTCTGGTTGCCCGAACGATATCGCTTCTCAGCAATAAAGCCGCCTTTTGTACACTATTTCATTTTTGTATATAGAAGAGCACATAGTTCTACGTTCGTGTTAGTCGATAACTACTGTATGATCATAATAATATGAGTCCAAAAGCTTTGGATCGCTTACTGTGAAACCATTTAGTATTCGTGTGATACTTCTCCAGTGATCGTATCGCGTTGAGACCACACGTTGTTCGTACAAACTTTAATTGATTAATTTACTAGAAGATATGATTATTAAATGTATACCTTGTTAAGTGTAATCCTATCTTATATGATCTAATCTATCGGCGATAGGCGAAGTGATTTTAACGCAAAGGAGGGGGTCCATAAGGGGGTTTTTTGGCCCTGACGAAAATTACGTTCAGTTTTTGTTATGTGAATGGTTAGACCACTAAAAATAAAGTTATGATGCGAATCAATTCAAAGAGTTTAATATAACTGATTCGAAATATGACATAATATTAACTAATGTATAAGTTACTGGACAAATAAATATAGATTAAAATGTATTTAAAAATCTATTTATTCTAACAAAAACGCATATTACATGGAATTTGATTGAATAGATTCATCTTCATCACTTTCCGACCAGTGACAGCAATGTATTTTATTTTTTTACTTTTCTTATTTATAGACAACAGTATAACACTTAAAACGCTGTTTTTTACTATCTATAGCATAAGGATTGGTCACTCGCTTTGCAATCTCCGTGTTTATTATTTTCCAAACACTTCCACAGGGTATATTTTTCATGTTTATGAGATTCAATATTAAACAAAATAACTAACACTTAATACAAATATTGAAATAATCACAACTACTTACAAGGAATGGTTCCCAGGTGTCCGCCTCCGATTTCAATGCCGCTATTTTTTTATGGGCGGAAAACATTTTTAGGGGGTGAAATCAACCCCAAAAGTTCACCCCCTTAGAGGGTCACTTATAGGTTTCTCATACGTGTAGTAAATACTTTTGCAAACGACCAAAGAAAGCAAAAGACTTGAAATATTAATATCTAATAATTTTTATAATCAATAAAAATAGCCATTGTCTAAATTAAAAAAAAACGACTAACTATTTTTGAACGGGACCTATCCGACCGGGCAATCGAAAGAGCTCTAAAAAATAGGAAATACGTGTTTTTTCATTAACCATGGAAAATAAAATTCAAGATTTAAATCATCTATTTTTGATAATTACTGTATTACACTTATAAGTATTATTGTATAAAATATAATTTTTCACCGTAAATATTAACACTTCACTGTTTCACCTACATATTATACCTAAGCTTCTGTTCAATCGTCCAAGGCAAACATGTTCTCAAAACAATACACGGTCGCCGGCACGAGTTCAAGAGAAAGCGCGGTATTCAATTGTTTAACTTTTGTTTTTACTATGAGCGCGATGATGCAACTCATTTATTCTTACGTATAATTTGTGTCACAGTGTATTTTATAATATAATTGAATTAGAAGGATTCAAATCTCTAAAAACGTTGGAATTTTGGCCAAAACTGCACTATTGGCAATCATTGGGCCCCTGGAGACCAAATAATTACTAGAATAATACAAAAATTTCAACGAAAACGTAAAATACATATAGGTATTCTAAAATTTCATAAGCGCGATCAAGCTTATTTTTTCCTAATTTACAGGACCAGAAAACCCCCTTATGGACCTCCTTCCTTTTGTCTTAATTCAGAGTTCGATTTCTAAATGCAAAAATTATTATACTAGATTCATACCATTATTTATTGATGTAGTATGCACTATCGTAATGTCAGTGTAGTACGCGAACATACATACAATAATTGTTACACAGTGTGACTTAGTATTCAGACCGACTGCTGTCACACTTGTTTGGTCATTTTGTATTTTATAATTTACCTTACTATATGTTTTTAGAGTTTTTTTATCAAGCACGAAGGAAAGACTGAAATATTTTTAGTAATAAAACAATTAATGTAGTTTTATTTTTATTCCAATTTAAAACAAAACATTAATCTCCTATTCTACTTGTACTCAGCTCTATTTAATTAGATTTCTAAAAAAACTAGTGACCCTATATAGGGACGGGAGTCAGGACCACCATACAAGCCCAAAAGCCCGGCTTGCCCTATGCAATCATAAAAAGAATAATTATATAAATCAGAGATAACTTATATAATTACGTAATTATTACTGTATATGTATAATATAAAAAAAAATGTGTTACGGTGTTTGTGGTCGCAGTCCTCCGAAACGGCTGAGCTCGTGATTTTTGTGAATTTTGGTGAACATTTGGTAGATTTGAAAATAGGTCGTAAAGTATAACTATTTATTTATAGTATAACTATACCGCTAGCTTTCATAATAATTCCTATTAATAGAGTGCTCAGATACCATCCAGAAAATATTTTTCTATTTTCTTGACAAAAAATTGATTTGGTCTATTAAGGCTTATTTTCTTCATTAGTAAGTAATATATAAAATTATGTTAAGGCGGCTTTTAGGCTTGTATGGTGGCCCTGTCACTGTATAAATATTAAATAATACACACCGATAACAAGTATTAAACGGAAATAAAAATCGGTTTCTTTTATCACTTCTAACTTACCTTATCTTTATTTATGTATTTATCATAAAGTTATCACGTAGCACTTCACAAATGACACGCAATTCGTCACAACACAATACACGGCACATCACACACGCCGCGAGGTTGCACTCGTAAAGTTTACACTCGGCCGGAGTCGTCGAGAAAGTTGCGGTGCGAGAGGACGTGACGCGTCCGCAGAGAGCGCTCGCCGTCAACTGCCGCGCGTCGGGACCCGGCCGCCATCGGGACTCGGGACTCAGGTCTCAGTACGCGGGAGTCGGGAGCCGGGAGTCGATCTCCTCGCTAGAACCGAAGTTTCGCTCTTCAGGGAAATTTTGACGAATGACATTCCGTAATGTTCGCGCGCGCCTGCATCCCGCTAATTGCACTTTTAATGAATCCATGGCGATGCACCCGACTCCCAGCGGACCGGCTCAGCTATATTACATCTGCCAGTATATTAAAATAACTTATTCCTTCTTGAAAAAAATGATTTATCAAAATAATAACATTAGTAAGCCACAATATGTAATGTTAGAAATTAATAAAAATAATATTCGATTCAGAAAACTAAACGGTGCCCCCGAGCCATCCTGTTTATCAATTTTAGCTACCACTACTTTAGGAGCCTTTTATTCTCGATCTATGGCTTATTAATAATACTATGTGAATTTTATATTATACTATATTAATAATATTAATAGTTTTAATATAAGTTTATTATAATTTTAATTATTAGTAAAATTGTAAATAAATAAATAGCACAACGCAGTGAACAACATTAAAGCGCGGGTATCGATCGGTTGCACTTTAGCACAATTGAAAGATTCGCCTCGGATTTTGCGGATTATTCAACGCGCCCTAAGATTATTGTTTTCATATCAAGGTAATAAAACTACTAACTTGAATAGCAATAAGGGTGCATATTCTGTGTGATCGTGCGAGGTGTACACTGTACAGTCTGCGTGTGATTTATTAGGCGCGTGGCGTTCCTAGAATAATTGACACATCATGCGTTCTCTCTCGGGAGCTCGCAGTGTACTGCATCGCAGGGATGGGGGTTCAAGTGATTTCATTGAGTCGCCAAAGAGTATATAATCACTGCGTAACTCACTTGATATTTTTATTATCGAGTAAATATCCCTAAATCCCACCAATGGCTTTGTCATGTCAGAATAATCAGATATCAATCTCACTTACCTCAGCCGCAATTCGCGACACAATAATTTATCAATGATACATTTTCGATTTGTTATTTTATTAGATCAAGACAGTATCTTAAAATATTAATAGCCAAAATTACAGATCTCTGAAGGATGTCTAAAGTGCGCCAACAACAAGTACGAAAACATGTTAACATAACTAGTGAAAAATAGCATAAACCGTACCTACATAATATACCTATCACAATATTAGTATCATGTAACTGAGTGTTGTGGGCGTGTGTGACTGCTGAGAGAGGTGTGTGTGTCGGCTGAGCGAGGCGCGTTTCTTATCCGTGACATCACAGCCAGCTGTCTCTGCGCCTGGGCTCATCAAAGATAGCAATATGGATTATTGTATCTCGTCAATGATGGGTGAACAGAAAAAGAAAAAAATATAATCATCCTTTAATCCTTATCAAAAGGCTCGTAGAGTTTGGCATACACGATAATCTATTGAGATGGATGATATCTTACATAACATACATACTGCTCTAGATTTCTAAAAATAACTTCAAGTATTCCTCAAGGTTCCCATTTGGGACCTTTTTTATTTACTGTATACGTAAATGATATTAGATCTTGCTTTAAAAGTTCAAGTCACTTGCTATATGCAGATGACATTAAAGTTTTCAAAATCATTAGATCTGTAAGTGTGTGCCTTGAACTTCAGCGAGACTTACAAACCTCTTGAACAATACTGTACACTCAATCAGCTTTAATTAATTATAATTAAAATAGTAATATTATTCAGCGTGTTTCCATTATAAAATATTTAGGTATTACTATAGATTCCAAGTTACACTTCAATCTACACATTGACAATTTTATAACGAAAGCATTTAAAAAGCTTGCATGATACTTTGTTAGCTTTCAAAACCTTTCAAAAACGCAGATACCCTCAAAATATAATACAATACGTATGTTCGTAATATTATTGAGTTTGGTAGTGTAGTTTGGAGTCCGAAATATGTAGTTCATATTGACGGAATCGAAAAAGCTCCAGACTTTCTGTTTATGGATTACTTCACCGGGGATAATTTTATTATAGACTATAAGCGTAGACGTACAGACACAGAACACAGTCACTGCAAAAAAGATGTTTGTACTTAGATGCTTTATTTTTGTATAAAATCATTCATAATTATTTCACTATATTGTCTTCTTCTTGAAAAAGTTATTTTTTTAATCCCAGGCCTGTCCTCACGTTCGAAACATACCTTTTCAATATCGGCCGATCGTTCAAACTACGCGAAACTTAGATTCTGATTTCGGCTGTGATTTTTATAATGAAAATTTATATAGTATCGACTTATTTGACTGCAGTTTGCATACTTTAGAAAAAAATAATTGCTTTTTGAACAGTATGTGATACTTATAAATTGATTGTTGTAAATATTTTCTAAGTCAAGTTAAAGTATTTATCTGGGGGCACGGCAGTGCCCCCGCCAAGTCGAGCAAAAAGCGGCACGGCCGTACTATCCTTTTCTCGAAGTAGTTCGGGCCATTTTCGACCCCCTATAACTTCGTTGTGGATAAAACTAGAATCCTGAATTTTCAGTCACTAAGCAGGCATTGTATAAACTCGGTATATTTAATATCATTCTGTTTGAACCAGTAGTTTAAGAATTATAACTAGTCAAAGTTTGATAATTTGTCACTCACTCACTCACTCACTGACTGACCGATCATCAAAACTCTAAGGCACTTCTAGCAGACATAGAAACTTGAAATTTAGAATACAATTAGTGTTTAGTCTATAAATCAAGGAAAAACTACAATATTTTGAAATTTTGGTCCAGTTTTCTAGATATACAATTTTTTTTTGTATTTCTGTATGTAATGAATAACTTAAAAACTACTGGACCGATTTTAAAAATTCTTTTACCGTTAGAAAGCTACATTATCACTGAGTAACTTAGGGTATTTATACTAGAAAAAATAGAGATCCTTAGAAATCCCTACTAAAAACAACCCAAGGTGAAAAAATTAGCCATAAAATGTCTTTCATCGCATGTGCTGCGGAAAGTATTTATGCTAGAACAAAAAAACGTTCCACAATATTATAGAACATATCAAAATCTACAAAAAATTTCACGAGACCATATTATGTCCAACTATTGTAGTTATGTCACTATAACTACTTTTTTACATTAAAAAGTTAATAAAAATGCCGATCAAAATCAGACTGTTATCCATAGCTTTGTATTAATTCTTATCCAAATAAACTAAGAAAAGGAATATCTACAAAAAGAAATGAGATGCCATCAAAAACATATATTGTAAAAAAAGCCAAGTCTTGCAACTCAGTTCTCTCGTAAAAAGTTGTGAGATCCATATAATACCAAGTCGGTCAATTTATTCAGTCTCTACTGAAGGATCCTTCTGTCTTAAGTTATTACGTAATTAGGTAACCTAACAACATCTTATAGTGATCATATCAATACCAATATTAAAAAGCTTTGATGTTTAAAATAAAAAGGTTGACTTGGCAATCGCACTAAACTATCTAATTTAATATAATATGTGTTACTTGTGATACACATTGTGTTTTTAATAAAATTAAAAAGATACATTGTGTTTTCATGCGATAGCCGAGTCAATCTATTTATTTAAAACATCAAAGATTTTTAATATTGGTATTGATATGATCACTATAAGATGTTGTTAGGTTACCTAATTACGTAATAACTTAAGACAGAAGGATCCTTCAGTAGAGACTGAATAAATTGACCGACTTGGTATTATATGGAACTCACAACTTTTTACGAGAGAACTGAGTTGCAAGACTTGGCTTTTTTTACAATATAAGTTATTATCATTATCTTAAATATGTAACTCCTGCATTGTCCACTGTCCCGCATGCTTCGTTTGTGTGTTACAATCGTCGATTAGGCCTAGTATTAAGTAATGATTTTTAATATATGTATGTGTTTAAGGTTGTATAATTGTTAACTAAATAAATAAAGAAAAAAATTTAAAAAATAACATATATATTTGAGTTAATTTCTATAGCAAACACTGCAGGAAGAAGACGCAGAACGCTTGTCGGATAAAGAGATGTGCAGCTGCTCCTTCATATCACTCACACTCTATACGGGATTTTTATAGGAATCCATAGTTCAACCACACAGGAAGCCTCGGGTACATTTTGTGAAGTCGTTATTGGTGTAGTAAGTTTAATGGTCAAATTGTCCATTAAAGTGACGAGTGAGACGAACATCAATCCGCGTCACGTCACAAAGCCTGTCAATGAGCGACGTACAACCGCCGCGCCACGCCCCTAACGACCAACGACTTGATTGATTGTATGAATCGACTTCAACATCGCAGTGTCACAAAGAGTTATCTAACAAAAGAGTCAAATTATTACAAACCGTTAATTTTTACTAAAATTAAGAAGAAGCAAATATTCTTATAAGTTTATTAAAAACCAATCCTCACATAAACTTTCTTTTGAATATCATAGATTTTGATAGATTGATGCTGTCAGTGCAGTCCCTACAAGTCATCGCAGGCGTGCAGGCCGGGCCCGATGCAGGCGGCGTAGGCCATCAGGTGCGGGATCGCGTTCTGCTCGTACAGGCCGGAGAACACGCGGTGGTGCGGCCCACGCGCGAACACCGCCACGTCGTCCCCGCCGTGCGTCTCCGACTCGAGTGGCACACTCGCCGGAGACAACCACTGCGGAGTACCTAAACAGCGGATGCAAATCATTAATTGACTCTCCTTCGATTCATTTAAAATATTAGTAGTTGGTTGAATGTGAACATTCATGAGCAGAGTGTGCTGTGCTCACTTTGCTTGCAAATATGAAAACGATAATCATGACACAGATTTCAACTACATATTTGAGAAGTTATAAATTACGAACCAAAATCTCCATCTTGCGTCACATCTACTCTTCCCGTAGAAACTGGAGCACGATAGCCCGGTCCGTTTGTGTAAGAAAGAGTCATATACGGTATGCCGTCATCCCCGAGACTATCAGAGGCCCCGAGGATGTCGCTACCTCGGTGCGTGTAGCCGTTGAACGCCATGACGTGCGCGTGGTCGGCGGTCACCACCAGCAGGGAGTCCTCCTCGGAGAGCAGCTCAGCTGCGCGCGCAACGGCTTTACTCAACTCGATAGTTTCATCCAGAGCCAAAGTCGCTTTATTTTCGTGATGAGCATGATCGATTCGTCCCCCTTCTACGAACAGAAAGAAACCCTTTTCGTTTCTACTGAGAGATCGTATGGCGGTCTCCGTCAGTTCCGCAAGGGTGGGCTCAGTGCTGGGGTCGCCCTCCAGATTGTATCTCAAGTGACTTCCTTCGAACAGTCCCAGAAGGTACTCGGGTAGATCATTATGAACGGCGAGCAACTGCTGTCTGTTCCAAACATAATCGTACGATACGTTTCTGGCAATTTTGTCTATTTGCCATTCCTCGATTAGGTTACGACCATCTGCTCTTTTGCCCCGTGTTCCTTCTTCATCGACCGTATGACTGGGCAGGAATTCCCTTCTTCCACCACCTAGAATAACCTATGAAATGATCATTTATATAAAATCTACTGTAAAGACTATAAATAACGAAAGTAGAACAAAAGAACGTACGAGTCGAAGTCTTTACCTTGAAATCGATTCCAGGATGTGAGTGCACAAGTTGGTAGGCGATGTCGGGGCAGATGTCCGGGTCCTGCGCGGCCGCGCGCACCTCCGCGTCATTCTCCCAGTCGCGCTGCGCCACGTGCGCGTACGCGCCCGCCGGCGATGCGTGCGTCACGCGTGCCGTTGTCACTATACCTGTGCCGAAGATGGCTTATTTATGGTCATTAAAATACACAAAAATGTATCAGTCTGACTCTAAATTCGTTTTTACGTGAAGATCATATTTGGTTTGTCGGCAAATTGTCAAATATGAAACTAATCGTAATGGTACCAGCGTCCCGCCCGTCAGTGAGTGCCCAGGTCGCGATGGAATCAGTGTGAGTGGATCTGTCGGCGGAGGCGTGGCAGTCTTCGCGCTCCACGGCCGCCGTCACACCGATAGTGCCGCGGTTCGTTTTCACACCGCACAGGTACGAAGTGGCTGTGCACGCCGAATCGGCTACTTGAGCGTCCACGCAGTACGTCTGAAATGTTCTTATGATTATGGATAACAGGGGAATTAAGCATAAATTTATATCAAATATAAATATTGGTGTTGTAAACAATTTATACCGAGCATATAAAAGTTATTACGTTAGAGATTTAGGGAATGTCTAACCTTCGCCAGGCCAGACGTAGGGAAGTCTTCGAACGAGAGCTGCGTCTCCTCGCCGGTGCGGTGCTCCCGCTGGCCGAGCAGCGTCCGCGCGGCGGTGAGCGTGGGCACGGACATACCGTCCCCCAGGAACAGCACCACGTTGCGCGCGGCCCCCGCCCCCGCCCCCGCCCCGCGCGCGCGCCGCTCCACGGTCGCCTGGGCCTGCCTCACCCAGTACTCGCCGCTCGCCTCCTCCTCATTGCGCAGGAACTGATGCGATCGCAATATTTCACCGAAACCACTGTGATATTCGTCGCCTATATAATATAAAACATCTATAGTAACTACAAGTTCAGGTTTAATATGATTACAATATCACAATTACCTATGGAATATTGAACCGATGCAAGATATATCAATATGCTTAAGAAAATACTGTAGTTCCTCAACATTTTGCTTATGATCTCTGCGATCACAAAGTGAATATGTTGACAGCTCGATCGTATGAAATGTACTGAAATAGGAAGCTGTGATCGATCTCATTGCGATTTGCGTTCATATCTTCTCGAGGCGATAAGGTGTGCGATGACAAGGTAACACGCAACTGCCGACTGCTACTTGTTATTGTTCTTGAGATTACAATATCTAAAGTGAAAAATGTTAATGCAATGTCAGAAATTAAAATGAAGGTGAGAAGGCTTCTTTGAACAACGGACCAGATGAGAGAGCTGCCAGGCCGAACGCACTAGCTAGGATTTAAGGAACAGTGTCGATCTGGCATCGGCGGTCGCTTGAAGAGCGTGTACATTTAAGAGCATTTAAAACTTTTCTAAATTATAATAACTATTAATTAAATTCCCCAATTCTTTTACATTTATCGCATTTCGCTAAAATTATTATGTAGACACGCGGGAGCGTGTAAAGCCAAAGTCAAAAAAAGAACGGGCGAGCGGCACCGTGTCTATCCATTTAACTTCTATATGTTCTTATTTATTAAATTATTTCATGTCAGTCTGGGTGGTGCTAGCAAAATGACATTAATTATCAAACTGGGCAGTGAGCTGTACACGAGAAGCCACACTGTCCAACATACATATAATAATAATAATAATCTGGGGGCACGGCAGTGCCCCCGCCAAGTCGAGCAAAAAGCGGCACGGCCGTACTATCCTTTTCTCGAAGTAGTTCGGGCCATTTTCGACCCCCTATAACTTCGTTGTGGATAAAACTAGAATCCTGAATTTTCAGTCACTAAGCAGGCATTGTATAAACTCGGTATATTTCAAATATCATTCTGTTTGAACCAGTAGTTTAAGAATTATAACTAGTCAAAGTTTGATAATTTGTCACTCACTCACTCACTCACTGACTGACCGATCATCAAAACTCTAAGGCACTTCTAGCAGACATAGAAACTTGAAATTTAGAATACAATTAGTGTTTAGTGTATAAATCAAGGAAAAACTACAATATTTTGAAATTTCGGTCCAGTTTTCTAGATATACAATTTTTTTTTGTATTTCTGTATTTAATGAATAACTTAAAAACTACTGGACCGATTTTAAATATTCTTTTACTGTTAGAAAGCTACATTATTACTGAGTAACTTAGGGTATTTATTACTAGAAAAAAATAGAGATCCTTAGAAATCCCTACTAAAAACAACCCAAGGTGTAAAAAAATTAGCCAAAAATGTCTTTCATCGCATGTGCTGCGGAAAGTATTGATGCTAGAACAAAAAAACGTTACACAATATTATAGAACATATCAAAATCTACAAAAAATTTCAAGAGACTATATGTCCAACTATTGTAGTTATGTCACTATAACTACTTTTTTACATTAAAAAGTTAATGAAAATGCCGATCAAAATCAGACTGTTATCCATACCTTTATATTAATTCTTATCCAAATAAACTAAGAAAAGGAATATCTACAAAAAGAAATGAGATGCCATCAAAAACATAAATTGTAAAAAAAACCAAGTCTTGCAACTCAGTTCTCTCGTAAAAAGTTGTGAGATCCATATAATACCAAGTCGGTCAATTTATTCAGTCTCTACTGAAGGATCCTTCTGTCTTAAGTTATTACGTAATTAGGTAACCTAACAACATCTTATAGTGATCATATCAATACCAATATTAAAAAGCTTTGATGTTTAAAATAAAAAGGTTGACTTGGCAATCGCACTAAACTATCTAATTTAATATAATAATATGTGTTACTTGTGATAAACATTGTGTTTTTAATAAAATAAAAAAGAAACACAATGTTTTCATGCGATAGCCGAGTCAATCTATTTATTTAAAACATCAAAGATTTTTAATATTGGTTATGATATGATCACTATAAGATGTTGTTAGGTTACCTAATTACGTAATAACTTAAGACAGAAGGATCCTTCAGTAGAGACTGAATAAATTGACCGACTTGGTATTATATGGATCTCACAACTTTTTACGAGAGAACTGAGTTGCAAGACTTGGTTTTTTTTACAATTTATGTTTTTGATGGCATGTATTTATTCAGACAAAATACCAATACAATACTAGCTAAAAATTTCTAGTACAACAATATTATAGTAAAATAGTTATATTTATAAAAGGTATAAATAAGACACAAGCATTCAATATTTTTTTTATATTATAACATTCAATATATTTACACACTACCTTGCACCATTTAAAAATGTATATTCAATTGCAATTCGTCCAAAAGATAGATTTTCATGTGTGACGCTAGGAGCTAGTGGTGGAACTCTTATTAACAACAGACAACAGGCACTTAGAGAAATTACTTAAAACAAGTATGTCTTGAGTCTGTGTGTGAATGTTAAAATTTAATTAATTTTGTTGATTCAAACTTTGTAGTTTAAAAGCGCCTCTCTGCTGTTGCACTGCTAACCAGCACAGGCAGAGGCGGAATAAGGCTGAACTGAACATTTTGTAAGATTAAGGTAGCTAATGCTAATGATTATCACGGCTCTGTTCAATAAGCTATAACTGTCCCTTATCGGGGATCATTTAATCGATTAGATTGTTTTAATTCCATAAACAAACAGTATCCTATCTTAATCTATATACACATTAATATGTAGGTTTATTGACTTATACTTATCAATATACAGTACTAAGGGTTTTTATATAGTATTTTGTTCATTATGGTCGGAAGCGACCGATACTTATACTTACTTATAATATGATTGTAACAGAGTTCTCCCGAATTATTTATTTAAGAAAAACCTACAGCTAATCATACAGAATAATAATACCCGTCTAAAGTTATATATGCCATACTAGAAAGGTCAATAAATAGTTATATTTTCAATGAAACTTATTATTGGATATTATATTACGCATTTATTGATATGCTTCCTATTCAGTTTGTAAAGAGAGATATTAAAGTATTTCCCGATATTTTACATCTGTATAAAAAATATATTTTTTTATTAACCACTATCTATGCATTTTAAATATTCCAACTGCTTCTTAACTTTCATATTATGTTATTTAATTTATTAACGATGATCGTGATAATGAATAACAATGAATGTATCGGTTCGATAGAGTGAGCGGCGCTGCAGGCGCGCAGGCCGGGCCCGAGGCAGGCCGCGTAGGCCATGCGGTGCGGCAGGTCGCTCTGCTCGTACAGGCCCGAGAACACGCGGTGGTGCGGCCCGCGCGCGAACACGGCCACGTCGTCCCCGCCGTGCGTCTCCGACGACAGCGGCACGTCCACGTGCGGCCGCCACCGCGGGTCACCTGCGCACGCAAACGGCTTCTCAGTTCTGAATCGCTAGACGAGTGTACTATGCTAAACCTTATCCTACTCACGGCGATAGTTCTCCTCGAGTGTGACATCGGCTCGCACGCCGTCTACGGCCGGCCGGTAGCCGGGCCCGTTGGCGTACGAGAGCGTCATGTAGGGCGTGCCGGCGCTGTCGGCGTCGCCGGAGGGGCCGAGCACGTCGCTGCCGCGCTGCGCGTAGCCGTTGTAGGCCATCACGTGCGCGTGGTCCGCCGTCACCACCAGCAGGGAGTCCTCCTCTGACAGCAACTCGCTCGCCCTCGCCACGGCAGAGCTCAACTCTATAGTTTCGTCCAGAGCTAGTTCTACGTAGTTACTATGATGAGCGTGATCGATTCTACCGCCTTCCACGAACAGGAAAAATCCTTTTTCATTTCTCTGTAGCATCCGAATCGCTACTTCAGTCAGTTCCGTCAGTGTGGGTTCCGTGTCACGGTCGGCGAGGAGGTTGTACCGCAGATGATTGCTTTCAAATAAGCCGAGCACGTACTCCGGGAGCGAGGCGTTGACTCGCAGGAGCTGATCCCTGTTCCACACGTACTCGTGGCTCGCGTTGTGACTGCGCTTGTCTGCTTTCCACTCCTCTATCAAATTGCGTCCGTCAGACCTCGTTCCGTTCTTCCCTTCCTGGTCGACAGCATCGACCGGCAAGAACTCGCGACGACCGCCTCCAAGAATGACCTGAAAAGTAACCGTTTCAAAAATAGCCATGTTACATACTATACGTACATACATAAAGCGTAACTAATATATTGTAATAGTTTTTTAAAAGATTAACGAATGTCGCACCTTAAACTGGTTGCCGGGATATTGCTGCACCAGCTGATGCGCGATGTCCGGGCAGAGCGCGGGGTCGGCGCCGTCCGCGCGCACGTCGCCGTCGCTCTCCCAGTGCCGGTTGGCGACGCTCGCGAACGCGCCCGCCGGCGACGCGTGCGTTACGCGCGTTGTTGTCACTATGCCTGCGTGTGATACAGCGATGTATGTCAAAAGAAGAAACAAAACATACATACTTTTGACAAATGTCAATGTGTAGTCTCATTAGATAAGTTCTACAAACGTCAGAGAGTTAAATGTGGGAACCGAAAATTAGGTCATAGTTCATTCGCCATCGGAATGGTATCGACTCATATCTCACTGATGATATTACCACTTACCAGCATCTCTTCCATCGTCGAGCGCCCAGGCGGCGATAGAGCGTAGATGCGTTTCGGCGGGCAGCGAGGCGGTGCAGTTCCAGCGCGGCACGGCGCCGGTGAGCCCGATGGTGCCGCGGTTCGCCTTCACGCCGCACAGGTACGCCGTCGACGTGCACGCCGAGTCCGCGATCTGCGCGTCCACGCAGTACGTCTGCGACAACACGCATAGCACACGTCACCTCTACAGCTCTGCAGTATTACGATAATTTTTTTAGTAAAGTAGAATGTGAATAAAATAGCACCTTGCTCAAGCCGGCTGTGGGAAATGTTTCGAAGGAGAGCTGTGCCTCTTCGCCCGGGCCCTCGTTGCGCTGCCCGAGCAAGGTCCGCGCGGCGGCCAGCGTGGGTACGGACATGCCGTCGCCCAGGAACATCACCACGTTGCGTGCCTTGCCCCTCTCCCCGTTCGCCGCATGCTGCGTCGCCAACGCCGCCTGCGCGTGCTGCACCCAGTACTGCGCTCGGCGCTCGGCGGCCGTGCCTGCTGCCCAGCCGCGGCCGCCACTCGAGTGCGCCCCGCGGTCAGGGTGGTAGCGGTCGTCGGCTCCGGCGAGCGCGAGCACTGCAGCAGCTAGCCCCACGACAATAATCCCGGTACACATGACGACGGCAGACCTTCTAAATGCCGGTTTCACAAGACACCTTTTTTATTGTTTTTGATATGGCTTTATCTGAAACAGTAATTGAGCTTATTATTAGACTATAATTTATTTATAATGATAACATTAATATGTACACGTTATCCGGTCCCAGGTTTCACGAAGTGATATGCTGTAAATTAGCCCGAGCACGCCATTTATTGCTCTATGAATGATGCACTACAGAAACGTCTACCTCGTATATTTTATGTATTTATATTTGTATATATATTTATATAAATACACTCATATCTATGCATGGTGTCAATAGTTATAAATATTTTATTGACAGATATTATGAGTAGAGTGATTATCATTTTGATAATATCTTAAAAAGCACCCCACGTTTTTTTAAAATAAAAAATATATTTTTTTATTCACACTATTCTTAATTTAAATTATTAAAATTTATTTTCTATTGTTTAGTTCGGTTTTCTATAAAAAGCGTGTTTTTGAGTTTTTTTTAACTATTATTTTATTTTAATAGTATTAAGATGAGGTGACGCGTATCAATGTTTCCGTTTTTAATCGATTGTTAAATTACAATATCCATAAAAAACATATTTATTAATAATAAAACATAAACAAAACAGCAGTAAAAAAAATCTATATGGATTCAATAATATATCGAAGTGCCAATGCAAAAAACAAATTAGAGGTGTGTAATAAAAGTTATAACAATTTATTTATTATGTTAAATTCAAATTACCAATAACACTGTTAAAAATATATTTACTTAAATAATATTTTTTATAACATTGTTAGAATTTAATTCAATTTCATTCAATTATTTACAATAGAATTAAGATTAGCGCCATCTATAAAAATTTTGCTAAACTATGAAAGCGTACCAGCAAATACCTATTATAACAGTTGATTGAAGACATGTTATATTCATTTCGTACAAGGTAAAATAAACTTTGGTAATACACAATAGTCTTTTTTTTAATGTGAATAGAAAATTAACATAATATTGTACTTATTAGTTATAACCAACAAAAAATGATAAGAATGGTTACTTGTGGCTTTATCATTAAAGTCGACATTTCCTTGAAGAAATTAAAATGTTAGTTAAAATGTTATAGGTTTAAATGTTCAGTTACTTCGGTAGCGCGATAAATGAATGTTGGGATATTTATGTGAAATTGGACCATTTGATTAAAATTTGATTATTATGGCTCCTCTTCACATTGGGCCATTGCAGGCGAATAAAGGCAATCACGCAAGTGTAGAGGGCTTAAATGTCTGTAATCGGCGTTGTTTGTATGTTTAGAGATTGCGTGTCTTCTAATAGAATTGTTGCCTGAAGGGCATAGATTTCGCGTACTGGTACTGAAGTATAGATCACTGATAGATGTTGCTCTCGCAGAAGTAAAACTCAGACTGTTATCGAAGCATAATATATTTACTAAAATAAATATATATAACAAAAAGTATTGGGTAGCAATAAACGCTAAGTGTAAGCGAGGACTCAGTGAGTCTGCTACCTGGTTGGTCGCTGTGTTCGTCGCGAACCTATTGTTCCTGCAGGTGTTGATGAGGATTAGTGAGTAGAGGTTTATGACCTTGGTTGCCATTGTCGGCTGCTATTGTCGGCAACTATTGTAGTACGCTACAGTGCTCCCCCTCAAGCGAAGCGTACCGGTAATTTGACGGCACGTCCAGAACGAGTTGTCTTCACTTGAGATGATGCGTTGGTAAATGTTAAATGCTGTTGCGAAGGAGGTACTGTAGGTGTAACTCTGATAACGTTGTCTCCTGGGTCGTGAAGGAGGTAGGCAGGCTTGAGACGGTCGATTGAGATGTTAGTTAGTTTATCCCGTTGTCTGATTTGGAATATTTTGTCGTTTCTGCTAATAACCTTGTATGGACCTTCGTACGGTGGTTGTAGGGGTTTTCTGACACTGTCAACACGGAGAAATACGTAATCGCATGTAAGCAGATCCTTATGTACAAACATTTTCTTGTCGTTGCTGTGCGATGTTGACTGATGCTTAGGTTTGCTGACGTTGATTGCATCTCGTAGTTTGTCAACGTAGGTACAATCAAGTGTCGTAGCTTGAGTGCTTGCAGTTGAGAAAAATTCTCCGGGTAGCTTCAGGTTGTAGCCGTAAGTAAGTTCGGCTGCGCTTACTCCCGTATCCGTACTGATAGCTGCTCGTAAACCTAGTAGCACGGTTGGCAATTCGTCGACCCATGATGTTCGATTGGAGAGGCGTGTCTTTAGCGCGGCTTTGAGTGTGCGATGCCAGCGCTCTATCATTCCATTTGATTGCGGATGATAGGCTGTTGTTCGCGTTTTGTCAATACCCATGAGAGATGCTAAGTTTTTGAAGAGATTGCTCTCGAACTGTCGTCCTTGGTCTGTGGTTATTGTAGTTGGACAACCAAAACGAGCAATCCAATGTTCGTAGAAGGTTTTGGCTACTACTTCTGCGGTTATTTCGAAAACGGGTATAGCTTCCGGCCATTTTGTTGCACGGTCGATCATAGTAATGAGATATCGATGTCCGTGTGGCGAAGTTGTTAATGGACCAACTATGTCCATGTGCACGTGTTGAAATCGTTCGCTTGGCGGGAAAGATGAAAGTTCGCTTGATGTATGTCGTTGAATCTTACACTGTTGACATTTGATGCAAGTTTTCGTCCAGTTGCCGATGTCGGTGTTCATAGAAGGCCAAAAGAATTTCTTTGTCATCATTTTTCTTGTTGATTTAGTACCAGGATGATGAATGTTGTGTACTGAATCGAAAGCGGCTCTTCTGAATTGCTCTGGTATGTATGGACGAATTGATTGCGTTGAAGTTTCGCAATACAGCGGCTTGTCGCTTGTAGGAAGTGTAATTTTCATAAATCTCAAATTATTTTGCTGCGAGAGTTGTTGCAAAATGTTACTATCTCGCTCTTGTGCGGCTGCGATAGCTTGATAGTCGAGACTGTTTGGACAATTGATTGTCTCGATTCGACTTAATGCGTCGGCTACGATGTTGTCCTTTCCGCTGATGTGACGAATGTCGGATGTGAATTCGCTTATGAAAAGTAATTGTCTTGCTCTGCGTGGAGTTTCGGTTGATGAAGATGCCTTATGGAGAATATAGGTTAGCGGCTTATGGTCGGTGAAAATTATTATTTGTCGGCCCTCGAAGATTTTTCGGAAGAATTTTAAGGCCATGTAAATCGCCAATAGCTCGCGGTCGAAAGTGCTGTAGCGTTGTTGAGTATCACTAAATTTCTTAGAAAAATACCCAATTGGTTGCCATCTTCCGTTTTGATATTGCTGTAGAGCTGCGCCGGCTGATGTGTTTGATGCATCGCAGAAAATTGCAAGTTTTGCATTGTGCGATGGATATGCAAGTAATGCTGCATCTTGTATGCTCGTTTTGCACGATTCGAAAGCAGTGATAGAATCGTTGTTCCATTTTATAAGTGTCTTATCGTTCTTCTTTACTTGATGTAAGTAGTTGTTGAGCGGTGCTTGAATTGCGGCGGCGTTTGGTATGTTTTCTCGGTAGTAATTAAGCATACCGAGAAAACGTCGTAAATCGCATATTGTTTTCGGCTTCGGATATTCAACAATAGCTTGAATCTTATCTTGCGGCGGTTTGATGCCATCTGGTGATAAGTGATATCCGAGGAATTTTACTTGTTTTTGACCGAAAACGCATTTTGATGGATTTATTGTTATTCCATATTCTTCTAATCGTTGTAGAAGTTTTCTTAAGTGATCGCGGTGCTCAGTTTCGTTGACAGAAGCGATGAGCAGATCGTCGATGAATGGGAATACGTAGTCTAAATCTCGTAGGACGTCGTGAATAAATCTTTGAAAAGTTTGCCCGGCGTTACGTAGGCCGGGGCACATGCGTGTAAACTCGAAGAGACCGAAAGGAGTTATTATAGCGGTCTTTGCAATGTCGCTTTCGGTGACGGGTATCTGTTGATACGCTCTGTTGAGATCGATCGTTGAGAAAATCGTTTTTCCAGCCAATTGATATGTGAAGTCTTTTATCCTAGGTATAGGATATCGATCGGGCTTTGTTATCGCGTTGAGTCGTCTGTAATCACCACAGACGCGGAGATCGCCATTTTTCTTTGGCACGATATGTAGTGGAGATGCCCAGTTACTTTTACTAGGTCGACAGAGTCCTTGTTCGATCATATTTTGAAATTCTCGCTTCACGTGTTCGTAGCGGTGAGGTGCAATCGGTCTTGCTCGGCAATAAAGAGGTGCGCCAGATGTTTCAATGAAGTGTTCCACAGTGTGTTTGGGATTAAGCTTCATTGAAGTTAACCGCGTGATTCCAGGAAACTCTGCTAGTAATTCGTGGTAAGACTGTTGTAAATCGATACTTCGTATTGTCGGTACGTTTGTTGATAAAAGTTGACCGTTGGCTGTGAGTGATGTTTTGCCATCTATTAATCTTCGATGCTTCAAATCTACGATTAGTTGATGATGTTGTAAGAAGTCGGCTCCAATGATAGGTTTTGAAACGGCGGCGATGATAAATTTCCATTTAAATGGTCTTCGTAGTGATAAATCTAATTCCATTGATTTTTCCCCGTAAGTAGGAATGACGGTGTTGTTGGCGGCGTATAGTTGAAAAGGTAATGGTTCAGATGGTGTACCTTTCTTTCTCGGTATGACGGAGATATTAGCACCCGTGTCTACTAAGAAAGTGATATTCGTTTTTCTATCGGTAACGAAAAGGCGATATGATTTATCGTGAACGCCAGATTCCGCCGCAGCCAACGTTCTTTTTAATTTAAATCTTGATTGTTGTTAAAAGAGCATGGTAAAGTACATTTTCTTGCCTTCTTTCCGAATTTGTTATGGTAATAACAAAACGTAGCTTCTTGAGATTGTTTCGATGATCTTGACGATGATCTGTAGCGCATTGAATCAGGAGAGTTTGAGCGGTATCTACTGAGATTCCGACGACGGCGATAGAACTGCGGAGCGGTTTGTCTTGATTTGAGTTCAGCCACTTCAAGTGTAAGGGTTTCTATTTTTTTTAAAAGATATTCGTTATCAATTTTTGATGATGAAGGTTGAGGCTGAAGTTGATGTTGAGGAAATGAAGATACAGCAGATATTTCATTGGTCTGTTCTAGCATTTTGTCAGCAAGTAGAGCTAGATCGTCGAGTGCTGTAGTCTTTGATATATTATCGCTGACTACTAACACACTGCGAACGAAAACTGGTAAATGATTAAGCCAAAGCATTCGGAGTGCTGTGTCAGGAACGTGGTTCTGAGCTAGATCTCTCATACGACGCAGTAAATGGCTGGGTCGTTGATCACCCAGTTCCATTTCGGACAACAGTTTTTGTAGTTGGCGTCCTTCGCTCTCTTCATATACTGATATAAGGCGTTCTTTGATGTGCGTGTATGCCTCTGAGTCGTCGCTTAGTTTGAAAAGAAGATCGCTAATGTGATCGACGTCTCGCTTCTCTAGTTGGGTTATAACAAGTTGAGCCAGTTGTTGTTGGCTTCTTTTCGACTGTGCAGTTGCGGCTTCGAAACAGTGAAACCATATTTTTGTTTTGTCTCTCCAGAAAGACGGAATTCGCATGGGCAGTGAAAGCGCCTCTACTTGATGATCAGAATCCATGTTTATATTCTCATTACGTGTACGCTTCCGGATGTAATGAAGGTTGCTTGCGGAGTGCGGGATAGTCGTCGCAGGTTGTATGTAGAAAAATTCTTCACGGTAGCCGATGGACGGTGAAGATGACGTCAGCACGGTGAAGATCACGTCGGGGTCACCACTTTAGAGATTGCGTGTCTTCTAATAGAATTGTTGCCTGAAGGGCATAGATTTCGCGTACTGGTACTGAAGTATAGATCACTGATAGATGTTGCTCTCGCAGAAGTAAAACTCAGACTGTTATCGAAGCATAATATATTTACTAAAATAAATATATATAACAAAAAGTATTGGGTAGCAATAAACGCTAAGTGTAAGCGAGGACTCAGTGAGTCTGCTACCTGGTTGGTCGCTGTGTTCGTCGCGAACCTATTGTTCCTGCAGGTGTTGATGAGGATTAGTGAGTAGAGGTTTATGACCTTGGTTGCCATTGTCGGCTGCTATTGTCGGCTGCTATTGTCGGCAACTATTGTAGTACGCTACATATGTATTAGGCGCTGTGTCGGTACATCAAAGGAATGCTTGCCCATTTTGGCGTGCGCGTCCACACAATCGCCGATTACTCAGTACGTAGTTGTCTCGGATACAGTACAGACATATTTTTGGCGATATAGAAATAATGGTTGCGAAGAGACTTTTAGGTTCATAGAACTATACCAAAAATAGATATGCATTTGGAATCCCAAAATAAATGATATTATTATTATTATACTCTTTATTGATGAACATTCTCACAATTACACTTTTTTATATAAAACTAGCGACCCGCCCCGGCTTCGCACGTGTCTTATTTTTTGACACAAAAAAGCAGGGGTTGGTAATAGAAGAGTTTAAATATAGGGTTGTATGTATTTTTTAATACCACATTATTAAAAAAATCGTCCAAAAATTAAAAACAAAAAATTTAAGGGTGAACAACCCTTATCACTTAGGGGTATGAAAAATAGATAGTATCCGATTCTCAGACCTACTGAATATGCATATAAAATTTGGTAAAAAAAGCCGTCTCGGAAGAGTACGGTAACTAACATTGTGACATGGAAGTTTTATATATAAGATAATAATATTTTTAAAAAAAGTATAAACTTGGGCATACCACCGGCAATAAGGCCATAATCAGCCCAGGCTACCGGTGGGGGGGAGGCAGAGAAAGGAACCTTCTCACAATACGAGCCATGTCCAGTAGTACTGCCTTCTGCATCTTATTATTATTATTATTACATAAGCACCACAAAAATAAATATAAGTAAACTATTAAGTAATAACGTATGTACTGTACTAAATATTAAATAAGTGTAGGTAGATAATGTTAATGTGTCATTTATTTAAAACCCTAAATGATTATATACGCAGAGTAAAAATATTGCCGCAGCCGAGTTCATCTCGGTATTCATTTTCGATAGACGTCATATCACAACAGTAGACAGACAGTTAATGAACGTTCACGATAGTTTGGAGGGTTGCCCGATCATGGCGGCGATCATGGACGATAATTTGATAGGCCATCATGGCTCATTGTGAAGAGGAGCCTTTAGGTTAGGTAGGTAGGTAGGTAGGTAGGTAGGTAGGTAGGTAGGTAGGTAGGTAGGTAGGTAGGTAGGTAGGTAGGTTTTTTTTTTTTTTTTTTTTTTTTTTTTTTAATTGTTACCTAATAAGCCTACATCCCCGGCGACTATCGCCCCGGGGCCGTGGAAAGATAAGCTATGAAAATGAAACAATATATAATTTTGAAGACCATAGAGGATGCTGCTATTTGATACAGACTTTCCTCTATGGTCTCCTTGTCGCTGTAGAGTTCCCTACGGGTGTGTAAAATTTATTAATAACAAAGACGCACAATTGAAAAAACAAATTTACAAACTAAAGTGTAACAAAAATTATGATTAAAATTAAAATTATTGAATAAACAAAAGGGACTCAATGTCAAATTAAAAGATTACAATTACATCATTTAAAAAGAAAATAAAATTACAAACTAATATTACAAAGTATTATAAAACTAATGAAAAATATACAAAGAAAACTATGAAATATTAACAAGTGAATAAGGAGAAGTAGAAAAAGAAAACAGAACATGTTAATTTTATATTACAGATTATTATAAAAATTAAACTAATTAAAAATCTGGGAAATATTTATAAGAGAACATGGAGACATAGAAAATTTACATTAGGCTGAATTGAATGATTTAATGTTATGAATGATATGTCTGATATGGATGTCGAATGATTTGGCTGAACTAGGGTGTGAGATGATATCTGTAATGATGAACGGATTCAGCCCAAGGAAGAAACAAGTTTCTTCATGGGCTAAACGCGTTCGGGTGAAACGATGACAAATGGTGATTAAGTGATTCAAGTCCTGAGTGGATGAATCATCACAGGGACAGATGGGGTCGTCAGAAATGTGGAAACGATGAAGGTATGATTTGGCGTAGGAGTGTGCAGTAAGAAATTGGGTCATGTGAAAGGAGGTCGGAATTGCTTGGAAAAAAGGTGGGATATCATTTATGTTGGGGAATATTGTTTTGGTGTGGCTACCAGTTGGTTCTAAAGCATATCTGTGTTCCCATTTCTGTCGAGTGTCTTCCCTTATCAGTCTTTTAATATAAGATAAAGGGCAAGCTATGACTTCGGGTGATTTAGGTAATTTGGCTGCCTTTTTCGCGGCTTCATCAGCAGATTCGTTGCCCGGTATGCCGGAGTGGCCCTTCACCCAGTGAAAGAGTACTGTAGTGTTTGAGAATGTGGTGTTGATTATGTGTAAAGTTTTGTGTGTGTTGGCGACGAAGGGATGTGTGTTTGATCTGTGTTTGAGTGCAGCTATGGATGATTGTGAGTCGGTGTGAATTATAGCTTTGTGACTTTTGTTTATTAGTATGTAAGTGCATGCTTGTTGTATGGCGTATAGCTCGGCCTGGAAGACCGAGCAGGTGCGATGTAGTTTGAATAATTTGGTGTGTGTGTGCATGTGTGTGCTGTGAGTGGGTCGGTAAACAACCAGCGAAGCGCCAACGGAGCCGTCATCCTGCTTGCTGCCGTCAGTGTAAATGTGATGGAATTCGTTGTGTGTTAGCGTTTTGTAAGTTTCTATGCTTGTGGTTTGTAATGTGATGCGGTCTGCTGGGTGTAGGAGCTGCGGAGCGGGGATGGGTGTCTCGATGGGTATGTTTGAAGGAAGTCTAGATGTTGTTCGAAAAAGTCGCACTTTTTCAATTTCACACATTTCCAGGACCTTGAGGTCTAGAGGCGTGAATCGAGCGAGAGCAGTGGCGGCATTTGTTGAGATGGTCCTGAAGCCTCTTATGGCTCTAATGGCGAAATTTCGCTGCAGACTGTTAAGTTTTATTCGAACCTCCTTTTGACTGGCTATATGTCCCCAGATGCTGGCTGCATAGGTAACGATGGGCTCTATGACTCTTTCGTAAATGATCCGTATGTTCTCAGGATGGGGTCCCCAAGTTGCGCGTGTATAAATTTGTAATTTGTGAAAGATTTTGTGTGCTTTGTCGACTGTGTGTCTGAGATGTTCCTTGAATAAAAGTTTCCGGTCGATTATTACCCCGAGGAATTTGAGGCTGTTGGTGAATATGAGTGTAGTGTTGTGAAAGTGAATCTGTGCGAGGGTGGATGGTTGTGTGAATGAAATGCATTGTGTTTTATCGGGTCCAAAGTGCAGTTTAACGCTCAAGCCCCACTGCCGAATGGATTCAAGTGCTGAGTCAGTAATCAGTTCTAGTGTGGATGTGTCTTTGGCTGAGATTATGAGTAGTATGTCGTCTGCGTAGGCTTGGATGTTACAGCCGGAAGGTAGTATAGTGTTGTTCAGCAGATCATTCACGATAATATTCCAGAGGATCGGGCCACAGGCTGATCCTTGGATGCAACCCTTTTCCGTGTTACGTGTGATGGTGGTGTTTCCGAAGCGGAGGATTACCTTCCTATCGGCTAAGTAGCTTTTAATTATGTTGAAGATGTTATGGGGGCATTTAATTTGGCGGAGTCCTTCGTATATGGCGGGCCACCAGGCGTTGTCAAAGGCCGCCTTGATGTCTAGGGAAATGGCAATAACCTGTTGTTTGCGTGTTTTAGCTGTCTGGACTATGTTAAGTGCATAGTGGATTGCTTGTGTGGTGCTGGTCTGTTCAGTAAAGCCGAATTGCATTCTGTTGAGTAATTTGTGTTTGTGCGCATTGTAGGTGAGTCGTTTGGTGAATAGCTTCTCAAGCACCTTGCCGAACACGGAAATAAGTCCTATGGGACGGTATGAGCTGAGCTGCGTGTAGTCGGTTTTGCTAGGTTTAGGTATAATTTTGATTGTCGCTATTTTCCAGGGGGTTGGAAAGTGCGCGATTACTAGGCATCGGTTCAGCAGTTTGGTGATTAGTTCAGGGTAGGCCTGTGTGACAACTAGACAAATATCGCTGGTCAGGTGGTCATGACCGGGCGCTTTGGTATGGCTGAAAGAGTTAATAACCTCTAGAATCTCCTGAAAAGTGAAAGGGGGCTCGTTGTCTGTGTCGGGGGATGTTGAGGAGTTATCTCTGAGTGCAAGGTGCCTGGGTTCTGTATCTTGTGTGTCTAGCGAGTAGAAATGGTTTAATAGTGCTTGTGCTGTCTCTTGTTCAGTGGTGGTGTATTTGTTGCCGATCATGAGTGTGCCGAGTTGTATGTTGGTGGAAGTGTTTTTGAAGAGTTTGTTTGTGATTGACCACACGTCTTCCTTGCCCTGGGCTTCACAGAAAGCCTTAAAGCTGTCTGTTGAGGTTTGGCGCATTGCAGAGGCATAGGTGGTCTTAGCCTGGCGGTGTTCGTTTACAAGTTCGGGTGGGGGGGTGCGGTTGCCTCTGGTGGAATAGTGCAGTTTACGATGAAGGTGCTTGCATCGGTTTTTAAGCGTTTCCAAATTATCATTCCACCAAGGGACCTTGGTTTTAACGTGATTTGAACGAATTTGGAACGACTCCAGGCAGGCCTCGTTGATGGTATTCGTTAGTAGGGTGACCATGTGGTCGATGGTGTGAGGTGTGAGGCTGGAGAAGTCTGTGTCTAGTATTTGTGTATGTGCGATTTTTGTGTGGAGATGTTCTTTAAAAGTGTGCCAGTTTGCGTTCTTAGTTTTGTATTTGAAAGTTGTGTTATTGTGTGCTTTCGATGGTTGATTTTGTTGGCAGTTGAGTGTGAACGTGATGGGATTGTGTTGTGTGGACGGAAACATGTGTTGGCGGACTTTCCAATTCTGGATGTTGTTAAACAGTGGTGACGTGACAAGCGTTAAGTCGATAATGGAAGATCTAGTTCTCCCGTGTGTAATGGTCTCGAACGTAGGCGTATTTCCTACGTTGCACACGTTGAGATCTGTGGCATGGATAACGCTAACTACGTCGTGTCCACGTCGGTTGTGGCGAGCGTGAATTCCACAGCCCCAGAGGGGGTGCCATGCGTTGAGGTCGCCGCCAATCAATGTGTGTGTGTTCGGATTGTATGTGAGGAATTTCTCCAGTGTGTGGAGGGTGTTGTTGTTGCCAGTGTCAGGTTCGATGTAAGTCGATGCGACGTAGAGTGTTGCTGCATTTGTGGAGATGGCTATGATCACCAAGTTATTGGTGGTGTATTCTGTGAGAATGTGTGCATTGATGTTTGTTTTGGTTATGATGCAGGCTTTCGTGGTTCCTTCCTTGTTGGATTGAAACACTCGAAGGCCTGTGATGTGTGTAACTGTGGACTGCTTGCCAGTGTAAGGTTCTGATATGATTGCGATGTCTGTGTTATTGTTGTGTAAGTGTAGTTTGAGTTCATGAAATGCAAGGCGAGACCTATCGAGGTTCGCTTGTGTGAATGTGAGTATGGCTGGCATTATATGTAATAATTAACTTTAGCCTCTACTCTTGCGCGCATGGCCTTAACCTTAGGGCAGTTGTAACTGTCCGCACGGTGAACAGAGTCGGCCTTCCCATTGAATTGGCGATTATGCTCGTCGCAATTCACACAGCACGGGTTTTGTGACTCATTTTTGTTGCACAAGAAAGTAGAATGGGTTTCTGCACATTTGGCGCAAGTCGGGTTAGGTGATGGACATCTAAACTTAGTGTGGCCAAAGCCTTGGCAGTTTCGACATTGAATAAAATTTGTGAAATTCTCGCAATGCACGCGTTGATAATTTATAGCAATACGACCTAGTTCTATGAAACCATGCCATGCGGATGGAGAGGTTGATAGGACTATATTATATAATTTATCATTTCTGTTTTTTCGGAGAAATTTAATTTTAAAGGTTTTGTCCTTTAGCGAAGGATTTTGGTCATGAATAATATCTATCAATTCGTCATGAGGGGTGCTTAACGAGATCCCTTTAAGACAGATAAGAGGATCGAATCGTCTTTCTTCTTCAGCTTTAATAGAAGGGGATTTTATTAGTTGCTTCAGTGCATCCGATTTATTACTATCATTTTCAAAGGTAATTTTAAGTTTACCTCTTGATAGTGGGGTTATTCGTAAAGGTGCATAGCCACCTTCACGAAAATTTATAGAGTTTCTGAAAGTTTCAATGATTTTCTGTGGAGGAGAGTCTGGGTCCCCACTAACGATAATCGTAGGGCTCTTTGAAGCAATTTTTGGCAACGAAGCAACGTCCGCATAGGAGCGACAATCATTTTTAGGTTCTTTAACGGCGAGCGACTGTTGTGAAATAGTGTTAAAATTCTTGTTTAATTTATTAACATTAACCATGAATTTATTCAATGTGGATTTATTTTCTTCTAGTAGCTTTGAATGTTCTTCCAGTTTAGATAAAAGAGTAGTATCATGGGAAGATGGCAATGGACAAGGAATAGAGGAAACATTGGATGAGGATGGAACCGGGGCGGAAGATGATTTATCGGGGGATATTGACGTAATAATTTTAAATAAATTCGCAATACTTTTAGCAATAGTGTATTTATATTCTTTTTTTATATTCCGTGAATTTTCGAGAGCTTCATTGGCCAGATCTACCCAAATTTTAGCTTCTTTATAAGTTGGTTGATTTGTGTTAAGTAACAGGGGAAGCTTAGGGGGAGAGGCAGATGTAAAACTTGGATAAAAAACATCATCCAAAGATTTAGTAGGAGAAATGTCAGTCATATTGATAAAATGAAAACGATTAGAGAAAGAAAAGAAAAAAAAAAAAAAAAAAAAAAAAAAAGGCAGGGGCCAAAAGATTCGCCAACAGAAGGCGAATAAAACAAGCCCAAACACGGGGGGTTTTGGTGAAGGGAGAGGGAAATAAGCCAAGAGGGGGTGAGGTAGAAAAATATTCGATAGAGGGGGGGGAGAAATGGGTTTCGTGGGATGTATAATGGAAGAATAAAAAATGAGGGGGTCTGAGGGGGTCTTGGGGTTTTGATGGAAACCAATACTTAATATTACCTCAAAACTATAGAAACCAAACACGGGGGTTCTACGAGGTCAGGAACACCAAAAAATTAATGGGGGTGTAAGGGGGTCTAAGTATTATGACAGATAATGAAACAGTAGAGTCTAACGAAACTTTAGAGTCCAAACACGGGGGTTCTAAAAGGCTAAAAAGTAAAAATTTAGGTTTATTTAAAATGGGTCAGTTGGTTTAAAAAAGGAGGTTAATCCTGACAGCCTACTGAGTTTATAGAGCCCAAACACGTGTATATAGCGATGAAAAAGAGAGAAAATAATGAGATAGGTTTAAAAATTTGTGTGTATGAATGTCTTAAATAAAGTAGTAGTAATGATGAAAAACTAGAAAATTCTGAAAAATCCAAAAAATTTATACGAAAACAACAAAATTTTGAAATATTCTATTGAAATCTAGAACAAATTGAAAATTTTATGAAATCTGTTCTTGAAAAAATGGAAAAAATTAATGAAAATTAAAACATAAATTATGAACCAACCCAGTATCTGAGCCTTATAAGCCAGGTATCAAAAGAAGCGTAATTTTATACAGAATCTATTAGATATATTCCTAGACCAAAATTAGGGCTCCCGAGGGAGTACAAAGCAAAGTTATAGAGTACAAAATATAAACTGAAAAAGCAGATATTTGGTAAAATAATAGATTAAAATTTAAAATTTTGATAAGTACAGAAAGAGTTAATCAATAATAAAATATAAGAGTAAATTGGAGTGTTCAGGACACATACAGACTGAACTACAGCAATTACAAAGTTAATGTGTAGTTGACAAAATCAAATGACTAAATTAATTTATAAATATCTTTGTGAATCTAAGAGATATAAGAATAAAATTTTTAATATATATAAAGCATAGCACTAGCTTACAATTAGATGAAAATCAAAGATCCAAGTAGTTCTGACGTAGTTCCCGATAGCCTCCTGAACGTAGTTTAAGATGAGAAAAGTTGATCGAGGTGTCCCTGCATTCGTCATTTCATGAGCTTTAAGATGGTGGAACAGCCAAGTCTTCAGGACCACAGGATATTTTTGAAAAATCAAAAACCACTAAAAGGCTGTAATTCCTCACTGGATAACCGGAAAAATCCGGGAGTAACGCAGGAGGATGCCCCTAGTTCTTGCAAAGACTTTCACAATTTAAAATTTAGGGGTCGTCGCGACTCAGCGTGAGCCGCACGCACTTTTATATTTTTCAACACAAAACCTTGAATAAATTTAAAACCACTAATCACAGAACGAAAAAGAAAACATCACTGGATAGGGAATCACAGCGCGCAACTTTTGGTGTATAATTTGTATTTTTAGGATTTTTTTTCCCAAAAATATATGTTTTTCAATGCGGAGCTCTCAAAAACGCAGCTAGCGGGCTGAAATCTCGATGACTACTAGGGTAGGTAGGTAGGTAGGTAGGTAGGTAGGTAGGTAGGTAGGTAGGTAGGTAGGTAGGTAGGTAGGTAGGTAGGTAGGTAGGTAGGTAGGTAGGTAGGTAGGTAGGTAGGTAGGTAGGTAGGTAGGTAGGTAGGTAGGTAGGTAGGTAGGTAGGTAGGTAGGTAGGTAGGTAGGTAGGTAGGTAGGTAGGTAGGTAGGTAGGTAGGTAGGTAGGTAGGTAGGTAGGTAGGTAGGTAGGTAGGTAGGTAGGTAGGTAGGTAGGTAGGTAGGTAGGTAGGTAGGTAGGTAGGTAGGTAGGTAGGTAGGTAGGTAGGTAGGTAGGTAGGTAGGTAGGTAGGTAGGTAGGTAGGTAGGTAGGTAGGTAGGTAGGTAGGTAGGTAGGTAGGTAGGTAGGTAGGTAGGTAGGTAGGTAGGTAGGTAGGTAGGTAGGTAGGTAGGTAGGTAGGTAGGTAGGTAGGTAGGTAGGTAGGTAGGTAGGTAGGTAGGTAGGTAGGTAGGTAGGTAGGTAGGTAGGTAGGTAGGTAGGTAGGTAGGTAGGTAGGTAGGTAGGTAGGTAGGTAGGTAGGTAGGTAGGTAGGTAGGTAGGTAGGTAGGTAGGTAGGTAGGTAGGTAGGTAGGTAGGTAGGTAGGTAGGTAGGTAGGTAGGTAGGTAGGTAGGTAGGTAGGTAGGTAGGTAGGTAGGTAGGTAGGTAGGTAGGTAGGTAGGTAGGTAGGTAGGTAGGTAGGTAGGTAGGTAGGTAGGTAGGTAGGTAGGTAGGTAGGTAGGTAGGTAGGTAGGTAGGTAGGTAGGTAGGTAGGTAGGTAGGTAGGTAGGTAGGTAGGTAGGTAGGTAGGTAGGTAGGTAGGTAGGTAGGTAGGTAGGTAGGTAGGTAGGTAGGTAGGTAGGTAGGTAGGTAGGTAGGTAGGTAGGTAGGTAGGTAGGTAGGTAGGTAGGTAGGTAGGTAGGTAGGTAGGTAGGTAGGTAGGTAGGTAGGTAGGTAGGTAGGTAGGTAGGTAGGTAGGTAGGTAGGTAGGTAGGTAGGTAGGTAGGTAGGTAGGTAGGTAGGTAGGTAGGTAGGTAGGTAGGTAGGTAGGTAGGTAGGTAGGTAGGTAGGTAGGTAGGTAGGTAGGTAGGTAGGTAGGTAGGTAGGTAGGTAGGTAGGTAGGTAGGTAGGTAGGTAGGTAGGTAGGTAGGTAGGTAGGTAGGTAGGTAGGTAG